>BTPG01000007.1:55801117-56343501 GCA_036245525.1 Semisulcospira habei
TTGCTTCGGACCTATCCTATACTTGTCATGACATGTTTGAGTTGTTGTGCATGATTTGTTGCAAGGTTAACCTTACCAGGGCGGGGTCCCTCAGGCCCACGCCCGCGTGCCTTCGGCTTGTATATGTTGCAGTGACCTCTGGACGACCTGCACACTACATAGAGGATTCCTGTGACCGTCGGACTCACACAAGGTCTACCAGGTGCCGGATGTACCTCCGAACGTTGGTGTGACGTTTGCTCCGCATGACCTGAACGACGCTGGGCGCTACTTGGCGAGTTCGCACGGCACCTGTGACTGGTTCCAGACCTACTGGTAGACCGGCTGCTGTTCCCGGTACTGCGATCAATCGAGTCCCGACGAGATGACTGAGAGATCACCAGGCCGGACGCGTCAGGTTAGCGTGCAGAGTGGGTTGATCGATGCGGTCGTTCCCAGGAGGGAACGCACCAAGAACAGACCTTGTGACAGACAGAAAACCAGCACCGGCACGGAGCTCCGTGACCGAGGGACGTGCGCCATCCGTCCTTGATCCAATTCCGATCCCCACTCGTCTCCTAGAAAGCCCTGGCTCCTACGCGGAGTCTCCTAGCCGACAGCGAGCCACATCGCCATAGAGCTCGGTTCACGGAGACATTCTCGCACGCATGCATCGTCTTGGCACAAATGGAATCCGCTGGGCGCACAGTATGGAACCCACACACCGCTCAAGGTCAGCGGGGAAGCCGTCCAGGCGGCCGACGACGTAGCGCAGGTTTCGCGCTCGGAGCGGGCATGCTGGCACCGCCCTCGCTCCCTGGAGGGGGCTCCACCAGGACAGCGCTGCTCGTCGGGGATCACCCTGAGCCGGCTGCTAGTGGTTACAGAGTCCTTGGTGACCAGCTGGCTGGACTGAGGTTCCAGTCTCCGTGCTTACCGCTCGACGATCTTGTGGAGAGATCACCACGCCGGTCGCAACGTTCCAGTACGCGGAGTGGGTTGATCGATGCGGTCGGTCCCAGGTGGATCGCACCAAGAACAGACCTGATGACAGACAGGAAACCAGCACCGGCACGGAGCTCGGTGCCGAGGGACGTGCGCCAATCCGTCCTTGATCCGATGCCGATCCCCACTCGTCTCCCAGACAGCCCGATGGCTCCTTCGCGGAGTCTTCTCGCCGGCAGCGAGCCCACCTCGCCATAGAGCTCGGTCCATGGAGACATTCACGCTCGCGTACACTGTCACGTCACGATTGGATTCCTCATGGCATTTAACATCGGATCTCCTCTATCGAACTCATACACGCGAGGAGGGACCGCTCCGCTCGATTGGGATGCTCGTCCGCTACGGTTGCCATCGTTGGAGTCACTCTTCCTACACTCAACGTCTACACTCCGCTATCTCTCCACTGCGGGCGTGCTTAGGAGTTGCCGTTCTTTACGTCGCTCCAGGGATCCTGTCCCATCTTGCTCGTCGACCCCTTCGCGTCCGGCTGCCGTTCGTCCCTTTCCTCTCCCCCTCACGCAGCCCTTTCCCCTTCTTCGTGCTCCGTCCTAGGGCGCCTGGCTGCAGTCTCTCCACTTCGGGATGCTCGACCCCCTCCGGTGGATCCTCGGGGAGGACGCAGTCGTTACTTCGCCTAGCACAGACCTGTTTACCTACTCTTGGGGCTTAAAGTACGCATATTTGATTGGGTTACACTTCCATGTACACGTTTCTACACAGTTACACACTATATACACCTTTGGAGATCTGCCTACTCACTAGCTTGTGACCTTTACACGTGAGATCCAAATTACACTTAGTCAGTTGGACGGGTTCTGACTTCACGCGGGGGGTAAACAGGTCTGCGAGCGCTTAGGCTTCTGTCTCCACTGGTGCTCTCTCGGATACAGCTCGGAGTTGGCCGCGGCTGCCGCACTTCGTGACAGGCGTTTCGACTTCCCTGCGCTTCTTCTCTCGGTTCCCGGAGCTTCTTGCTTCGCCCTCCTTGGAGTGGTCAGCGGTTGGCTTCCCTCGGCAGGGCCGGTTCTCAGGATTTCCCTGTCCCTACCGGCGGTGGATCCGCTCTTGACTCTTCTTGGACTAGATGACCTCTCTCGTCCGTAACGCCCTAAACTGCGTGGGATTGGGGAGCGCCTTACCCTGCTCTTCGTTCTCCAGTGGACGGCTCCTGGCCCCTGGCAGGTCGTCTGGCCGCGGAAGGACCCCCTGTGCTGACGACTCGGCTGACCCAGGTTCTTCGGAGTTCCTGGCCTTCACTTTGGGGGAGCAGACCGGAGGAGGCTTCTAGGACCTGGGTGTCGCTTATACTGGTGCCTAACCTACTCGACATCCCCTTGGAACACCAGTACTCCTCTTGGGAGCAGAGACCTGGAGGACCACAGTGTCGGCCACCGTGAAATGCAGACGTTCATCCACAACAGTCTGGGAAGGCTCCTCGGGATACGCTGGCCGGACAAAATCAGCAACGAGGAATTGTGGCAGCGGACAAAGCAGAAGCCTGCAGAAGTGGAGCTTCAACAACGCCGCTGGAGATGGATAGGTCACACACTACGCAAGCCAGCAACCAACACCACAAAGCAAGCCCTAAGATGGAACCCACAGGGAAAAGGAAGAGAGGTCGGCCACAAAACACCTGGCGACGTGACCTGGAGACAGATGCCAAGGAAATGGGCCACACCTGGGGACAGCTGGAGAGACTCGCCCAGGACAGAGACGGCTGGAGGGACCTTGTCGGCGGCCTATGCCCCAGGGAGGATGATGGGCGTAAGTAAGTATCCCCATTGGGCGCACAGGGGTACGCTGGAGTTCAGACAGGTGGTACTGCTGCGGCGATGATCGCGGTGGAAGGGCCTAGCCCCTGCTCGGAGGTCGGCTCTACTCTCCGTCGGTCGTCTCGCAGCCCGGCTGCCGTAGCTACGCCCCATACTTCCGTGGTTCTTCTCGAGGTCCAGCCTAGCCTCCGGACCTCGCGGACAAGAGCGTGAACGGCTTGGATCGGACACGGACTAGGAGGTTTGCTCGTGGGAGGTCTGAGCCAGCCTTTTCCCCGATGGAACCAGTTGCTTCACTCCGAAGGCACCAGGATACCTTCGGAGGATCGGCGTGCTGGCGAGATGGCCTAGTGGACCTGTCCGCCGCAAGGTGGGATCTCTGGCTTTCCCCGCGCCTTCGTGGGGTATAGCCCTCCTGGACGTGATGCCAACGCTCTGACCTGGCCTGGGAAGGATCCTCCTCTCGTCCTGTGGGTCACCCCTTTCCCTGGTACCGGTCCTGAACCTCTCTCTCGCCACGGACCCCCCGCTACTGCTTCCCGCTTTCTATTAGGTCCTCATGCCGCCGCGATGGTCGCTGTTCCGCCTTGCTGGAGCGCCTACCCCTGAGCCTTGGCGGTTGCGACAGACCCTCAACGCTGGAGTCTTCGCATGGGCAGCAGTCGAAGCCTCGCTATGGCCCGCTTCCCCAACTTGACGCCTCTACGAGGAAGTTGGCGAGGCATTGTGTTCTTGGTCAGCGTCCGTCACCTCTCACCCACCGACCCTACTGACCCCAGCTGGTTGACTTATCCCCAGAAGACTAGGCAGGATAGCCGGAGCCTGCCTCACGTATACCTACGACGACATAGCCGTACGGGCGGACGCGCACGCTTCCGGGCCGTGCCCGGCAGCTCTGAAGCTACAGGGCAGTCGATCTCCCTGTCTACGCTCTGCCATACGATCCGAATTCCAGGATCCCTCCCTCAGGGAGCTTAGAGGCTAATTACGTCCAATTAGCTACGTGCAGGGCCACGAACGCTACAGCCGCCAGGAACTGGGCTGCCCTCTTCGTGGCTATTGGAGGGCTGGCGCGCAGGTGCTCTCGATCGCAGAGTTCTGTCAGCCTAGTGAGGTTACTCGCTCTGGTGGGGGACATCCCAGGGGGGCTCTCCTCCCTCCTGGCGCTTCAGCGCCGTCGCTTATACCTACCTAGAGTTGTCGGGAGTTTGCGGTTGGGAGGACGGCCCCAGGGGCCTTAGGTGTGCTAGAGCACGGCACCCTCCTCCTTTTCGCCATTCTCCCATAAGGTCATGTCATCGGTAATGTTTTTGAAGAAACAAATGCATTTTTCTTTAAAAGGTATTTTTTCGAAAAATACTTACCGATGACATGACTCGGACGACCCTCCCACCTGCCCCGCTTGCCGCTGGTAAGCTAAGTATCCTGACTGAAGGACTATGGGTACTCTGTCCCAGATGGGAAGTATCGGGAGATAACTCTCGGCCCCCTCGGGGTTCCCCGAGTGCCTCCCGGGTTGTGTGGTAACACAACGAGCTCTTAGGCTAGAATTGCGTAAGTAGTAGACATCTCCTAATCACAAGCACAAGCCTTAGTCAAGGAGAAATTTAACCCATAAGGTCATGTCATCGGTAAGTATTTTTCGAAAAAATACCTTTTAAAGAAAAATGCATTTTTCTTGCAGATTTCAGGAACAGTCAGGAACACCAGCAAAGGATTCTGGTGGACCAAGGCACATGCCAGGTCATCACAAGGGACTCTGGGCAGACCAAGGGAGACTGCTATGACTGAACCTCTCACAGACATCAGGTGCAGAGTGTTTTTGTTTCAATTTTTAAACCATGCAGGTTATGGTCATCCCGAGTTGCACATAGGGAACCCTTTACCTCGGGCTTTATAGACTAATTATGAATGTTAGAGCCTCGGGCTGGTAGGGTTAAGTGGTAATTGTAAGCAAGTATTGCATATGCAAATTACTTTCATAGCATCCCAGTGGATCTTGTAAGATGTAGGGTAGTGACACTTTTAGTCCGCCTGATACTCACATTGCCTCCTGGAGGCATTATACTTCTTTCTGTTGCAGATTTTAGGGACAGTCAGGACCACTAACAATGCATCTGGGTGAACTAAGGGATTTGCCAGGACATCACAAGAGACTCTGGACGAACAAAGTGAGACTGCTAGGAAAGACATCAGGAGCAGAGTGTATTTGTTTCAATTCTTAAGCTAGGTTAGGGTCATCCCAAGTTGTGCGTAGGGACCCCTTTACCTTTGGCTTTTTGGTCTAATTGTAAATGTTAAAGCTTAGAGCTGGAAGGTTTAAGTGGGAACTATAAGCAAGTACTACCTCTTCAGATCACTTTTGTAGCATCCTTATGGATGTGGTAAGATTTAGGGTAGTGACACTTTTAGTCTGCCTGATACTCACATTGCCTCAGTGGAGATATTTTACTTCTTTCTCTTGCCGATTTCAGGGACAGTCAGGACCACCTGCAAGGAATTCGGGCAGACCAACGGACTTGCCAGGGCACCACAGTGGACTCTGGACAGACCAAGGGAGACTGCTATGACTGGACATCCCACAGGCATCAGGTGCAGAGTGTTTTTGTTTTAATTTTTAAGCCAGGTTAGGGTCATCCGCAGTTGCGCATAAGGCCCCTTTACCTCTGGCTTTTTAATCTAATTATGAATGTTAGAGCCTATGGCTGGTAGGGTTAATGGGTAATTGTAAGCAATTATTGCCTTTTCAAATCACTTTTGTAGCATCCCAGTGTATGGTGTAAGATCTAAGGTAGTGACACTTTTAGTCTGCCTGATACTCACATTGCCTCCCTGGGGGCATTATACTTCTTTCTGTTGCAGATTTCAGGGCCAGTCAGGACCACCAGCAAGTAATCCGAGTGGACCAAGCGACTTGCGAGGACATCACAACGGACACTGGATGGACCAAGTGAGACTGCTAGGACAGTCATCAGGTGCAGAGTGTTTTTGTTTTAATTTTTAAGCCAGGTTAGGGTCATCCTGAGTTGCACATAAGGCCCCTTTACCTCTGGCTTTTTAATCTAATTATGAATGTTAGAGCCTAGGGCTGTTAGGTTTAATGGGTATTGCAAGTATTGCTTTTTCAAATCACTTTTGTAGCATCCCAGTATATGGTGTAAGATCTGGGGTAGTGACACTTTTAGTCTGCCTGATACTCACATTGCCTCCTTGGGGGCATTATACTTCTTTCTGTTGCAGATTTCAGGGACAGACAGGACCACCAGCAAAGAATTTTGGTGGACCAAGGGACTTGCCAGGACATCACAAGAGACAAGGGTGACTGCTATGACTGGACATCTCAAAGATATTAGGTGCAGAGTGTTTTTGTTTCAATTTTTAAGTCATGCAGGTTAGGGTCATCCCGAGTTGCACATAGGGAGGACCCCTTACCTCGGGCTTTTTAGTCTAATTATGAATGTTAGAGCCAAGGGCTGGTAGGGTTAAGGGGTAATTGTAAGCAAATATTGCCTCTGTAAATTACTTTCGTAGCATCCCAGTGGATTTTGTAAGATGTAGAGTAGAGACACTTTTAGTCTGCCTGATACTTACATTGCCTCCCTGGAGGCAATATACTTCTTTCTGTTGCAGATTTCAGGGACAGTCAGGACCACTAACAATGGATCTGGGCGGACTAAGGGACTTGCCAGGACTTCACAAGAGACTCTGGATGGACCCAGTGAGACTGCTAAGACAGATATCAGGTGCAGAGTGTATTTGTTTCAATTCTTAAGCCAGGTTAGGGTCATCCCAAGGTGCGCATAGGGACCCCTTTAGCTTTGGCTTTTTGGTCTAATTGTAAATGTTAAAACTTAGAGCTGGTAGGTTTAAGTGGTAATTGTAAGCAAGTATTGCATTTTCATATCACTTTTGTAGCGCCCCAGTTGACTGTGTAAGATATAGGGTAGCACGCTTTTAATTTGACTGATACTCACATTTCCTCCCTGGAGGCATTATATTTCTTTTTGTTGTAGATTTCAGGAACAGTCAGGACCACCAACAAAGGATCCTGGTGGACCAAGAAAATGGCCAGGATATCACAAGGGACTCTGGACGGACCAAGGGAGACTGCTATGACTAGACATCTCACAGAAATCAGGTGCAGAGTGTTTTTGTTTCAATTTTTAAGCCATGCAGGTTAGGTTCATCCCGAGTTGCGCATAGTGACCCTTTTCCTCGGGCGTCTTAGTCTAATTATGAATGTTAGAGCCTAGGGCTGGTAGGGTTAAAGATTAATTGTAAGGAAGTATTGCCATTACAAATTACTTTCGTAGCATCCCAGTGGATTTTGTAAGATTTAGGGTAGTGACACGTTTAGTCTGCCTGATACTCACATTGCCTCCCTAGAGGCAATATACTTCTTTCTGTTGAAGATTTCAGAGAGAGTCAGGACCACTAACAATGGATCTGGGTGGGAAGGAACTTGCCAGGACATCACAAGAGATTCTGGACGGACCAAGTGAGACTGCTAGGACAGCTATCAGGTGCAGAGTATTTGTTTCAATTCTTAAGCCAGGTTAGGTTCATCCCAAGTTGCGCATAGGGACCTCTTTACCTTTGGCATTTTAGTCTAATTGTAAATGTTAACACTTAGATCTGGTAGGTTTAAGTGGTTATTGTAAGCAAGTATTTCCTTTTCATATCACTTTTTTAGCGCCCCAGTTGATGGTGTAAGAAATAGGGTAGCACACTATTAGTTTGCCTAATACTCACATTTCCTCCCTGGAGGCATTATACTTCTTTTTGTTGCAGATTTCTGGAACAGTCAGGACCACCAGCAAAGGATCCTGGTGGACCAAGGGACTTGCCAGGTCATCACAAGGGACTCTGGACGGTCCAAGGGAGACTGCTATGACTGGACATCTTACAGACATCAAGTGCAGAGTGTTTTTGTTTCAATTTTAAAGCCATGCAGGTTAGGGTCATCCCGAGTTGTGCATAGGGACCCCTAACCCCGGGCTTTTTAGTCTAATTATGAATGTTAGAGCCTAGGGCTAGTAGGGTTAAAAGGTACTTGTAAGCAAGTATTGCCATTGCAAATTACTTTCATAGCATCCCAGTGGCTTTTGTAAGATTTAAGGTAGTGACACTTTTAGTCTGCCTGATACTCACATTGCCTCCCTGGAGGCATTATACTTCTTTCTATTGCAGATTTCAGGGACAGTCAGGACAAATAACACTGGATCTGGGTGGATTAAGGGACCTGACAGGTCATCACAAGAGACTGTGGACGGACCAAGTGAGATTGCAAAGACAGACATCAGGTTCAGAGTGTATTTGTTTCAATTCTTAAGCCATGTTAGGTTCGTGACAAGTTGCGCAAAGGGACCCCTTTACCTTTGGCTTTTTGGTCTAATTGTAAATGTTAAAGCTTAGCGCTCATAGGTTAAAATGGTAACTGTAAGCAAGTACTATCTTTTCAGATCACTTTTGTAGCATTCTTATGGATGGTGTAAGATTTAGGGTAGTGACACTTTTAGTCTGCCTGACACTCACATTACCTCAGTGGAGGCATTATACTTCTTTTTGTTGCAGATTTCAGGGACTGTCAGAACCACATGCAAAGGATTTATGTTGACCATGGGACTTGCCAGGACACCACAGTGGACTTTGGATGGACGAAGGGAGACTGCTACGACTGGACATCTCACAGTCATCAGGTGCAGAGTGTTTTTGTTTTAATTTTTAAGCCAGGTTAGGGTCATCCTGAGTTGTACATAAGGCCCCTTTACCTCTGGCCTTTTAATCTAATTATGAATGTTAGAGCCTAGGGCTGGTAGGGTTAAGGGGAATTGTAAGCAAGTATTGCCTTTTCAAATCACTTTTGTAGCATCCCAGTGTATGGTGTAAGATCTATGGTAGTGACACTTTTAGTCTGCCTGATACTCACATTGCATCCCTGGGGGCATTATACATCTTTCTGTTGCAGATTTCAGGGACAGTCGGGACCACCAGCAAGTAATCCGGGTGGACCAAGGGACTTGCGAGTATATCACAAGGGACACTGGATGGACCAAGTGAGACTGCTAGGACAGACATCAGGTGCAGAGTGTTTTTGTTTTAATTTTTAAGCCATGTAGGGCCATCCCGAATTGTGCATAGGGACCCCTTACCTCTGGCTTTTTGGTCTAATTATAAATGTTAGAGCCTAGGACCGGAAGGTTTAAGGGGTAATTGTAAGCAAGTAATGACTTTTCAAATCACTTTTATAGCATCCTTCTGGATGGTGTTAGATTTAGGTAGTGACACTTTTAGTCTGCCGGATACTCACATTGCCTCCCTGGAGGCATTATACTTCTTTCTGTTGCAGATTTCAGGGACAGTGAGGACCACTAGCAAAGGATCCTGGTGGACCAAGGGACTTGCCAGGACATTACAAGGACTCTGGACGGACCAAAGTTAACTGCTATGACTAGACATCTCACAGACATCAGGTGCAGAGTGTATTTTTTTCAATTTTTAAGCCATGCATGTTAGGGTCATCCCGATTTGCACAAAGGGACCCCTTACCTAGGGCTTTTTAGTCTAATTATGAATGTTAGATCCTAGGGCTGGTAGGGTTAAAGGGTAATTGTAAGCAAGTATTGCCTTTGCAAATTACTTTCATAGCATCCCAGTGGATTTTGTAAGATTTGGGGTAGTGACACTTTAAGTCTGCCTCATACTCACAATGCCTCCCTGGAGGCAATATACTTCTTTCTGTTTCAGATTTCAGGGACAGTCAGGACCACTAACAATGGATCTGGGTGGACTAAGGGATTTGCCAGGACATCACAAGAGACTCTAGACGAACAAAGTGAGACTGCTAGGAAAGACATCAGGTGCAGAGTGTATTTGTTTCAATTCTTAAGCTAGGTTAGGGTCATCCCAAGTTGTGCGTAGGGACCCCATTACCTTTGGCTTTTTGGTCTAATTGTAAATGTTAAAGCTTAGAGCTGGAAGGTTTAAGTGGTAACTGTAAGCAAGTACTACCTCTTCAGATCACTTTTGTAGCATCCTTATGGATGGGGTAAGATTTAGGGTAGTGACACTTTTAGTCTGCCTGATACTCACATTGCCTCAGTGGAGATATTTTACTTCTTTCTCTTGCAGATTTCAGGGACAGTCAGGACCACCTGCAAGGGATTCGGGCAGACCAACAGACTTGCCAGGGCACCACAGTGGACTCTGGACGGACCAAGGGAGACTGCTATGACTGGACATCCCACAGGCATCAGGTGCAGAGTTATTTTGTTTTAATTTTTAAGCCAGGTTAGGGTCATCCGCAGTTGCGCATAAGGCCCCTTTACCCCTGGCTTTTTAATCTAATTATGAATGTTAGAGCCTATGGCTGGTAGGGTTAATGGGTAATTGTAAGCAATTATTGCCTTTTCAAATCACTTTTATAGCATCCCAGTGTATGGTGTAAGATCTAAGGTAGTGACACTTTTAGTCTGCCTGATACTCACATTGCCTCCCTGGGGGCATTATATTTCTTTCTGTTGCAGATTTCAGGGACAGTCGGGACCACCAGCAAGTAATCCGAGCGGACCAAGGGACTTGCGAGGACATCAGAAGGGACACTGGATGGACCAAGTGAGACTGCTAGGACAGTCATCAGGTGCAGAGTGTTTTTGTTTTAATTTTTAAGCCAGGTTAGGGTCATCCTGAGTTGCACATAAGGTCCCTTTACCTCTGGCTTTTTAATCTAATTATGAATGTTAGAGCCTAGGGCTGTTAGGTTTAATGGGTAATTGTAAGCAAGTATTGCTTTTTCAAATCACTTTTGTAGCATCCCAGTATATGGTGTAAGATCTGGGGTAGTGACACTTTTAGTCTGCCTGATACTCACATTGCCTCCTTGGGGGCATTATACTTCTTTCTGTTGCAGATTTCAGGGACAGACAGGACCACCAGCAAAGAATTTTGGTGGACCAAGGGACTTGCCAAAGGTAAAGGGGTCCCTACGCACAACTTGGGATGACCCGAACCTAGCTTAATAATTGAAACAAATACACTCTGCACCTGATGTCATTCCTAGCAGTCTCACTTTGTTCGTCCAGAGTCTTTTGTGATGTCCTGGCAAATCCCTTAGTCCACCCAGATCCATTGTTAGTGGTCCTGACTGTCCCTGAAATCTGAAACAGAAAGAAGTATATTGCCTCCAGGGAGGCAATGTGAGTATGAGGCAGACTTAAAGTGTCACTACCCTAAATCTTACAAAATCCACTGGGATGCTATGAAAGTAATTTGCAAAGGCAATACTTGCTTACAATTACCCTTTAACCCTACCACCCCCACCCGGGTCTGCCCTGGGGGACTTGGGTGGGGTTAGGTATTTTTTAGTTCCCAGGGTCACCCTGGTCAGCCCCACCGGGTGGGGTTTTCTCCCTATTCTGGGGCATGTGTTTCTGTCTACCCTTTGTCCATTCACCTGTATTTGCCTTTTTTTAAAACTCTCCCTACTGTCTGCACTGCCTGTAGCTCTTGATATTGGATGTGTGTTGCTAAATGGTCTTAGCTTTATTTAGGCCCCATGTGTTAGGTTTATTTAATGTATTTGACCGGCTGGCGACATACATTCAATGTTCTGTTTAGTTTGTTTTTTTTTCACAAGCAGTGCAGGCACGTCCTGAGAAAGCCTTGTTGCTGTCGGGACGTTAAGCAATGTACAATCAATCAGTTTAACCCTACCAGCCCTAGGATCTAACATTCATAATTAGACTAAAAAGCCCTAGGTAAGGGGTCCCTTTGTGCAAATCGGGATGACCCTAACATGCATGGCTTAAAAATTGAAAAAAATACACTCTGCACCTGATGTCTGTGAGATGTCTAGTCATAGCAGTTAACCTTGGTCCATCCAGAGTCCTTGTAATGTCCTGGCAAGTCCCTTGGTCCACCAGGATCCTTTGCTGGTGGTCCACACTGTCCCTGAAATCTGCAACAGAAAGAAGTATAATGCCTCCAGGGAGGCAATGTGAGTATCCGGCAGACTAAAAGTGTCACTACCTAAATCTAACACCATCCAGAAGGATGCTATAAAAGTGATTTGAAAAGTCATTACTTGCTTACAATTACCCCTTAAACCTTCCGGTCCTAGGCTCTAACATTTATAATTAGACCAAAAAGCCAGAGGTAAGGGGTCCCTATGCACAATTCGGGATGGCCCTACATGGCTTAAAAATTAAAACAAAAACACTGCACCTGATGTCTGTCCTAGCAGTCTCACTTGGTCCATCCAGTGTCCCTTGTGATATACTCGCAAGTCCCTTGGTCCACCCGGATTACTTGCTGGTGGTCCCGACTGTCCCTGAAATCTGCAACAGAAAGATGTATAATGCCCCCAGGGAGGCAATGTGAGTATCAGGCAGACTAAAAGTGTCGCTACCATAGATCTTACACCATACACTGGGATGCTACAAAAGTGATTTGAAAAGGCAATACTTGCTTACAATTTCCCTTAACCCTACCAGCCCTAGGCTCTAACATTCATAATTAGATTAAAAGGCCAGAGGTAAAGGGGCCTTATGTACAACTCAGGATGACCCTAACCTGGCTTAAAAATTAAAACAAAAACACTCTGCACCTGATGACTGTGAGATGTCCAGTCGTAGCAGTCTCCCTTCGTCCATCCAAAGTCCACTCTGGTGTCCTGGCAAGTCCCATGGTCCACATAAATCCTTTGCATGTGGTTCTGACAGTCCCTGAAATCTGCAACAAAAAGAAGTATAATGCCTCCACTGAGGTAATGTGAGTGTCAGGCAGACTAAAAGTGTCACTACCCTAAATCTTACACCATCCATAAGGATGCTACAAAAGTGATCTGAAAAGATAGTACTTGCTTACAGTTACCATTTTAACCTATCAGTGCTAAGCTTTAACATTTACAATTAGACCAAAAAGCCAAAGGTAAAGGGGTCCCTTTGCGCAACTTGTCATGAACCTAACATGGCTTAAGAATTGAAACAAATACACTCTGCACCTGATGTCTGTCTTTGCAATCTCACTTGGTCCGTCCACAGTCTCTTGTGATGACCTGTCAGGTCCCTTAATCCACCCAGATCCAGTGTTATTTGTCCTGACTGTCCCTGAAATCTGCAATAGAAAGAAGTATAATGCCTCGGGATGACCCTAACCTGCATGGCTTTAAAATTGAAACAAAAACACTCTGCACTTGATGTCTGTAAGATGTCCAGTCATAGCAGTCTCCCTTGGACCGTCCAGAGTCCCTTGTGATGACCTGGCAAGTCCCTTGGTCCACCAGGATCCTTTGCTGGTGGTCCTGACTGTTCCAGAAATCTGCAACAAAAAGAAGTATAATGCCTCCAGGGAGGAAATGTGAGTATTAGGCAAACTAAAAGTGTGCTACCCTATTTATTTCATCAAAAACATCACCGATGACATGACCTTATGGGAGTGTCTACTACTTACTCAATTCTAGCCTAAGTACTCGTTGTGTTAACACACAACCCGGGAGGCACTCGGGGAACCCCGAGGGGGCCAAGAGTTGTCTCCCGATACTCCCCATCCGGAACAGAGTACCCATAATTCCTCAGTCAGTCTACTTAGGCTTACGCTGTTCAGACGTGTTGCTCTAGCCTACGGATTTTGGGGATTTCGACCGGTTCACCGGTCTTCGACGGACTTAGTTCTTCTCTTGACTGGCTCTTCGTCGGGCCCCCCTGTACCGGGTGGCTCTGGTATCCCTTCTTCGTTGGCAGCTGCCCGCTTGGCTCCCTGAAGTGCCTGGGCTACGCTGTGAACTTCGCTGGGACTTCGCCGCGCGTGCCTTGGTTTGGATTTCTCCCGCCCCCCCTTCCCCGGTCCCGCTCCGGGAAAAGGTAAGGTGACTGGGTTGGCCCTCGGCTGGTTCCCGGGCTGGGCACTGGTTGAGCAGGCGCGAACGCGGTCTTCATTTGCGTTGTTGCTTGCGCCAAGATTCTTGACTTTTTACTTGGCGGGTCTCGCGCCCGTTCCCCTCTCCTTCCGTGTTGGTGTGGTATTGTTATTGACAGGGTCAAGTCCTCCCTTTTTTTCGCTGTGGTTAGCAGCGTGGTTGTTGAAAGTTCCGCGCTTTTAACGGAAGGCATTTACGCGTGAGGGAAGAAATGAGACGTTGTAGTCTGGAACGGTCATTCTTAAACGGCGCAGATCCGCAGGTGGTCAGCTTCGTTTTCCAAGATGGCGTCTAACGATGCAGAGCTCCGTGTTCCTCGCGGTTAAAACCTTACTGGAAGGGGAATGGTGTGCAAGATCGGTGAAGCTAAGTCTAACCTTATTTCTGGCGCTTACCTACTCACTTATTCCTCACCTATGCTCTTGTCCCTGGTTGGGTTCGGGGAATGTGGTATGCTCCAGCCATCCCTTGACGCATTACGTTGGTGAATGTGGCGAGAGCCGACGCTTACTTCGGTCCTGAGTCGGTCCCGTCATGCCTGTTTTGTTATGCATACTGCAGACCTGTTTACCATATACGGGGGCGTATTACATACATGGGAGATGCAGAGTATTCGTCAGTTGAGGGGACACTGACGGCACCTAGATGACTTATTGTTGCTGTCATGGGGGAAGATCATAAGCTGCAATAACTTCTCTTGCCACCACAGGTGCTACTCACATACCCTCACTTGCTCATTCCACATATTACAATGACAGGCGGCAGATGGACGGTGATTGGTACGGGTGAGCCCGTCGCCAACGCATCTCATGGCAGGCGCCAGTGACCGTCTCCCGGCCCGAACCTCCCTGGAAAAAGAAAAAAAAAAACAAACAAAAAAAAAAAAAAAAAAAAAAAAAAAACCCACAGTGCAAACCCACAGTGCTCAGACAGCCCTATGTCTCCTGGACGCACTGGTTTCTGCTCTTTGGTTATATTCCTACTTGGGCATGTGACTACCAGTTAACATGAACAACATGCATAAAAAGACAAGTTACCATGAACGACAGTAACGTTTTACTGTTGAAAGGTAATTGCCTGCTGGCAACTTAAGACAATGATCAAAGCTGCACCTGGAGGCCGTCGCTATAGTACAGCTCCGGTGTGTCGCGGGAGCTCCGCTCCGACAAAGGTTCTGGGCCTGCCGCTTGCTTCAGGCTTATACTTGTCATGACATGCTTGAGTTTGTTGTGCAGGATGTGTTGTAGGCTCAACTTAGCCTGGCGGTCCTCCCAGACCAAGGGTGGCTTCCACACCTGTAGGGGCCGGGAGGTGCCCGGCGTAGGACGTATACGCTGGGAAGACAGGTACACACCTTGGTGGTTGGGGGAGTTGCCTTGGCAGGATGGACAGACAGTGCGGTTAGCCGCGACTCCTCTTCTTCGCAGAAGGTAGATCACACAGGTGGGGTGCTTACCTGGGGTTAACCGGGACCCTACTGGCTGCACTCTCTACCTTGCGGGGATGTATTGCAGGTCCGCGCGCTTGCTGACAGGTGGTTCCTCGCTGGTTGTACCGTTGTCTTGCGGAAGTTCACCTTACCAGGACAGGGTCCCTCAGGCCCACGCCCGCGTGCCTTCGGATTTTGGTATGTTGCAGGGGCCTTAGATGACCTGCACACAGCGCGGACGTTACAGTGACCGTCGGACTCATACAAGGTCTGTCTACCATGTGCCTCCGAACCTTGGTGTGACGTCTGCGCCACATGACCTGGACGGCGCTGGGCCTCACCTTGGAGCTTCTATCGGCGAGAGCGCCCGACGCCTGTGACTGGTTACAGACCTGCTGAGATACCGGCGGATATTCCCGGTACTCCGACTGCTCGAGTTCCGACGAGTGGACTGTGAGATCACCATGCCGGACGCGTCAGTATAGTGTGCAGGAGGAAGTGCGCTTGGAAAAAGCCTTCTGACAGACAACCGGCCTCCCTACAGAGCACACTGGTACCAACTTGGGGTTTCCGGCGCGAAACGCCTGACACCGGTGACTGTTCCAGACCTGAGGAAGTACCAGCTGTTCCGGTTCTCCAGCCTCTCAAGTTCCGACGGCCCTAGCATCGGGGGATCGACACGTCGGACACAGCTTGGTAGTGTGCGGAGTCGGGAGCTCGAGGCGTTGATTCCCAGGAGGGAACACGCTTGGACCAAGCCTTATGCCAGGCAGAGAACCCTTTCTCGCTACAGAGTTCGGTTCGGAGAGACGTGCTTCGTGCCGTCCATGGTCAACCGATCCCCACTCGTCTCCTAGGAAGGCCTTGGATCCTCCTCGGCCGCTGCGAACCCGCCTCGCCATAGAGTCCGGCTCGCGGAGACAATCTCACACGCACACCACGTCTCGACTTGTTCGGGATTTGCTCTTCGATCGAACTCGGGCCGGCTGCTAGTGGTTGCAGGGTACTGTTGGTGGCCAGCCAGCAGGGCGGAGGTGCCTGTCTCCGTTCCTTACCGCCCGAGTCCTTGACGATCTTGTGGAGGGATGGCTACGCGGACCGCTTCAGTTACTGCGCGGAGAGGGGTTCTCGACGCGGGCGTTACAGGAGGGTACGCACCTGGACATAGCCTGCGGTCAGGCGGAGACCCACCTCGATACAGTGCCCGGTTCACAGAGTCACGCTGTCCCGCCAGTTCCCGACGGTAGAAACGAGCGACGGTAGATTCTGCTCGCCAGCCCACAGCGGCCACGATGTCCTTGACAGCGCAGTTCCGGTCGTATGCGATGCTCGTGGCCATGGCGCGTACTTCATCTGCGCGGATCTTCAGTCTCTGCGCTACCCGTCGGGAGAGATCCATGTATGCAGTTCGTATTACCCAGCGCAGCCAAGGAGGAGATCGTCTGGGCTGGGATATCTGTCTTGCCCTGTCGTATGGGCAGGAAGAGGCGGCACGACTGGGAATCCACTTCCCTCAGGATCGGTTCTCCGCTCTTGCTCTCCTGCGCGCGAGGAGGGACCACTCTGCACCTTGGATGCCCGTCCATCTACAAATTTCCCTCGTTGGAGTCAACCTTCCAGCACTCTAGGTCTACACTCCGCTTCTCTCCGCTGCGGGGCGTGCTTAGGAGTTGCCGTTCTTCACGTCGCTCCAGGGATTCTCTCCTGCCTCGCTCGTCGATCCCTTTCGCGCCCGGCTGCCGTTCGTCCCTTTCCTCTCCCCCGCACTCAGCCCTTCCCCTTCTTCGTGCTCCGGCCTGGCTGCAGTCGCTCCTCTTCTGGACATCCGACCCCCTCCGGTGGTTCTCGGGGAGGATGCTGTCGTTACTTCGCCTTGCTCGGACCTGTTTACCTCCTCCTGAGGTTACAGTACTCGGTTCGACCCAGTTGTGCACTAATACTCCTTGGAGATCTGACGACTCACTAGCTGGTGGCCTTACGCGTGAGTTCCATTGACTTAGTGGAAGTACTCTGACTTCGCACGGGTGGTAAACGGGTCTGCGAGCGCGTCGGCTTCTGTCTCCCCTGGTGCCCTCTCGGATGCAGCTCGGAGCTGGCAGCGGCTTCCGGACTTCGTGCCAGGCGCCTTCGACTACCCTGCGCTTCTTCTCTCGGTTCACGGATCTTCTTCACCCCCCATGGAGTTGCCGGCTGTTGGCTTCCCTCGGTCGGAACGGTGCTCGGGAGGTCACAGGAGTTTGCCTCCCCTTCCAGCGGTGGATCCGCTCTTGCCTCTCCTTGGGACTAGACGACCCCTCTCGTACGTACCTCCCTTCGTGTCGTGAGATGGTAGAGCTCCTTACCCTATCCTTCGTTCTCCAGGTCGACGACTCCTGGCGCCGAGCGGGGCGGTGTGATGCTGACGGAACCTCGGTGCGGACGACTCCACCAAGGCAGTTTCTTGGGGGGTTCCTGGACTTCGCTACGGGGAGCAGAACGGAGGAGGCCTCTAGAACCTTCGCTTCGCTTACGCTGTAGGACCATGGCACAGCTCCGTCTCCCTGGTGTCTAACCAACTCGACTTCCCCTTGGGCACCCAGGAGGGCACCGGGCTTCGAACACGTGGGTACTGGCTGCGGCTGTGCTGGCGGTTGGACGGCCCAGCCACTACTCGGAAGTCGGATCACCTCTCCTTTGGTCGTCTCTAAGCCCGGCTGCTTCTGCTACGCCTCCTACTACCGTGGTTCTTCTCCAACTCCAGCCTGGCCTTCGGACCTCGCGGTCAAGAGCGCGAACGGCTTGGAGCTGACGCAGACTAGTAGGTCACCTTCTCGTGGGACGGCTGCGCCAACCTGTTTCCCCGATGGATCCAGTTGCTACACGCAGTTTGCACCAGGATGCCTTCGGAGGACCGGCGCACTGGCGAGATGGCTTCGCGGACCTGTTCGACACTAGGTGGGTTCACTGGCGTGCCCCGTGCTTTGAGGATTCGCCCTGCCTTTGTGGATTCGCCCGCCTGGACGAGACATCGACGCTCTGGCCTAGCCTGGGACGGTTGCTCCGCTCTTCCTGTTCGTCACCCCGTTACTGGGGTTCCGGTCCTGTACCTCTTACACCTCTCCTCGCCGCGGACCCCCGCTACTGCTTCCCGCTTCTGCAAGGTGCTCCTGCAGCCGCGACGCTCGCTGTTTCGCTTTGATGGGGCCCCTACTCCTTCGCCTTCGTCGGTGGCGGCGGCCTCCAACGTTGGACACAGCAAGGTAGTGTGCGGAGTCGGGAGTTCGAGGCGCGGGTTCCCAGGAGGGAACGCGCTTGGACCAAGCCTTATGCCAGGCAGAGAAACCCATCTCGCTACAGAGCTCGGTTCGGAGAGGCGTGCTTCGCGCCTCCATGGTCAACCGGTCCCCACTCGTCTCCTAGGAAGGCCTTGGATCCTCCTCGGCCGCTGCGAACCCGCCTCGCCACAGAGTCCGGCTCGCGGAGACATTCTCACACGCACACCACGTCACGACACGTTTCGGGATCCTCTCTTCGCTCGAAGTCGGACCGCCACCCTCGCTCTCCCTCGCGAGCGTAACAAGGATCGAGCTTCTCCTCGTCACTAGGAATAACAGCCCTGAAGCTACAAGTCAGATGATCTTCCTGACGACGCTCAGTCATGCGATCCGATTCCAGGATCCCTCCCGCAGCGAGCTTAGAGGCTAATTAAGTCCTATCAGCTACGTACAGGGCCACGAACGTCACAGTCGTCAGGAACTGTGCTGTCTTCCACTTCGTGGCTACTGTAGGGCTCGCGGGCATGTTCTCTCGCTCACAGAGTTTCCCAGTCCAGCGGGGCTACTCGCTCTGGTGGGGGGAACTGCTCCGGGGCTCCTCTTCCTCCTGGCGCTTCAGCGCCGTAGGTTACACCTCCCCAGGGTCGTCGGGAATTTGCGTTTGGGAGGACGGCCCTTGGGGCCCCAAGGTGTGCTAGTGCGCGGCACCCTCCTCCTATTCGTGATTCTCCCATAAGGTCATGTCATCGGTAATGTTTTTGATGAAATAAATGCATTTTTCTTTAAAAGGTATTTTTTCGAAAAATACTTACCGATGACATGACTCGGACGACCCTCCCACCGGCCCCGCTTGCCGCTGGTAAGCTAAGTATCCTGACTGAGGAATTATGGGTACTCTGTTCCGGATGGGGAGTATCGGGAGACAACTCTTGGCCCCCTCGGGGTTCCCCGAGTGCCTCCCGGGTTGTGTGTTAACACAACGAGTACTTAGGCTAGAATTGAGTAAGTAGTAGACACTCCCATAAGGTCATGTCATCGGTAAGTATTTTTCGAAAAAATACCTTTTAAAGAAAAATGCATTTCTTACACCTTACAATTACCCTTTAACCCTACCAGCCCTAGGCTCTAACATTCATAATTAGACTAAGACGCCCGAGGAAAGGGGTCATTATGCGCAACTCGGGATGAACCTAACCTGCATTGGCTTAAAAATTGAAACAAAAACACTCTGCACCTGATGTCTGTGAGATGTCTAGTCATAGCAGTCTCCCTTGGTCCGTCCAGAGTCCCTTGTGATGTCCTGGCCATTCTCTTGGTCCACCAGGATCCTTTGTTGGTGTCTGACTGTTTCCTGAAATCTACAACAAAAAGAAATATAATGCCTCCAGGGAGGAAATGTGAGTATCAGGCAAATTAAAAGCGTGCTAACCCTATATCTTACACCGTCAACTGGGGCGCTACAAAAGGTAATATGGAAAATGCATAACTTTGGCTTACAGATTACACACTTTAAACCGTACCAGCCCTTAAGTTTTACACGTTACAATTAAACCACAACTGCCAAAGGTAAAGGGGTCCCTATGCGACAACGTGGTAATGACCCGAACCTGGCTTTAAGAATTGAAACAAATACACTCTGCAACCTGGATGTCTGGTTCCCCCCCCCCCACCCCCTAGCAGTCTCGCTTGGGTCCGGCTTCCAGAGCCCTCTTGTGATCAACCTAGGCAAGTCCCTATAGTCCGGCCCAGAATCACTTGTTAGTGGGTGCTGACTGTCACCTGAAATCGTGCATCAGATAAAGAAGTATAAGGCCTCCATGGAGGCGAAGGTGAATATGCAGGCAGACTAAAAAAAGCTGTCACTACCCTACATCTTAAAAAAATCCACTGGAATGGCTAAGGAAAGTAATTTGGCATAGGCCAATACTTTGCTTACAAGTTACCCCTGACCCCTAACCCAGCCGCTAGACTCTACACATTCATATATAAAGACTAAAAAGCCAGAGGTAAGATCCCTGGGTGGACCAATGGACTTTGCCAGGACATTACAAAGGACTCTGGACGACCAAATGTTAACGTCCTAATGACTAGACAATCCTCACAGAGACATCAGTGCAGAGAGTGTAATTTGTTTTCAATTTTAGAAGGGCCAGTGGCATGTGTAGGAGTCAAAATACCCGATTTGCACAAAGGGAACCTACCTTAACTAGGGCTTTTTAGTCGTAATTAGGAATGTTAGATTCCTAAGGGGCTGGTAGGGTTAAAGGGGTAATTGTTTAAGCAGGTATTGGGCTTTGCAAATTACTTTCATTAGCTTCCCCTGTGGATTTTGTAAGATTTAGGTAGGATACCTACTTTTTAGTGCTGCCTCATTACCTCCACAATGCCGGGGTCCCTGGAGGCAATATACTTCTTATCTGTTTCCAGATTTCAGGGACAGTGCAGGACCACTAACAATGGATCGGGGTGGAACGCAAGCCGGACCTGTGCCGAGGAACCAGTTACCAAGAGACTCTGGATGGACCAAGGTTAACCTGCTATATGACTCTAGGACTAGACATCTCACAGACATTCAGGTCAGATTAAGTGTATTTTTTTGTTCCTCAAAAAAACCATTACCGATAAACCATTACTAACAATGGAACAACCGATAGCTAGCGTAGATTTTAGTCCCAAAAATTTAACGATGTGGTACCCTTAGGAGCCAGGGGAGGCCACTCAAGGGTAGCTCATTGAGTCCTAGTGCTGCCCGGGTAGCCTCACCTTACCTGCGCCGGCCCAGCCTAGGTGGAGGCGAGCCCAGCTCACATACCTAATCCAACCATAAGTTCTTTCTTTCACTTTAGCTTTGCAGCGGTGCAGACGTGTCCTGCTTAAGCCCCTCTGGCTTCTAACTTGAGCTAATGTAGTTGATCGGCTGCTTAGCCTTCTGTTAGTTGCTTGACCTAGCCAGGTGCTTTGATGCCTTCTGCCTTTGTGTGCCCGTCGAGAAGAGAATAGAAGAGAGGAAGGATTCGGTTCGTAGTCTCCTGCGCTTGTGACCTTTCAGAGACGGGATAGACCATGTGTGTGAGCGAAGATGAACCGGTGCATGAGTGCGCGTCGTTCCATGGCCGGTGCTTAACCAATGTCGCTTTGGAACTTTCTGGCCTATCCCTGTGTACCCCCCGTCGGCTAGTGTTGGTTCACAGAGTAACTTAGACTTTTTGGAACAGTGCCACTCTTCGTCTCCCCGCGCCATGGTGCTTTCTCGCCTTGCCTTGGAACTTTCTGGCTTGGGTGTACCGTTCGGCTGTGTGTGGTTCAAGTGTTGTTGGACTTGGCAGTGAGATTCGTCTTGTCACGGGCCGGTGTGCGCCGTGCCATGTACCTCTGACCTTGTGTGTACCGGCGGCTGTGTATGGGTTCGAAGTGTACTTGGATACCTGCTGACAGTGAGCGTCGTTCCCGGGTCCATGTGCTTCGCTTTGCCTTGGAACTTCGGTCCGTGGTGGATGTAACCGACGTGCTGGGTTCGGTGCAAGCGTTGGGCCTATCCAACCGTTGAACTCTGTTCCGGCGGGTGCCTTCGCTTGTCCTTGGAACTCTCTGACCCTTAGTGTGTGCCGTCGGCGTGTTTGGGTCAGATTAGTCTCGTCAGGATCGCCGGCTCCCGTCGACTGTTCAGCGTGCGCGTGGCTTCGGGTTCCCCAAGGCCTGCCGCGTCCGCCCCGCTGTGGCTTAAGAAGGGGGTGTCACGGGTGCTTCTGTTGCGTCGCCGCCGGAAGATAGGGCCCTGTGGGCCGTGGGGCTTGGACCCTTGCGGCTCCTCCTGGAGCGTGCTGTCCTGCGTGCGGTTCCAGAGCGGCTTGAGAGTTACGGTCAGAGTGCTTCGGCCGGTCCAAGTTCGCCAGTGGTGGCGCCCTGGGTACCTTCGTTCTGCGGACCCACAGCCTTCCTCTTCTTGAGATGCTTCGTGGGCCTCTACGCGCGTGGGGACGCTTCTTCTTCAACTAACAGGTGCGAACCTCCCCGGTTTCCCTTGCGAGAGGTCCAGGGTAAGGTCTCGATTGTTGTGCCAGCGCCGGCGCCTTCTAGGCGGCGGTGCGCCGGCATTCCTTCTTTGCTTTGTGTCGTTGTGTTTTGGGAAAGCGATATGGCGCTCAAAACAGGGAATGGAGTGGGGAAGGGTGGAATGTGGTGGCGCAGGTTTGTTCAGAGGGACCCGCCGGTGAGAATGGCAATTAGTCGGCTGCTCGCGCTGATATACCCGTATAACTAATCATAGTTTTTCCGTGAGGAAGCCGTGGTCCCTCTCCTAGGACTGCAGGTCGGCTTCGTTGGTTTTTTCCGCTATGGTTGCAGTGCTCAAGCCCGCGATCTGCACACGCGTCAGGCGACATGGTCAGTGGGCCGAGTAGCAAGGCATGCGAATCTAGCCTCCCCCGGCGCGGTGGCTTACGCTTCGGGAACCCTCGCCGTGAGGTCTGGGCGCTCATGGGTAGAGGATCCTTGGGACTCCCAGCGGCGGAGCCTGACGGCGTGGCTGTCCGCCCGCCCCTACAAAAGCATGCTTTGGCCCGACCCGAGGCAGCAGGAACACACTTCGCGCTGCCGTTGGGAGTAACGGCAGACAAGGCTCCCCCCTCGGCGTCACTCGCCACCTCCTCTCAGAAGTGCAGGTCCGCAGCGAGTCCCGCTCTGCACGCCGCTCTGCGGAAATATCAACCCTCAACATTCTACGTTGCGGGGGGACGCCCTTGATCCCCCCGTGCGCACCACTCAGCGCGCTCGAGCCAGGGTCCCGCAGCGAGCTAGCTCGCCCCGCCTTGCGCGAACCCACAGCCAGTCACAGAGACCTCTGGCAGAAACTGAAGCGCTGCTTCCGTTCCGCTCTGCTTAGCGACTTGCCGGGTTCGCTGAGACCGCCCTGGACTCGGCGCCTCCGCCCCTCGCCTGCGGACAGCCCCCCTGGTGATCGGCGTCCTATAGCCCCGGACCCGCCAGCCCGCTGCGTTCGTCGGTTTCTCGCCTTCTCGATTCGCCCGTCGCTTCAGCTTCGCGGGATGTCGTCCGTCGCCTCGTCGGGTCTCCCGTGCTGCTCGTCTCCGGCGTCGTCCCTTCCCCCGCCCCCGTCCCCCACCTGTCCCCCTGCCCTCCCCCGGCACCCTTACCCCTCCTCACCTCCGCGCCCCTCCCCCTTTCGCGCCCGTCGGCCACGGGTTCCCACCTTCCTTCGTACGGACGCTCCTCTCGTCGGTCTTGCCTTCCGCGCCTGCTACGGGCCGCTCGCCCTGGGCTGTGCCTCGTCTGACAGCGGCTTCCGCCTCTCCAGCTCCTGGTGCGTCGGCCTCCTGCTCTGCCCATCGATGTGGATCGCTGCCTTCGACTCGCTCCGGGCGGATTCGGACTCGGCTCCCCCCGTTCTATACCTCCGCGGTGTGTTTCATTCTCTACGTCTACTCCTATGGACCCTGCGTCCAGACGCCCAGGGACGGAGACTCTTGCTTCCCATCGCTCGACCGCACTGCACCTCTACTGTCTCGCGTCTTCTCAAGCCGCGCCTTCCCCGTCGCCCGCTTGGACGTTGTTCTCCCCCCTAGAAGGTTCGTCCCTGCCACGCCCTCGGAGGTTCAAGTGGTTCGGGTCTCCTTCATCCACGCCTCAGGCGACAGGATCCCAGGCTCCGGACGCGGGTCCCTCGTCGCCGTCACTCGCCGGGTCGGTGTGAATTGGACATACGCCTTCATCGCGCTATGCTGGACGCCCGATCACATGCACAGAAAGGCCTTGCTTCTGCCCTCGCCGCTGTTGCAGTGGTTCCTTCCGATCAGCAGCAGCTGGGTGGATTCGGGGCCTCGCGCCGTTGCTTCCTCCCTGTCGGATCGGGACGACGTTTCCCCTCCGCGACGCTCTCGCCTGTGCTGGGATCCCTCGACTTGGCCAAGCGAGCACTCGTCCTACCTGGAGCTGAGCTCTTCTCCTTCGCCAGCCGCTGTTCGGGCCCCCCTTCGCTCTGGCTGTGGAGAGGAAGTACCGGCCTACCTAGCGCGTGTCAACGCTTGGGTCTTCGATCGCGCCGACGCCGCCGCCCTACCATGCTCAGTCGTCCGCCCCTACCCTCCTGCAGGACCCTACGAGGACAGCTGCGGCCAGGCTCCGCTCGACATTCCCCTCCTTCGTCCTGGTCAGTTGGTGAATGATGCGTTGAGATTCTTCGTCGGCCCGCTCACCTCCTCCCGCTTCCAGCCACCCGGATCGCCCGGGACCCGATGGACGCCCGCCCTTCTCGGAGTCGCTGACCTTCCCTGCGGCGTCTCTGCCGCCTCCCGCGCCCGCCCGCCCCCGGACTCCGCCTGCTGCCCCCGCCTGGCCCTGGCAACGGCCACTGGCGCGTGACCGCTGAACCCCTCCGCCTTCAGCTTGGCACGAGCTCCTAGGTGGCGCCTCCCGCCTCTCGAGACTGCTGAGCCTTCGCGCCAAGTGTTCCTCCCTTGAGCTTCCCTGTCTGCCGGGATTTAGCGGCACCTACACTCTCGTTCCAGTGCTTCCTGTTCCAGTACGCTCGCTGCGCTTAACTTCGAACGGTGTCCCGAACCGTTCCGCTGTCGCCCGCAGCCTCCGCTGGGTCTTCGGCCGTTCTGCTTGGTCGGCGTCTGCAAAGGGCCACGCCACGCGGACTTCGCGTCGAGCCTTCCCTCGAATTTGTCGACGATCTCTCCGGCGCCTCCGGTCGCTCCCTCCGCGGGGAACAGCTACAGAGACGCCCCCTGGACTCCGTCGACACCTGCGGCTCGTAGCTCTTAGCACCTCGTTCTCGCTCTGTCCCGCCGCTTTGCTCGCCGTGGGTTGGAGTTCCCGACGGGATCTCGTCGATTGTGACGTCCCGGAACCTGAGGACCCAGGAGTTGGCGAACCTGGCGCGTCTTGGTGCTACACCGCAAGGAGGACAGTCTCACTCGCCAGACACTGGTTGCCAGCTCTGGCCTAGTGAGGCACCGCTGCGGGATCTCCTTCCCGTTGGTCGTGTCTGGTTGCACACCGCCCTTCCCCTTCACCTACTCCTTCGCCGCCGCCCCTCGAAACCGGGAACATCGAGGCTCCCTTGCGCGGTCCCTGCCGGTCTTAGCGCCTGGATTCCCTCTCCTGCCCTCGCCTCCCCCCCCCCCCCAGTTGTCCCTGTGCGTTGACGCCAGTCGTTTACGGCCGGGGTGCGCGACCCTGCTGCCCGACGTGCCACGGCTTCCGGCAGCTGCCTTCCGGTCCTTGCGTCAAGCCTTCAACTGGTTGGACTTTCAGGCGATTCGGCTGCTCTCCTCCCTTGGAGACCGACTTCGGACATCAGGACCTGATCGTCCGTTTCCGACTAGTCCTGCTGGCATGTCCTACGTTTCGAACAGGACCGGGACCTGCTCCCCTTCCTCTGCTCTTCGCTTACCGGTGCCGCCGTGGGTGCAGATCCGCCGCGTCGTCTCCCGAGCGAGATACTTCACAGCCACCTGCTTGTCCTTGCGGGCCTTCCCCTCCCGGAACGGTCATCTCGCCTCCACGCGCCAAGTGAGGAGTAAGAGCAGAAAGACGCTTCGCGCCGGCGGTCCACACCCGGGATGTTCTGCACCACGTGGGAGCCCCCCTCCCCCCCTCCCTGTTCTTCTTCGTCGCGACAGGGTGGTACCATTCAGCCTCCCCCCTCCTCGTCTCAACCGTCCCCGAAACCCCTTAGCCTGGGCGAGGCACCGTTGCGGCTACCCCTCTCTGGACGGCCTCATGCGCTTCCACTTACCCTCCCTCAGATCCTTGTCCCCAAGGTGCTTCTCTCGTCGGCAGGGATGCTACGCCGATCCGGTTGCTGGAAGCGCCGTTCTGCGCGGGCCCAGACCCTGCGCCCCCGACCTCCTGATCCTGGCCACAGGGCCCCTCACTCCGGCGGCCTTGCCCTCGCACAGTCTCCTAGCTACCAGACGCCAGGGAGGCGCTCTCCTCTCCGTGCGCTGGAGACTCCTGGCTCCACGCTTGGAGTTTGGATGGCAAGCCCTCGCCGCTGGAATTCTCGAGTGAGGCAGTGACAGCTATCGCTTCAGGCCGGATCCTCGACCCATCGTGGCGTAAAGAGGAAAGGTGAGAGTTTCTGGGACCCTTGGTGCGCCCATCCGCCGCCTCTCCCACACGTCGACTCTGCACGTCCCGCCGGCTGTGGAGTTCTCTCTCCTGGCTTCGCGCTCGAACAACACTAGAAACACCAATCACCTCAGGGGTTACCTCTATGATACGCCGACGCTTACCCCGGCGCCAGGGGCCCGAGCGCGAACAACCTTGCCCCTCGTCGGCACACAGTGACCTCTGCCACATGCACGCTCCCATGATCCGTCGCGCTGGGGATTCAACCCTGGATGCGCTTCTGGATGGACCCTAAGCGTACGAGCAGCTTCCCCTAGCAAGCCTGGCCGACGCTACATACGAAGACTGGCTTCTGCTCACCGTAGCCACACCCTCCCAGATGGAGCGAGCTGCCCGCGCCTTCCCGCCCCACCCGCCTGACTGCATGCAGGTCGGATGACCCCGTGCAGCTACTATCGGACTCGGCCTTCCTGGTCCTGACCCAGTCCCCGCTGACAGCCCCATCAGGTGATCACGCGTCCGATCGCTTACGCCGATCGACCCCTAACGAGGAAGTCAGACAACACGGTCCCGATGGGAGCCTTACGGTGTGTACCTACGCCGTACCAAGCCGCTACGCCAGGGACGCACCTACCCGCCTCCTTTGTTTTCCTCTGTCCCCCAGGTAGAACAGTCATCTCAGCCCAGACGATCTTCCTGGGCTAGAATGGGTGGATGTGCTCCGCCTACCATGACCTCTCCGCGACCCGACGCTGTCTAACGGCTAACTCTTTCCGGCCCACGAGTCAGAGCCATTGGCTGCTAGCGTCACGTTTTGCCCGCTACTCGCGCTGTCCGAGACAGTCTGGCTGCCATAGGCTGGCGGACCGCGAGTCGATCCTTCACCCGTTCTACCTCCGTCACCTGGTTGGCCAGCGAGACAATCCTGGCCCTGGTGGGGGACATCGCGGCGGCGCACACACTCCCTCCCCGGCACCTTTGGTGCCGGTTGGTAATCCTTTAGTACAATTATAGCGGGAGCTTGCCGCCGGAGAGGACGGGGCTGGCTAGCTCAGTCAGTCACTGAGTTACGCGGCACCCTCCTCCTCTTCGCCATTCTCCATGTGAGTAATGGGCATCGGTAATGTTTTGAGGAAACAAATTAAATTTTCTCTCTAAAATGTATTTTTTCGAAAAATACTTACCGATGCCATTACTCGGAAGACCCTCCCACCTGCCCCGCTAGCCGCTCCTCAGTCAAATGAAAGAACTGGTTGGATTGGTAGTGAGCGGCGCCACCTGGCGGCGGGTACAGGGATGCTACCCGGGCACTAGACCATGGTACCCTTGGTGGCCTCCCCTGGCTCTAAGGGTACACATCGTAAGTTTTTGGCTAAAATTACGCTAGCTATAGGTTGTTCCAGTAGTAATGGCATCGGTAAGTATTTTTCGAAAAAATACATTTTAGAGGAAAAATTTTAATTTTTCAATGTTTAAGCCATGGCGATGTTAGGGTCAATCCCGATTTGCACAATGGTGCTTTTTAGTCTAATTATGAATGTTAGATCCTAGGGCTTGGTAGGGTTAAAGGGTAATTGTAAGCAAGTATTGCCTTGTGTCAAATTACGTTTCATAGCATCCCAGTGGATTTTGTAAGATTTAGGGTAGTGACACTTTAAAGTCTGCTCATACTCACATATGCCTCCCTGGAGGAAGCATACACTTCTTTCTGTTTCAGAGTTCAGGGACAGTCCAGGACCACTAACAATGGATCTGGGTGGACTAAGGAGTTGCCAGGACATCACAAGAGACTCTGGACGAACCAAGTGAGACTGCTAGGAAAGACATCAGGTGCAGAGTGTAATTTGTTTCAAATCTTAAGCTAGGTTAGGGTCATCCCAAGTGTGGGTTCGTAGGTGACCCGCCTTTACCTTTGGTCCTTTTTGGTCTAATTGTTAAATGATTAAAGGCTTAGAGCGTGGAAGGTTTTAAGTGGTTAACTGTAAGCAAGTACTACCTCTTCCAGATCACTTTTGTAGCATCCTTAGATGGCATGGGAGTAAGATTATAGTGGTAGTGACACTTTTGAGAGCTGCCTGATAACTCACGATTGCCTCAGTGGAGATATTTTAACTTTATTTGCTTCTTTCTCCTTAGCAGATTCCAGGGACAGTCAACCCCACCCGGTCTGCCTGGTGGAATTGGTGGGGTTAACTACTTTTTAGTTCCCAAGGGTCACCCTGGTCAGCCCCACAGGGGGTGGTTTTTCCTCTCTATTCCTGGGGCCATGTGTTATGCTGTCTACCCTTTGTCCATTCACCTGTATTTGCCTTTTATAAACTCTGCCCTACTGTCTGCACTGCCTGTAGCTCTTGATATGGATGTGATGTGTGCTAATTGGTCTTAAGCTTTATTTAGGCCCCATGGTGTTAGTTTATTTAATGTATTGGACCGGCTGCGACATACATTCAATGTTATGTTTACAGGTTTTTTTTTTCACAAGCAGTGAAGGCACGTCCTGGAGAAAGTCTGTGTTGCTGGTCGGACGTTAGAAGCAATGTATAAATCAATCCAGGACAGTCAGGACCACCTGCAAGGGATTCCGGGCAGA
Source organism: Semisulcospira habei (assembly GCA_036245525.1). Lineage (NCBI taxonomy): Eukaryota > Metazoa > Mollusca > Gastropoda > Semisulcospiridae > Semisulcospira > Semisulcospira habei. Next base: position 55,830,159 of record BTPG01000007.1, read on the forward strand.
CCAAACGGACTTGCCAGGGCACCACAGTGACTCTGGACGGACCAAGGGAACTGCTAAGGACTGGACATCCCACAGGCATCAGTTGCAGAGTTATTTTGTTTTAATTTTAAGCCAGGTTAGGGTCATCCGCAGTTGCGCATAAGGCCCCTTATAACCCCGCGCTTTTAATCTAATTATGAATGTTAGAGCCTATGGCTGGTAGGGTTAATGGTAATTGTAAGCAATTATTGCCTTTTCAAATCACTTTTGTAGCATCCCAGTGTATGGTGTAAGATCTAAGGTAGTGACACTTTTAGTCTGCCTGATACTCACATTGCCTCCCTGGGGGCATTATATTTCTTTCTGTTGCAGATTTCAGGGACAGTCGGGACCACCAGCAAGTAATCCGAGCGGACCAAGGGACTTGCGAGGACATCAGAAGGGACACTGGATGGACCAAGTGAGACTGCTAGGACAGTCATCAGGTGCAGAGTGTTTTTGTTTTAATTTTTAAGCCAGGTTAGGGTCATCCTGAGTTGCACATAAGGCCCCTTTACCTCTGGCTTTTTAATCTAATTATGAATGTTAGAGCCTAGGGCTGTTAGGTTTAATGGGTAATTGTAAGCAAGTATTGCTTTTTCAAATTACTTTTGTAGCATCCCAGTATATGGTGTAAGATCTGGGGTAGTGACACTTTTAGTCTGCCTGATACTCACATTGCCTCCTTGGGGGCATTATACTTCTTTCTGTTGCAGATTTCAGGGACAAACAGGACCACCAGCAAAGAATTTTGGTGGACCAAGGGACTTGCCAGGACATCACAAGGGACCAAGGGTGACTGCTATGACTGGACATCTCAAAGATATCAGGTGCAGAGTGTTTTTGTTTCAATTTTTAAGTCATGCAGGTTAGGGTCATCCCGAGTTGCACATAGGGAGGACCCCTTACCTCGGGCTTTTTAGTCTAATTATGAATGTTAGAGCCAAGGGCTGGTAGGGTTAAGGGGTAATTGTAAGCAAATATTGCCTCTGCAAATTACTTTCGTAGCATCCCAGTGGATTTTGTAAGATGTAGAGTAGAGACACTTTTAGTCTGCCTGATACTTACATTGCCTCCCTGGAGGCAATATACTTCTTTCTGTTGCAGATTTCAGGGACAGTCAGGACCACTAACAATGGATCTGGGCTGACTAAGGGACTTGCCAGGACTTCACAAGAGACTCTGGATGGACCAAGTGAGACTGCTAGGACAGACATCAGGTGCAGAGTGTATTTGTTTCAATTCTTAAGCCAGGTTAGGGTCATCACAAGGTGCGCATAGGGACCCCTTTAGCTTTGGCTTTTTGGTCTAATTGTAAATGTTAAAACTTAGAGCTGGTAGGTTTAAGTGGTAATTGTAAGCAAGTATTGTCTTTTTATATCACTTTTGTAGTGCCCCAGTTGATGGTGTAAGATATAGGGCAGCACGCTTTTAGTTTGCCTATTACTCACATTGCCTCTCTGGAGGCATTATTCTTCTTTTTGTTGCAGATTTCAGGAACAGTCAGGACCACCAGCAAAGGATCCTCATGGACCAAGGGCCTTGCCAGGTCATCACAAGGGACTCTGGGAGGACCATGGGAGGCTGCAATGACTGGACATCTCACAGACATCAGGTGCAGAGTGTTTTTGTTTCAATTTTTAAGCCATGCAGATTAGGGTCATCCCGAGTTGCGCATAGGGACCCCTTACCTCGGGCTTTTTAGTCTAATTATGAATGTTAGAGCCTAGGGCTGGTAGGGTTAAAGGGTAATTGTAAGCAAGTATTGCCTATGAAAATTACTTTCGTAGCATCCCAGTGGATGTTGTAAGATGTAGGGTAGTGACACTTTTAGTCTGCCTGATACTCACATTGCCTCCCTGGAGGCATTATACTTCTTTCTGTTGCAGATTTCAAGGACAGTCAGGACCACTAACAATGATCTGGGCAGACTAAGGGACTTGCCTGGTGATCACAAGAGACTCTGGACGGACCAAGCGATACTGCTAGGACAGACATCAGGTGCAGAGTGTATTTGTTTCAATTCTTAAGCCAGGTTAGGGTCATCCCAAGTTGTGCATAGGGACCCCTTTACCTTTGGCATTTTGGTCTAATTGTAAATGTTAAAACTTAGGGCTAGTAGGTTTAAGTGGTAATTGTAAGCAAGTATTGCATTTTCATATTATTTTTGTAGCGCCCCAGTTGATGGTGTAAGATATAGGGTAGCACGCTTTTAATTTGCCTGATACTCACATTTCCTCCCTGGAGGCATTATATTTCTTTTTGTTGTAGATTTCAGGAACAGTCAGGACCACCAACAAAGGATCCTGGTGGACCAAGGGACTTGCCAGGACATCACAAGGGACTCTGGACGGACCAAGGGAGACTGCTATGACTAGACATCTCACAGATATCAGGTGCAGAGTTTTTTTGTTTCAATTTTTAAGCCATGCAGGTTAGGGTCATCCCGAGTTGTGCATAAGGACCCCTTACCTCTGGCGTCTTAGTCTAATTATGAATGTTAGAGCCTAGGGCTGGTAGGGTTAAAGGGTAATTGTAAGCAAGTATTGCCTTTGCAAATTACTTTTGTAGGATCCCAGTGGATTTTGTAAGATTTAGCGTAGTGACACTTTTAGTGTGCCTCCCTGGAGGCAATATACTTTTTCCTGTTGCAGATTTCAGGGACAGTCAACACCACTAACAATGGATATGGGTGGACTAAGGGACTTGCCAGGACATCACAAGAGACTCTGGATGGACCAAGTGAGATTGCTACGACAGACATCAGGTGCAGAGTGTTGTTGTTTTAATTTTTAAGCCAGGTTAGGGTCATCCCGAGTTGTGCATAGGGACCCCTTACCTCGGGCTTTTTTGTCTAATTATCTATGTTTTAGGATATCAACATTTTATCTTAATTTTGCTGTATATTAACACAGTACTGTCAGGTTTAAATGCAATGCCTGAATATTCATTGTTATTGATTGATATGAGGTTAGGATTAGAATTTGTAAAATATAAGATAACTTTGGCTTTGGGCTGTAACTATCAAAATTCATTTACCCGTACTCATTTATTCACTTTTATTAATACCCTAATAATTTCAGGGCTGTGCTTGGTATGCTCCCTACTTTGGCTTTTACTGTTTTAGGCTTTTGGGATGTGCAGACCACTTTGGCTTTGGAGCTGCTGTCAAAATCAAAATTCAATCACCCTACCTTGTTTAGTCACTTAATTACAGCCTGCGTGAAGTTCAGGGCTGTGCATGCTACACTTCCTACTTTTAGTTTTGGGATGTGTACAGAATGGCAGACCACTTTGGTTTTGGCGCTGTCAAAATCAAAATTCATTTAACCTTCCTTGTTTAGTCATTTAAATTAAAGCCCACCTGAACTCCGTGCACATTCCTTACTTTGACTTTTTGTATGTGTATGGAAAAGGCTGGCAAAATCAAAACTCAATCAGCTTACCTTATTTAATCACTTTTATCACTTTAATTAAAGCCCGCGTGAAGTTTTGGACTGTACCTACTTTGGTTTTGGTTTTGGCACTGTCAGAATCAAAATTCCTTCACCCTTCCTCATTTAATCACTTTAATTAAAACCCGCTTGAAGTTCCCTAATTTGGGTTTTGGGATGTGTACAGAAAAGGCAGACCACTTTGGTTTCGTCACTATCAAAATTTATTCAGCCTTCCTTGTTTAGTGATTTAATTTAAAGCCTACCTGAACTCCAGGGTTGCGCCCTACTTCATTTTGTTCCTTAATTATAGCCTGCATGAACTATAGGACTGTGCATGGCACACCATCTAATTTGGCTTTAGGCATGTGTACAGTACAGAAAAGGCAGAACACTTTGGCTTTGGAGTATCAAAATCAAAATTAATTTACCTTACCTCGTTTAGTCATTTAATTAAAGCCTGCATGAAGTTCAGGACTGTGCTGATACATTTCTTACTTTCGGTTTTGGGATGTGCACTGAAAAGGCAGACCAATTTGGTTTTGGAGCTGTCATAATCAGAATTCATTCACCCTACCTCATATAGTCAATTAATTAAAGCCCGCATGAACTTCAGGGCTATGCGTGGTACACTTCCTACTTTGGGTTTGGGGATGTGTGCAAAATGGCAGACCACTTTGGCTTTGGAGCTGTCAAAATTAATTCACTATTCCTCATTTAATCACTTTTATCACTTTAGTTAAAGCCCATGTGAACTTTAGGGCTGTGCATGGTACACTCCCTACTTTGACTTTTGGGATGTGTACAGAAAAGGCAGACCTCTTTGGCTTTGGAGCTGTCACTGAGAATCAAAATTCATTCACCCTTCATCGTTTAGTCAATTAATTAAAGCCCGCTTGAAGTTCAGGGCTATGCGTGGTACACTCCCAACTTTGCGGGTTTTGGGATGTGTACAGAGAAGACAGACCACTTCGGTTATGGCGCTGTCAAAATCAAAATTCATTCATCCTTCCTTGTTTAGTCATTTAGTTCAGAGCTGCGCATGGTACATTCCCTACCAGGATTGGAAATAACCGGGTGCCCAGGGCAAAAAGTCTTACTTTGGCCTTGGGCCCTCTACTTCCATGTCCACGCGGCCGGGCCAGCCCCCTTCTTTTCAGACCTACTTTGTCTCAAAGCAGCGGTAGGGGGTACTCAGCGCATTAGCGTTGTCCTGACACAGGTCATGAACTTTTCAACAAGGACACGTGGCTGGCTATTTTTAGCACGGTACGCATTGCATCAATCTCTCTTTGCTGCATAGCAGTCTAGGGTGATACCTTCACTCTCTGCTGTTTGGAGCTCGCTATTCCTCTTTTTGCTAAATCCACTTCCTCCCGCGAAGGAGAGTTCCTATGTTTCGCTGTATTGTCCGTAACTGCGATGGTATCTTCAGTCTGCCTTATGCAAACAATGTTCTGCAGAATCAGACATTTTCTTTATATTTTTTAACCTGAACGACTAATGGTTTATGAGCCCCTTACTTTCCTGTGGGGCCCCCTACTTTTACTAACTTTTGAAAAGTGTTTCAAACGCGGCCCTGCCTACTTTGGCCGATGCGTACAGAAAAGGCAAAACTTAGTAACAAACGAGACTACAACACAAAAAAACCCTTTTAACCTATAAAGGCCAGACATGCTATGACTGACAAGATGTGTATCGACCATGACAGTTTAATGGCAGTGTAAGAATAGCTTGGCGCACATACGCGCTAAGCTCTTCCGACATCACCTTTGAACTATCACAGTGACTAATCAAGTTTGTGATAGGGCTACCATACTTTTATGTGACTTCTTTACACATTAGAATTTAGAGCTGAAGTTAGCAGCCGAGTTTTCGTAGCCTGTTATAGTTTTTCTGGAAAGTTTATTTTAATGAGTTTCGGCTGCGTGTTTCGTTTCGATTGGTTGCATTGTATTATTTCCATAGATGATTCTGGAAATTGGTAGTATATTTAAGGAGGGGGCTGGGAAAGTCGGTTCGTACATTGTCTTGCTTTGCCAGTGTAGAGACACGCAGTTTATCGTAAGTACGTGGCCCGTAGAGGGTGTACATTGTGTGAGACGCTGCGTATGAGAAGGTTTGAGTTGCCAGTGTGGACATTGCAGAAGAGACTTTGTATCAGTTTGTGCATTTGAAGTGCATTACTGTGTGGATATCGCATCGCTGAATTAAAATATTGTTGGAACTGTTACTCCAGTATTGTCTACATCCTTAAGCCATGTGTGACGGATTGCAGCTGATTGAGGGTTATTTGAAAAGAACCTTACGTGCGTGCGTCTGGTGTGTTTATCATACTACAACTACAACTCCACCACGTAACATTTTGGCACCTCCGACGGGACCTTCTTCAGTTGGTTCAGTGGAAAGGGTAGCAGGAGAAAAGAGCCAGCAGTGAAAAGCAGACATGGCGACATCGGAAATGGAGACATTCCTGCAAATTGGAAAGGAATGTGGACTCGAAGGAGCTCAACTCCTCGAGTTTGTAAAGGAGAGAGAGAAGGAGAGATTGGAGAAAGAAGAAAAGAAACGAGAGAGAGAAGAAAAAGATTGGAGAGAGAGGAGAGAGAGGAAAAGAGACGAGAGAGAGAGAGAGAGAGAGAGAAGAAAAAGAGAGATGGGAGAGAGAAGAAAGAGTTAAGGAACGTGAAATCAGGAAACTTGAAATTCAAGCAGAAGAAGCAAAAACACAGCGACAAGAAGCAGAGAAACAACGAGAAGAGGAGAGAGAAGAGGCGAAGAGGCAGCGACAACATGAAATTCACTTAAAGCAGATGGAGATTGAGGCACAGAGCCAGAGGGTTTCAGAAGCAACAGCCTTAGCCAGCAGAGAGCAAACAGCCCGTGCGCCAAAGCTTCCACCTTTCATTGAGAACTCAGATAAGATGGACGCTTATCTAGAATGATTCGAGCGCTTCACAGGTAGCAACAATTGGAAACAAGAGACTTGGGCTATCAAACTGAGTGCACTTCTAACTGGCAAAGCGCTTGAATTCTACACTCGCTTACCAAGAGAAGAAGCTGAAGATTATACACAGTTGAAAGCCGCCCTGCTGAGACAGTACGACTTCACTGAAGAGGGTTACAGGCGACGATTTCGGAATTGCAAGCCTGAAGAAGGAGAAACACCCGGCCTATTCATTGAGAGAATCAGACGCTACCTGGAGAAATGGATAGAGCTGGCTGGTTTAAACAGAGAGTACCAGGACTTGTGTGACCTCATCATCAAAAAACAAGTCCTTAACGCATGTTCTAAGGACCTGGCCGCCCACCTCAGAGAGCAAAAAGACCAGTCACTGAAGGCCCTGGCCGACTTTGCTCAAAGATACCTTGACGCCCACAACATGAAGTTCGGGTCCAGTAAGCCGCAGCGTAGAGGAATTTCACAATGTCAGAGATACCCCAAAATACAAGTCGATGGAGAACCTGATATGTTTTCTCTGTGGAAAGAAAGGTCACAAAGCGATACGGTGTCCTTCTAAAAATGTTCCCTGAGGTGACAACATCAGAAGATCCAACCAAGATCGCGGAATAGCAGGCAGAAGCAATACTACGTCTCAACACAGAGCCGCTGCTGTATTAGTCAATGATGTGACGTCATCCAGTGACTGAGTCTGGAGAAACGCGAGTGACACCAGAGCTGATCGAACCTTTAAGAAAGAATGGACGAATCCCAGTAGGAGATGGTGCTACATTCTTACCAGTCTCAAACATCGCGCTGCCTGAGAATGAAGTGCCGAATATGCCGGTGGTGTCAGGATTTGTCGGCAAACGATCAGTGAGAGTGTTGAGAGACACAGGTTGTAGCTGCATCATCGTGAGAGAGGACTTAGTAGCTGAAGACCAGAAGCTACAGGAGTGGACCACCCTCAATTTGGCTGACGGAACTGTAAGGATTATCCCCCTTGCCAAAGTCAGTGTCGACACCCCATACTTGACAGGAGAGGTGAAGGCGTTGTGCATAAAAACTCCTGTCTACGATCTTATCATCGGAAACATTGATGGTGCCAGAAACGCAGACAATCCAGATCCAGAGTGGAGACCGGAAACATGTGCTGTTACCACGAGAAGTCAAGCAAAGAAGAGTCATCAGACCATCCCTCTTAAAGTGGCGGACAACACGGAAGCAGCCGTGGTGAATAAGGAAAGGTTGGTGGAGCTACAGAGAGCCGACCATACGCTTGACAAGTTCCGAGGTCAAACCGAGCCCGTGACGCAAAAGGGAAAAGAGATAACCTTCGAGACCAGAAGAAATATCCTGTACCGGATATTCGACAGCAGTGGAAATAAACCTGTGCGTCAAGTAGTAGTTCCTGAATATGCCTTTTGGTATGGTGAACAGTGGTGCCACATTGAAGAGAGGACTGTGAAATATCCTAGAAGACATGCAGAATGTGATCTTTTACTGGGATGACATTTTGATCCATACCAAAACTTGGGGGGATCACCTCAAAGCCCTCCGAGAATTGCTCCAAAGACTGTCGGATGCAAATTTCACCATCCGTCCAAGCAAGTGTATTCTTGAGGCCGACAACATAGACTTCATTGGACACAAATTGAGGAAGGTTTAAAGGCACTACACGACGCCAACGTGAAGAAGATCAGGGACGCCCCGCGACCTACGACCAAGACGCAAGTTCGCTCATTTATGGGCTTGGAGAACTACTATCAGGAGTTCATACCAAACTTTGCGGCAGTCACAGCACCCCTGACTGATTTGCTGAGGAAAAGACAACCTAACGTAGTGAAGTGGGAGGAGGCCCAAGAGCGAGCATTCCAGGCAGTTCGAGGCATCCTTACCGAGAAGCCTGTTCTACACCTTGACCCGTTGAAAAGTTCTTCCTGAGAACAGACGCCTCCAACGAAGGAGTAGGGGCAGTCTTGATGCAAAAAAAATAATGGAAAACTCCACCCAGTGAGCTATGCCAGCAAAATGTTGACGGGAGCTGAGCGAAACTACTCAACCATCGAGAAGGAGTGCCTAGCCATCATCTGGGGAGTAAGGCAATTCGAACTGTACCTTCTGGGTGTGCCATTTGTTCTCCAAACGGACCATCAGCCCTTGAACTATCTAAACTCTGCAAAGTTTACGAATTCTCGTATTATGAGATGGGCGATGTTCTTGCAGAATTTTGACATTAAACTACAATCTATCAAGGGTTCACAGAACTTTGGAGCGGACTACCTGAGCAGAACAGTTTGAATAACATTTCTGTGTCCAGAACAGTTTAGATAAACATTTTGGTTTCATGACATTTTAAAGGGACATGTCTTTGCTCAGGACTGTTTAAAGGATCTGTGAGATGATTATTTTAATTTGATTTTGAGGTGAAATTATATTTGTTTAGGGTTCTGTGTAGTTTAACACAGCCACAACCGTTTTTTTTTTAATTTGAAAAGAAATTTTTGTGAAATTTCATTCTAAAGAGGGGGGTAATGTTACGATTGTGGACGTGTTATCCTGTGAGAGCATTGCATGTGTTAATCGTATGAAACTATCCGATATTTATTTGAGCCATCATGTTTACAAATCACGTACCTTTTCAGTAAGTTTTTCTCTCGTTTGTGCGTAGAGCGGATTTCGTTCAGTTTTGCCAGAACGTTCTAGAAAGTCGCACGTAGAATAGCGGACGATCTTTGTTTTGCATACATTAGAACCTTCGATAAGATCGCACTGTCTAGTGACCTCGTATGTGTGACGTCGCGTAGCTGGCGACAGTTCGCTACATTTTGTTTTTCTGTGCGTGTGAATTGAGCAGCCTATTTTTTTTTTTTTTTTTTTTTTGTAAAAGTTCTCGTACATTCTAAAGCGCGTAATCAAGTTTGTGATAGGGCTACCATACGTTTATGTGACTTCTTTACACATTAGAATTTAGAGCTGAAGTTAGCAGCCGAGTTTCGTAGCGTTATAGGTTTTCTGGAAAGTTTATTTTAATGAGTTTCAGCTGCGTGTTTCGTTCTGATTGGTTGCATTGTATTATTTCCGTAGATGATTCTGGAAATTGGTAGTATATTTAAGGAGGGCGCTGGGAAAGCCGGTTCGTACATTGTCTTGCTTTGTCAGTGTAGAGACTTCAAATTTATCGTAGGTACGTGGCCCGTAGAGGGGGTACATTGTGTGAGACGCTGCATATGAGAAGTTTTGAGTTGCCAGTGTGGACATTGCAGAAGAGACTTTGTATCAGTTTGTGCATTTGAAAGTGCATTACTGTGTGGATATCGCATCGCTGAATTAAAATATTGTCGGAACTGTTACTCCAGTATTGTCTACATCCTCAAGCCATGTGTGACGGATTGCAGCTGATTGAGGGTTATTTGAAAAGAACCTTACGTGCGTGCGTCTGGTGTGTTTATCATATGACTACAACTCCACCACGTAACACAGAGGTGAAATGGTAAATAATGTAGCCAAACTGGTTGAGCTTGATAAACACATAGAACGTGAAAAGGAAAAACTGGCTACCGCAGACAATGGGAATCTTGGCACAGAAATGAAAGAAAGAATCCAACACAGATTAAATGATTTGCAGATAGAACGATCAGGAAGGTTAGAAGCAATTAGTATTGGAAGAGAAAAACTGAAAACACAGGTCAACAGGTTTAGGGAAACTATTCAGAAAATACTTCACGAAGACACAACTTTGGCTGAGAGATTGAAAACACTTTTCAGAGAGCAGGGTATCACTATTGTGAGTTTAATTATTGCTCTTGGATTATTATTAGTACTGTTGTAATGGCTGTCTCTGGCAGTGGTGGGGTTGGTGGTCCAGCACCACCAGGCCCACCGGTTCCGTCAGACCCAAAAGATTTACAGTCATGGGTAAAAAAACCAATTATCACATATATCAGACTTGCTTAAGAATTTGGCTGTGAAAGCTATGGATGCTTTGCCTGGTATAATAGGCACAGTTGTCAGTTGGCTGATAAATACAGCAGCAAAGGTGGTAGGGTTTATGGCAGAGCATGTGTGGGTCTTTTGGGTGACAGTAGGAGGATTAATAACTGGGTATTTAATGAAACAGATAAAGAAGTAATATCCTTAATCCAGTGAGGCCTATTATCAATGCAGTTCTCTCTGACTCATGTGTGTTTGATGACGGTGTTGGATCCGGGGTTGTTACTACCTGTATGGGTGATGATGTTACTGTCTGTACGGGTGATGCTGTTACTGGGGATGGTGTTATTAATGATTTTAACGGTTGTAAACATGTGGTTGTGGTCCCCAAGTTTACAGATTGATTGAGTCCTAATTTTTGACCAACACCTGCAACAATTATTTCATTATTATAATTTGTTATTGTCCCCATTTGAATTTGAAGGTCAGATGGCAACATGTATAACCCATGTCAACTACAAAGTCAGCTTTGGATCTGGCATATCTGAGAACGTCTTGGTAGCGCTGTATGCTTGATGGGAGATCAACCACTGAATTTACTGAATCTTCTAAGTTTGCAAGAAACTGTTTTTGTGCTTCGAATTTGCCACTCCCGTTTAAAATGTTTCATTTTGTTAATGATTGTGCTCTTAGTAAACACCAAACATATTTATGTTCTGATAGACTCATTTACGCGCTCGACACCCCACCCGGGTCTGCCCTGGGGGACTTGGGTGGGGTTAGGTATTTTTTAGTTCCCAGGGTCACCCTGGTCAGCCCCACAGGGTGGGTTTTTCTCTCTATTCTGGGGCATGTGTTTCTGTCTACCCTTTGTCCATTCACCTGTATTTGCCTTTTTAAAACTCTCCCCACTGTCTGCACTGCCTGTAGCTCTTGATATTGGATGTGTGTTGCTAAATGGTCTTAGCTTTATTTAGGCCCCATGTTGTAGGTTTATTTAACGTATTTGACCGGCTGGCGACATACATTCAATTTTCTGTTTAGTTTTTTTTTTTCACAAGCAGTGCAGGCACGTCCTGAGAAAGCCTTGTTGCTGTCGGGACGTTAAGCAATGTACAATCAATCAATCAATCAATTACGCGCTCGACTCCCGCTTGAGTAAATCCGTCACTCCTGTCTAAGACAAATGTGGTTAAGGCATTAGACTGTTTCTGTTCTATTGAGCCTAACCAGTAACCATACTTCAGATTTTGATGAGAATGGAGTGTAACAGGGGTAGTAATCTTGAGGGTATTGTCTGTGACTCATAGCGTAATACAATGTACCCATTGGCTGTCGGTGTGTCTGCGATAAAAGTTGTCCTTAAATTTTGACCATTAGTATATAATGGCGTGCAGTCATTGTCAGGTTATTCGACATAAAGAGGACGTGTGCTGAACTGGATTCTCCTGTGTCTAAATAAGCCATACCTAGACCTGCATGTGTGTAGCATTTCATAACCAATAATAATGGGCCTCTGTCGGGCTGAATCGACCATAGATAATGCACCCTAGTTGTTCTGATTGTCTGCGCAGCTATATTTGAAGCAGTATCTCTAGTGAACGCTGTTCGGATGCAAGCATGGGCAGTGTGATATGGAAGACAGGCTGTTGCCCATGCAGCACATGCTCCCTCTCCACGACGCTGATGGATTCAAAGGAACGCCAGAGTCCTTACAGTTTAGCACCAGTACCATCGCAGGAGCTGCCAGAATGACGTTAAATGCAACGACGGACTAGCCTTAGGGGCTCCAACTTCGGAATTTTCCACGAGGTTTACTGTTGAAGTCTTTTCCATGTCAGGATATGACCACAAGGCAGTGGAGGTTTTGATTTTGAGTTTTCCTTCTCCTAGATGGGCTGCCATCCAAGGCTTACGAGCTCCATCTGCCTGAGACTGTGGTGGGCGGGGACGCCTAACTTCCCGAGCAAGTCCTAAGGACTTGCCAGATGCCATCTGTTACAGAAGTGTGATTTGAACAGTTACAGCGGTAGTGGGTCTTCAAGAAAATATCAAATCTATTTGATTCAGGAAAATGAAACCCTTGACTGCCGGGAAACATTGAAAACCATGGAACTGCAAGAAGTATAGATCTTCATAAGCCCCCGCAGAAGGATCTATATCTCTTGCTTATACATGCCCATGTGCCTATGTTCCTTTGGGAGTTGGAGATCCTTGATGTTGACTATACACTGACATGATTACGCTGGCGGTGAAGGGATTAACTTTATTGTGCATACAGCCACGGGAGCTGTATCACTACCTGAGGATGCACATTTAACTCATACAGCCCAGACACACCGCACCAAGACATGGATCTTGTGTCGTATATGGACACGCGGGAGATGGCCTCGTATCCGTATACGGAACGTCTGTAATGAGTTAATCTGAAACAATACCCTCTCCTTGAGCTGGAACTTTTTATTTTTGAGGTTGTATCTTCACGTAAGCCCTGTGATTCCTGGGGCCAACGTAAATATATGTCTTTTGCAGATAGGAAAAACTTCATGGAGACAGGTGCTTTACCCGCACACAATGCAAATGACGTTATGCCCATAGCTTTTAATCCGAGTTTAATAACGAGATATACATTTACAATTGTCAAGTTCCTTGCTTTTAACTCATTCAACTCCGACACGCCACGGCAAGACATGGATCAAGCGTGATAGTTCAAGGGTTGTGCCAGAATAGCTTGGCGCCCATAGGCGCCAAGCTATTCTGGCACAACCCTTGAACTATCGTGCTCGATCTGTTTCCAGAAGTGTTATACAGTCTTTAGAGGGCAACATCAAAATTTGCGGATTTCGTTCCTGGAGCAGAATGTGTTAAGCCGGGCTGTAGAAATGAGCTGTAGATAAATTTACCATTCACATGTCTCTAGTAAGGCTGACCCGGCCTTTAATAATGAGCTATACATATACATTCCACATGTTCATAGTTTTTCATCCGGGTTTTATGAGCGGGCTTGACATTTACAGTTCACACGTCTGTTGCTTTTAAGTCAGGCTGTAAAAAATGAGCTGTACGTCTCTTTACAATTTACATGCCCACAACAGATCTGATCTGTATTGAAAAATTAACTGTTGATTTACAATGCACATGTCTGTATCATTTAAAGTACCATTACACCTAAATTTGAAAACACATTTCAGCACCGTTTGTGTTTGTTATGCCTTGTTGACACACCTAATGAACTCAACACCAGTTTGGACACACAGCAAAAGCACACACGTAATCGCACTTACTTATTCTGCGCAGCCGTTAGCGTGTCAATCTATTTTTAGCTGTTTCTCGCACTGATAGCATTGTATTTATAGAACGGAGTGGAGTCATTGTCAGACTACTTGATATATTAATACAACGTGTGCTGAACTGGATTTGTCCTGTGTCTAAGTGAACCATAGGTAGACCTGTGTGTAGCGTCTCGTAACTATCTGTTACAGAAGTGTATCTTTGAACAGTTACAGCGATAGCGGGCCTTTAATCCGTGCGTTTGAAATAGGTTATTAAGTTATAATTTTCATATCGATTGCGTTTAAAGTGGGCTCTGAAAATGAACTATAAATTTCGCGCAGGTCTATCAGAAGCGACAAAGCATCTTCAGGCTTGAATGTAAGTACCCCGCCGCTACGTTTTATTGCCCTCATTCCACTCAACGTTGTCGTGAAAAGAAGTTGTCCAAAATAAACACATTATACTCATAGTATGAGGCTTATGTCAAACTCCATCTGATGAAACGATCTTTGGGACAATTTAACAAAATAGTGACAAAGTTCAGGGACCCTCTCCAAGTGCTTTGTGACAAACGTTTTGATTGTTACCAAGCTCATATATTTTCAACGAACCTTATGACAACTTTAACCTTTGTATCAATGATCACAAAGGTCGTGATTTGTGATCATTATTTTAAAAAGCTTCACTTTGTGAAGATACCGGGAGCTTTGAGATCGTTGTTAAATAGCTTCACATTTTAGAGATACCAAGACTTCTGTGATCGTTGTAACAAAGCTTCACATTGCGGCGATACCACGAGCTTTGTGATCATTGTTAGACAACTTCACACTGTGGATATACTACAAAGTTTGTGATTATTGTTACAAAGCTTCACATTGTGAAGATACTGCTACCGTTGTGTTCTTTGTTACAAAAGCTTCACATTGAAGTGATACCACACGACCTTTGTGATCATTGTTACAAAGCTTCACATTGTGGGGACACCACGAGCTGCGTTAACGTTGTTACAATTTAAAGCCACACTAACTTTGTGATCATTGTTACAAAGCTTCACATTGCGCCAAACTCTGTACATGGAACTGTAAATCTACCACAGCGTTCACGAAGAGGTGGTTGGACTGGACATTTTGTCGACACGCTGTTTGCACGTACACAGGACACGCATCTTAACAATGTCGGCGTTTCCAGCTGTCATCCTTCTTCAAGGTAACTACAGTTCATTGCAAAAAGAAAAATAAAGCCCGTATAGATGCTAGGTGTACATGTATTGTTGTGAGTGACTGTGAGAATGACATTGTAAGCAAGCAAGATGTTATTGCCCCTTACACGCTAAGTGTACATGTTTGTGTTGTGAGTGGCTGTGAGAATGACATTGTAAGCAAGCAAGATGTTATTGCCCCCTACATGCTAAGTGTACATGTTTTGTGTTGTGAGTGACTGAGAATGACATTGTAAGCAAGCAAGATGTTATTGCTCCCTAGCAAAAGCTCAGTTTGTTAACGTTTTCACTGTCGAGAAAAACGTGAACCCGATCCGAGTGCAAGAGACATAGATCCTCACAAGCCTCCGCAGTCTCAGTAATTAAAAAAAAATCTGCGACCACTTGCAGTCACGGGTACTGTTTAATGGTTTCATGCAGGGCGAAAGGGACAGAACATTTTTTAGTATGAGGGCCCTGACAGTGTGCATTGCGAAACTCAAAACCCGCAAACTGAATTTAGTATCATTGAAAACCCGGTATTGGCGTTTGTCGAAAATATATGAACCCTGTGGCTGCCGGTAGCGCTTTTCGTCTCGTTCTGCAGGAATCCACCCTGACAAAAAGCGCTAGCGACAGCCCCAGTGTTATTACAGAAGTCATCGCGATAAAAAGCGCTAGCGACAGCCCCAGGGTTATTACAGAAGTCATCGCGATAAAAAGCGCCACCGACAGCCCCAGGGTTATTACAGAAGTCATCGCGATAAAAAGCGCTAGCGACAGCCCCAGGGTTATTACAGAAGTCATCGCGATAAAAAGCGCTAGCGACAGCCCCAGGGTTATTACAGAAGTCATCGCGATAAAAAGCGCCACCGACAGCCCCAGGGTTATTACAGAAGTCATCGCGATAAAAAGCGCTAGCGACAGCCCCAGGGTTATTACAGAAGTCATCGCGATAAAAAGCGCCACCGACAGCCCCAGGGTTATTACAGAAGTCATCGCAATAAAAAGCGCTAGCGACAGCCCCAGGGTTATTACAGAAGTCATCGCGATAAAAAGCGCCACCGACAGCCCCAGGGTTATTGCAGGAATCATCGCGATAAAAAGCGCCACCGACAGCCCCAGGGTTATTGCAGGAGTCATCGCGATTAAAAGCGCTACCGACAGCCCCAGGGTTATTACAGGAATCATCGCGATGAAAAGCGCTACCAACAGCCCCAGGGTTAACCCTCTGCATATCGGTAGCGGTTTTAGTTGCGTTGATTCCTGTGGGAATAATTCCGACTAAAACCACTACCGACTATAGTGGTTATAAATCGCAGGGACTTAAAAGGGGAAACAATTTCATATTTACATTGTAATGTAGACTTTAGTTTATGGATAATTTCGTATTACACTTTGTTGTTTCATATGTTGCAAGTTAAATTGCATTCTATTTTTGTTGTTGTGCAAAATAGACATTAACCCCCCCCCCCCCCATTTTTATTTGTTGATTCAACTGTTGAGTTGGAGTTATTATGTACTATTTACAAAAATACGTGCGTCGCTCCTGTTAAAAAGATGCCTTCGATCTACATCGGTATTCTGCGGTTGTAAATGGTTTTATAATACATAGAAATGGAGAATTAGTACGCTATCATTTGTAGACGGACCTCGCGGCTGATACTTCTGTGACTGTTTGATCTTTAGTCATCGAGCGCATTCCGCGCTCGGTGACTATGGATCAAACAGGTGCAGAAGTGTCAGCCGCTCGGTCGGTCTAGAAATGACGGTATTCGAACACTTCACTTCTATGCTATACTAGTGTTTCAACAGGAGGGGTTCGCCGCGAGATTTGTGAAATACGTGTGTGTGTGTGTGTGTGTGTGTGTGTGTGTGTGTGTGTGTGCGTGTGTGTGTGTGCGTGTGTGCGTGTGTGTGTGTGCGTGTGTGTGTGTGTGTGTGTGTGTGTGTGTGTGTGTGTGTGTGTGTGTGTGTGTGTGTGTGCGTACGTGCGTGCATGCGTGCGTGTGTCTGTGTGTGCGAACAGCTATATATGTGCACAGGGCTACGGCGGAGCTAAACCCATACTTCGTCGGGCACATGGGAAATCAGGTATATAAAAACCAAAATGCAAGCACTATTTTCCAATGTCAACGTGCATATGGCTTTCCTGCAACAAGTGACCGTCCTACTGTTTACAGCGAATTCCGGATCCCGTCCGAGGGAATCTACTGGATCTCGCTCAGGTAATGTATCATTTAACTCATCCAAGAAGGGTGGTTAATTGCCTATTTTACTTTACTTCATTTTGCTCGTATCCTTAAATTTGTGATAACTATACGCCCTTTGCTTCACCACTGTTAGCTACAACTGCCTAGTGTTGTGTTCAAAAGATGCCGCTCCTTGAAAGAGGTTGTTTTTATGAAATATACTGACAAGCAAAAGAACTGCGACATTTTCGGTACAGAAAATTTCGCAGTTCTTAAAGTGTAGCTGGTGGGCACCGAGCTACATTTCACCAAATCATGAAATACTGTCATTTTGTGATATAAAATATATTTATCCAACTGAAAAAAACACGAGAAATGGAAGTATGTGCACGGTTTATTTTGCCTTTACGTAGATACTTTGACATTAGCAAAAAATAAAACCTGGCCTCCGAAAAAAAAAAAATCTTCGGCAATCTTCGGAAAAGTCACGTAACATGACGTCACACACTTGACACGCTTGGTCTGCTCCGTTGTATCGTTTTCAGTTTTTTTTGCGAACTCTTTGTGTGGTGATCTAGAAATATGCCGGGACAAGTTTGTGTTGTTCAGGTGGATGCAGCCGCAACAGAGCAACCGAAGAAAGGTCTCTCCACACAATCACATACACCACATATCAGACTTTGTAGTGGCCGTCGTGGCCGGACCACTTCGTCCGTTCCACTCGCAGAGACTTCCAGAAGGGAAATAAAAGGACGTTAGTGTGCTCCGCACATTTCATGGAAGACGATTTTTCCAACCTAATAAAATTTAGGATGAAATTTGCGAAAAAGTTGATCATAAAACCCGGAGCCATTCCAAGCATCCGGCCGTTTGGCACTTCACCAACACCGTCCATCGAAGCGGAGAAGAAGCACAGAAATGTCCTCGCAATGAAGCTGCAACTGGCGAGAGAGGTAAGAGAGCCACAGTATCAACTATTGTCACACCAGTGAGGAATATTATATATCACACGGAATTGTTGGATTTTTGTTCGATTTTAATGATTCAATTTTCCCATTCGCACGACAAACAATAGACACAGACGTACACAAACCTACGCACTACGCAGTCAATTCATACATGCAACTGTAATATACGCACACACTTAAACATTCGCACAATGTCCAGAGCACTAATCACATCTCATCCAAATTGTTCCACTCATACATGCACCTGTAATACACGCACACACTTAAACTATGTCCAGAGCGCTAATCCCAAGAGATAGATAAGTAGACACTTGATGGGCACCTATCCAATAATCCATCATTTTATTTAATCCTCTCGGTAATTATACAAGCCCATGCCAACCAAGACAGTCAATGCCTTAATCGCCCAGCCATTTTAGTTCCACTCCTGAAATCATTCAAGCAATGATTTTTGATCAGCTGCCAACCCGATATTATTAAGGCAGATCCCCCACCCCCACCTAAATAATTAATGCTGTTATTGACTTCTTTAAACAAAATTATTATATTACGTTTTAAAATGAACCAAGATGAATTGCTACTTTTAAACAATATCTGTGCTGTAGAGAACAAAGACTTAGACTCTAAAAAACAAAGGCTTCTCTCCGTAGTTGTTTCTGGAAAATCAAAAGCTTTTCTCGGTAAACAATACATGGCAGAAGACATAGAGTCTCTCACCACCGACGAGCTAATCAAACTTCATGCTAAATATGAAAATCACATTGCTTCACTAATGACCCGTGATTTGAGTTGATCTCTTGTCTTCCTATACACAAAAGCTGTGAGTCACTTCCTACCTGTTGATAGTGACAGTTTATCACATGATCTCGAAAGCAACCCCATTGTTTCAAGTTCAATTGGCAAATTAGCATGCCTCATGTTTTACAAGTTTGGAAATTACCTTGCGCCTATGGTAACCTTGCTTGTAACTGGGAGTCATATTGATTTTTCTAAAATAAATTTTAATGAAGAAAAAAATGGACGAGACCCAGACGACTCCAGAATTGAGTCCTGTCTTGACACAAGTTCAAACGGTGACTAAGGTTAAAAGTCCAGGTCGAATAGAGGCTGGGAAAAAATTAGCTGAATATAACAGACAAAAAAAAAAAAATTACAGCTTCAAGTATTAACAGTAAAGGGTCATGTAACTGACACACCATCAACAGCAATGGTGTCACTACCATCAGAACCAACACCCTCACACCCCCAACAAAGTGATAGACAAACAACTGAGTCTAAACCCAAAACAACAAAATATATAGTTGCTGGATTTGTTGTCGGATTTGGTTACGTAGGTTACCAATTATACAAAAAATACAAACCACAGACTCCAACAGTGTTCAAAAAATCAACCACTCCAAAAACAAAAGAAGAAGTCTCCACATTACCAGTAACACCCAAAGCCGTGGACCCATTTTACATGCAGTAAATAAATTTATTATTTTAATTTTTGTGGTATAAGAAATGAGCGACGCAAAGAACATAATGAACCTTGTCTATCACTCTGCCATAATAAGCGGGCTAACAGTTGCTTATTCTATGCTGGGGAAAAGTCTTCACAAAATGAAATCGGCAGACTTGAGTAGATTAAACTTCGAAGATAGTGCTAAGCTAGTAGCTGTTGTAACAGCATCAATTGCAACAAAAGACTTTCTAGTTAAGCAAGGAATTATTCCAGAAAATGTTTCTAAGTAATAAAAAATATGGCAACTATAGCTATTATGATTGGTGGGGCCGTTGTTAATGCATTAGCTTTCAGTGGATCAAACTATCTCTTTTCAAAATTGGGTAGAGAGGAATCAGCAGAAGAAATGAAGCGTCACAATGAGGCATCTGAAAAACTGGCACAAGCTCAACAAGATTATGAGAAGCAAAGAATAGAGAAACTTGATTTTATCAATGAAAAACTCAGGCTTGAAGGTCATGCACAGCATACATTTTCAAACGTCGACGATGCGATCAAAGAATACTTTCTTGTTACTGGCGAAGACATGACCATCCCACAACCAAAACTTAGTGACTACTACCAGCCAAGCCCAGAACAAAGAAATGGAGAAATAATATTTGTTCTAGTAGGAATGACATTTGTATATTTTACAGGAGTTTTTATTGCTAGAAAAAAATGACCGCTGTCAGAGCTGAACTCCCCTATTGGTCACTGGAAAGGGAATACTGCAATAGAAAAATTATGTGCCGCTGTTGGTGGAGATATTACACTTGAACAAATAAAACAGTGGCTCAAAAGACAAGCAATTTGGCAAATATATTTACCTGCTCCAAGAAAAATAACAAGACCTCATTTTGTAAATACTATCCCTAATGACACCCATCAAATGGATCTTCTGTTCTTGCCACATGATACAATAAGAAAGAAACGATACAAATATGCATTAACTGTTGTCAACATAGCTTCAAGGTACAAGGATGCCAAACCCATAACTAACAAGAATGCTGCCATGGTAGCCACTGCTTTAACAAAAATATATAGTCGAGGCCATTTAAAATTTCCCAGGCTTGTTCAAGTCGATGACGGAAGTGAATTTAAAGGGGCTGTTAATCAATTATTTGAAAAGCATGGAGTGCTAGTGCGACGAGGCATACCAGGTGTACATAGATCACAGGCAATTGTTGAAAACTTTAACAAGCAATTATCGGAGAGACTTTTCAGCTATCAGTATTCTAAGGAACTCATGCATGACACACGTAACACTGAGTGGGTTAAGAGATTACTATCTGTGATAAAGCAATGAATAATGAGGGTCATTTAAAACCTGCTGATGCTATTAAATTAAAAACAATGCCATCAGGGTCAGAAATAAAAACAACACCTCCAGACACAAGCTTGTTTACAAAACAGGTAAGATATCTATATCAACCCAGTGAGGCCGAGAATGACGTCTGATGTAGGGCAACTGATCCAATATGGTCTACATCTGTTCAAAATATAAAAAAAAATAGTTCCTTCAGATAATGCATCGATTTATTATCTGTATGAGCCTGCGCCACAGAGGGCATTTGTCAGAGAAGAATTACAAATTATCCCTCCAGACACTGTTACGCATTTTTAACCATTTCATCAACTAATTCATCAATTAGTTCATCAACCAGTTCATCGGCTATTTCTTCAGATAACTTAAGCGCATAATGCCCAGGCGCATAAGCCTTTTCCTTACTGTGAAACACTCATTTTGTGTCCCCTACTGCTAGAGACTTTTTATGTGTTTGGATCATTTCAATATTGTGTCTATTTGATCTCAGTGTCTTGTTTGGATAATCAGGCATCAGTTCTCCATCTAATACTTGCTTATAATGTTCATGGCGAATGTCTTTATTTTTTATGGCTTTTTTTTAATACCTTTGGCTTTGGACTGACTTCCCTTTTGGTGCAGTATAGAATACATTTTTGATCTCAGTCCAACGTACTCAACTATAGGCACACCATTCAGTTCGTCTTTAAACTTTCCAGGTACTTTTTTGTTCTGTGTGTTGTACAGCGGATGGTCTTTAGGATAATCAGACGTATCATACATATGTAGTTCTGTTTTCATGTCTTCATAAAAGTCTTCAATAGGCAAGTCAATGATCATAGAATCAGTGTCAGTGTTTAGCAGACGACACTCAGGATACTTCGGTTTGAAGTAATCATAATAAAATTCAAGCATCAGCAATTTTGATAACTCAAGTATTGCCATACCAATGAATACTGGCTTGTCCAGTTTGACAATCTTTTTTTAGTGACACTGCATACAATGATGAATGAAACTCTTTGTACCCTGTGTACTGTGGCTTGCTTGTAAGTTTAATTGTACCGGATTCAGTTGTGACCAGTCTCACATCTTTGCGGTGATGAGGATTTTCCATCGTCTTACCAAAACAGGCATTGTTCATAAGCTTAAAGAAGTCTTTGTCAAATGCAGTGTTGCCATCTCTTGCACGCAATGTTGTGTTCTTCATTATGTAATCTTTCATGAAAGCACTTTGCTCAAATTGAATACCTCTGTGAACTTTCTTTAGTACTAACCCATGTCTGATGTAAAACTGTAACAAGCGATAGTGGCAAATGTAATTGAATTTGTCATTCAAATTTGGCACAAGTTTGGTGTCTTCTTTTTTACCCATCATACTCATTTTCTCAACAGCCAACGGATAATCATTGTGGTAATCATGTAGATGGTGTGGGTACTCCAGGTCTACTTCAAAGATCCAACCCTTTGCATCATTCCGGTCATGAGTCATAATATAGTTTGTTAACTGTGTTATGTCATACTATGACAAATCATACAGACAAAAGTTTTCAAGGGCAATAACTCACACATTGCAAATCCATAAAGGTTATTAGCGTCCAAGTACGTAATGAATGACCTTGAGGGTTCAAAGTCGTCAAGATATTTGTTGTTGGCTTTGGCATAGTTGTTTGCGGCTATACTAATACCTCCCCTCAAACCATGTTCCACCATTTCACCCATTGTACGATCAGACAACAGGTCGATAGATATTTTACTGGATTTTAAAAAAGCATCCCATGTCATGCCAGGACTAGTTATGTAGCAAGCTGGGTCAAGACTGTAGTGTAACAAACCCTTTTCACGATAACTTTCAAATACGTCTGCTAGCAAACAAACGTCAGCTTTCAAGTACTGGTCATGGTAGTCACCAATCATTTCACACCCTAGTTTACCCCATACATCAAGAGTGTGCTGGTAATCAGAGTCAGAAATACCTTTGCCATATAGTGTAAAATAAAATTTCTCTTTTGGAGGTAGTCTCCTTTCCTCAAATACAACCCATTGATCAATGTACTCATAGGGATAGATTCCTTTTTTGATCAACTCTGGCTCAAAATATTTGCTTGTAATTGAATACTCAGTTAATCCTTCCGCCAGACTAGCAAGCCCTAAAGACAAATGTTGCATAGCGTCATAAAATGCTAATTTATCCAACCTAAAAGTCAAGTATTTTTCAGTTGTCTGGGCAATATAACTAATTTTTTTTGTAAGAATCATCCACAGCCTGCATGATAATGTGTGAATCATACCCCTTGAGATTGTGGAAAAAGATAGGCAACTTGTATGCCTTGGGATCTATTTTTAATAACAAGTTACAATTGTTATGTGCAGCACCTCTGTAACGTCCAGTTATGTGGTCATGGTCGCGAACTTTATCATGTAGGGGTTGTTCACAAATCCAACACATCACTGCCGCATCAAAATTTAGTTTATCTTCTTCTGTCATTACCAAAGACACCTGACATGTTGTGAGATATTGTACTACCTGACTATACAGATGTCTCATTTCTGTCAAAAACAAACAAGCTGCATTTTCTCCCCTTTAGATAACAGGTTCTGAATGCTGTCCATCTGACCTAACAAGAATATATCCGAAAGAACACACCACTTGGACACTCAATTTTATAATCTTTGGTAATGATTCTGGAACAGGACCCTCATATGGTACAACCAGTGATTCAAAATCAGCATACACTACAAACGGCAGCTTTTGCTGATTCCCATAGTTCTTAAAATATACTTTGCTACCAGGATCTGGATACCTCAGTATTGTTTGAATGTCATCAGGTGACCTACAGTGCTGGATGTGTTTGTGTGCTACTTTAATGGAAGAAAACCTCTGTAAACATTTTTTACAAAATTCCTGTTTACCATCATGTTTTGTTGTATGATGAATTAGTCTTGACATACTTCTGATAATTGTGTAGTGAAAGTTATCACCAGAGTTTATTAGTAACATGTCAACATGCTTATTTTCTGACTGTCCGTAGGTTGGAGCAATTGGTGACACTCTAATTTATTGTAACTTGTTCTCAGACTCATTATCCCATACATACACATTCACAGATATACCAGGATTTAGTTTTTCAAACAAATCTATATCATCCACCTTAACAGGAAACTCTATGCCACTGAAGTTAAGTTCATTTACAAATTTGGTATAGTTAGATACACGATCAGATCTTGTTTTTACAAAGTGTAGTTTAGCAAGCACATACCACATAAAACAGAAATTATCATTGTTCTGAATATTAACAACAGCCTTTTGTTTGCAACCTCAGTTGGTAGTGGCAGCCATGATTTACCCAATATAGGATGATATCTTGATTGCTTCAGTTGATGTTCATGTACACGACCTTCATGCCAACCAGACCCCTGATTGATTGATTGATTGATTGTACATTGCTTAACGTCCCGACAGCAACAAGGCTTTCTCAGGACGTGCCTGCACTGCTTGTGAAAAAAAACTAAACAGAACATTGAATGTATGTCGCCGGCCGGTCAAATACATTAAATAAACCTAACACATGGGGCCTAAATAAAGCTAAGACCATTTAGCAACACACATCCAATATCGAGCTACAGGCAGTGCAGACAGTAGGGAGAGTTTTAAAAAGTCAAACACAGGTGAATGAACAAAGGGTAGACAGAAACACATGCCCCAGAATAGAGAGAAAACCCCACCCTGTGGGGCTGACCAGGGTGACCCTGGGAACTAAAAAATACCTAACCCCACCCAAGTCCCCCAGGGCAGACCCGGGTGGGGTACCAGACCCCTGCATTTTCGCTCTGTCAATTGCTTCTAAAAAGTCAGGCAACAGTCTTTCTCTAAACACTTTTTCCAATTCCCTTCTTGAATTAACTGTGTGTTGTCTTGTCGAGATATACGAAACAATCACTTCACCATCTAGCCTGGTAAATTCTATTTTCGCAACAATCTGAATTTTTACACTACCGGAAAGAAGATTATCTTGTATAACAGAAAAAGATCTTTCTATCGATTCATAGACACTGTGAGTGTTGGATATAGGCAAGTCTGTTGTGTGAAACACGTTTCTTAAGCCAGACGAGCTTTGGGCATTGTCCGTCATTTTTATTTGTCCGACAAAATAATAAATAAAAAATTACACCTTGTGTAATACCACTTTATTGATTGTAACACCTACAATAAACAAATTCAGTTCACATAGTTGTCTGAATATTTGTTCACACACTGTCTCAAACCACTGATCATCAACTTCAAAGGTATGTGTCTTAAAATCAACAGGCATGTACTCTACAAATGGTAACTGTTCAAATATTTCTAAAGTCATATTATATGACACATATATAATTGATGGCGATGATATTGGCATTATGTCTGGTTGTTTGAAATCTGTTCTTAACTGATAAAAGTGTTGGATATATCTGAAACACTCTGTAACGTCATTCATTTTGCCCGTCATTTTTATTTGACCGACAAAATAATAATAAAAAAATATTACTGCTTGCGCTGTAGGTGTAATACCACTTTATTGACTGTAACTTCTTCAATATAATCATGTAGTTTACATAGTTGTCTGAATATGTGTTCACACAGTGCCTCAAACCAGTCGCAGTTAGCATCATTAACTCTAAGGGTATGTGTCCTAAGATCAACAGTCTCGTACTGGTAACATGGAAAACATTCAGAATACCCCAAAGTCACATTATATACCATGCTTATCAGTGTTGGTGTTAAGAGTTTTATACCGAGCTCAAACAGTTTTTTAACATGCGTTTTAAAGTCAAAAATGCACTCAACATCTTTGAAGCAGTCTGTGATGTCAATGGTTTGTCCGACCATCATTTTTTATAGACAAACCAAATGTATAAATTAATTCACTAATCCATACCCTGTGGGCTGATCTGTCTTTAAAATAAGCTTTAGATGCTTAGTTGATTTGAGTTTGTTTTTTACACAGTCTCGTTCATGTTTATTGGGTATGACATCATTCTCTCTGAGACAGTCTTCAAAGCTGTCACGATCCTTACAGTAAAACAAACAGATAAACTTTAACTGCTCACAAAAATCTTTCAGTACAGCATTATATTTTTGAGTGAGAATCCAGACACTGATATTTGCATGCCTGCCACTAAAGGCAAGCTCTGCTAGAGTGTTTCTCTTCTTGACAATGTCTTTCTCTGCTGAGCAGTCATTGACTATGAACAGGGTTGGTTGTCCTTCAAATTGCTTGTAAAAATACTGCAGGTAGTCGTTCAGTTTTTTCCTCAGGGTCAACTAAATAGATGTTATAATCTGTCCAAATGAATAAACGGTTGTGATAAGCTTTGTTGTGTTTGATCGTTGGACAAAATATCACAATGTTTTCAAAATGACAGGATGTATCTTGTTTGTAAGAGATTAAGAACAAATTCAGTTTTTCCACAGCCTGTGGCACCACAAAATAAACCACAGTGTGGGTCGAGTGTCATCAAGTTCATTTTAAAACACAATATTATTTTAATATATGTGTCCACTTAGTCTGCTTTCTGCAATATTGAGATGGGCGTCAAAAATCAGATATAAATATATATTAATTGTTCCAGCTGTTTCAACTTTTTTTTTGTATCTGAATTGTAATTCCGTCACTGCCGTTTTCAACTGTACGGCCTGACCCATGTAGGAAGTCGTCGTCATCAGTACAATGAAGGTCTAGCCACAGTGCATACTTGTTTGTCAGGTATTCACAAATTCTTACGTCATACAGATGCAGATCCTTGCATGTTATGTTTGCTGGTTTTTCTCTAAGCCTTCCACCAGCAAAATATTTTGTGATCTCATTGTAGTGCTGATAAGGCAACATTCCCGACACAAAAACTTGATTTGGTCGTTCTTCAATTGTACAGGATAAATGTGTAATCCTTGGATTGTAAAATGTTTCTGAATCTCGTCCGTATGGACTCGCCGGTTTAACAAACAACATAAGAATGCCTTTCAGTGACCTAGCAGGTGTGTTCAAGTTGATGTTCCACATTGGATCGCTTTTGTCTTTATGAATCAAACTGTGTCTTATCACACGATCATAATAAATTGGCAGTCTTCACTGGTACTGATTTTGAATGAGAGTAGCTAGATGAGTATGTGTGACAATTTCATATTCCAAGGAAATGTTAGAGATCTTGTATGTTGCGTCTGTGTCAGTTGTTTGAATAACTTTGAAGTAGTCATTAAAGATTAGTTCAAAACTTAGACGGTCATTTAGTGCTCCTTGGTAATAAGGTAAATGCGCTGTTAGGATTTCAAATTCAAGTGGAATGCAAAATCTATTTCCATATGTTTCTGCCACAATAACGTCCTTGACTTCTGTTGTTGATTTATCTGATGCATTGATTCTGAGTTTGGCAACATTATCAGACTGTATACCTTGATAAATGCGGTCTTCTCTTTCTTCTTGAGTTAGCCACAGATCTTTGTAACAGTAGAACACATCAGCATCGTCAAGACTAAACACTTCCTGACCTTCAAGTTTAACTTTAATAGTCTTAATAATTACTCTGCCTAGGTTGTCAACTAGTGTTCTTTTGTCATCTGTGTTTGATGAAAGTTCAATATTAAAAGCAAGGCGAGCAGTACCAGGAACAATAACGTCACTGGGGCCTAAGTTAGGAAATTTGACGGTAAGAATTTGGTTTTGGTCTATGGAGCTAGGATTGTTAGTGACGACAATTGATTGTCTAATGCCCTTAACACCAAGAGGTTCACGTAGTTTTCTGTATGGGTCTAACTTTGATCCACAGGACGATGTCATTTTATTAGTCAAAAATCAAAAATATTAAATTAATATAAACAATGGCAGCTGGAGGATTTAACCATGAAGATTTTGAAATGGATGCCATGGATGACTATGATACTGGTGCAACAGATATTACTGGAATGGTAAATACTTCTAGTATGTATCACGAACTGTTAAAAGACAAAGTGAACTCATTTTATGATAGTGTTGGTGACTGCCCAGAAGTTTTGGATCCTAATCAGTTTGAACTTGATAACAAGGGCCATTTATATTTAAATACAGACAGAGGAAAAGTACAATTGACTTATATAAAAAATCCTGCTAAGTTTAAAGCTTTAGGTTCAATTAAAACTAGTGTTGGTGGTGAGGCAGCACTGCAGCATTACCTTGGTGTTGGTAGTAAAAAGTTGTCACCTCGACTTGCTAGTACCCTTCATGACGTACAAACAAGGTCGCCAACAGGACAAGAAATTGACATGACTGAAGTAAAAAGGCTTCCAAAAATAACAGACAAGGTAATACACGAAACTTC
The DNA here is from genome assembly GCA_036245525.1 of Semisulcospira habei. Lineage (NCBI taxonomy): Eukaryota > Metazoa > Mollusca > Gastropoda > Semisulcospiridae > Semisulcospira > Semisulcospira habei. Next base: position 55,858,228 of record BTPG01000007.1, read on the forward strand.
ATTTGCAGAAGGGCAAATAAATGAGGTTATGAAAACAATAGAAGACTCTCCTTTGACAATGCGGGAGTTAGTGGGCTTGGATAAAACACTGCAGTCAATAAGAGGTGAGCTTGTAAATAATGTAGCCAAACTAGGCGAGCTTGATAATCACATTGAAAGAGAAAAAGAAAAATTAGTTACAGCTGATGATGAGAATTATGACACAGAAATGAAAGAAAGAATACAACACAGATTAAATGATTTGCAGATAGAAAGATCTGCACGGCTAGAAGTGGTTGAAATAGGAAAAGAAAAATTGAAAACACAGGTCAACAGGATTAGAGAAACTATTCAGAAAATACTTCACGAAGACACAACTTTGGCTGAGAGATTGAAAACACTTTTCAGAGAGCATGGTATCACTATTGCAAGTTTAATTACTGCTCTTGGATTTATTATCAGTACTGTTGTGTTAGCTGTAGCCGGAGGCGGTGGTAGCGGTCCAGCTCTGGCTCCTCCAGTTCCATCAGACCCAAAAGATTTACAGGCGTGGGTTAAAAAAACAGTTGTCTCATATATCAGACTTGCATCAGAAATTAGCTGTAAAAGCAATGGATGCTTTGCCTGGCATAATAGGGAGTGTTGTCAGTTGGCTGATAAGTACTGCAGCAAATGTAGTAGGGTTTATGGCAGAGCATGTATGGGTCTTTTTGGTGACAGTAGGAGGGTTAATTATAGGATATTTAATGAAACAGGTAAAGAAGTAATATCCCTAATCCAGTAAGGCCTATTACCAATGCAGTTCTCTCTGACTCATGTGTGTTTACTGGGGTTACTGGCTGTACTGGTGCTGGTGCAGGTGTCGGTGCCGATGCTGGGGCTGTTACTGACATTACTGGCGTTACTGTCTGTACAGGTGATGATGATGTTACTGGCGTTATTAATGGTTTTAATGGTTGTAGGTGAGTGGTTGTTGGGCTCAAGTTTACAGATTGATTGAGTCCTAATTTTTGATCACACCCAGCAACAATTATTTCTTTATTATAATTTGTTATTGTCCCCATTTGGAGTTGAAGGTCAGATGGTAACATGTATAACCCAATGCCAACTACAAAGTCAACTTTTGATCTGGCATATCTGAGAACGTCTTGGTAGTGTTGTATGCTTGATGGGAGATCTACTACTGAGTTAATTGAATCTTCAAGGTTTGCAAGAAACTGTTTTTGTGCTTCAAATTTCCCACTCCTGTTTAAAATATTTGACTTTGTTTGAGCTTGTGCTCCTAGTATACACCACACAAACGTTCTGATAGACTCATTAATGCGTTCGACTCCTGCTTGAGTAAACCCATCGCTCTTATCTAAGACAAATGTGGTCCAGGCATTAGACTTTTTTGTTCAATTGAGCCTAACCACACTTCAGATTTTGATGAGAATGAAGAGTAGGGAGGCCAGTAATCTTGCGGATATTGTCTGTGACTCATAGCATAATATAATGTTCCCATGCCTTTGTGATCATCAAGTTTTTGTGTAAAGTCATACTTTCTACTGATGTTAAATTCATTACAGATACGTTCAAATGCTTTCATATCCATGGGATTATTAAACTGGTTAAAACTAGATTCAGTAGGTAGTGGGGTATGCAGTTCTGACAGTATTCTTCTAAGCTGGTAATACGTGTGGAAATGATAGACAGACTTAATCAGTTTGTTTGGGTGATTCAAATGGTCTGTAAAAGAAACGCCACAGCCTGTAGTTGAGCATAGTATAGCAAAGTTAAGTTGGTTTTGAAACATCTGTAGTGGGCTTGAGGACCACTTTCTTGCAGTTGCATCATCTGTAATTGGAGGGTTTAGGTAATGATCATAGGGATTTGGAACCTTTACTTGAAATAAATCTGCTTCGGACAAAGCTATATCAAGCTCATTTAGTTGAATTATTTTCTGGTCATAAGTAGGCGCAACATTGTACTTGGCATCCACGTTAAATTGAAATGCATTTACAGTGGCAATTGTTGGCGATTTGAATTCCATTATGCTTTTTTATGTGATAATAAAAATGTTTATAACCTTATCAAATATTGACACAAGCAAACCAGTGTGGTTAACTAATGGGATTGATAATTGTGATGGTAGCAAGGCTGTAGCTATCCATGAAATGTTCTACACTGTAAAGTGGTTTAATGTAACAGATGATACAAGTTTTCTTATAAGTTATAGCACCCCCGGTAATAGTGGCTTGGGCACTAAAACCCACTTTATATTATGACTTTTGTACTTTATCTGAATGGTTTCAAAGTAAATTAAAAATTAAAGCAACTTTAAATCTGGCTAACTTACGTGTTACATTAGAATTTCCTGTAGGTAGTCAGCCTATAATTTCACGTGAACTTGCATATTTACTCAGTTTAATAGGCAGACATATAACTTCTAGGGATGAGAAATGGGCATTTGGTTTTGGAAGTGATAATATTGAGGGTTGGTTACCTACAACGGAGATAAAATAACTGGAAGATACCCTGTTCATTTGTCAGTACATACATTGCTAAATGTTTATTTAAAAGAACTGAACACGACTGAAAATGTACACAATGGAAAGCCTTCAACTTTGTTAAGATGCTTGCCGACTGGAACTGCCCCATATTGTGAAAGTGTGATTGTTAGATTTCCTAATTTGCAGTTTAAAAAATTAGGTTCCAGTTTCTTTGAATCACTGTGTTTATCTGTAACTAATCAGGATGGTAAACCAGTTCTGATGCATGATTTTACTGTTGTGTTGGAAGTGAAATAAATTTTATTTTTGTTTTATAAAAATGAGCGGTTTTGGTCCAAAGCTGAGAATTACACCGGTTGCCTGTCCGGTAATAGAGTTGAAAGATTTGGGTGATGTGCGGGGTTTTGCTGAAAAAGGAGAGGTAGGAGATGTATATGGCCTTGAACTTGATTCCAATGGATTGTACAAGCGGAAGATAATCGATGACGTCAAAGACAATACTGAGAGACAGTTTCCTAAACTTGGTCAACTTCATGATGTTACTGTTCAGATTATTCCTCAGCATAATTCGCTCTACGTCTTTAAACATTTGAATAATAAGTGGGTAGTTTTTCCTGCTCCTGTTCCACCTGAGCCTGCTGCACCTGCAATTGATTGGGATATTAAGTTTAAATTCATTAATCCTTATGTATTTTTTATCGATGAAGGTCCCTTTATATTTAGGAAAGTTATTAACTCTGGGTCGTTACTTGTGAGTCTTGTTCCGAGCTATTTTGTAGATGTCAGTAGCAGCAGAGAAAAACTAAAACTGCAGGAGTATGAAAAACGAAGGTATCTTCTTACAAATAGAAAGGGTAGAACAGATACTTCTGTTGTGTTTGTCCCAGATAGCTTTACCATAGCTAGAGAAGCCACAATAGTTCTTGAAATTCTCATGAGGTCTGTGGATTCTGTAAAAGAAGCAGAAATTGCACAGGGAATCAAACTTACATGGGATGACACAGTAAAAGAGTCAACAAAGGTCATTATAGCTATTAGGAAAGGTGTAGATATAGATGTATCGAGTAGTAATCCTGCTGTTAAAATAGTGGTCGATAAAACAACTCTAGTTAATCTATCTTACATTAAACTGGAACACATAGATCTTATTTCATTTTATTATGTTAGCAAATTGTATACCTTTGAAGAATTACAAAATGAATTCGCTGATTAAAAAAATATTTGTCATAAAAATGGTAAACTTGTATCCGCAAATACCACCTGAACCGCTTGAGCCTATTGTGCGTGATGAAAGATTAGACTCATTCTGATTAATGAATATTACAGAAGCGTTGAAGTATTTGGAAGGAGAACAGGCAAAATACTCCCGGTGCAAAAGACGATATAAAACGGTTTTCAATTCTGTACACAACACTTCAATGGCTGTGGGTGTGGTTTCAGCTGGATTATCTGTCACTGGTTTAGCTCTGTTTGCGACGGGAGTGGGAAGTGTCATAGGAATTGCTATTGAAGGTGTTGGTGCTGCCGCAGGTGTGGCATGCTTTGGTTTGGAAACCCTTAACAAAAGATTTCATTCTAAGTTGCAGAAGCATGAAGACTTGAGTACGCTCGCTGGAGCTAAGCTGAGCAGTATGAAACTTATTATAAGTAAGGCTTTAGACGATAATAAAATTGACGATCATGAATTTAAAAGAGTGCAGGATGATTTGGCCAATTACAAACAACAGAAATCTGAAATACAGAATAAGATGCATAGTCAACCCGTGAATGTTGAAGAACTAAAGAAATCTTTTTTAGAGGAAGGGAAAAAGATAGGCATAGAAGAAACAATGAAAAAGGTTCACGGACTTATAAGCAATTAACGATCAGTTTTGGTAAACCATTATTTTTATCATACTCTTCGCAAAGAGATGTCATGCCTTTCTTGCCTGCCCATTTGATGCCATCCGCCCCACCACCAGAGTATTACTGAAAAAAAAAAGTTTTTTTATTGCCCTTGTAACTTGGGAAATCTGTCCGAGTGTCTTAATGACTTGGGTCAAGAACTTACAAGTTCTTATGTTTAGGTTCTTGTAAGAACTTGTTTTAAGTCACTTTAAAGAACTTATGACAACTAACTTCAATGTTACTTGAAAGTTGGTAGGTATCTTTAAAGTTAGTTGGCAAGTAAAATCATGTTATTCTAGAAAGTCACATCAACAGTAACTTCCTACGTTTACTTCCCACTCATAATGTGATAGACGAGTCTATTCAATACTGTAAGCCCGCTACATACCTACTACGCTATTTGTGGGCGATTACATCAGCAAACACATGCTATGGAAGATTCTAGGCTCTAAAACTGTCCCCCTTGTTTTGATGGGGACACTTTCAGAGGTGTGGGGACCATTTCACTAGTAGGGGGACAGTTTTGGAATCGAGAATGTTCTTCACTGTGCGAACACCACGTTACAAAATTTTTCACCTATGCTGAGCCAAAATTAGCTGGCTGACTGTTCCGCTTTAGGTACATTGAGTGCATGGCTGGGCCGTGTGCGCTATAAAACCAGTGACGCATGACGGCTTGACTAGGTATTCAGTACTTTATACTGACTGTGTTGTAATCATTGGTAGTTTAATTAGCTTTTGTTTTATCTTGCTGTGTGTGTGTGTGTGTCGCATAAGTCACGTATGTCTGTACGGCACATGTTACGTTTGTCTGTACAATATATGCCGCGTGTGTCGCATACCACATTACCACATTCTTAACTCTAATATGCTCGACACTTTGAATCCGCGTGAACACCTCTCAGCCAAGGCGTGTGTCCTTTTGTATAGTGTAAAAGCAAAGTGAAGACACCCGATCGTATTCAAAATATAATCACACTGTGGCAGCATTGATTGATTAATTAGCCTTTGTTTAAAGAAGCCAATGACAGCATTAATAATTTAGGTGGGGTGGGGGATCTGGCTTAATAATCGCGGGTTGTCAGCTGATAAAAAATCGTTGCTTAAATGATTTCAGGAGTGGAACTAAAATGGCTAGGCAGATAAAGCATTGGGGGTAATGGTTGGCATGGGCTTGTATAATTACCGAGAGGATTAAATAAAATGATCGATTATTGGATAGGTGCCCATCAAGTGTCTACTTATCTATTTCTATCCCATCTCATACAAATTGTTCCACTGCAGTGTTTCTTCTCATTGTCTGCTGACATCTGTACCTTATTTAAGTTGATGTTTAGATCCTCGAATATATTAAACAGTTTAACTACTCCGACCGTGAATTGAAGATGAAAATATCGTCGCTGCTCGTTGATCAGTCTCACCACTGGTCGAATAAGCGGACTGTCTCTCACGGTGGTTGATTAAGTTCTCCTGCACCCGCCTGGATCAACTCTCTCGTACATGAGGTTGACTTACATCCTACCCGGAATACATACGTCCAACGTCCCAGCTGGAGAGCATCTATTCAACATACAAAATTGTATCTCCCCATTAGAAATCCGCCATTGCTTCGATCGTTACTTCCGCCCGAATGACGACACTTCGTAGCGATGACGACCGCCAACGGCTTCCGGCCGTTGTCAACGATTCCCGATCGTTTCCGACATCGAATAAAATATCATTATAACAATCAATTCGAAATGCTATGCACACACGCGAATACGACATATTTCCGCACAACACATAACCCCTCAAACTCGACCCAAATCATTTCAAAATCAAACAGGCTCAACGAAACGCTTCCCGATCAACTGACTTCATCCCTGCGCTCGATCGCCAGACGATACTTGACAGGCCACGGACCGCAGTGCCGTTTCCGTACTGTCCAGTCTCTTAGCCTTAGTCAGTCCCAGTCATCCCCAAATTTTTCAATTCCATAAAAAGCACTACCGCCCACCAGCTGCACATTTGCCATGCACAAAATACCAACAAAAATAAAACCAAAAAAACCCATCACATCACCCGTCTCATTTCTTGGCTATGAAACTGGTTCCTTACCAACCCCACACCCAAGCACAGCTGAAATCAGCGTGCCCCTCAAATCACTACGTCAAAGGCAACTCAACATAGGCCCACAATTGTCCACTGGATAAGCTCAGGATGGTATGAATCAAAGCACCAAACATGTCTCCTCTCTACAAATTTCCAGCAAATTCCAACATTCAGCCCAACTGCAAATTTTCAAACAAGGCAAAAATTATTTTTAAAAACACGGGGCCTCTTACTGCCTCAACTTCCCAATTTAAATGTATAACGTGACCTGTCAGAGAAACTGTCCCACCTGAACACCATTCAATCTGCCATCAGTGCAACCCTTAGACAATAGCTAAGTCAAACCCAAAGTGACACCCTTGAAAGTTGCTGCATCTTTATGTTATGGCCCATTATGTGAAGTGCCTTGATGTGGCGTTCACAATGCTGTTTGTAGTGAGTTGCAAGATTGTGGCTACGATACGTTTTTACGTTCCACCTTTCATGCACACACCAAATGACATGTAAACAGTTAGTGTTTACTGTTTAGTGTTGGCCACCATCTTTTACTTTTTGACCGGCCCGTGCGAACACTCCCGTGTGAACCCCGTACCCATGATACGTCAGAGTTCTGTGGGTACGCAGATTCTCATTACATCTTCCCCTTTTAGATGGACAACTCAAACGCACTCGAGTGTGCGAACATTATTCTTTAGAGTCTTTTCACAATAACCGAGGGGGGTGTAATATTTCGATCGATCACAGCTGGTAATCCTTGAAACGGGCTGGGACCTTCACAGCGCGTCCGCAGCGGGTTGTTGTCGCTGATGTAGACCTCGGGCTGGGAGGCACAGGCAGTGGAGCTGGTTGGACTGCCCCCGGAGGTTGAATAGGGCTGAAATGAGGTTGGCCCCGTTTACTTCCCGGAGTGTAAGGAAGGTCGGTTGCTGCCGCCTCAGTCATCATCGGCAGATCCGCTGGAGGGAGATTCTGGATGACGTTGGGATTGGAGGCAGAAGGAGGAAGGGACAAAAGGGGAACAGGTGTGTGAGCAGAGGGTGGTTGGAAGCATCTGGTGGGTTTCAGATGTCGTCGATTACGTCTGAACAAACCAGAAGCTGTCTCGATGATGTACGAGCGCGAGTTTGTTTGGCTCTGCACTGTTGCTGGATTTGCCCATTCCTTTTCATGATCCAGTTTCTGAAGAACGACATCGCCAGGTCGAAGATCAGGTAGATCTCTGGTCCCGTTGCGACGATCGTAGTAGAACTTGTTCACCTCCTTCTTCTGAATGTCCCGGTTGTTGAATTCTGCCTTGCTAGCAATTTTTGGTTCCAAGTTCTCCGGCAGAGTGGGAAGTGTGTTTCGGATGCGACGACCCATGAGGATCTCTGCTGGACTGAACCCGGTAGCTGTCGTAGGCGATGATCTGTGGACGAGTAGTGCTAAGAAAGGATCCTTCTGAGCTAGGATTTCCTTCGCCTCTCTTACTGCACGCTCCGCTTCTCCATTGGCTTGAGGGAAGTAAGGACTACTGGTTACATGATGGATTCCCCAATAGTCAGTGAAGGTACGGAAATCTGCAGCGGTGAACTGAGGTCCATTGTCGGTTACTAGGGTTTCTGGTACACCATGATGAGCGAAAATGTTCTTCATTTTCTTGATGGTTACCTCAGACGTAGCTCTCGGAAGATGTGCAATCTCCAGATATCTCGAGTAGTAGTCTATCACCACTAAGTATTGTTCCTTGTTATACTCGCACAAATCAGCAGCCACTTGCTGCCATGGTCTGTCAGGAAGTGGTGTTGGTAGTAGTGGTTCTTTCACTTGTGTTGGTTGCTTGGCTTCACATGGAGGACAATTTTTTACTATCTTGGCTATGTCTTCGCTGATGCCTGGCCACCAAACAGACTGTGCCGCACGCTCCCGACATTTTGTTATGCCGAGATGTCCCTCATGTATCCGGCTCAGAATGTTCTTCCGCATAGTCAGTGGAATCACGATCCGACTACCCTTGGTCAGCATGCCGTTGTTGACACTTAGGTCACCTCTGACTGCAAAGAGTTCTCTGAGAGTAGGAATGACCTTGCTAATGTGATCCGGCCACCCTTCTGCTGTGTAGAGCAGTGCTGAACTCAGAATCGTGTCCTGGCTAGTCTCCTTCGCGATCTCTTCAAGAAGTTTGTCTGTGGAAGGCCATGACGCTCTAACCATGTCCAGATGAGCTGTAACGTCGTCTTCAGTTGTCGAAATTTCGTCGACGACGTGCTGTTCCAGTGGACTTCGTGACAGCGTGTCAGCCACGATGAGATGTTTCCCTGGGCAGAATTCGGCTTTGGCGTTGAAGCGCATAAGACGAATGAGTAGTCGCTGACATCTCAGTGGCGTCTCGTGTAGATCTTTGGTGTTGATCAGCGGGACTAATGGTTTATGGTCAGTCTGTAGCCTGAACGATTCGAGACCGACGAGGTATCTTTCGAATTTTTCGCATGCCCACACCGCTCCTAGGCACTCCTTCTCTATCTGCGCGTACCCCCTTTCCGCCGAAGTGAGAGTATGAGAACAGTACGCGACCGGACGTTCGACGCCGTCGTGATCCTGTAGCAGAACTGCCCCTATGCCGTAGCTACTGGCATCAGAGCTGACAGTTGTCTTCTTTGACAGATCGAAGAATGCGAGTGTGGGAGCAGTAGACAGACTCTCCTTGACCTTGGCTAGTGCCTCCACTTGAGGCTGGCCCCAGGTCCACTCCTTGTCGTTCTCCAGTAGTTCTGTGACAGGGCGCAGAGTAGATGACATGTGTGCGATGTACCGACCCAGGAAGTTGATCATTCCCAGAATACGCTTGAGTTCTGTGACGTTTGTAGGATCTGCCATGTTCCGTATGGCTTCCACCTTCTTGTCGTCAGGTCGGACCCCTTGTGCGCTGATTCTGTGCCCTAGGAACTCTATTTCTGACTTGCGAAATTCTGACTTCTCGCGATTCATCTTCATTCCAGCCTCGGAAAGTTTCTTCATGACTCTGGTCAAGTGTTCTTCGTGTTCGCTGGGACAGGCGGAATGAATCACGACATCGTCGAAGAAACAGATTACGTTGCTTTCTCCAAGGAGGATTTCTTCCATGGTTCGCTGAAAAATTTCTGGAGCAGATGAAATGCCGAATGGAAGACGTTTGAAGAAAAATCGTCCGAAAGGAGTGATGAACGTGGTATACTTGGCGGACTCCCGCTCGAGAGGAATCTGATAAAACCCCGATGTTGCATCTAGCTTGCTGAAGATCTTCGAACCTTGGAGTTTGTGAAGAGTATCTTCAATTGTCGGGATCATGTAGCGCTCCCGTTTCACTGCAACGTTCAACTTTTTCAGATCACAGCAGATCCTGACAGCTCCCGTCTTCTTCTTCAAGACCGGTACCATTCCAGCGCACCAATCCGTTGGCTCTGTGATTTCCTGGATGATGTTTGCCTTCTTCATTCTTTCCAACTCGAGTCGCACCTTTTACATCAGCGGCATGGGGACCCTTCTTGCCGTGTGTAGACTGTAAGGCTCAGCGTTATCTTTAAGCTTGATCTTGACAGGCGTGCATCTTACGGGGTTACCGTCAAGGTCGCCGAAGATTTCCAGAGGACTCTGCACCGCGTCGAGTCGCTGGATGAGGCCCATTCTGGTTGAAGCTGCGCGCCCCAACAGATTGTCGGATTTTGTTTCAACGACAAAGAAACGCAGCTGTAAATTGTCGACATGGACCCTGAAAGCACCCTTACAGCTCAGCACACCCTTGGGACAAAGGAGTATTGCGCGAGTGCGCTGGAGAGGGGGTGGGAAATGGAGTTTTTGGTACTGCTCATAGGACATCATGTTAACATCAGCACCTGTGTCGATTTTGAACCGAGTGGGCGTACCGCAAATGTTCAGCTCTTTATACCAAGCTGGCTCCGTAACATCACCTTCTACTGAACCCAGAAAGTATGTTCCATCATCCTCGACATCGTACACTGCATTCACTGAATCGGTGCTTTTGCTTTGTCGGTAAACAGAAGAAAAATGATTGTACATACCACAGTTTCCGCACTTCTTGCCCCTTGCCGGACAGTTTTGTCTGCCTTGATGTCTTTTACCGCAGTATCCACAGGCACTACCACCGTCGCCGTGGTGAGCACCGCCGTATCGAGCACCACCGCCGCGATGAGCGCCGCCAACGTGGTGAGAGCTGCCGCCGTGATGCGCGCCACCGCCGTGATGTTGAGTGCCTCCACGTCCTCCTCCTTGAGGATAGGAGCCACCGCGATCACTCTGACCGCTGTAGCCCTGAGAACCACCTCTGGAACGCTGGAAGGAGTTGCCGCGACCGCCGCGACGTCGTCCCTGACCGCGGGACACCGCATCCAACGAAGATCCATGTGCCGAGGGCTGGTAGAGAAGTGCGTCAACGCCAGCTGTACTGGACCGTTGCTCTGCGATCTGGCATTTTGTCAGTTCAGATTGGCGGGTTTGTTGAATAGCTTCGTCGAGAGTAAGAGTTGCCTGTAGCTGTAACTTCTCTGACAGCTCTTTGTCTAGTATGCCTAACACTAATTTGTCTCTAATACTTTCATCGCGATCTTTGAAAGCTGCATTCTTGGATAAGTCATACAAACTGCGTACAAATGTTTCCACATTTTCCCCTTGAAGTTGATTTCGGCCAAAGAACTTTGCGCGTTCATGCATGACATTCACCCTAGGCACAAAATAAGCGTCAAACTTTTCAATCACTTGATCAAGAGTTGTGTTGTTGTCAATACCCGTAAACTGACTGAAAACGTTCTCAGACTCATTCCCCATAATATAGATCAGGCTATCAATCTGGGCTGCCTCTTAGAAAGTTCTTCTGCGTTAAAATACCTTTGGAATCGTAGTTTCCAAGCCGGCCATCCGCTGGGCTTGGTAAAGTCAAACTGGTCCGGCGGTTTGAAAGGCATGGTGAAGACGAGAAACGTCCTTTGCACAAAACGAAGAAAAAAAGTCAAGTACGTACAGGGCTAGGAAAGCTGTGAGTTCCTACTACCGCTGCCACCATGTAGTGAGTTGCAAGATTGTGGCTACGATACGTATTTACGTTCCACCTTTCATGCACACACCAAATGACATGTAAACAGTTAGTGTTTACTGTTTAGTGTTGGCCACCATCTTTTACTTTTTGACCGGCCCGTGCGAACACTCCCGTGTGAACCCCGTACCCATGATACGTCAGAGTTCTGTGGGTACACAGATTCTCATTACACTGTTCATGTGTTGGATCATGCATATCTGATGCCATGAAAAACAGCCTAGATATGGTCAGAATGCCTCCAAAATTGGGATGTACATCAAGTAATATATCTGATCTTCAGAAATGTTGCATTTGAGACACAGGCACATGAAAGTTTATTTTTTAATATTTTCCCATCTTTTTCTGTTTTTTCCAAGTTTACACACGCATGCAATACAGTCAAACTGACTTCTGGTGGGCTGGACAACTTAAAAAGTTACCATGACACTGACCTGATGAAAAATGAGCTTTCAGACCCAAGGCCATTTCCTTGTGTATCTTAGGGCAGCCCAAAAGACAACGCCCAGGCATCCTCATTGACCCTGTTGTCTGGTGACAACAAGCTGGAAGAGGCCTGTAACCAGCTGCCACGCCCTATATGCTGCTGGCAATCTTTCCCCAGGCAAAAGGGGTCATGAAACAGCTCTGCAATTTAAACATTAACTCTACTGAGCTATCCCACAGGAAAAAGACTACACAAAACAACCAAAACTATGCTATGCGGGACACACCGCATACGCTAACAAGTGTCTGGACTGCTTATTTTGGAGGTAGCAGAGAAAAATGGTTATGTACAGTTCATTTTTTAAAAAATAAAACACACTTGTCAGAGTCTCAAAACACCTTAGCTCATCTTGCAGATGCAGTAGGCATGTGTGTGCCAAACTTGTGAACACTCCTGTAAAAGCCTGTACTGGTGGCTGCAACTGCTTGTCCCATAACAATGCACTCAAATGAGCTTTACGCAGTGTACAAGTGCTTGTGTTTGGTTTAGAATAGACACCAGAGACATCCCTCATGACAATTACAGCAGAATGACACCTCAGATGCAACCAGTGTAGCAGGACCATGCAAAATAATACTTCTGCATGTCACACTATTTTGGCCGCTTATTTCACACTGAGGTCAGCTGATGAAATGCACATGCTAACACTGTTTCATTGTAGTTTTTATCTTAACCTTTGACCTTAAGCCCCCCCCCCTCTTCACCCCCCTTCCCCCACCACCTCTAACCCAAACCCCTACCCACCCCACACAACTTCAATAACTGAAAGAGTGAATTATTTGTAACGCATTTATCAAACTGAACACCCCAAATCCCACCCCTTTCAAGGTCAAGGTCAAAGGTCACAGCTCATGGTCGAACTAAAGACTCGTGACTACCTGTAAGACAAAAATTAAATGAGCAAACACACTAAACCTAGCTCACAGTGCAGGTAAACATGGTGTTGCCACGCAAAATATTGCCAAAACGCCTATAAAACTGCATGCACAGCGATGTTTTGGCAATATTTCAAATTTTTCACGATTTTCTCAGTTTTCCAACTGCAAATATCCAAACTCAATGATCTGGTTACACTAAACCAGTTTCCGGTCTATGTCACATATGGCATGTGGTGCGCCTGACAGGCCACGGACCGCAGTGCCGTTTCCGTACTGTCCAGTCTCTTAGCCTTAGTCAGTCCCAGTCATCCCCTAATTTTCAATTCCCTAACAAACACTACCGCCCACCAGCTGCACATTTGCCATGCACAAAATACCCCAAAAAAAGCACATCACCCGTCTCATTTCTTGGCTATGAAACTGGTTCCTTACCAACCCCACACCCAAGCACAGCTGAAATCAGCGTGCCCCTCAAATCACTACGTCAAAGGCAACTCAAAATAGGCCCACAATTGTCCACTGGATAAGCTCAGGATGGTATGAATCAAAGCATCAAACATGTCTCCTCTCAGCTAACCACAAATTTCCAACAAATTCCAACATTCAGCCCAACTGCACATTTTCAAACAAGGCAAAAATTATTTTTAAAAACACGGGGCCTTGCACTGCCTCAACTTCCCAATTTAAATGTATAACGTAACCTGAAACTCGCCGATGCGCGCCCGAATGTCATACAGTTTCCGATGCAGAGCCAATCAACATAACACACTTCTCGAATCTACTATTTAACAAACAAATACCTACCCAAAGATGCGTGAAAGGCTTACTCTTTCGACTATTTTATGCCTGTCTGCCGACCATCATAGAGGTTGACAAGGTCACTGGTTATAGTTAACGTAGTTGTAATTATAGTTATAGTTACGTCGTAGTTCTTCAACTACATATTTTTTTAACACACTCTCCTACCATCTATTCTACAATAGATTATCCAAGGCACCTCCAGCTACCCTACTTCTCACAAAAACTAAATTCTAGCAAAGAGCAAACTCTCATGACTTGATGTGTCTCCAAAACCACAATGACGCATACCGTTCGTTCAAACAAACATCTTACGTCACATGTTCTTGACATCACTAAAAAAAGAACATGCCATCATCTCGACACAAAACGTAGAACGAAACTTCTATCCAAAAGAAAATAATAATGATTAAAATAAATTGCGACAACTATCATACTATCATATTCTGAATATTTTAGGTAGATGAAGATACAAGTTTAGTGTGTGTGCTTTGTGTGTGTGTGCTTTGTGCGTGTTGGGAGGGTGTGAGGAAGGATCGGTCGCAAAGGAGAGGGGGGGGGGGGGCTCTCATCAGCCACCTGGTAGTGTTACACTACTGCTGATTTGAATTCAATCTATAATTTCAGTTTGTATACGTGCACGCATAATGATGCATGGTGATATACTACACAGGAAAGACTTCCAGCTTTTGCCTGCTAATGCTTATCCTTGTGAAATCCTGTGTGCGGATACTAAAGACATTTGTATTTGCACGATTTCTTCGGAATCGCACATTTGTATAATAATTGTATAAGACTCTAGTCTTAGTATAAAGCAGTTACATTTTAATTAATTTACACAGCAGGTGTGTAAGCTATATCATCTTTGGATGTGCTGAAATTCTTTTAATTGCTTAAATTGCAGGCTACAGAAAATAGACACATGTCTGTGCAGGGAGACTTGTACAACTACAAGCAAAGTCCTCTGGTGACCAGACCTCGAACCTGGAGGCCTTTTATAGCTTGCTGCTGCACTTCGCTCCCAAGCATAACTGCCGTCAGTCTCCTTTGTATTGTCAGGGTTGGCATTGGATGCAGTGCAGCACATCTTCCTGCTAGATAGAATTAGTTTGCTGCAAGTGCAAGGCATTGTGCAGTGAAATGCGACAAGGGCTGCTCATTGCCGCGCAACAGAGGATTTGGTCACATTTTATGCACTGCCTTGATAATGTAAGGAGATCAGTTCAAAAGGTTGCCGTAATGTCAGACAGAGATTGCATGTCGCTATGGCTTGTATCACAGATAACGGATGCATGTATTTATTCTTGAAATGTGTTCTGTACTGTATGATTCATACTGCTACCATCATACTGAAGATTGATTGATTGTACATTGCTTAACGTCCCGACAGCAACAGGGCTTTCTCAGGACGTGCCTGCACTGCTTGTGAAAATAAAATAACAGAATATTGAATGTATGTCGCCAGCCGGTCCAATACATTAAATAAACCTAAGACACGGGCCTAAATAAAGCTAAGACCATTTAGCAACACACATCCAATATCAAGAGCTACAGGCAGCGCAGACAGTAGGGAGAGTTAAAAAAGGAAAATACAGGTGAATGGACCAAGGGTAGACAGAAACACATGCCCCAGAATAGAGGAGAAAACCCACCCTGTGGGGCTGACCAGGGTGACCCTGGTAACTAAAAAGTAGTCGACCCCCACCCAAGTCCCCCAGGGCAGACCCGGGTGGGGGTCATACTGAAGAGACCACTGGACTCGTGTTGTGTGATTTTGCTAACACGCAAAGCATCAAACATATATTTTCATAATTCAATGAACATGACTGGTGGCTTTCTTTTCTTCCTGTTACCCCACCCGGGTCTGCCCTGGGGGACTTGGGTGGGGTTAGGTATTTTTTAGTTCCCAGGGTCACCCTGGTCAGCCCCACAGGGTGGGTTTTTCTCTCTATTCTGGGGCATGTGTTTCTGTCTACCCTTTGTCCATTCACCTGTATTTGCCTTTTTAAAACTCTCCCTACTGTCTGCACTGCCTGTAGCTCTTGATATTGGATGTGTGTTGTTAGATGGTCTTAGCTTTATTTAGGCCCCATGTGTTAGGTTTATTTAACGTATTTGACCGGTTGGCGACATACATTCAATGTTCTGTTTAGTTGTTGTTTTTTTTACAAGCAGTGCAGGCACGTCCTGAGAAAGCCTTGTTGCTGTCGGGACGTTAAGCAATGTACAATCAATCAATCAATTTTCTTCCTGTTCATCTGAGTGCGTAATCTGTTGATTAAAATGATAACATAAATATAATTTTTCACTGACTTCTGAGAATGCTGTGCTATGTGCTAATGCCATGGAATTCCAGGCTGATAAGCTTGCATTGCGTCATCAGGACATCAGCTGTCCTTTTTGTGACTGCATCGCTCAATAAATCTTTTGAGCCTTCCACTGAAGCAGTATAAAGCATAAAGCAGTAGGGACTACCCCCAGGCGCCCCGCCATCCGCTGGAGAATATTTAGTCGTCCTCCCCCCCCCCCCCACCCCGAGGGGGGATGCTAGAAAATATTCCTAAACAGATATTGGACCTGCTGATTACATTTCAAGTTTGCCACCTACGACCGGTTTCACCCCAAGGGGGGCTCTTCAGGTAGGCATATGGCGTAACCTGAAATTGCAAACGCAACGCATGTACTAGACAGCCGCCTCCAGAATTTACTGGTAGCACCGCCAGCACAGCGCGGATTGCATCCCTAAAGCTTTATGCGGTGTTGCAGTGGAAGAAGACAGACTAAATCTTGAAAAGGCAACACCTAGGCAATTTTGTGGTGCAATTATTCTTTACTTTCAACAAATGCGTCGCCCAAAGCCAAAAGATGCACTCAATCAGATTAGCTCCAAGAGACATAATTTTTCATTCAATTTTGAGAATGCTGTGCTAATGCCATGGAATTCCAGGCTGGTAAGCTTGCATTGTGTCATCAGGACATCAGCTGTCCTTTTTGTGACTGCATCGCTCACTAAATCTTTTGAGCCTTCCACTGAACACCTGTGCTAATGCCATGGAATTCCAGAGGTAGTCCCTACTGCTTTATGTAGTAGGTGTTCAGTGGAAGGCTCAATAGATTTAGTGAGAGATGCAGTCATAAAAAGGACAGCTGATGTACTATTTTTGTTTATAGCGCAGATTAGGGTTTAATTTTGTAAATATGTAAGCTTCCATACACAAGAGTAATAATGTTCTGATTTCTGTCTTTTCATTTGCTAACTTGTACACATGAGTACTTGAGCATAAGAAATGTGACCCAATAGATGCACAAATTTTAATCGAGTTTTTGCATACTTTTGACAAATAATAAATAGCATGCACACCCTTTGCTACATTTCTTTTGTTCACAAATAGTCACCAATGTTACCTCTCTGACATAATGGGTACATAGCACTGGTCTAAGTAATGAACAAGCCAAAATAGTTAACTTTACAAATGTTTATTTCATCTACATGCACTCTCAGCACAATTCACCCATTTGCGCATGGTAGTTATCTGTTGGAGTTACTTTTGTTGTAGTAGGTTGTGCTGTATGCAGGCCAGCACTGCGTTTTTGTCTTTTGCTGTAAGAATTGCACAATGAAATTTCCATCTCATGGACAATAAAGTGATTTGTAATTGTAACTGTCAGCATGCAAAGAGCACACTGTCAGCACTGTTTTTTTAATACCTGATTTCACATATACCTGATGCATGTATTTATTATCTTGCCACCTGGAAAGGTGTTCTACATGTCTGTACTGCTACTGTCATACTGAAGAGACCACTGGACTCATGTTATGTGATTTTGCTAACACACAAAGCATCAAACATGTTTATCTATTATTAGTATTAACTTGGACATGCTAGCGCAGGTTGTGGATTGACTGTGATAGTTCAAGGTTGGTAGCAGAATAGTTTGGCGTCTGTATGCGCCAGGCTATTCTGACACTATCTGTGAGTTATATTAAAAATAATGGTCAATTTGTCCAGACCTTGACAAGTATCTTGAAGGAAAATAATTTGTAATTTCATGTTCAGCATGTGATGAGTTAACATCAACCAGTTTGCTCATGAGTATGCATGTGGGAAACTTTAAACAGAAAATTGAATGCTTGTTGTTGGATGCACTGTAGTAAATACTGCAATGTTTCTTAAATAATGAAACATGAAAAATATATTTTCTTTATTCAATGAACATGACTGGTGGCTTTTATTTTCTTCGTGTTCATCTGAGTGCGTGACCTGTTGATTAAATTTTAATAGTATATATATATATATATATATATATATATATATATAATATATATAATATATATATATATATATATATATATAATATATATATATATATATATATATATATATATATATATATATATATATATATATATATATAAACGCTAGTGACGGGGAAGTGGCGCAGTGGTTAAGGCGTCTGCCTCCACTGCTAAAGGGTGCGAGGTTCGATACCGGGTTCCGGCGTTGGATTTTTCTCCTTTGGTAAGTGTCACCGTCTGGGCAGTGGGCAGATGTTCACATCTGCACGGGACATAGACGACCCCGGCCCCCACGAGTCCCCTGCTGCCTTGCAGGCCTGGCCGCTTGGCTGCGGAAAGGCTAAGGGAGGAAACCCCTGACATCAAAGCCCCCGTGTCTCCGGGGAAGGCTTTTGAGCCAGAGACTAAGACAAGGACAGTCTGATATAAAACCTACGACCCGAGGACCTCGATGCTAACGTCCCAGCTTGCTAGGCCATGGCAAACGAACCAAGGGTTTAAAGGGTGGGGCCAGTACTGCGCACACTGCACTCCACCAAAAAGCTCCACCGCGCAGGCTTTAGGAAACGCCCACGTGAGTGAAGTTGGCAAATGTGAAATACAGATTCAGAAAGATGAATACTTTGCACTTTCCAAGCATTTTTGTTGCTTTGTCTTCAACATAGGGGTGACATTTCTTTTTTTAGCACAGAATATGGTTTAATTTTGTAAATATGTAAGCTTCCATACACAAGAATAATAATGTACTGATTTCTCTCTTTCCATCTTCCAACTTGTATACACATGAGTACTAGAGCATAAGAAATGTGACGCAATAGATTCACAAATTTAAATCGGGTACATGCATTCTTTTGACACATAATAACATGCACACCCCTTGCTGCATTTCTTTTGCTGACAAATAGTCACCAATGTTATATTTCTGACAGACTGGGTACAGAGCACTGGTCTAAGTAATAAACAAGCCAAAATAGATAACTCTACAAATGTTTCTTTCATCTGCATGCACACACAGCACAATTCACCCCTTTCTGCATGCAGACATTGGTACGATTTACAGGACCTGTGCCTGCATGCACATTGGGATTAATGAGCTAAAGGTAGTCGTCGTATGCAAGTTCTTGTGGAAAGCGGGTTTGTTAGCTTCTGTCCACAAATTTAAAGGCCTTGTAGCCTTTTTGCCCTGCTGGAAATCTCTCACAAATCTTGTGCATGGCACACGATGGCAAAGGCTTTCGGTTGTGTTTTCCAAACCATCGGATGACTTGCCTGTATGCTGTGTATCTCATGGTCCTGTAACACATAATAACGGATTCAAAGTAAGCGTTTCATGCAGTAAAAGCAAAATATCCCTACCAATTCTCAATGTCACAGGTGTGGTCACTGAAAAACAATAACCATAGGTGATGGTGTACCTAGGGTGCGGTTTCGTCCTGTATCCCACTTAATTTTCACTGGTGAGGTGTGGAGCAAGCTCCACTGGAACAGTCCCATGTGTGTACACCGTCTCATGTGACAGAGTATTGCATGGTAAAGTGAAAAGTATGGTGACAACACTAATAAGTTATGTACTAACGTAGTACTAGCAACGGACTAATACTAATACTGAATCGATGACCACTGCAACTTTATAACTTTCTCATAATAGTACTAATAAAAATATTTTTCACAGTGCAGTTCCACCCCACCTTCCCCACACAGGCTTGACTGCACTTTTTTAAGTACTCGCTGTCATGATTTTTAGTGCATGCATTAATCTAGGGGAAA
Source organism: Semisulcospira habei (assembly GCA_036245525.1). Lineage (NCBI taxonomy): Eukaryota > Metazoa > Mollusca > Gastropoda > Semisulcospiridae > Semisulcospira > Semisulcospira habei. The sequence continues at coordinate 55,877,969 of BTPG01000007.1, forward strand.
AGTACCATAAACTATTCATCAGACCGTTCCCACCTCCCTTTCATTTTTCTTGCCCTTAATCACTTCACTTAGATCTTAAATTTCTTTAAAATGCTGCAGATATTTGTTCCTGTAGATGTTGTCCCACACACAAACGCCAGAAGTAACTCACTCATCCTCAGTATGTTGCCTTTCTGCTTCATTGTTCTGTCGCATTTGATAGTAAGCCACGCGCAGCACATCCATGTTTAGGCATACTGCTTCGAAATAGGTAGTGATGCAGGAAAACTCAGTGTCGGCCTCCACCTTGCCATCTTCAATCCATTCGTGAAAACGGTCATCCTCAAGGCAACAGAATCTGTTGATCGGAGTAGAACCATGCACACAGCACCCACACTTGCACCTGAAGACATGGGAAAGACAGTTTTCAGGTCAAACATTCCTGCACCCTATAAACACAGCAGATCAAACATTTCAAGTGTATTACTTGAAGTATACATTCTTGAAGAACAAATAAACTTGTGGATCAAATCATCAATTGGTGCATTTAGTGGCAATTCAGAGATGATACCTTTATTTACAAAACAACAACAAAAAAACCCAACAAACAAACAAAAAACAGTAGTAAGATTGAGATAACCATGCACTTTTAGTTTGCATTAGCATAGGTCACTAGGTGCAGTGAACATGCTGTGAGAAAACTTCAGGCAGTCTTAGGCCAGCCTCTGAGCATACGGTAAACTTTAGCAATGTCACATCATTAACTACGACATTAATAACGACGATAATAAAACAAGCGAACACGAAAAGGTAATCTACATTGTAATACGATGAATGTACTATGTATTCTTACTAGCCCGTGGGATTTTCGCTGCGCAATGGCTTCTCCGGCGTGGCTGGTCTTTCCGTACGCTCTTTTCTATTTGTCTGTGCAAGAAGCTCAAACATATAAGGTTTGAGGCCTCGCGGTGCACCTGCTTCGAAACTGGCACTCATTTTCCGACGAATCCGGTGAATCCACGTAATAGTCCGAATCAGACTTTCAGCTAATGAGCTCATTTTCTCTGTCACAAGTTAGCACGCTGTCCGACGATAGGCGTAAACAAACCGAGTCAGGCTTGTGATGTCACTTCCGCCGAGCGGCAAATCTGAAAATTTGTTCGGCAGTCTTCGGAACCGGGTACCGTGAATTAGAGACGATTTGTGAATTCTTATGTGATTTTCTGCTTGAACTGTACACAAGTAAGTACACTTTGTGGACTGAAGGTGACTTTGATATGTTTATTTTGTGGCTGATTGATCGTAAGTTCGATTCATTGCATCAACACGAAGCCCCATGCCGAAATGGTAAGCGACCCATCGCCGGGACCACCATTTTACTAGATAGCTGCCCTTTAAGATAAGATAAGATGGTAAGGTAAGGTAAGGTAAGGTGAGGTAAGGTAAGGTAAGATTCGATAAGATAAGATAAAAGATAAGATAAACTTTATTGCCATATGCATAAACATTAGGAATTTCTTGCGGCATAACTGACGAGCGTCTATGTTAAGACCAACACATAAAACATACATACATCACAACCAAGCAGTTTCTAAAATACCAAACCACACATATCATTATGTTTAGCAGTCATTCTACTAAATATGCAAACGCATCTAAGTAAGTAAAATAAGATAAATCTATCGCATAATAACCATATTCTGACAACAAAACCCGCCAAGTGAGCCGCAACGAGACAGATTAACTAAATTCACATGTATTTGTAAAACTGTATATCCTGTCGAAGAAATGGTTAAGAGAACATATAAAAACCTATAAACAACTAAGATGGGCTGTAGGTAAATCTAAAGGGACTTTGAGTCAATCTGCTGAGTTGAATCATCTCACAGCCACATTCGACAGGGCCTGAACAGCCAAGGGATAAAAGCTCTTCGGAAAACGAGTGGTTTTGGCCTTAATGAATCTAAAGTGTGAGCCAGATGGCAAGGGCTCGAACAGGCTATGTGCAGGATGGTGCTCGTCGTGTATGATGGAGCTCGCTCTCTTGATGGTGCTTGCGTGGTACAGAGATTAAACCAGAGGAGATCGCTTCCAACAATATGATATGCTGTTTTGATCACCCTATTTAATTTCTTGCGGGCTTCGTCGGTTGCGCTGCCATACCACACCGTCATTGAGTAGGTAAAAACGCTCTCAATGGCGGCGCGGTAAAACTGCACCATGCTCTGCTGACTGACGCCATAAGACTTTAACCGCCGAAGAAAAAATAAGCGCTGCTGGGCTTTCTTTACTTTTCTTTTGCTCGCCAGTATACATTGCGTGGATAGCCCCCCCACCCCCCCCCCCCCACCGCCAAAAAGAAATAAAATAATAAAATAAATAAATAAACCCAAACAAAACACCCCCCCCCCCCAAAAAAAAAAAAAAAAAAAAAAAAAAAAAAAAAAAAAAAAAATTCAACAACGACAAACAAAAAAAGAACAACTAAAAACAAACAAAACAAACAAATACATCGATTAATGGGGATTAGCCGTAAGCTTCGAGAGATATCGTCCTTCCTTGTGAACTGTCGCTATGGCCCTAGTAGTCAACCTGTTCAAGCATTGACTGACGTCAGCACATCCGTCACGTGTAGCTTCAGCATGCCGGAATCATCTGCTGACAGGCTGTCGCTCTTCGTGGAAGTTATTTCAGTTCATAGTTCCTGATATCATCACAAGCGTCCCAGTAGCCCTTTTGTTGACAGACCATTTCTTAATAGGGGCGACACGCGCCGCCTCCCATCTGGTTTCACTGAATGCCGGGCCGGAGAGGGGTGGGTTGGGGGTTGGGCGGCCGTAGGTCTCAGTACGGGTCAACACTGACCTGTACTGAAACACAACCAGAGCAGTGGCAAATGCACTGACCCAGATCTTTAGTTCACGGTTGCAAAGTCTGGTAACTACTGACTCTGAGACATTCCTCTCCCAAAATTTCAAACTCAGCCTTTTCACGTCGGTAATGCCGACTACTGGCTCCATTGCTAACGACGCAGTCGGACATCTTTGTTTTTAACTCTCGTCAAATGCTTTTCTTTTTATAACGTTTCTTGTGGGTTTTTTATCTATCGCCTATTTCATTCAAAATGTGATTTTGCAAAATAAACAAAAAGTGATACAATTTCATTTAAAAATGGACAGCAATTAATGAAAGTTTTTGTTTTGAGTGTATTTTGGGCTGATGCGGCTTAGTTTCGGAGGGCACTGACGTGGAAATTAGCAAAGTCGTCTCTGGTACACTCTAACTAGGGAACAGAACTAAATGGAATGTGCAGGGAGAATTTAATCACTGAAGATTTTGTAGTCCGCGAAGACTCATATAATCCACCAACACACTCGCTGCAGTTTTCCATCCTGACCACCACCCCCCCCCCCCCCCCACCCTTTGCCTTAGAAGAAATAGATTCACATTAGCCCCTACCAGTCACAGGGGCTCGTCAGATCCTGTCCTGTATGCCAAACGTAATCCACCCCATATGTTCCTATGAATGTGGACGCGGTCAGTGTCCAGTAGCGATAGCCACACGGCCCCACATGTGGCCCTCATTGCTGGAAACCGATCCGCATCGGATGTTTATACTAACAGAGTGAAAGGGACTAAAGGCCCTAAGCATGAAATAGAAGGATAGGTGATTTTAATTGTGGCACAGTCTATCCCCTCTTTATTCCATTGGACTGAATGTGTGTGTGTGTGTGTGTGTGTGTGTGTGTGTGTGTGTGTGTGTGTGTGTGTGTGTGTAACCAAGCCGTAATTTTCACACACACACACACACACACACACACACACACACACACACACACACACACACACACACACACACACACACACACACACACACACACACACACACACACACACACACTCTCTCTCTCTCTCTCTCTCTCTCTCTCTCTCTCTCTCTCTCTCTCCTCTCTCTCTCTCTCTCTCTCTCTCTCTCTCTCTCTCTCTCTCTCTCTCTCTCTCTCTCTCTCTCTCAGTGCTTTCTACATTTTTATGTTCAGCCCTTTTGGCCACGGCGCAGTGCCGTTTCCGTACTGTCCAGTCTCTTAGCTATAGTCAGTCCCAGGCATCCCTTAATATTTCAAGGATCCCCTAAAAACACCACCGCACAACAGCTGCACATTTGCCATGCACAAAATAACAACAACAAAAAAACCCAGCACATTGACAGTTTCATTTCTTGGTTATGAACCTGATTCCTTACCAACCCCACACCCAAGCACAGCTGAAATCAGCGTGCCCCTCAAATCACTAAGTCAGTGGCAACTCAACATAGACCCACAATTGTCCACTGGATAAGCTCAGGATGATATGAATCAAAGCACCAAACATGTCTCCTCTCAGCTAACCAGAAATTTCCAGCAAATTCCAACATTGAGCCCTACTACAATTTTTTAAACAAGGCAAAAATTATTTTTAAAAACACCGGTCCTTGCACTGCCTCAACTGCCCAGATTTGAATATGTAATATGACCTGAAAGAGGAACTCTCCCACTTGAACACCATTCAATCTGCCATCAGTGCAACCCTGCAAAGATAAGGAAGTCTTTCTTGCCACTTTCAGGCATAAAAGATAGATAGATAAACCACAACTGAATCCCTCTTATAATTCTTAAAACATTTTAGCAATGGAATCGATTATAAATTATGTTAACTTATATTTATTTTCACACACAAAAGAAATATTTTGATGATTTTATAATACAACTGAACGTAAATTGTTATCACTGTTTCCTTTTAAATTTTATTTATTTATATCATACTTCAGTTACACACGGATTGCATGTGTCTCCAAAATCAGATTTTTATATATGACTCGTGTGAACAAATTAATGACTGACCTGTGTAAATAAATAGATAAATAATATTGTTTGTTCGTGTCAGTGCTTGTTTGTTGTTGGGTTTGTTTGTTTGTTTTTCTCGGTGCCACATGCTTATAAAAAATTAGCCAGGCTTTTCTGTGGTGCATTTTCGTATTTCATGTTCAATCACTCCCCATTTTTCATACCCATGCTGCGGCTGTACTATTTCTGTTGATATCTGTAAACATATGATATAAATGCAAACGTTTTTCCTTGGGACTTGAAAGTGTTTTTGCATGATTCTGCAGGAATATAAGGTTGGGAAGGGATACTGATATGGTCCTAAAACTGTGCCGTCATTTTAGGTGGTTCAGTTACCCGGTAAAGTAATTGTGTGTTGTAGTGTGAAGTGAGTCACATAAATGCCACTAGTCTAAGAGTAATGTGGCTGAATGATAGTGGTTGTGCAATGATATTGTGTTTGTGGGTGTGTTCAGGTTGATTCTGGCTTTAGCAACTACAAAAAGAAACCAAACAAAAAAACCAAAACTGAACCCCAGAGTATGGTACTGCGGAAATGCCAAGAAGCTGGAGTACACTGAACATAATAAACTGGACTGACAGGGTTTGGCACTAGACGGGGAACTTTTTTCAAATAAAAACTGAGCAACACAACTTGCAGGGTCTTTCAAAGTACTTTATGAGAATAGTGTCATAAATGTGTTCAGAGTTTGGGTGAAAACTGTGCGAGAAAAATACTGAGGTAGATAGCTTTTAGAGTTGGTCTTGCTGATACTGACGCGGTAAACTTGGTCATTAGGGTTTCTGTTAAATCTAGTGTTTACAATGTTTTATGTATGTTCATCGGATGCAGTTGCATGACCTGAACGTTTTGATGCAAGCTAAGTCTAGGTGTTGTGAATGGGAGGAAAATTATTGAATTAAAAAGGTGACCTGAAATGTTTTGGGAAAAAAATTATAAAAAAGAAAATATAAAGTATTTACACCTGCTTTTTAAAGATATCGATAAAAATAGTACAGCCGCAGTATGGATATGAAAATGGGAGAGATTGAACATAAAATACGGACATGAGAGCCGATAATGTGCTTTTCCCGCGATTTTTTTCAAGGGCGATAACACATGTTTAAATTGGAATACAAAAGTTGTATTTGCATTTCTGGACTCAGTACCACAAGGGCTATCAAATGGCACCATAAAAAAATGACCAAAAATGTGCCTTACATACCACGTTAGGGTTATAACCCTAGGTACAATCTCTCTTGGCTTGACTTCGTGAACGAAGATTCTATAGGGCTTGCCCACGTCGTCTGCAGGCATTTTCGTGGCTGCGGAGGCCAATCCGGGACAGGCAGGTTCGACCGCAGTGGCTGCAGGGGAAGGTCTGGTCAGGGTTCTGAGTTATGGCAACTCGGTTTTTTCTCCTGAGCCGTTTGTCCTTAAGGTTAGCTCTGCGAGAGTCCTCAAAGGAGACGGCTGCCTTGTAGATGGTGGAGCGCCAGGTGTCACGGTCCGCAGCAAGCGAAGACCACTGGCGGTGGTCGATTTGGCAAGCACTAAGTGACTTCTTGAGACCGTCTTTGTATCTCTTCTTTGGTGCCCCTCTGTCACGGTGTCCAGTAGCAAGCTCACCGAACAGAGTGATCTTGGGTAGGCGATGATCCTCCATCCTGGAGACGTGCCCCGCCCAGCGAAGCTGTGTCCGCAGCAACAAAGCCTCGATGCTCATAGTTTCTGCCTGTTCAAGGACCTCGACGTTGGTGACATAGTCACTCCAGTGAATGCCCAGGATGGTACGCAGGCAGCGCTGGTGAAAGCGTTCGAGGAGTCGTAGTTGGTTGCGGTAGAGGGCCCAGGACTCGGAACCGTACAGCAGGGTGGTGAGGACGACAGCTCTGTACACACTGATCTTGGTGCCCGTTTTCAGCTGTTGATTGTGCCACACCCGCTTGAAAAGTCGCCCAAAAGCGCTGTTCGCTTTTGCCAGCCTGCTGTCAAGCTCCTTGTCCAGCTTGGCATCTGACGTGATGATGCAGCCAAGGTAGGTAAACTGGTGTACTGACTTCAGTTCAGACTCGCCGATGGTGATGTGGGGAGGGCGATGCTCTACCTTGGGTGCCGGCTGATGTAGTACCTCTGTCTTTTTCAGACTGACCTCGAGTCCAAAGAGCTGGGCAGCATCTGCAAAGCAGGATGTGATGCGCTGCAAGGCTCTCTCTGTGTGTGCAACAAGGGCAGCGTCATCAGCAAAGAGCAGCTCACAAATCAGTTGGTCTAGGGTACAATCTAACACTAAACATAACGGTAACCCTAACCAAACTTTGGCCCTTAGGGTTTCTATCAAATATAGGGTTAACAATGTTTTAAGTATGTCCATCGGATGCAGTTTCATCAGCTGCTTAAAATGTTGAAAACAGCCAGATCGCATGGAAACTGTACAACTTAAAATACATTTCCCTCTGCAAGTCATAATATATAGTGAGAAAATTGATGCTATGAAGAACATTTTTCAGTTTCAGCGTTTTCCGTCGATTTTCTTATTCAGATATATACGAAATCTCCTCACAAACCATGGTGTGAAACAAGCACAAGTGAGAAACGGTTGGTTAATTTATTATAGTGATTTTTGGACTTTTTCAAATTTTGTACACTGTAATTTTTTTTAATTTTTCATGTGATGTACTTGAAAATTGGTGAGCATCTTTCACGTGACTGACTGATTTAAACGATCATCAAAACAGGGAAATCGGACGGAAACTGTAGAAGTAAGATGTCTTTTCATATCCAAGTCATAATATATAGTGGTGAAGTTTGTGGTAATAAGAAAAATTTTTAGTTTCTGCATTTTGAGTTGGTTTTCTTATCAGAAATATACCGCAAGATCTCACAAACCATGATGTCTAAATAGCGCATCTTTTTTAAGATTAGTTTTTTTTATTTTATTTTTTTTAGTGACATTTGGTATATCAGTCATATTTCTATATACACTTATATACCTTAGGGTTTCTATCAAATATAGAATTAACAATGTTTTAAGTATGTCCATCGGATGCAGTTTCATCAGCTGCTTAAACTAATATTGACAACAGCCAGATCGCGTTTTATCCCAATACAGGTAGCAGTGTTAATATGGCCAACCTAGAAACGTGTACAACACATATATTCATTCATTCATCCATTCATTCATCCATCCATCCATCCATCCATCCATCCATCCATCCACTAATTCATTCATTCCGGCAGTCATTCATTCATTCATCTATTCATTCATCCATCCATTCATTCATTCATTCATATACAATAGGGTAACCCGCCCGTCAGGGCCGTCCATGATCACCTCGGTGCTGTACAACGGCTGTACAACTAAGCCGGCAGTCGAAAACGATGCTTTCTGTATAATTTTCTCTGTTTTAGGTGGATGGTGTTTAGGGGCCCCGGTTACTATAAACCCCAGCAGTGCCACATGGCAAACTTAATCAGCTTCTTGATCAAGCAGACTCAATAGACTCTCATGCGTCTCGGACACTGTACTTTAAGATTCATCATCTTTAGTCTTGCCGGGCGAAAATTATATCTAGTTACTACGCCACTACATGGTCTGCTTTCAGGAACAAATTCAGTCTGACAAAGTCAAGTAGGCTGTGATTTGATACAGCCTCCTTTGTCAGTGCACAGATTTTCATCAGTCTCTGTAGTAAACACAACGTTTAGTGGTCCCCATCTCTGGTTATGTTATATTTAACTCTGTCGATGCCGAACACACAACATTTCCGGGCTTGCCCTCTCAGGTTTGCTACAGTGTCAGTTTCAGCCAGCGTGGCCGAATGCTGGTGGTGGATTTTCGATTGCGCGTATCTGTCTAGTGGCATGGCAAAGTTCAATTTGTGTGTGGGCTTGCCCTATGCATAATTTACTGTGAAACTATCAGTCGGTCACAAGTGGCAGCCATTGAGATATCAAGGACACCCAAAATACACTCACAACAAAACTATTTCATTAATTGATGTCCTTTCAAGAATATTTTAATCAAATTTTATCACTTTAGTATATTTTGCAAACTCACATTTTGAATGAAATGGCAATGGATTAAAAAGAAACTCACCAAAAAAATTACAAAAAGAAAAACATTTGACGAGAGTTAAAAACAAAGATGTCGGACTGCGTCGTTAGCAATGGAGCCAGTAGTCGGCAATACCGATGTGATTCCGCTAAATGTTGGAAAAAGGAAGGTCTCAGTAGTGACTACAGCCGTAGCCGGGTCCTCGGGCCCATAAAACTTAACAAGCAGCCGTGAACTCAGTAAAGATCTGGGTCACAGGCATTTGCCACTCCTCTGGGTGTATCAATTTACAGGTCAGTGTTGGCCAGACAGGTCGTAGACCCCCCCCCCCCACCGCCCCCCCCCCCTTCACCCCCACCCCTGCCCGGCATTTAGTGAAACCAGATGGGAGGCGGCGCGTGCCGTCCCTATTAAGAGGTCCATCGGACATATGATATGTCTAAAGGAAACTTGAACCAGCGGGATGACAACGTTTACAATGAAGGGGTGAGAATTTATGAATCATAAACCAAATGGTGGCTGCCAAGCGTGTTATCTCCTATCATTCTGAGGCTAAAAACTTCAAATTTGTACACTGCCATATGATGCCATATGATGTTGGCATCCTTCTGTCTCGGAAGACATGGAGTATATGCGCTTGCTGGGTCAGTCCGTGTGACCTCTCCAGGGCGCAAGCCTGGGCGAAGTGTATGGAGATCCTGGGATGCCCAGTCGTCAAGATCCACCTCTTGGCCTCGCCGATGTAGTCCAAAGGAATGCAAAGCAGTACGTTTGGCACCAGTTTGGCTGCAGGAGCTGCCAGAACAGTGCGTGGATACAGGCAACTGTCTGCCTTCGGGACTCCACTCCTGATTTGTTGGGTTTACATTTGGCCGTTGGATCAAACCTGATCTCTTCCGTCCCTGATCTCTTCCGTCCCTCTTCCGTTCTGTCTGTCAAAAACAGCTCATCCGCCCAGTGGGGCAGTGTAAACACCATTCCCTCACGTGGTTTAGCCCACCCGCTGAGGTGGTTTGCCAGGGTGCGGCGCTTGGAGCCAGCACGTGAGAGATTAAGGAGATGTTTGAGGACCAGTGATGCCCGTCCGTCCTATGTAGGGCGCAGCTGCCGAACAGCAAAGGTACTACCTCTATCCAGAGCCCCCTACACACTGCCATATGTAAGCTACATTATAGTACTGACAGATAGGGATATAGACCAAGGGCTTTAGTTCAAGGGTAGTGCCAGAATAGCTTGGCGCTTAGAGGCGCCAAGCTATTTTGTACCCTTGAACTATTTTTGACAAACTTATTTCACACACTGATGTATTCAGAATGATAAGGGTTAATCCACTGGCTGCCTGTAGCGGCCTTTATCGTGACGACAATGCTTCTGCAGGAATCATCGCCACAAAGCCGCTAATGCGTTAGGATGACAATTCAATACAATTTACTGAATTATCAAAACAGACACGCAGACAAGAACACAAACACTACTATTACTATCTTTCTCTTTGTAACGCATGCAGACTTTCCCCCAGTCGCACGTACAGACTCTCGCACAACAGACGCATACACCGCCACTGACCCAGACGGGCGCATTCACGCGGTAAAACTCAACACACTAGCTCTCTTTCTCTAAAAAAAAAACCTTTATAAAAGATAGACAATGAAAACACTCAAAAGATTATCAAAACTATGTACAACATCCATTCTTACTACAAGCACATTACCACCACATACACACACAATGTAAATGCCAGGCTAGGTAATTGTCTCTCACAATCCAACCTCTTTGGTGTTCTCGCCTGGTTACGTTCTGTCCTTTCACGTCTAGGCGTGCAAGTCCGTCGTAAGCTCCCGAGTCGTCCCGTTTCTCGTACCGTGGACGTCCTCGTAACTTGCTCTGTAGCGCAGTCCTCGCTGTGACCCGGGTGTCTCGGCACCGGTCGCTCACTCCCTGAGTGAAGAGATGAAGAGATGATCTCGCAATAGGTCCCTCGACGGTAGCCCCTGGTGACTGACGTCTCGGCGTCCGTTGCTCCGCTCTCCCCGACAAGCACTCTGAATAAGAAAGTCCTAAATCAAAATACTTTCTAAACATACACATATTGGACAATATGAGATACATTACGTAGCCTGGCTGATACAAATAACTCTCACACGTTCATACACACAGACACACGTGCATCATAAACCGAACTACTTCAGTAACACCCCATAATTCTGTCACTACCTTGAAACAGAATATAACCTGACACTCTCGCCATACATTATCCCATACACTGGAAAAATTGATTGTACATTGCTTAACGTCCCGACAGCAACAAGGCTTTCTCAGGACGTGCCTGCACTGCTTGTGAAAAAAAAAAAAAAAAAAAAAAAAAAAAAAAAAAAAAAAAACAGAACATTGAATGTATGTCGCCATCCGGTCAAATACGTTAAATAAACCTAACAAATGGGGCTAAATAAAGCTAAGACCATTTAGCAACACACATCCAATATCAAGAGCTACAGGCAGTGCAGACAGTAGGGAGAGTTTTAAAAAGGCAAATACAGGTGAATGGACAAAGGGTAGACAGAAACACATGCCCCAGAATAGAGAGAAAAACTCACCCTGTGGGGCTGACCAGGGTGACCCTGGGAACTAAAAAGTACCTAACCCCACCCAAGTCCCCCAGGGCAGACCCGGGTGGGGGTACACTGGAAAAAAACTATACTTGACCACGTACTATCCTCATAACGACTTAGGCATACAAACCTCACATTCCTTAGTTATCCATCTTGGTAAATAACCACATAGGCAAAACACCGTTTACCTCAACGAATTCCAAACTCACATAACTGAAGCAAACCAACGCTACATAACCGAATTACTCTACCACGCATACTGTCTTTAACTAAGCAACTATCAATAATACATATAAAGACATACCTGAATTCTATGTTTCAAAGTCTTGGAATACGGCTAGTGTATCGGACATACATCCGTTCTTACTGACAGTCTAACTCGCACTGACGTTCCACCAGCTCTGTTCGCCTGAACTCACTATGACCCCCGTGCCAAACGTTTCTTTACGATTTCACGTGGGCCTCGTGCCACACACGAGATATCTGTCCCAAAACAAACCGCTAACAAAACTGTACCGTACTAAACCCTCTGTGTGAACCGTATGCGTGAGCATAGAGTTTCATCACACTCTTGCAAGACGTAAGAGTTGCATGCCGGTACGAGGATCCGTATGTGATACAGGTATTTTATACCGGCAGCTGCAATTATTACTTTTTCACACTACTCAGCCACAAACAAGAGCACACACATAGTCACATCCACTACTCTCTCTCTCTGTCTCTGTCTGTCTGTCTGTCTCTCTCTCTCTCTCTCTCTCTCTCTCTCTCTCTCTCTCTCTCTCTCTCTCTCTCTCTCTCTCTCTCTCTCTCTCTCTCTCTCTCTCTCTCTCTCCTCTCTCTCTCTCTCTCTCTCTCTCTCTCTCTCTCTCGCTCGCTCTCTCGCTCGCTCGCTCGCTCGCTCTCTCTCGATCTCTCTCTCGCAAACGCACACACACACGCCAACACACATACTGCATAGCCGATTGGCTGATTGACTGATTGATTGATTGACGCCAACACACATACTGCATAGATTGGCTGATTGACTGATTGATTGATTGATTGATTGACTGATTGACTGACTGACAGAAGCCTTATGTAAATGCCAGGGTCTTTTTAGATATTATGGGAGACCGTAAAATTTAACAATATGAGTACCGGTGGGATTTATGTTCTAGTGCCCATGTACGCCGGATCCACACACTTACACACTTGTTTAGGTGTTCTGTTCACTGCAGAAATGCTCTTCTGTCGTTGTTTTTGATGTTAGATGATAATTGATATTGGAATTATACATTCAAATTTGGCAGGTCCGGCAACTAGAGGACCGTTGTTGTTGTTGGGTTTTTTTTTTGTTTTTTTTTTAAAATCTGCCTTCTTCGGAATGTAGTGCAGGGGCATTATATTGGAATTTGCTTAAAATCTCTTGCTAAATGAGGGGAGATGTTTGTGCTTTCATTCATTCATTCCAGCCTTGGTTTCACAAGCGGACTCATTTTCGTCTAGTTTGAGTTGCCGTTCTGATGGCGGCTTTGAGGTGAGCACTAGCTTTGGCTGCGTTTGGCCTAGTATGTAGGGTTGGTACGGAATCAGGTTCATAGCCAGGGAATAATAATAATAATAATAATAATAATAATAATAATAATAATAATAATAATAATAATAATAATGAGGATTTATAAGGCGCGTATAGATGGTACAACTCTCTAGGTGCCGTACATATGAACAAGAAAATTATTACACCCCAAAGCGATAACACAAAAGCCACATGTACAATTAGATAAAAGAAGAGAAACTGACTAAATACATGAACACTGATATGGAAAAAGATGGTTAAAGACTGTTTAAAACTGGCACTGGACTCGCTGTGTCTCAAGGATTTAGGAAGATCATTTCAGACTGATGGATCCTGGCTAGAACAATATCTCTGTCCAAATCCTTTAGTCCCTACTGCAGGAATCCAGCAGCATTTTATGTAAGAAGAACTGCGCAACTGCCTGAAAGGGATATACGAGTGAAGGCGCTCTGAGAGATAAGTGGGCGCAGTGCCAGAAAAGGGAAACATGGCAAATGGACAAGACCTTGTATTTAACTCTGTCTTTGACTGGGAACTAGTGGGGAGCGTGCAGGATTGGGGAGACATGATCTGATTTATGAGGCAATGTGCCGAAAAGCCTTGATCTAAGCGTTCAGACGAAAGACATACCTGAGATTCGTGCGCGATAACATAATTTCGGATTGGCCAGCTGATTACAAATTATAGTCACGGCAATGGTTCTAGGAAGTAGGCATGGTACATTGAACCACCTGCAGTCTTGACTATGATATGCTAACCAATCACAGTGTCGGAAAATGGACTGACTGCACGACATTTTGTTTTCAGTTCATTTGCGACATGCCGCATACACACGCGCGGCTGATTGTCACGTATCCGTATGTGGCACGCCTCGTATAAATGATATTTCAGGCCGATGGATGTGGCATCGGGGTACCATGTAAGAGTGGATAATGTGATCGTCGCCACGGCAGAGAGTCCGCGATGGAGAAAAAGTGCGGTGGGGTTTGCTCGCTTCCTTCGGGCAGGAAGCGTCGTGCGAGTGACCAGAAACACGTACAGCCGCATAGTCACCGTTGACCAGCTTACATATGTTGATAGCATCTTTTCTATCACATTCATGTTGCCGACAAACGAAGGTAAGCGGGATTTTACCGTGACTATGTTGTGGTGCTATGTGTCGTTGTCGTAGTATGATAAACACACCAGACGCACACACGTAAGGTTCTTTTAAATAAACTTCATTCAGCTGCAACCCGGCGTCACACGTGGCTTAAGGATGTAGACAATACTGGAGTAACAGTTCAAACAATATTTTAATTCAGCGATGCGATCTCCACACAATGCATTCCCAAATGCATTAACACTATACAAAGTCTCTTCTGCAAATGTCAACACTGGCGACACAAAGTTCCTCATACAACGTACACCACCGTTACGCTGCGTCTCTCACAATGTAACCCTATACGAGCCACGTACCTACGATAAACTGTGTGTCCCTACAACTGACAATGCATTACAATGTACATATGTGCTTCCCAGCACCAATCTTTTATAGTACAACCAATTTCCAGAATAATCCAAGAAAATCATACAACGCAACCAATCAGAACGAAACACGTAACTGAAACTCATAAATATTAATAAAGAAAGAAATTTCTAGAATAACTACAATAGGCTACAAAAATTCAGCTACTAATTTCAGCCCCAAATCCTAGTATGTAATCATATCACACAAAAGTGTGGAAGGCAGTTCTCGATCTAGCTGGAACCTTTCCAGAAGTTTCACAATCTTCCATAAAACATACCGACTGGCTGCCAACTTCACGCGCACAAAAACACAACTATGACTATTTGAGCGTCTATAAAACAGTGTAGCGGAATGTTGCCTACACCTCTGACGACACACGTACGCGGTCACTAGACAACGTGACCCGCTCGAAGGTTCTAATCTATACTCCGCGAATCTACGCAAAACAAAGATTGACCGCTATTCTCCGCGCGACCTTGCTTGAAGCTTTCGGTTAAACTTGGCATAATAACAAAGCGAATTCCGCTCTACGCGCGAACGAAAGAAAATCTTACTAAAAAGGTACGTGAATCGTAACTATGATAGCTCAAATAAAAATCGGATCGTTTCCTACGATTAGCACATGTATGTTCTCACAGGACAACACAACCACAATCGTAACATTATGTTTAACAGTAATAATGATTATATCTGGCTGCTTGATCTGCAAGGATCACAAAGCAGGAGCAGATGTAGGAGTTTTTTTGTTTTTTTCAGAACCCCGAACCGCCTTGTCTCACAATTTGCGTAATTTTTTTCATTGCTCTCGTTGTCTCAAATTTAACCATTCAGCCCTGACGCACTACAACAAGAGATGGGTCGACCATGACAATTCAAGGGTACTACCAGATTGGTTTTGCGCCTCTCGGCGACAAGCTAATTTGGCACTGCCCTTGAATTATCATGGTCGACCCACCTCCTGCAACTGGTGCATAGTCATTAGATGACGCCTTTAAAATTTGGAAAACTGAAGAAGTAGAAAGGGTATAAAGCTGGCTAACGAACGCATCCAGTGTCTTTATCCAAGCTAGCTATATCCAAACTTTCAAGTAAATATGACACAAATTACGAACTCTAATCTGGGTCAACCGACTTTCTATAAACTTTTATCTCTTCAAGGAGACATTCCTTTACAATATGCTTATAGGCTCTCAACCACCCGTTGAAAGTATTTCGCCAAGTATCAAGCATGTGCGTACAGCAATATCGGATATTCTCGTGTTTACACAAACACACACACACACACACACACACACACACGCACACGCACACGCACACGCACGCACGCACGCACGCGCGCTCACGCACACACACACGCACACACGCACATACGGCGCTTCGCGCCAAAGGTACTTTCAGCAGCGAGGTTGGTGTAATTTTTATCTTGTTACTTCAGTTGTCAGATGATTTGGCCTGCCCGCCTTTGACATCACGGACATGCTATTAAATTCGCCCCACCGCGACCCGTCCTAAAAAGCTCCTTATATAAATAGAAAAGACTTAAAATGCATGTGAGCTGCAAACAGTACGATAGACTTTTGGATGAAATCTTCATTTTGTTCAATAGGAGATATTTGTGGGTTATGGTTCATCTCATTTTGTTGATTTTTGGTTTCACCCACAAATATATCTGAGAATCAGATGGAGGGAGAAACAAAAGGCGGCTGCGTTTTTCGGGAGCTGCATGTAGTATCAACTAATGTAGAGAAACACATGTTTCCTCGCTGCGGGTGTATCAGCTAGTGGCGAGAAACGCCTTGTTAAAAGCAACGTGTGAATCAGCTGATAACAATCAGATTATATTTCTCGACAGTACAGTAGCTAGTGTTATTGCTTTTTTTTCTTATTTCGCTGAGATCTTTCTGTTCTACCAATTTTCAGGTAACGCATCAGTGCTATTCTGGACAGCTAAGTATATCGCGACGGAAATCAATAATGGTGTTAATACTTATGGAAGAGCTGCATTTTCCTACGACACTGGTCTGGCTATAGACAACACTGCAAGATCTCGGATGTTCTCTTGGTATTTTATTGCTCCGTTCGATGCAGTCTACTGGGTTTCTATAAGGTATGTGTGTACTAGAAAGTGTCGAGTTTCAGAGTCTCCAGTAGTACTGTTATCATCCATCACCTTGCATAGGACTACAAGTTTGGGGACCATATAGTTACGAAGTAAAAAAAAAACAAAAAAACACCACCAACGCAACAGCTCAGACGAATCATAGGTAGCCGCCATATACATAATTAAAAGTTGCTTTAACACCTTTTCTTTTGGGACTCAACCAGAACCAACCAGCTGCAAGAGGCATAGAGCCTCATGAGCCCCTACATTTCCGGGGATCCAGATATGCATCCGCACGAGTACCTTGTCGTTGGGTGACGGCGAGTTAGAGGAAATTCACGAACGCTTGCAGCAATTTCAATGCAAAACACGCGCGACAAAGCAAAGTTTGCAGTCACTGGTAGGGTCTCTTAATTGGACATCAAGCGGGGATGTGTATTTTCGAGAGCGCGGGGCTGTGTATTATGACTCAAAAAGCAAGGAACATGTTCATGTTGACGCTAGCTTGTAGAACAAGCGCATACCAAGGAACAGCGCTTAGAGTCCCTGCTATGTTATAAACGTGAATGAGTGGTGGCGCGCACACACCCGACGAAGGAGGAAGAAAATAGGCCAAATATTAATGCTGTATTGTGTCCAAAGCTTTTATTGCTACCTGAAAGTAATGTAATGTAATGGGTAGACCATCGAAACCGATGATGTCGTCATTGTGCATAACTTCTATTTGTGGGTGCGTGTGTGGCTGGCCAAGCCAATCCTGGAGCCAGACCTGCGAGGGCAATGGGGGCACTCGAACGTAGCTGTAGGGAGAGTCGACGCTGTTAGTCCATAAGCTAGCCAAGTCTACCGTGCACCCCCCCCCCACCCCCCAGTACTCAATAAGATGGGTTCCAAAATGTAACTTAGCATGTCCTGAAATGTTTAAGCCATGTTCCCCGAAAATCCTTAGGAACACACCAGAGATATAGCCGATGGCGCAAGGGTACCCCCATTCACGCTCTTCGCACATGCTAAAATGAGGTTGAAAAACATTTGCCTCTAAATAAATCAGAATTTATTCCAGAATCCCAAATCAGCAATATTATTTTAAGGCACACCTTCTGCATCCTCTGCAAAAAAACAGAATGAAAACATATAGAATCTTTGGCTCATAGTAAAGGTATTTGTGCACCCAGTAAACGGCCATTTCCGCGAAATCGCATAAAAAGACAAAAATAATGTGTCAGATGCCTTCAGACATTTTCTATAGCACTGACAGTCCATTTTAAGGCTTACACGATTAAAACAGGATGTCACAATTATTATAAACTTAACTAGGTGATGCTGTGATCACTGTGAGAGCCACAGTGGTTGATTTTGTATCCCTACCCCCAAGTTTTAAAAATACACAAAATTAATTTAAACAAAATACTAAATTTATTTTATTTCATTTTGACCTCTCTTTACCTATTAAGTTTCAATAATGTGAGCCTAAAGTGCAAGAAAATAATGAAAGTCAGCATCCTTTACGGTATGTTCGTGGAGCATGATAGCTTTTTCTCATTTAAAATTGCCGAATTGGGAAACGTACCTTTTTCCGATGCCCTCAGAAATTTTGTATACACCTCATAGGTCTTTGTTAATTTTATTGGTTAGGATAATGTACCACAGTTACTCCCAACCTGATTTTATGATGATGCGATGCATTTAGAGGCCACAGTGACTGAATTTGCTGCCCTACCCCCATTTTACTAGTACTCAAAGGAACGCAAAATGATCAGGGAGTCAGGGCGCCGTGGACAATATGAGTGCAGACACTCGAGAAAACCCACCCACTCTAAATAAATAACACAACGCCAGCGATAAACAACAAACAAATCCTTTATTACCTACTCTTACTCTAACCCCCACCCCAACCCACTAACGCCCCACACACTCACACATACCCACACATGCACTCATAACGTATTAACACATAAAAAAGATTAACATATAAAAAATGACTAACAAGTGAAAATGACTAACAAGTGAAAATGACTAACAGGTGAATATGACTAACAGGTGAATATGACTAACAGGTGAATATGACTAACAGGTGAATATGACTAACAGGTGATAATGACTAATATGGCCAACGGCTATACAAGGCGGGTAACTTTGTCTCTGTACAGTGTCCTCTGTCCCACACTAGACAGGGTGGCTCGTAACGTAAGAGTACTACCCCTACACCACAGAGCACCGTAGCCGCGCTTGCCCACGCACGCCTGTGGCCGACGCTCAGAACGTAGAATCAGCCTGCTGTAGCCCAACGTACTTGTCCAACAGGACCGGCTAGCGAAGGCGTTCCGACTCCCGATGATGCGTCACCGTTGGTCATGGAAGATGAAGAGATCGAAGGACGAAGTCTTCGAAGCCAGTGCACTGGAAAAGGGCGCATTGTCAGTCAAAGTGCCAACACAGTTAATTCTGGCCTATTTGACACGCACCTACTCACAAACCACGTGAGTTGTGTCTCGTCTCACCCTAGTACCTGCCTTGGCCATATTAAATATACAATCATGGATATGAAAGCTTCCTATGTACATTCAACATTCACCAGGTCTGCACTATTCCATTACACTAACATTAAGCTAGCACAACCACTTTTGTATAATAACATTGCCACTGCCAAAACCAACATTATCAAAATATCCCGATGTACATACAAAGATATGAAATAATCACCAGCAACCACCCAACGTGACAATCTTATTACATTACATCTAGGACTTAATACCAATATATTTGAAAGGATACCCACTTTAATTCATTTTACAACATGGCCCTTTAAATATACTCACTCGGCGACAGCCGAACATAAACAACTAAATCCGACACCCACCATATTACAACCCAACCTAAAAAACATGGTTAAAGACTCAATTAAAACATCACTAAAAAACTAGACGAACATACCCTTCCGCACCTATATACACATTCACACACCCGAGAGCACAGCAGCTAACTGAGGAAAATGGCATGAGTAAATACCTGTCACTGGTGAGTCCTCCGGCAGGACGAGACAAAACAAGACGAAGACGAACCGGAGGGGTCTTCTGGTGAGTAGCAGCCGTGGTCACAAGTCTCTCGGGACACCCACACCCAGGAACACTGGCCGTGGTCTTGCAGGGAGGGTAATACAACCCTCACACAGCTTGTCAAGGGCTCCAAACGAGGCCGCACCCTGACCCAGACTCTCGCTGCGCTAGCTAACTCGACTGACTGACTGTAATATCCTACTGCTACCTACTTTACTTCTGAACACTGTTCGGTTAAAGCTACTTGACGAAAGCGTGCAACCGCTGTACTCGCTCACTGTTAAGCTTGCTGCACGGGCTTTACGATTACGCTCACACTACATTTATTAACTTCCCTAAACTAAGGCTATTTACAGAATTCGGCGATCTACATTTATTAACAAAGAAACGACTTGGCAAAAAAATAAAACAACATGTCACATCCGTTACGTGACACTTATGTCATACTCCTCTGTTTAAATATTTTTTTTGTTGCCAGTTTTCTTAACAAAGTATGCATATTGAGCATAAAATTTGTGATCATTTCATTAATTTCAATGTGACCCATCAATTTAATTGTAATTATTTTTAGTACCTCAGGAAGATGTTGTGTCTGATGCTGTTTTGGTCTGCATTAATGACCTCCGTTCAACAGTACCAATGTTCATCTCGAACATCCTCCATACGGATGACTTTGCAGTGTGGATCGCAGCAGAACATAAAGAAATAGCATCCTGCAGAATCCAGGATGCTGCCAATAGAGTCAGCAGCTGGACTGAAAGATGGCCACTCAGACTGAGCTAGACCATCTCTTTCAATCAGATGGAAGAGGTCACCTTGAAACTGGAGACCTTCCAGTACGGTACCAAGATACATCGACAACATGAAACACTGCCTGCAAAACCAAAAAAGCCAGGCTTGACAAGATGCAGAACATGGGTCATTCTCATGATGCAGTGACATTCTTAGAGCCATCTGGAGCACCCCAATTTAGGAAATGGAGGACATTGGAGCCACTGGAACGCAGAACAGCACACACGATGAAGAGACTTACTGAACACCGACAGCATGGGAGATTACAGGAGCAGACCAAGAACCGTCAGAAACGCCCAAGTCTGAACCGCCAACTGAAGGTCCTGCAAAGGGCTGAAACTGATGTCCTGAAACCAAGCCCAAAGATGTGTGAAGAGCTCCCTTCAGATACCGGGACATCTAGAAAGAGCCTTCTAGACAACATAAACAATGTTCCAGGAATCTCTGCCAAAGGTCACGGCACTGCACAAAGCCAACTCGCTGGAGATTATGCACAAGCGCTACCCTCACACCAGCTGTGGTACCACACAAGACGCCGTGCGGAATGAAGGAAGTGGCGAGTACATCTGTTGTGCAGACCGCACTACTACCTCCCTCTCCTTACCAGCTGGCGGCAGCAGCTCCAACTATCATACAGATCTGCAGGTGCTCAACACAGCAGCAGAGCACTAGCTATGGAAAGGCAGCAGCTTGATCCACTGATCTCACCAGGAAGCTTCAAGATAGACTGGATGCCCTGTCCACAAAATAGTGCTGCAGTGTATTCCAGTGCATTCTGGAGTAGCTGCGAATGGAGAGGCTGACAGCCTGGCCAAAGCAGGCACCAGACTACCTCAAGATCACAACCTCCTGTAAAGAAATTAAGACACTACAGCATCAAAGTGATTGGCAACAGCAGAATGGCGGCTGCAGCCCGTGGGCAGATGACAGCAACAAGCTGAACAGGGAGAGCCAGGCCACCATCTTTCATCTACGCACTGATTAATCTGGACAGGGTCCGTACAGAAAGCAGGGACGAAGTTCACAAACTTTTCATAACGTTTCACAAACCCAAACTGAAGCCTAAAGGTTTACACACTTTAATTAGATCACGCTGTATCAGCAGCTCATTTGAAGCTTTCGTGCCTAATGCATGAAGAGATACCAAAATAAAAGAACGCTTAGTGAATGGCGGAGCTCGGTAGAAGCATAAACCATCAATCAGAATGTTCGGCAGAACGGCCATGCAGTCACTTTATGATCAGAGCTAAATATAGATCACTTGCAACAAGTGTCATCATGATCGTTCGCAATGGAACACAAATTGGGGGAGAAAAAAAAAAAGAAGTAGACAAAAGTTTGCCAGCACTTTGTCATTTTTTTTTTACAAACTTTCATAGACTTTAAGGAAAAAGACTGAAATTGACATACTTTCCAGGACCCTGAAAAAGCCTTGTCATTTTGTAACAACTTTCACAAATGTTCACAGACCCTACGGACCCTGCTGGACTCACCTCTTGAGACTGGGTCATGTAGAAACAGCCCTATGCGAATTTGGCGTAGAAAATCAGTCTCCTTAGCACATTCTCCAAACATGTCCATACAGAGAAGCGGTCCGCTGGCAGTTCTGACCATAAGAGATGCCCGTGTACACCAAACTCTGAAAACATGCTGCCGAGCTCTTGACAGCTTACTTATTGGCAGCCAGAACAATATAAGATTTAAAGACGGCCATCAAGGAATTGAACGTTGCTGAAGAAGGTGGAAGTGGTGATCTTGTGGTGGACTTGTGGAAACTAGTATTTTGATAACATTGATTTGGTTGTTAGGAACCATGAAACTTTATTACGCATATTCATATTTACATATTTCTAGACGAAAATAAATGACCTTACCACACCCGCCTTACGCTAGGTAAAATATCACCTAAAAGACCAGCCAGTTAAAAATAGCTACAATTAAATTGATGGGTCACATTGAAATTAATGAAATGATCACAAATTTGTAAGCTCAATTTTCATACTTTTTTAAAGAAAACTGGCAACAAAAAATATTTAAACAGAGGAGTATGACATAAGCAATTTTTATGATCATTTTGCGTTCCTTTGAGTACTAGTAAAATGGGGTAGAGCAGCGAATTCAGTCACTGTGGCCTCTAAATGCTTCGCATCATCATAAAATCAGGTTGGGAGTAACTGTGGTACTTTATCCTAACCAATAAAACCTAACAAAGACCTATGAGTTGTATACAACATTTCTGAGGGCATCGGAAACAACGTACGTTTCCCAATTCGGCAATTTTAAATGAGAAAAAGCTATCATTCTCCACGAACATATTGTAAAAAATGCCGACTTTCATTATTTTCTTGCACTTTAGGCGCACATTATTGAAACTTAATAGGTAAAGAGAGGTCAAAATGAAATAAAATAAATTTAGTAATTTTTAAAATTAATTTTGTGTATTTTTAAAACTTGGGGGTAGGGATACAAAATCAACCACTGTGGCTCTCACAGTGATCACATCACCACCTAGTTACGTTTATAATAATTGTGACATCCTGTTGTAATCGTATAAGCCTTAAAATGGACTGTCAGTGCTATGGACAATGTCTGAAGGCATCTGACACATTATTCTTGTCTTTTTTTGTGATTTCGCGGAAATGGCCGTTTACTGGGTACACAAATACCTTTACTGTGAGCCAAAGATTCAATATGTTTTCATTCTGGTTTTTGCAGAGGATGCAGAAGGTGTGCCTTAACATAATATTGCTTGATTTGGGATTCTGAAATGAATTCTGATTTATTTAGAGGCAAATGTTTCTCAACCTCATTTTAGCATGTGCGAAGAGCGTGAATAAGGGTACCCTTGCGCCATCGGCTATATCTCTGGTGTGTTCCTAAGGATTTTCGGGGAACATGGCTTAAACATCTCAGAACATGCTAAGTTACATTTTGAAACCCATCTTATTGAGTACTGGGGGGATGGGGGTGGGGGGGGGGGCACGGTAGACCTGGCTAACTTATGGACTATGTCTTTCTGCGAGCTCTGGTACTGGTGATCCGTTCGCGCCGATTTTGTTCAAAAAGCGTGCAGGCTTTCCTGGTGGCGGCACGCCACCCAGATCTGTCTTGTGCTTGTGCTTCAAGTTCCTTTACCGGGAAGACGCAGTACTTGAGGCTGTCTTTTATGCAGTCTTTGAAGCGTTTCTTTGGCCGTCCTTGCTTCCTGTGGCCTTTTGAGAGTGCACCATACAAGTACGTCGCAACTTTCAAGCAAGGCGTTACCGTTTGTCGCTTGTCTTCAAATCGACCCACTCTGGATCGGATGCCATCTTGGTTTTGTAAATTTGCGGTGGGAAAACACTTCCGGTGAAGTCATGAGACCGGTCCGATCTACTATTACTAGACTTGGCTAGCCAGAAGGGAGACTGGTCATATGATCCCCAGTCTAACAGTAACGCGCGTGCAAATGTCAAAGAGCTCGTGCATGCGGAATCGAAAGATTAGACGACAATAAAGATAATGCGTTTTAAATACATCTGAGTGTCTGTTCAGTGTTTTCCATGGTACGCGTGTATATGTGTGTGTAATGGCCTCTTGTGCCTACTGTGGCAGTAGCTCGTAGACGAAGCACATACCAAGGAAAAGCGCTTGGAATCTCTGTTGTATGTTAAAAGCGTGTAGGAGTCGTGGCGCGGCGCTAAACGACAAAAATATTTAAAAAAAAGAAGAAGAAGGAGGGAACCAGAGAAGCAACCTACCTGGAGCTCCTATGTCGCCGTAAACTCATATAGGAGGTTTTATTAAATGCACAAGCCACTGTCGGCTACTGCGACGTGCAAGTTTTCAGACCTCCTGCAATTTTATCCACAAGAAATTGAAGTATTTGGGCGGATAAATAGATTTCATATCTGCATCAACGATCAACGACATAATCCGGCTTTTTAGGTCAAAAAAAGTAAACGCTCTTGTGGGTTTTTGTTTTCCAAATAGTCACAAGTTGTGACACCGTATCACTCTTTTCTGGGAAAAGAATCGCTTCTGTTTGGATAGGGTATGAAGACAGCATGCGAAGTGTGGCGGACAAATCTTCAAGTCACAGACGTTTTCATCGCTTTGATATAGACTTGGATGGAGACAGTTAAAGGTTTTGTCGTCTTTCTGTACGGCAAAACAAACCAACTTGGAATTTAAGTCAAAGCAGCAAGGCAGGCTCTATTTGACAGACATGTATATTTCTGGAGGCCATATCGCCAACAGCGGACGCAATGACATTACACGTTGTCCACTCAACGTATCGAGAGGGGCACTGTCACGACCCCGCTTCCGGGGCGCAAGCTATGAGCGCTACCGCTCGAGATACACCCGACCCACACTAACACAAACCTAACACAAATACCAGAGGAACAATGACGACGACATTTATTACATATAAGCCTAACAGTAATCACAAATATCCTCACTCGCTCCTACCCACGCGTTCACACATCACATTCACACTCACACACGTCCAAACTGCCCACCCCGAATACCCCTAATGCACAATACCGAATACCAAATAAATATATAATAACCTAAATATCCCTAAATAAAGTACAAAATGATATTATTATAAGTTATTGGTCGGAGGGGTTCGCTACACGGACCTTTTTAGGCCTGAGGGAGGTCAAAGGAATCATTGTACTCCAAAGGCCGAAGGCCTGAGGTTTTTTCTTCCTCCGTTTATTGTTTAGAAAAAAATCCGGTTTATGAAGACGGCCGCTTCTGTGGCGGATAGGTGACACCATTGAACATGCATGTTCTGTCGGGGATTCCCAGTCTTTACGAGAGTGTGACGTAGCATGATTCCGCGCAAGTTTCGCGAGTAAAACGCTACTAATCTTGGCTTGTGTACAGAATGATTCAAGCTGCAATGTCTACAAAAGGTCGTTAAAGTATGACAGTGACAGTGCTTCTTGACTGCTGTGTGATTCAGAAAAAATAAGAACTTTTTGGTGAAGCGATCGGCATTTGACCACTGTCCGATGTGACAGCTTGTGCAAGTTAGCATGGTGCCTCGTGCTCAGTTTTAGATTCAAGATGACTGAAGGGGATGCTTCGAGTGTGCACCAGATTGTCGTTGTTATATCCTAAAGTGTCATGTGTGTTGGGATATCTGGAAAAAGGAATACCCCCCCCCAAAAAAAAAAAAAAAAAAAAAAAAAAAAAAAAAAAACGCTCATTGTTAACAGCAGGACTAGTGCTGAGATGAATTTTAAGGTAAGATTTTAATTTTACAGCGTTGACATGATGTCAGATAGTCTTCGAAAATTCGTGAGATGTTTTTCTTCAGATAGTCCCGCATTGAGTCACAGTGACGTGAAAAGAGAACTTTGGCAATAGCGTGCCTTGTGTATAGTGTTGCTGGGTGTGTATTTTCGTTTTAGTTCTTGAATTTGTTGCTCTGTGCTTTGGTGAAATTGTGACATGTTGGTGGCTGAACAGACGACAGTGTGTTGCCGGTTTGCAAGGATTGCTGTCTCTAATTGGTTAAAAAAAAACAAACTCGGAAGCTATTTTTGTTCCGTGGTTTCCCGAACTTTGAAAATGTCTTGGTGCATGGCGATGAGCGGATGGATTTGGCGAAAGCTTTTGCTGTTTGCGCTGTGTAATTAGTGGTGAAATATTGTTTAAGTTGGCTCCTCACATCGTAAAAATAAGGAAGATGATGTGCATTACGTCAAATAGGACTACTTTAGTGCGTTTTTGTCTGCTATTTTGTGGAACCGAGTTGCTGTCAAGACTAGAAAACGAGGTCTTAATGCGTCATCGAGAGGGCTATAAAACGTTTGCCATTTTTCGTCACATGGTACAGTTTGCGCTAAAGTGATTGGTCGTGTGACGTAGGGAGCAAAACAAATAATAAAACTACTATCCTTAAAAAACAAACAAACAAACAGGCTGAAAAGCTTAAATCGTACGCCACTGGGCCCCCCTACGGAAGCACAAGCGTCAAGCGCTAACGTCAGTTAGACCAACGCCTTTGCTTCCGCAAAGAGTCCCTCACAGCACGTGGCTCCTTAGGCAACACAGTATTTCAAATGGCACAAAATCAAATATACGATAAGCCAAATATGCTTACTAAAACACAAGTGAAGATCGAGAAAAATGAATACAGTTCGTAAGTTACTGAATCTCCCCAGCGGGAGCACGAACGACAAGTTCGAATGAAATTAATGCTTTCGCAAACTTCTGAGACGTTCCCAGCACAAGGCTCCTTTCTTTAACTAACACGTTTTAGAATAAACAATATCACATATACAAATGGAGCAAATATCCTTAATCAATTACTTTTGACAGTTGAATGAACTCAGTATATTTCCCGTCACTGGACCTTCTCGCCGGAAAGACAACCGTTAAGCTCAGACCAGCTCGACGCTCTTGCTTCCGCGACAAGGCCCTCCGTAACACAGGCTGCTTTTAAATAATACAATGACCCAAAATGTCACTGTGACAAAGCTCCTCCTCTCACAATATTGCCACAAGGAGATGAAATAAATCTAACGTTCTTCACAGCATTATAAATATACAAAACTTCACTTAAACAGGTTAGAAATAACTACAAGGGACGACCCGACCTGACTAATCACGAGGCGTGCCGCGACACTCGCAACAGCACCCAGGTCCGGCGTCGTAGCCCACACGGCGGCTTGACACTCAGCCTCCACTCAGTACTACAGCACGGTGGCAGACTAGCCAGTTACTTCTTTGGATTTAAGAATGCACTAAAACACAGGTGCAAAAATACACATATAAATAACTAACATTAAAGCAAACAAACAAGATAATCACATCACCCTTTCCGCAACTTCAACTGCCGTCTCTTATACTATCTTCACCACTCTCCCACGATAAATTCAACCTCAACAAAATACATATTTACACGTCACCACATGACTCACTTCCGATATTTACACTCCGACGCTAAATAGTGAGATGGCCTTAGACGCCTGCTCGGCGTTAAACCCCCAATAACTAATCCGCCCCTAGACACTCAAGATACTACAAAATACAACAGATGGCATTCACTTCTACGTTCTATTCTTACACTTGCCCCCCAATACACACTAACCAAAATAACAATAATAACGGAACAAGCAAACACAAACAACCCCCCCCCCCCCCTCCCCGAGCAAATGGCCACTAGAGAATTGTTGCGCGTACTTACTGTCATCCGTGAAGACGCCCCGGCTAGGACGAAGACAAACAAGGACAAGACAAGCCAGGGGTTAAGTTGTCGCAGCTCTTTCTCTCTTCTCCTTCTTCGGACACCGGCTCCTGGGACTACCAGAAACCGTATCGTAGGGCCGATACAAACGACCGACACAGCTGATTGTGGCCTCAAGCAAATGGCGAACCACGCCTGAAAAATCACCCTTGGAGACTGTTGGCAAAAGTGACTGACTCGTTCGCTTGAGGAAATGCGACTATCTAACAATTCCGTTATCGTACGTATTGCAAAAAAGCGCTCAGTAACTCGAGCGGTAATAATTCAAGTGAAACAAGTACCACCCGATAGCGTTTAGACTGAGCGATCCCGTGTGTTACGCCGACCTGCAAACTCTTGCACGGCAGCAAATACACTGTACAGGCCAAATACTAGACACCTATGCTTTCACTACCCGGTGACTAACTAAACTATGTCACCCCTCTAAACTCACTCCCCTACAAAATTAGACGAAAAAAAAAACCCCGTGTTGTGACAGACACACGTGCGACACTGCTTGCAGAAAACGATTGTAACGCACACAGACTTCCAACGGTCGCACCACAGACTCACAAGCACACACATAAACAACACTGATACTCAGTCGGATGCATTCGTGCAGTATACACTTAAACATAATTTTTTTATGGCCCAATGTGTAATAAAAACTAAAGAAAAACTCTTCACAAAATACACAATTTTCAACACAAACACGTCACACTCGCTTCCATACAATATAATAAAAGCCAGGCTAGGTAAGATGTCTTCACTATCCAACCTGTTAAACGGATATTATCGTTCTGCATAGTTCGCACGTTTCTCCAAGACTAGGCGTGTAGTTTTCAGCGTCACGGACTCCTGAAGCTGTCCCACGCTCCCCTTGGTGTGGATGTTCTCTCGACACACTCTTCTAGCGGCAGCCTATGTTGAATTTAATGGCTCGGCACCAAGTCTCTCGCTCCCCTAGGTGTGGATGTCCTCTCAACACGTTTCTCCAGCGCAGCCTATTTTGACTTTGATATCCAGAAGATAAACATGTTGACATGTTATTAATAGGGGATAATGATAACTTTCACTACACAATTATCAGGAGTAAGTCACGTCTAATTCATGGGCATACAACAAAGCACAAATGTAAACAGGAAGTGTGTAAGAGATGTTTACAAAGGTTTTCCTCTATTGAAGTAGCACACAAACATGTCCAGCACTGTAGGTCAGCTGATGATATACAAACAGTACTTAAGTATCCAGATCCTGGTAGTCAAGTATATATTAAAAACTATGGGAATCAGCAAAAGCTGCCGTTTGCAGTGTATGCTGATTTTGAATCACTGGTTGTTCCGTATGAGGGTCCTGTTCTCGAATCATTGCCAAAGACAGTAAAATAAATTGACCAAGTGGTGTGTTCTTTCGGATACATTCTTGTTAGGTCAGACGGTCAGCACACAGAACCTGTTATCTACAGGGGGAAAATGCAGCATGTATGTTTTTTAACAGATATGAGACAACTGTATATTAGTGTAGTACAATATCTGGAAAACAATCAGATGCCTGTGATGATGACAGAAGAAGATAAACTAAATTTTGATTCAGCTGTGACATGTTGGATTTGTGAACAACCTCTGGGAGATGTCAAAGTTCACGACCATGATCACATAACTGGGGGTTACAGAGGTGCTGCACATAACAAGTGTAACTTGTTATTAAAAATAGATCCTAAGGCATACAAGTTACCAATCTTTTTTCACAATCTCAAGGGGTATGAGTCTCACATTATCATGCGTGCTGTAGATGAGTCTTACAAAAAAATTAGTTGTATTGCTCAGACAACTGAAAAATACTTGACTTTCAGGTTGGACAACAAATTAGTATTTTATGACTCAATGCAACATTTGTCTTTAGGTCTTGCTAGTATGGCAGGAGGTCTGACATCGTTTCCAATAAAAGTAAATACTTTGAGCCAGACTTAATTAAGAAAGGAGTGTATCCGTACAAGTACATCAGTGAGTGGGTTGTGTTTGAGGAAGGGAGACTGCCTCCAAAAGAGAAATTTTACTCAACACTTAATTGCAAAGGTATTTCTTACTCAGATTACCAGCATGCACTTGATGCATGGGATAAACTAGGGTGTCAGACAATTGGTTACTACCACGACCAGTACTTGATAGTTGACATTTGCTCTGCCTCCGACCCTCTCCGCCTCCACATCCCTCGCACCAAACTTAACACTTTCGGTCCCCGCTCCTTCTCCGTCTACGGTCCATCCATCTGGAACACTCTCCCACTCTCTCTCCGTCAGAAACACTCTCTCTCCTCCTTCCAGTCCGCCCTCAAAACTCACCTCTTTCAACAGTTTTAGCACTATATCACCGCACTCCCCACCCCAAGCTGACCGTCGTAATGTATTTCACTGTTTGTGGTACGTGAGTCATTGTCTAAAGCGTGCGCAGACGTATTTGAAAGTTATCGGAAAAAGGGTTTGTTACACTACAGTCTTGACCCGGCATGTTACATAACTAGTCCTGGAATGACATGGGATGCATTTTTGAAATCCAGTAAAATATTTATAGACATGTTGTCTGATCGTATGATGGGTAAAATGGTGGAACGTGGATTGAAAGGAGGCATAAGTATAGCTGCAAACAATTATGCCAAAGCCAACAACAAATATCTGGACGCCCCAGACCTTGGGTTTGACCCCTCAAGGTCAAGGTCATTTATTACCTAACAATTTGTATGGCTTTGCAATGTGTGAGTTATTGCCCTTAAAAAACTTTTGTCTGCATGATTTGTCACAGTGTGACGTAACACAGTTAACAAACTATATTATGAGGCACTCGCCAAAAACTCTCCCAGCTCCCTCCCTCTCTCCACCTTCAACTCGATAGCACCCCCATCTCCCTCTCTGACTCGGCCAAGAACCTCGGCGTCAGGATTGAAAGGAGGCATAAGTATAGCTGCAAACAATTATGCCAAAGCCAACAACAAATATCTGGACGCCCCAGACCTTGGGTTTGACCCCTCAAGGTCAAGGTCATTTATTACCTAACAATTTGTATGGCTTTGCAATGTGTGAGTTATTGCCCTTAAAAAAACTTTTGTCTGCATGATTTGTCACAGTGTGACGTAACACAGTTAACAAACTATATTATGAGGCACTCGCCAAAAACTCTCCCAGCTCCCTCCCTCTCTCCACCTTCAACTCGATAGCACCCCCATCTCCCTCTCTGACTCGGCCAAGAACCTCGGCGTCATCCTCGATTCCTCTATGTCCATGACCAACTTCGTCTCCGCCACGACCCATCCCCCACCCGGGTCTGCCCTGGGGGACTTGGGTGGGGTTAGGTATTTTTTAGTTCCCAGGGTCACCCTGGTCAGCCCCACAGGGTGGGTTTTTCTCTCTATTCTGGGGCATGTGTTTCTGTCTACCCTTTGTCCATTCACCTGTATTTGCCTTTTTAAAACTCTCCCTACTGTCTGCACTGCCTGTAGCTCTTGATATTGGATGTGTGTTGCTAAATGGTCTTAGCTTTATTTATGCCCCATGTTGTAGGTTTATTTAATGTATTTGACCGGCTGGCGACATACATTCAATTTTCTGTTTAGTTTTTTTTCACAAGCAGTGCAGGCACGTCCTGAGAAAGCCTTGTTGCTGTCGGGACGTTAAGCAATGTACAATCAATCAATCCGCCACGACCCAGGCATGCTATTTCCACCTTCGCCGCATCAGTCAGATCAGAAAATACCTCACTACCGAAGCTGCCACCAAACTTGCTGTCTCTCTCATCTTATCTCGCATCGACTATTGCAACTCTCTCCTTTCCGGTCTCCCTCACTCCACCATCTTCACTCTCCAACGCGTTCAGAACAATGCTGCCCGCCTCGTCCTCAGAAAGAAAAAATCTGACCACATCACACCCCTGCTCAAACTCCTCCACTGGCTCCCCATCCCCCAACGCATCCAATACAAAGTTCTGTCTCTCTGCTACAAATCCCTGAACAACTGCGCTCCTGCCTATCTTTCCAACTTACTTCACCCCTACACACCTTCCCGCTCCCTCCGCTCTGCCTCCGACCCTCTCCGCCTCCACATCCCTCGCACCAAACTTAACACTTTCGGTCCCCGCTCCTTCTCCGTCTATGGTCCATCCATCTGGAACACTCTCCCACTCTCTCTCCGTCAGAAACACTCTCTCTCCTCCTTCCAGTCCGCCCTCAAAACTCACCTCTTTCAACAGTTTTAGCACTATATCACCGCACTCCCCACCCCAAGCTGACCGTCGTAATGTATTTCACTGTTTGTGGTACGTGAGTCATTGTCTAAAGCGTGCGCATGCGTGCGCGAGTTGTGAGTGTGCGCTTAGAGTTATAATTATTATAAGATAAGCGCATTATAAATACCGTAATTATTATTATTATTATTATGACTCATGATCGGAATGATGCGAAGGGTTGGATCTTTGAAGTAGACCTGGAGTACCCACACCATCTACATGATTACCACAATGATTATCCCTTAGCTGTTGAGAAAATGAGTATGACGGGGAAAAAAGAAGACACTAAACTTGTGCCAAATTTGAATGACAAATTCAATTACGTGTGTCATTATCGCTTACTGCAGTTTTACATCAGACATGGGTTAGTACTAAAAAAAGTTCACAGAGGAATTCAGTTTGATCAAAGTGCTTTCATGAAAGATTACATAATGAAAAACACAACATTGCGTGCAAGAGATGGCAACACTGCATTTGAGAAAGACTTCTTTAAGCTTATGAACAATGCCTGTTTTGGGAAGACAATGGAAAATCCTCATCACTGCAAAGATGTGAGACTGGTCACAACTGAATCAGGTGCAATTAAACTTACAGGCAAGCCACAGTACACAGGGCACAAAAAGTTTCATCCATCATTGTATGCCGTGTCACTCAACAAAAAAATTGTTAAACTGGACAAGTCAGTATTCATTGGTATGGCAATTCTTGAGTTATCAAAACTGTTGATGCTTGCATTTTATTATGATTACTTCAAACTGAAGTATCCTGAGTGTCGTCTGCTATACTCTGACACTGACTCTATGATCATTGATGTGCCTACTGAAGACTTTTATGAAGACATGAAAACAGAGTTACACATGTATGACACGTCTGATTATCCAAAGGATCACCGGCTGTATAGCGCACAAAACAAGAAAGTGCCTGGAAAGTTTAAAGACGAACTGAATGGAGTGCTTATAGTTGAGTACGTTGGACTGAGATCAAAAATGTATTCTATACTGCATCAAAAAGGTAGTCAGTCGAAAGCCAAAGGAATTTAAAAAAAAACAGCGATTAAAAAATAAAGACATTTGTCATGAACATTATAAGCAAGTATTAGATGGAACATTAATGCCTGATTATCCAAACAAGTCATTGAGATCAGACATAATCTTGAAATGATCCAAACGCACAAAAAGTCACTTGCAGTTGGGGACACAAAACGTGTGAGAGGGCTTATTAGCCTGGACATTACAGGCTTAAGTTATCTGAAGAAATAGCCGATGAATTGGTCGATAAATTAGTAAGTGAAATGAGTAACAGTGTATGGGGGAATAATCTGTAATTCTTCTCTGACAGATGCCCTCTGCGGGCCAGGCTCGTACAGATAATATATTGATAGACTGCCTGGAAGTATTTTTTTATATTGTGTACCGACGTAGACCAAATGGGGTCGGTTGCTCTGTGCCTGACGTCATTTTCTGACTCACTGGGCTGATATAGATATCTTACCTGTTTTGTAAACAAACTTGTGTCTGGCGCTATTCTTTTAAACCCTGACCCTGACGTCGGAGGCCCTGGAGCCGGGGGTATTGATTTCAGTTTAATAGCGTCAGCGGGCTTTACATGGCCTTCGTTATTCATTGCTTTTATCACAGATGGTAATCTCTTTACCCACTCAGTGTTACGGGTGTCATGCATGAGTTCCTTAGAATACTGGTAACTGAAAAGTATCTCTGATAACTGTTTGTTAAAGTTCTCTACAATTGCCTGTGATCTGTGCACACTCGGTATGCCTCGCAGCACTAGCACGCTATGCTTTGCAAATAATTGATTAACTGCTCCTTTGAATTCACTCCCGTCATTGACCTGCACAAGCCTGGGGAATTTTAAAGGACCACGATTATATATTTTTGTTAAAGCAGTCGCAACTGTGGTAGCATTCTTGTCAGTTATGGGTTCAGCGTCCTTATACCTTGAAGCTATGTCAACAACAGTCAGTGCATATTGTAATGCTTTTTTCTTATTATGTCATGAGGTAGGAACAATAAATCCATTTGATTTGTGTCATTGGTGTTGTGTTCTCAAAATGAGGACGTGTTATTTTCCTTGGCGCAGTTAAATATATTTGCCAAATTGCCTGTTTTTGTAACCATTGTTTTATCTCATTGAGTGATACATCACCACCCAAGGCTGCGTGTAATTTCTGAATTGTGGTTTGTCCTTTCCAATACCCTGTTGGAGTGTAATCTATTTTCGATAGTTTATTTTCGTTTGTCATTTTTTCTAGCAATATAAAGTCCAGTAAAATAAACAATGTCATTCCCACTAGAACAAAGATTATTTCTCCGTTTCTTTGTTGTGGACTGGGTTGATAATAGTCGCTAAGTTTCGGTTTTGGAATAGTCATGTCATTGCCCGTGACAAGAAAATATTTCACGGATTGCGTTGTTGGTATTTGAAAATGTATGTTGTGCATGACCTTCTATACGGAGTTTTTCATTGATGAAATCAAGTTTCTCTATTCGTTGCTTTTCATAATCCTGCTGGGCTTGTGCCAGTTTTTCAGATGCTTCATTGTGTCATTTCTATTCTTCTGCTGATTCCTCTCTACCCACTTTTGAAAAGAGATAATTTGATCCAAGACAAGAAGTTTTCCAGGAGCAGACATTGAAAGCGACCATGACTTAGTGATGATGACCTTCCGACTCCGCCTAAAGAAGGTCAACAAGCAGGGTCCCACCAGAATCAAGTTTGACCTCGAGAAGCTGAAAGACCCAGAGGTAGCGGAAGCCTTTCAGGCAAAGATAGGAGGAAAATTCGCACCACTGCTACTTCTACGTGCAGAAACACGGATGTGGACACACTGATTGACACATTTAACACTGTTGTAACCCAAACAGCCAGTGAGATCCTTGGCAAACACCGACAAGCAAAGAAACCTTGGGTTACAGCTGACATCTTTGTTCTATGTGACAAGCATTGAGAATTAAAGAAAAAGAAATTGGAGGTAGAAGGAGCTAAACAATACAGGGAAATTAACCATGATATCAAGAAAAGCATGAAAAAGGCAAAGAATAAGTGGATTGAAGATCAGTGTAAACACGTAGAAGAAAATCTGAACAAAATTAATAGCAAAAAAGCATACCAGCTGGTGAAAGACCTGACCAGTGTAAAACAAGGACGCTCCTCGATCATTCAAGATAGTGAAGGGAACTGTCTTACGGAAGACCAAGACATACTGAAGAGATGGACAGAGTACTGCTCAGATTTGTACAACCACCAAGCTGCAGGGGATCCAGGCATACTTGTCAACCCACCCGTGACCAACAATGGCAACTATCCCATCCTCCGAGAAGAAGTAGAGGCTGCAGTGAAGTCGCTGAAAAAAGGAAAGGCAGCAGGAGCAGACAACATCCCTGCAGAGCTAGTCCAAGAAGGGGGAGAAGACACGATAAGAGCCTTCGGGGGATTGGCCCACACCATGGACCCAATCACTTATAATAACTCTCCCCAAAAAAGGTAACTTACATCAATGCCAGAACTATCGCATGATCAGTCTTATATCCCACCCAAGCAAAGTCATGTTAAAGATCCTACTGAACAGGCTGAAGCCACAGGCAGAGGAAATCATAGCTGAGGAACAGGCAGGCTTCAGACCAGGGCGCAGCACAACAGAGCAGATCTTCAACCTGAGAGTTCTATGTGAGAGATACCTCCAGCACCAGCAGGACCTCTATCATGTCTTTGTGGATTTTAAGAAAGCGTTTGACAGGGTGTGGCATGCAGCCCTTTGGTCCACCATGAAGCTGTACAATATCAATGCCAACCTGATCAAAGTCATAGCAAACCTTTACAACAAGGCCACTAGCACAGTCTGTTTCAACGGCAAAATAGGAAACTGGTTTAGGTCTACAGTTGGAGTCAGACAAAGCTGCTTGCTCTCACCTACTCTTTTCAACATCTTCCTGGAAAGAATCATGATGGACGCTCTGAAAGATCATGAAGGAACTGTCAGTATTGGAGGCAAAACAATCACGAACTTGCGCTTTGCAGACGACATTGATGGCCTTGCAGGAACAGAGAAGGAGCTAGCTCAGCTGGTGGAAAAGCTGGATAGTACAGCCATTGCATATGGGGTGGAAATCAGTGCAGAGAAGACCAAACTGATGACCAATAACGCCAGTGGCATTGGCACTGAAATCATGGTTGGAGGCCAAAAACTGGAAACTGTTAAGAAATTCAAATACTTAGGAGTCACTGTGACAGATGAGGGATCAAAACCAGAAATACTGTCCAGGATTGCGCAGACAACAGCACTGACAAGATTGAAGACCATATGGAAGGACAGAAACATCACACTCTGCTTCAAGATCAGACTGATGCGCTCCTTAGTCATCTCAGTGTTCTTGTATGCCTGCGAGTCTTGGACCCTCACAGCAGACCTAGAAAGGAGGATACAAGCCACTGAAATGAAATGTTTTCGAGGGCTGCTTGGCATCTCATACAGAGATCACATTACAAACGAGGAAGTGGGAAGCAGAATCAGGCAAGCCATCAGGCCCTATGAAGACTTATTAGCCATTGTGAGAAAATGCAAACTGAAGTGGTATGGGCATGTCACGGGTTCAGCAGGGCTTTCCAAAACAATCCTGCAAGGCACTGTGCAAGGAGGACGAAGGAGAGGAAGACAGAGGAAAAGATGGGATGACAATATCTCAGAGTGGACAGACTGAAGCTGGGCGATACGCTGAGAATGGCAGAGAACAGAGCGGAATGGAGGGAGCTGGTTGTTAAGTCATCAGTGGTGCCCCAACGGTCGGCAAGACTACGGGATATAGATAGATAGATAGATAGATAGAATTTGATCCACTGAAAGCCAGGGCGTTGACCATCGCTCCCCCAATAATAATAGCTATAGTCGCCATACTTATTTTATTTACATAGAAACATTTTTAGGTATAATTCCTTGCTTGACGAGAAAGTCTTTTGTTGCAATTGACGCTGTAATAACAGCATTTAACTTAGCACTGTCTTCAAAGTCTAATCTACTCAGGTCTGCCGATTTCATTTTGAAAAGACTTTTTCCCAGAATAGAATAAGCTACTGCTAGTCCGCTAATTACAGCAGAGTGATAGACAAGGTTCATTATGTTTTTTGTGTTGCTCATTTTTTTATACCACAAAAATTAAAATAATAAATTTATTACTGCATAACAAATGGGTTGACACCTTTGGGTATTACTTTTTAATGTGGCGACTACATCTTTTGTTTTTGGAGTTTCTAATTTTTGGGTCACTTTTCGAGTCTGCGGTTTGTATTTTTGGTATAATTGGTAACCTACGAAACCAAATCCGACAACAAATCCAGCAACTATATATTTTGTTATTTGAGGTTTGGGGTTAGACGTAGTTGATAGTCTCTCACTTTGTGGGGGGTGTGATGGTCCTGACTGTAATGACACTGGTGCTGACGGCAGGTCAGTTACATGAGTCTTTTTTGTTAATGCTTGAAGCTGTTTTTTTTTTTTTTGGTCTGTTATATTCAGCTAATCTTTTTCCAGCCTCTACCCTTCCTGGACTTTTAGTCTTAGTCACCATTTGAACCTGTGTCAAGACAGGATCGGTGCCGGGGTTCATCTGTGGGGTCGTCTGGTTCTCAACCATTTGATCCATCATTTTCTTTTCTTTGAAAATTTAATTTTGAAAAATCAATATGACTCCCAGTGACAAGCAAGGTTACCACAGGAGCAAGGTAATTACCAAATTTGTAATATATAAGGCATGCTAATTTACCAATTGAACTTGTTACTATTGGATTTGAATTTAAATCAATACTAAGGCTGTCAGTGTCTACTTCAAAAAAGTGATTAACACCCTTTGTATAAAAGATCAGAGATTGACTCAGATCTCAAGTGCCCCACCCGGGTCTGCCCTGGGGGACTTGGGTGGGGTTAGGTATTTTTTAGTTCCCAGGGTCACCCTGGTCAGCCCCACAGGGTGGGTTTTTCTCTCTATTCTGGGGCATGTTTTTCTGTCTACCCTTTGTCCATTCACCTGTATTTGCCTTTTTAAAACTCTCCCTACTGTCTGCACTGCCTGTAGCTCTTGATATTGGATGTGTGTTGCTAAATGGTCTTAGCTTTATTTATGCCCCATGTTGTAGGTTTATTTAATGTATTTGACCGGCTGGCGACATACATTCAATTTTCTGTTTAGTTTTTTTTCACAAGCAGTGCAGTCACGTCCTGAGAAAGCCTTGTTGCTGTCGGGACGTTAAGCAATGTACAATCAATGTACAATCAATCAGATCTCAAGTCATTAGTAAAGCAATGTGATTTTCATACTTTGAATGTAATTTAATTAACTCGTCGGCTGAGAGTGATTCAATATCTTCTGTCATGTATTGTTTTCCGAGATACGTTTTGGACTTTCCAGAAACAATTACAGATAAAAGACGCTGTTTTTTTTACAGTCTAAGTCTTTGTTTTCAACAGAGTAAATATCATTCAACAAAAGTAATTCATCTTGATTCATTTTTTATAATAATAATAAAAAAGGTAAAACAAAATTGTTGCACTTACCTTTGTGTCCAGGATGTTTCAGATAAATCCTTATTACTTTATACCATGCTACAAAACATATTTTACACATGCCATCCTGCTTAATCACGTTTTCTCAACTGGCACAGTGTACTGTAACGTTTATAGAAAGAGTATAAAAACAGCAGACAAAACCCAGGAAGTCTAACATGCACAGAGATAAAACACCACTCATGCCTGTCTATTTGAGACCCACAGTGCTGCAATTGCGGTGTCCCACCCAAGGGCCTCTGGGTTAAAGCAAGCATACTTGGCACACTCTGGTGCCTAGCAACTGAAAATCAATAACACGCCACACACAATCTTCAGTGCGCAGATACAAAACCTGCTAGAAGAGACTTTGTGTGGAGCGCTAAAATAGACTCGCCAGGTTGTTTGCCTCTAAAAATATGCATAACATTTTGAAAGACGGAGTTCGCTTTTCAGCCTCAGGCATAACCGGTTGAGGGTGTTAAAGCCGGATGAGATGTTATAATCTATGTATGGTGCTATAATTATTCACGGTACTTCAGTTTTATCCGGTTGAGATATTATAATTTATGTAAAGTGTTTTTTACCAGTTGAGATTTTATGACGTCAGCTCTGTCATACCAGTTAGTTGTGTAGGCTGTGTGTGTGTGTGTGTGTGTGTGTGTGTGTGTGTGCGTGTGTGTGTGTGTGTGTGTGTGTGTGAGGAGTGAAGGAGGGTTGACTACTTCTTTTGGGTCTATGGTGTATACCGCATATGGTATATGCCGCGTATACATTGCCACACACGCCATCAGTAAGTACATAGTTCCACTTTGCACCAGTGGACTGGAATGTGGTATTCGGGTGCCAAACACGATAAAAGCCTCAGGTATTGCCCGTATTGATTGTCACTTGCAATAGCAGTCTCGTGTACGAAAAAAGCATGGGCATCTGATTTTTTTTGTTCAACTAGAGTACTTACTTACTTACTTACGCCTGTCACCCCTACCCGGGTATAGGCCGTCGACGAGAGACCTCCAGCAACTCCTGTCCTGTGCTTCTCCTTCGATTCTACTCCAGGTGGTTTCCAGTCTCTTGATGTCTGCTTGGAGGTCTCGACGCCAGGAGTTTCTCGGCCTACCTCTTTTCCTCTTTCCCTGGGGTTTCCATGACTAGAGTGCATACATAAAAAAGATATTCTATCCAGCTGTGTTATCGGGTGCCTGTATAGTGCAGTGTATGAACATTGATTAATTTTCTGACAAGCAATTCCTGAGGAACAGGTGTTTTTTTTTTTATCATGCATGTGCATAGATACACTCACTTTTAAGTCTCTCTCCCTGTGTGGTGGTTTGGCATCCTGTCTCGGAAGACAATGGAGTATATGCGCTTGCTGGGTCAGTCACTGGAGTGACCTCTCCAGGGCGCAAGCCTGGGCGAAGTGTATGGAGATCCTGGGGTGCCCAGTCGTCAAGATCCCCCTCTCGGCCTCGCTGATGTATCCAAAGGAATGCAAAGCAGTACGTTTGGCACCAGTTTGGCTGCAGGAGCTGCCAGAACAGTGCGTGAATACAGGCAGCTGTCTGCCTTCGGGGCTCCACTCCTGATTTGAAGGGTTTACTCCCCCACATTTGGCCGTTGAATCCAACCTGATCTCCTCCGTCCTCTAGCCGTTGGCTGTCAGAAACAGCTCATCCGCCTAGTGGTGCAATGTGAACACCACCCCCTCACGTGGTTTAGCCCACCAGCTGAGGTGGTTTGCCAGGGTGTGGCGCTTGGAGCCAGCACGTGAGAGATTAAGGAGATGGATGAGGACCAGTGATGCCCGTCCGTCCTATGTAGGACGCAGCTGCCGAACAGCAAAGGTGCTACCTCTATCCAGAGCCCCCTACACCCTGTGGTGGTTAATCCAATCCTATTAGCATGTGCCGGGTTCATCATGATAGCATTGTGCATACATCAGGGGCAATTTTTCAATTCTATGCAAACGGGGTAATTACCTGTGCATTTTAAAAGAACATGCATGCATACGTCTGACGACTCTGGAGATTTTTGCCAATACCATTGTGGCATGGTAATTATCTTCTTTTCACGGTGCATATTTAATTCAGTGCAGAAAGGACGGGCGCTGCCACTGGGTGGAAAAAATCAATTGTCATTGGCTACTTTGTGAGTTATGTGGGGGCTGTGTTCCAATCGTGTGTTTGTGTTTAAAATTAAATAGTGTTAGGGTATCTGCTCGACAATACAGTTGATGATTCTCAGAAGCTCTATGATCCCCTCTATTTATAAGTATGTTTAAAACTACGGTTTTGGTGCCAGTGAGGTGGGGGATTATGTTAGTGCTGAGAGAGTAGTTGGCTTTTGTGTTTAAAATTAAATAATTTTAGGGTATCTGCTCGGCTCCTGAGAATCCGGAGCTTTAGAATCCCCAGTTTTTCTATCTCTTTGTGCAATTTTTGCATTGTGTCTGCTAACCATCTTCAACATTCTGAAGACTTTTTGTTTGGATACAACATGCATGTTGTTCATCTGTTTTCCAGCCTAACGACTCTAAGTATAGGTCTGCTCTTTTTTATTATTAGTGGAGATGTTTTTTTTTTAACTGGTCAAGCACACTCTTATCCTTCTGGTCTTAAGCACAAGCCAGGCAGAGTGAAATCCATCTCCGAACCATTACCATCTAAATCACCATATTCAGCTAAATACCTAAATGTAAAAATTTTGGCTTTTGCAACCCATTGAACCAATCCGCACTCAAGTACTCACAATAACTCTTATAATCAAGCTTTATCGGGACTGCATGAGACAGAGTACATATTATATTACATGTTTTATTATATATTTATTATTGATTTATTTATGTATTCACTTACATATTTATTTATTATTTATCCTTTTAATTATGGATGGAAGAAATATTCCTTGAAGCAAATGATCACTAGTGGTATGGTAGTGGCCACCAAGGAGAGGAAATTTGTTTTCAATATGCATACATCTGTGCATGTTCATAATCTATCCTTTACTTAGCAGGCATATTCACAAGTCCCATGTATCTCCGACTTATTTTATTTATTAATTTATTATTTTATTTATTTATTTATTTATTTGTTTGTGATGTATGTTTGCACATAGACATCAGCATACAAGATGAGAACATACATGTACACATATATGGTAATAGGTGCATACCACCTGCTCCCCATGCCAAATACAAAACCACAGAACACCCATTAAAAGACATGCACATCTGTGCATGTTCATAATATATCCTTTACTTGATATTCATATGTCACAGGTATCTTTGATTTACCTTATTTTAGTTATTTAAATTTATTATTTATTTTATTTGTTTGTAAAGTATTTTTTGTACATATACTGATGTTCTCATACACATACATGTTAATACTGCCGACTCCCAACCCCACTCCACAACCACAGAACACCCACCAAAACACAAGTACATCTGTGCATGTTCATAATCTATCATTTACTTAGCAATTATATGTCCTAGGTATCTTGATTTACTTTACCTTATTCATTTAACCGCCATGAGATGGCATTAGTTGCTTGCTCAGCATTAAACCCAAATAACTATTTATTTAAATTTTGATTTATTTACTTTTGTTTGTTTGTAATGCAAGTTTTGTACATACACATCAGCATACAAGAAGAAAATATACGCATACATAGATTTAAAAAGAAAAAAATATTTTACATAATGCAACATGCACATGAACAATTACAATGTCACAAAAGTTACAATAACCATAAAAAACCAATACAAACAAAACTCAAAACATTCAACCCGAAAACAAACACTAATACAATCAAATTACATAAAGAGAAAAAACTATTAAATAGACAACAAGTTTGCTGCAGATATTTTAGTCTAACAAGTTACCAACCTATCTGTTAATAAAATTTTCATAGTGTGCCCATTTTAATTTAAAGTCTGTGTGTTCCATGTTCAATTTTGCATTGTGCTTTTCAATGTTATACCTGTCTTTCAGTTCTCTATGAAAATGCCGCATCGTTGGCCATGTCTTCCTTATTCTAC
This sequence comes from Semisulcospira habei, assembly GCA_036245525.1. NCBI lineage: Eukaryota > Metazoa > Mollusca > Gastropoda > Semisulcospiridae > Semisulcospira > Semisulcospira habei. The sequence goes on from BTPG01000007.1 coordinate 55,920,579, forward strand.
ATTTATAAATATAGAATTTTACCATTAGTATTATCAAATCAAGAACTTTATCTGTTTTAAAGTTAGTATTGTTTCCAAAAAGTATAAGTCTTTTGCTGAAACTGAATCAACCTACATTATCACATTTTTCACCCATAAGGCTTGCTAAGTTTACCCAAAAGGATTGTATATAACCACATTTCCAAAATATATGCTCAATACTTTTTCTTTTGTTCATGCAGAAAGTACACTTGTCTGAACTTTGAATACCAATTTTTTACATAATTATATGTATACCAATAATTCTATGAAGAATTCTGGTCTGAAACCACGTCAGTTTAACGTCATTTACCTGTTGCAGTTTCTGCAAAGTTTTCTTCCAGTCCATATCACAGCTAAGTTCTTTATCCCATGTATCTAAACTTTTTGGATTTTTGTTATTCATTGTGAAGATTGCATAATAACATTTTGAACCCTTTTGCACGGAATAAAGGAGTTGCAAGGATTTCGGTTTATAATTCATATCGTTATTTAAATGTGGATGTTAGTGTTGGGAATATATTTTTGTATAGCTTGAATGTACCCTGCATATATATATATATATATATATATATATATATATATATATATATATATATATATATATATATATATATATATATATATATATATATATATATATATATATGGTAATAGGTGCCATACCGTCTGCTCCCATCCCCTACAAATACACACAGAAAACCGCAGAACACCTACCAAAAGATATGCACATCTGTGTATGCTCATAATTTTAATCTATCCTTTACCTTAGACTTATTATATCTTATTTGTTTAACTTATTTATTTATTATTTTGTTTGTTTGTAATGTAGGTTTTGTAGCTACACATCAGCATACAGCATAAGAACATACGCCATGGTTCCCTTGTGCATGTGGCCACCAGTACTATACTGTCAGATCTGTCACACCCAGCCAATCATCTCTTCGAGCTTCTATCCTCTGGCCGGCGAATCCGTGCTTTTAAAGCCAAGAACTTCTCTATTTAGATGCAGTTTCTTTCCAGAAGTTGTCCTCAGTACATCACCATCCATGGAACAACGTGATTCCATGATTTGTGACATATGACTGCTTTGTGTTTAATATTGTGTTTATCTATCTTTTAGTGCTCTATACAGGATGATGCCAACTGAGTGTATGACATGGTGAATGCCCTACACGTAAGGATATATTTTACTGTCGCCATGCCACACAAAAATCCTTGTAAAGTTTTACTTGGCGAATAAATGTCTTATGTCTTGTACACGTACATGGAAATAGGTGCCGTACCGCTCGCACCCAACCCCACTACAGTTACACACACAAAACCGCACAACACCCATGAAAAAAAAGGTACATCTGTGCATGTTCATAATCTATACTTTAATTAGCATTCATATGTCCCAGGTATCTTTGACTTACTTTATCTTATTTATTTAACCAGGGTGAGATGGCCGTAGTCGCCTGCGCGGCGTTAAACCCAAATACTTATTTATGTAAATTATTTATATATGTTTGTTTGTAATGTAGGTTTTGTACATACACATACACAGTAATAGGTGCCATACCACCTCTCTTTCAACCCCACCCCACATACACACACAAAACCGCAGAACACCATAAAAGACATGCATAATTGTATACTGATGGGCATTAGTGGACTGTAAAACCTATATAGAGACTTGAGGTTAAGAAAGTGGCTTGTATCGACTGCCTGTAATTTAGCTGCCCACCTACAAATCTCATGTGTATAGTTAATCACACTGCACATGCAGCCATCAGTTCTGTGAAAAGTACTGTTGGTCTCATGCACAAGGGCACCATAACTTAGAGATAAGGCCACACCTGATAACAATATCAGTACTAATATACATACTCAGCCACTAGTTCTGTAAACAGCACCTTTGTAAACAGTACCAGTGGCCAAATGCACACATACATCATTGATGTTGCCACCACTGATCACTTCAAACTATAGTGTGCCCAGTTCACATTGATAAGTGATATTGTGAACTAGCCTGCACATGCAGCCATCGTTTCTGTAAATAGTACTGGTGGCCACATGCACAGGGGCACCAAACTTAAAGGTGAGGCCAAAACTGCCACCTCAAACAAAAGGCTACCTACACATACATATCAATGATACAGTCATCCTCCATGTGCGTTAGGCGGGACAGGCTTAAAGTATGGGACTGTAAATCTTACAGCGAAATGTCAAAAGTATTAAGAAGATAATGTAACAGCAGCAACTATAAGATGTATTTTGTAAATCACTCAAATAAAACATGAGAACTCATCGAGTCCAATGGCGTTATGAGTGGGTGATGGAAACAGTGAAAGAAATAGTACGTCAGTGTACATTATAAAATATGTGCCTCCTCCCCCCCCCCCCCCACCCCCCTCCTCTTAACGGGCTGTTCATCATAAAACGTATATATCTCATTCATTTCATCACTTGACTGACTGATTTATCAAATGATTTATGTGTCACCTTTCTCTGTTTTGTTTCTCGTTTTAATCCCAATATATGTCAGTGCTAATGTCAGCTGCTAAGAATCCTTGCAGTGAACTGAAAATGTCTATAAGCAAACTGCAAATTACGCAGCAGCAAAATAAGTTTCTCTCTTGTGCAGTAGGCTACTGCTAGCAAGATAGGGTTCAATTTTAAACAAAGCATTGCATGAACTTCCAAGCGTGTTCACATTGTGCTGTGTATTTTTTTCAGTGTGAAGTGTACTGTACCATCAGTGATCACTGAGACTGCATAATTGGCACTGGCAGTGATCGCACATCACAACATAGCTTGCCAGTGCAGTGCAACTGATTAAAATAAATGTTACAGCAATAAATAATTTAATCCAAATTCCGAAACTTCGCTCGGCCATGACAGTTAAAACCAAGTGGTGTGACACTCTTTCTCTTTTACAGCATGCAGCATGTTGCACTTCGAACATAGGTTTCGAAGATAGCGTTTGTGTTGTGGGTTGCATTTTGTTTTGGTGCTGTAGTGTCGAAATGAAACGGGCAAAGCGATGGTAAAGTGAAGGGAAATAAACGTGACAAACCTATATCAAGACGTAAAAATGCACACAGCAACTTTACACGTTTGCTTTTGGGGAAAGCAAACAAGCTTATGTAGAACAAATAAAAAAGAACTCTTCACACCGAAATTCACGGCAAGGAGTCCGCGTGTATCTTGTATCATTGTGTCGATCACATGATTTGGGATACGTTATTGATGAGTAACGATATTTGAGCTAAAAGCAAGCTTTTTCGTAATTGTTTCTTCCCTTAATATAATTAAGTGTGAAAATTTACTTAAAAATTATGAAATCCGTTTAAGTAACATAGTAGTGCATACTACCACTAAATACAGGACCAAATGAGACCCGTGTGAACTACTGATCCCCAGTGAATGTGGCTGCGACAGTCCTGTTTTCGTTTGCAGCCGTACTGGATACAAAATGTGCTACAGAAAAATGTCTCAATCCTCGGGCGGTTTAAAACGAGTGCGCACTGCTTTTAATTATACTAGACTTCATTTTGATATCCCCAAACCTTTGTTACTCTCTAGAAAATCACTATCTGGTAAACAGCTGACCGTCTATGAAGGGCAGCTGCTAGACTATAATCTTACTAATGCATACTACATTTAACTCACTAGTTGTTGATAATACATAAAACAAGACGAGGATTTCATCCCTAAGTCTACCATATTGTTTGGAGCTCAGATGCGTTTATCTTTTAGAAACATTCAGAGTTGTTAATATTTTTAGGCTTATTATGCTGATCCATTTCCCTCCTCTCTAAGCCAACCTCTCATTGACGAACACACAGGTCGGCGCCCACAAATAAAGACGGACACACGCCATTAGTAAGCTCTGTGGGCTGGTGTAATGCGTTTTGTTGAGATTTTTACGCCGACTGACATTGTATTACTGTTTTTCACGTTCACAGAGCAGTACCAGACAACACGATGACACGAGGCTTCATGATTTTGGAGAAAGGGGTTGAAGGTTGGCCGGAACGTATGTTCACGACGTGGGTCAAAGATGGCCTTGGGTCGTACATGTCCCAACCTATCTTCTTGAAGAAAGACATGTGGGTGACAGTAAGAGGCACTTATACTGAAGGACGACGTGGTTTCACAGAAGATACCATGGTGTCAGTGGTCCTCTTACCACCTGGTTAGTGACTAAGATTTAGTGCACATTGTAGTACATAATTGTACTTGTAGGGCGACAGTTGCCCATTGACTCGAATAACACTTTTACTGTCACTAGCGCTATATATCGCGATGATTCCTGACAAAATCCTCGGGACAAAAAGCAACGAACGGTTTAATCCTTTCACTGCCAGTTGACGTAGATTGTGTTTCTGCAATCTTCAATAGGTCAACGCCAAACCCAGATAGCATGCCTACGTTAGAATAACGTTAGAAACTGGTTAGCATGGTTAGACCATGGTTAGAGTTAGAATGCAAACGTTAATTTAATGTTCAGCAGTGGTTACAATTGAAACGTTACAAACTAACGTGTACTTACACCCAATTTTGCTGTGTTTAAGTTTTTTTTTTTTTTTTATAGAGCTTATGTTCATTGTTTTCTGAAACGGTGATTGAAATCAACAGATGAGATAGCAAACCCAGGATGCAAAAGAAGGTACATTTGTGTTACTTATATACTATTACTACTTTAAACAAAATGTAAATATAGATGTGTTTTTTCCCAAGGCTTTAGTCGCAGTTGCCACCACACATTCAGGCCCTCAAATCAAACTTGATGCATGATAAACGCCCCCCCCCCCCCCCCCAAAAAAAAAAAAAAAAAAAAAAAAAAAAAAAAAAAAAAACAACAACAACAACAACAAACAAACAAACAAACAAATAAATGAAACAAAACAAAACAAAAACCCACGAAACAAACAACAACAACAAAACAAACATAGAAACGAGCCTCAGGGGGGAAGGGTTGTATACCCCCAAAATTGTGGTTTGAGATAGGCGTTTTGTAAGTTTCTGTGATTCTGGGTAGCAGTTTCTGGCTCACGTGCGAAGCAAAAGTAAATCTATGTTCTCGGCCAGTGGTCGTCCATCCGCCGTCAACTACGGTCCGTCGTCCTTCGTCCGTCATAAACTTTAACGTTGGCATTTCTCTCAGAGACAATTCAAGCTACAGTCTTCAAACTTGACCCAAGGATACTTTTGCCAAGACCCTTTTAAACATATATATTTCAATAATTCTCACACAAGGAATCAGGAAATATATAAAAAGTAGCTATATTTTGAAAAAGATGTGTTTTCTTTTTAAATACAATTTAAATTTCAAACCCAAACTTGATATAGAGATACCTGATGGTAAGACCTATGCATGCATACTAATTTGGATGACCCCTCGGAAAGGTCAAGGGTAACAAGAGCTCAGGAAATAGGTCAACAATAGCCATATTTTGACAAGAAATGTTTTTTTCTCAATTACTATTTACAACTTCAAACCGAAACCTGCTACAGAGATACATGATGGTAGGATCTATGTATGCATACTAATTTGGATGACCCCTCGGAAAGGTGAAGAGTCACAAGAGGGCGGCAAATGTGAATAAAATGCCAATTGTTGATATATGTGTAGTTGTTATCAACATTTTTGCAAACGTTTCAATCAAATTTGGCACTAAGGTAACTGGTGATAAGACCTTCTTATGTGTACTAATTTTGTCCACTCATCGCAAAGGTAAAGGGTCACGGAGGTTTTACAGATGTGTGCTGTCATGGACTGGAGGAAAGATGGTGGTTTGTTTGTGATGTGGGTGTAGGTTATATAATCTTGTTAACAGGGGGATCTCCACTCACACGCTCACACTCTCATCATTGTAGCGATAAACATCTCATTTATCACATTTCTCTCACTCTGGAGGGGGCCGTCTCGCATGCGTTCCCCACACACGCATACATACAACTGATTCACTAAGAACTCAGTTACTGAAATGCTAACTATGTTAATTATTTACATAAAAGCATTTAAACGTGTCACACTTAACTAATGTCTAAAGTATCGTTTTATTACACTCTCTTCATCTTCGCTCTACTTAGTTTTGTCTAGTTCTGAGCATAGAAACAACAAAGTCACCTTACCTGGCCAGGTTTTCTATACACTACTAATGGTCTTCGTTGGCACTGCGTCTGTCGACCCGCTATCTGTAGGTACTGGTCCTCGTTGGCGCTGCTTGATGTTACCTGTGTCACCTAGGCACGTTCACAGATTGTCACTGCTGCACTCATGTACAGATCACATATTACTCTTGGGCTAAATACTCTTCAGATGAATCTGCAGTGGAAAACGTTCTTCTCTGCTTTAGTTACACTATAATAGCCCACCCGGTTTCCATCTCCTTCTCTTGGGTGTAACTAATCATCTTCCGTTGAATCTATAATGACCGGTTATTTTCGACCACACCGCAAGTCAACACCACTTTCCATCTTCTCTCCGATCTCACGGTCTTTTTTTGTCCCTCTCGCTCAGCGCCCAGTCTCCAAGTGTTCTCTTCTTTCTACGCTCCGCTCCGTACATAATAATATACACAAGTCTCTCCCCCTTCCTCATTATGTATTCTTACGCGATGTCAGGAATATTCACTCACATCTCTACATCAATTCCAACTAACTTCAATAACTATATAAAATATACTAAACATGCATTTCACATCCAGTCCATGCATCAAATTTAGCCTAACACTCGCATCACAACATTAATATAATTGTTTTGTAAACGGACTATTTCCTTTCAAATGCTAGAATTTTCTCGGACACTACTGAGTATATTCTTTTATTACAGAATCAGCCGGAAACCGTACTGACCCCCTGTCCCCCACTAAATAGGTGAGGTCCCTTCACTTCCGCACGTACACACTTCCTCTCATCAGTAGAAAAGTCACTGCTGACCCACTTTTCCCCGCTAATTAGTCTGCTGCTGCTTGGCTTGACTTCGCGAACGAAGATTCTATAGGGGTTGTCCACGACGTCTGCAGGCATGCTCGTGATTGCGGAGGCCAATCCGGGACAGACAGGTAGGACCGCAGTGGCTGCAGAGGGAGGTCTGGCCAGGGTTCTGAGTTGCGGCATCTCTGTTTTTTCTCCTGAGCCGCTTGTCTTTAAGGCCAGCTCTGCGAGAGTCCTCAAAGGAGACAGCTGCCTTGTAAATGGTGGAGCGCCAGGTGTCACGGTCTGCAGCAAGTGAAGACCACTGGCGGTGGTCGATTTGGCAGGCACTAAGTGACTTCTTCAGACAGTCTTTGTATCTCTTCTTTGGTGCCCCTCTGTCTCTGTGTCCAGTGGCGAGCTCGCCGAACAGGGTGATCTTGGGCAGGCGATGATCCTCCATCCTGGAGACGTGCCCAGCCCAGTGGACTGGGTCCGCAGCAGCAAAGCATCGATGCTCACAGTTTCCGCCTGTTCAAGGACCTCGACGTTGGTGACATAGTCACTCCAGTGAATGCCCAGGATGGTGCGCAGGCAGCGCTGGTGGAAGCGTTCGAGGAGTTGTAGTTGGCTGCGGTAGAGGGCCCAGGACTCGGAACCATACAACAGGGTGGTGAGAACGACAGCTCTGTACACGCTGATCTTGGTGCCTGTTTTCAGCTGTTGATTATGCCACACCCGCTTATATAGACGCCCGAAAGCGCTGTTTGCTTTTGTGAGTCTGCCGTCCAGCTCCTTGTCCAGCTTGGCATCCGCCGTGATGATGCAGCCAAGGTAGGTAAACTGGTGCACAGACTTCAGTTCAGACTCGCCGATGGTGATGTGGGGGGGGGGGGGGGGGGGCGATGCTCTACCTTGGGTGCCGGCTGATGGAGAACCTCTGTCTTTTTCAGACTGACCTCGAGTCCAACGAGCTGGGCAGCGTCTGCGATGCAGGATGTGATGCGCTGCAGGGCTCTCTCTGTGTGTGCAACGAGGGCAGCGTCGTCCGCAAAGAGCAGCTCACAAATCAGGTGGTCTAGGGTTTTGGAGTGGGCCTGCAGTCGCCTGAGGTTGAACAGGCTGCCATCGAGACGATACCTGATGTACACTGCATCATCATCGTCGAGGTCCACTGTGGCCTGCTTCAACATCATGCTAAAAAAAGATGGTGAAGAGAGTCGGTGCCAGCACACAGCCCTGCCTCACACCGTTAAGAATGGGGAATGGTTCTGAGAGGTCAGAGTCTGACCTGGCCTTGCTGGTCCTCGTGTAGCTGGATGATCATGCTGAGGAACTTTGGGGGACAGCCAAGTCGCTCCAGGATCTGCCACATGCCTTGCCTGCTCACAGTGTCGAACGCTTTTGTTAGGTCGACAAACGTTACATACAACCTTTTGTTCTGCTCGCGGCACTTCTCCTGAAGCTGTTTCATCACAAAGACCATGTCGGTGGTGCTCCTGTTGGCTCTGAAGCTACACTGGCCCTCTGTGAGGTGGTCTTCTGCGATGGCAGGTACCAGCCGATTCAGGAGCAGCCTTGCGAGTTTTTTCCCGGCAATGGACAGTAGGGTAATTCCACGGTAGTTGGAGCAGGCCGACCCCTCTCCTTTGTTCTTGTACAGGGTGATGACGACTGCATCGCGGAGATCCTTTGGTAGTGTTCCTTCCTCCCAGCAGCAGATAAAGAGATCATGGAGCTTGTTGTGCAGTGCTGGACCTCCATGTTTCCAGATCTCTGGTGGGATTCCATCAATGCCTGCTGCTTTGCCACTCTTGAGCTGGTGGATGGCTGTGAGGGTCTCTTCAGCAGTGGGCGGTTCGTCCAATTCAACCTTTACTGGGAGGTGTGGGATTTGGAGGATGACTGCTTTCCTGAACAGTCCGCTCAGTGCTGAAGAGGTCCTGAAAGTATTCCGACCAGCGGTTCAAGATGGAGTTATTATATGTGAGCAGTGCCTGTCCATCAGTGCTTTGCAGGGGACTTTGTATCAGGTGCCTGGGGCCATACACCGCTTTCAGTGCTTCGTAGAAGCCCTTGTAGTCACCGTTGTCAGCACAAAACTGGGTCCTCTGTGCGAGTCTGGTCCACCACTCGTTCTGGAGATCTCTGAGCTTGCGCTGGAGACTACTGCAGACGAGGCGGAAGGCAGACTTCTTCACAGGGCAGGAAGGCTGGGCTAGGTGGGCCTGATGGGTGACTCTTTTTTTTTTTTTTTTTTTTTTGCTAGGAGTTCCTGGATCTCTACGTCGTTTTCGTCAAACCAGTCTTTGTTCCTCTTTCTAGCGAAACCCAAGACTTCTACGGAGGATTTTGCGATAGCAGTTTTCATCTGTTCCCAGAGTGTTTCAGGGGAGGAGTCTGCTGGGTCAGCTGTGTCTGTGAGCCAGCGCTGTAAATCTGTCTGAAAGGCAGCTTTTACGTCGTCACGCTGAAGGCTGGCAACATCAAGCTTTTTCTTAGGGGGCCGCCCTTTCTTGGGTTTTGGCTTGAAGTGGAGCCTAGCCTGAGTTTGCAGCGGACAAGGCGGTGGTCAGTGTGGCACTCTGCGCTGGGCATCACTCTGGTTTGGAGGACATCACTGCGGTCCCTCTGACGCACTAGGACATAGTCGATAAGGTGCCAGTGTTTGGAGCGAGGATGCATCCAGGTGGTCTTTGTCCTTTTGCTGGAAAGTAGTGTTGGTGATGACAAGCTGCTGCTCTGCACAGAACTCCAACAGTAGGCGGCCATTGTCATTGCAGTTCTCGACGCCATGCTTGCCGAGGACTCCTTTCCAGGCTTCAGAGTCCTGGCCCACTGTGGCGTTGAAGTCGCCAAGGATGATGACTTTGTCGTCTGCAGGGGTGCTCTGTAGGAGGCTGCGAAGGTCAGTGTAGAACTTGTCCTTTTCTGCAGGCTCTGCCAGGAGGGTTGGGGAGTACACACTGAGAAGGGTGACGTGTTGCTGGTGTCTCAGTGGGAGGCGCATGGACATGATGCGGTCTGAGTGACCGGTTGGTAGGTTTTCCAGCTTAGTCGCAATGGAGGTCTTGACCATGAAGCCCACGCCTGAGAGCCGTCTTTCTGACGCAGACTTGCCTGACCAGTAGAGGATGTAGCCAGCGCCAAGTTCTTGGATACTGCCTTCGTCTGGGAGGCGTACTTCGCTGAGCGCAGCGATGTCGATGTTTCACCTCCGCAATTTATGGGCAATGAGGGCGACGTTCAGGGCGTCCGCTGTCTGCTGTGTCAAGCATGGTTCGGATGTTCCAGCATGCTACGTTGAGTCCGGTCTTGGTTGTTATTAGAGTGGATCCGTTGTGTTTACTTGTTTTCTGACCGCAGGAGGAGATGCCCGTTGACCGCGGCTAAGCAACTGGGGTTGTGAGGGGACGAGCTTTGGTTAGGCCACCTTTTCTAGGTCCCTCTCCGTGTGGAGCAAGCAGTGCTGTCCCTAGAGAAGGCTGCTTGGTCGTTCAGGGTGTGCCGAGTGACGTTGTCATCCCCAGGTCAACATCAGGCGATCCTGAACCGCCTGCATGCAGGTTTGAGACTGCGGCTTCCAGTGACATCTTTCACCTGCCGTTTCGCCTCTCGCCCGTCGCTACAGGACTTGGAATGGTCTGTCTCATGGTCCGTGGACGTTTCCTAAAGCCTGCGCGGTGGAGCTTTTTGGTGGAGTGCAGTGTGCGCAGTACTGGCCCCACCCTTTAAACCCTTGTAGTATCTGCCATGGCCTAGCAAGCTGGGACGATGGCATCGAGGTCCTCGGGTCGTAGGTTTTATATCAGACTGTCCTTGTCCTAGTCTCTGGCTCAAAAACCTTCCCCACAGACACGGGGGCTTTAAAGTTAGGGTTTTCCTCCCTTAGCCTTTCCGCAGCCAAGTACAATCACACACACAACTGTAAACAATACAATCATATACTTCTGTAAGCAGTTGTTACGATTGTGGTTGTGTTGTCCTGTGAGAGCATACATGTGTTACTCGTAAGAAACGATCCGATGTTTATTTAAGCTATCATGGTTATGATTGATGTACCTTTTTAAGTAACATTTTCTTTTGGTCGCGCAGAGCAGAATTCACTTTGTTATGATACGTTAAGTTTAGTCCAGAACGTTCTAGAAAGGTCGCGCTGTCTAGTGACCTCGTATGTGTGATGTCGGGTAGTTGGCGGCAGTTCGCAACATTTTGTTTTTCTGTGCGCGTGAATTGAGCAGCCTTTTTGTTTTGTTTTGTGAAAGGTCGAGAATCTTCTAGAGTGGATATGCAAGGTCGTGATAGGGCTACCATACTTTTATGTGACTTCATTATACACTGGGATTTAGAGCTGAAGTTAGCAGCCGAATTTTCGTTGCCTATTGTAGCTTTTCTAGAAAGATTATTTTGATGAGTTTCGGTTGCGTGTTTCGTTTTGATTGGTTGCGTTGTATGATTTTTGTAGATGATTCTGGAAATTGGTAGTATATATAAAGAGGGCGCTAGGAAAGCATGTATGTACATTGTCTTGCATTTGTCAGTTGTAGAGACACACAGTTATCGTAGGTACATGGCCCATATAGGTATGACTCTTTACAGTAGTGTGTGATTATACTGTTTACAGAAGTGCGTGATTGTTCTGTTTACAGCAGTGTGATTGTACTGCTGTTACGTGGTGGAGTCGTAGTCGTAGTATGATAAACACACCAGACGCACGCACGTAAGGTTCTTTTAAATAAACTTCATTCAGCTGCAATCCGTCACACGTGGCTTAAGGATGTAGACAATACTGGAGTAACAGTTCCAACAATATTTTAATTCAGCGATGCGATCTCCACACAATGCACTTCCAAATGCATCAACACTGATACAAAGTCTCTTCTGCAAATATCCACATTGTCGACACAAAGTCTCTCTACAACGTACACCACGCTGTTACGCTGTATCTCTCACAATGTAATTAGTCTAGGTACCGTCATTTCCGCACGTATTCACTTCTTGTTTCGTCACCAAGGAGTCGTGCATACCGGCACGTGAACCACTTAGTCCCGTCTCCACTCCCCATGACTTACTCGCAGTCTGCGATATAAATTCCTCATAACCAATTATTTCGCGAGTAACTTTGGTTCCAATCACTTCTTAATCTTCCATTTAATTCTGAGCTTAATTTTGGTCCCTTGACAATTCCCCCCAACTACCAGACAATACTCTGTATTGTTTCTTTCTCAACTCAAGGGCCAAATATTATGGATAAACTTGATTTCCACATAATTATACATAACACAAACTATGTCATCAAGACACACACGACTGTACGGATTTGGCAACCCAGTCAGAGATATTAAAAGTATCTCATCGACTAATACAACATCAAAATGATAGGGCGGTTGAAGTAGTAGATTCACACAACAACAACAATTAAGAATATACAAATTTCAAAGAGGCTCGGCCAGTTCAGGTGTGGTGAACGACTCGGCTTTATGATCACTCGACCGCGTGGCGCGCATCCATTTCTGATTTTGCAGCATTTTTCGGCACTCTCTACATACATGCACATACAACACAATGACTGTCAGCTTATAACTGGATTCACTTGTTCTGCCCTTGCATTTACACTACTCTGCACGGATAGTCGACACCTACGTTTTCTTTTCCTGGTATGTATTTCACATGATACCGATACGGTTGTAAGGTCATCGCCCACCGCAGCACCCGACTGTTTTGCAGCTGTGCCATTTGAAGGTAGCGCAGCGGCTGATGATCCGTTTCCAGGACGAACTCTTTACCGTACAAGTATTTCTGGAACTTCTTTACTCATTATCTCTTTTGTTGCGTAAGGCACGGGATAGCCTATTGCTTGATCTCCCGTGTCGACGGATCACTACAGCGCGTCCCTGACATTCCGTGGCCTTTGGGCGCTCTTCCTGTGTACTGTCTGAGCATGTTCATATGAAAGACCTTCTTCTTGCCATTTACCTCTAGCTTGTAGTCATGCTGCCCTTTTCGCTCCAGTACACGAAACGGCCCTTTCCAGTGCATCAACATCTTGTTATGGTCAGTGGGTAAGAGCAGTAGAACTTTGTCGCCTGAGTTTAACTGACGAACTTTCGCTTGTTTGTCAAAGTGTTTCATGTACACCGCACTGGAGTCCCTCAGGGCCTCTTGTGCGAACTTACAGGTGTCCTCCGGTCTGCTCCTGAGGTCTACCACGTACTGATATGTAGTTTTAACCTCTTCTTCCTCCTGTTCATTTGTCCATAGTTCTTTCAAGATGGTCACGGGTCCTCTGACCGTTCTGTCGTACAATAGACTCTCTTGTGGTGCCTCGCGGTATGCAAACAACGCTGCTGGCAAATAACGATCCCAGTCCGTTGGTCTCTCCTCGCACATCTTCTTCAACATCCCCTTCAACGTCCCGTTAAACCTCTCTACTAACCCATTGCACTGTGGATGATACGGGGTCGTGTGTAGTTGCCTTACCCCCAATAATCTGCTGACCTCCCCCATCAGTTCCGACGTGAACTGGGTTCCTCGGTAGCTCAAGATTTTGTTGGGCACTCCTACCCTGGAAAATATTTCCACTAACGCCTCGGCCACCCTCTCTGTCTCAATAGTCCTCAGGGCCACTGCTTCTGGGTATCTCGTATCATAATCTACGACTGTCAAGATGTACCGGTTTCCGGCGCTTGAAACTGGTGCTATCGGTCCAATAAGATCGACTGCCACATGGCGAAATGACGAGTCGATCAAAGGAACGCTTCCCAATGGTGCCTTCTTCGTTTTCCCCTTCGGTGCTGTTCTCTGGCACGTGTCACACGAGGCACAAAACCTCTTGATGTCCGCCATGATTCCTGGCCAATAAAAACTGCTCAAGATCCTGTCCGCGGTCTTCCTCTTTCCTAAGTGACCTGCCATCAGACCTTCATGGCCGATCGATATGACGGTGTTCCTGTACTTGGCTGGGACAATCAGCTGGGCCGTCATCTTCCCTGATTTATCTCTTATAAACTGTCGATACAGTAAACCCTTTTTTTAAGAAATAGCTCACCCAGCCCCCTCTGATCTCCTTATCTCCCCCAGACTTAACCTCACCGAACAGCTTGTCCAGTGACCTATCCCGTGTTTGCTCCTCCTTATCTCCCCCAGCCTTCACCTCACCGAACAGCTTGTCCAGTGACCTATCCCGTGTTTGCTCCTCCTTATCTCCCCCAGCCTTCACCTCACCGAACAGCTTGTCCAGTGACCTATCCTGTGTTTGCCCCTCCTTATCTCCCCCAGCCTTCACCTCACCGAACAGCTTGTTCAGTGATCTATCCTGTGTTTGCTCCTCCTTAATTTCTGCAGGGGTAGCGTTTACGCCCCGCTTTTGCTCAGGGTGATGAGTGACTTCGGCCCTTTTAACTCTCTCTTTGCTCGCCCCCTAGTTTCCACCGCGGCTGCCAGTGAAAATGAGGGGTCTGGGTCACCAGGTCCCCTTGCTCCTGGGGCATTCCCTAGAATTAAATCATTCAGCGGGTTAGGCATCACTAGTGCCTCGACCTGTCCGTTGAAGAATGGGGTGTGCACGGAAATTCTTGCTGTTGCAAATTCCCGCACAGTCCCATCGATCAGCGCACACTTTCGAGCCTCCCCTGTCATCTCTGTCTCGCTCACGAGCGTCTCCCTCACTACTGCCCCCGAGCAACCCGTGTCACGCAACACATGCACCTTTCTGTCTCTAATCATCCCCTCAAGTACGGGCATCGTGTCCTCCGTGTCCGAGCTACAGAAGCCCGACACAACAAAATGTGTCCGTCATCGCGGCTCAGTGAATCAATCACGCGGCTTTTTCTTACCTGAGCCCCTGGCTCCTCATATTGCACTACCCGCATCGCAGCAGTCTTCTGTGGCTTAGCTCGGCAGTCTCTCGCAAGATGACCTGTCTTGCCGCATACAAAACACGAACGTCTCTCCGGCGGTCTGTTCCCGTTTACTTTCGGAAATCGCGGCCCTGTCGCTGGCCCTGACTGAACTAAATCCCAACGGATTGGACCCACAGCCCCGTTGGCTGCCGGTGCAGGTCGCTTATCTTTGGGCTTTTCTGGAATTTCAGACTTTCGACGCAAAGGATTCACATCCGCTCTAGCATCGCGATAATTTTCTGCTGTTTCGAGCAGTTCCGCCACCGTTCTAAGTCTTCTTTCCCTAAGGTGGATGGCAAGCCCTGGCGCGCACTCGGTGAAAATTTGTTCGCGGAGTATCAGTTTCCTAAGATCGCCGTAAACAATCTCTGCACTACTCAGTTCGACCCACTTGTCGAAGTAATGAGTGAGACGGACGCAGAACTGCACATACGTCTCGCCGGACTGTATCTGTGCCTCCCGAAATATCCGGCGGAAACCCTCTTCCGTGAGCTCATAAGCGCGCAAAATCGAATCCTTGACCTTATCGTAGTCACATCTTATTTCCCGAGGCAGAGTGGACACGACATCCAATGCCTTTCCTGACAGCAGAACCGACAGGCTGATGGCCCATTCTTCCTCTGTCCATCCCTCCAGCTCCGCAAACGTCTCGAAATTGCTAATATAGGCATCGATAGAGTCTGTCGTCTGACAAAACTTCGGTAACTGCGGTCTCGGAGCCGCATGTCCGAACCGCCTTCGCTCACCCGTACCCAAACTGGCCTCCTCACGTCTTCTATCCAGTTCTAACTCTCTTGCTTTAAGTTCTGCTTCTATCTTTAACTTCTCTGGTGCAAGGACAAGTTTTTCTTTTGCCGCCGCCACCTTTTCACTCTAAAATTTCCTCCTTTCCGCTCTATCATTCCTTTCAACTCTCTGTTGAGTCTCTATGAACCTTCTCAGTTCCTCGCCCTGGTGGCCTAACTCCTTCCCCATACTCATCATCTTCTCGAGAGGCGTAAAACTATTTTCCGCCATATTGATCAGTTTCTTGTCGACACCCTGTGTGACAGACTACGTGAACAATATCTCCCCTGGTTACGCTCACTTTTGCTACAATGCCGCCAGAACTTCCCGTGTTCGTTGCGAGCACTCGTGTAGTATGTAGATTAAACCCCCTGTCTACTGGGACCGAAATGTTTAATTTTCGCTAGGCACCTTGCACCTAATCCCAGACAACTTAATTATATTTCCCCACACCCAGTAGGAACCTGTGTCATAAGTTATAGCTTCTGTAACAACACTTGGTTAGAGCCTCGCTCACTGTCCCCGACAGACAGCCTTCAACATACACCCCGAAAACAATACCAGCAATGACGAAGAACTAACAGGGCAATTAATTAGGAGACTAATTAATAAGCATGTAATTAGTGGACACTTGGTCCTAGCACTACATCTAGCGCTAACTTCGCTTTCCCGTCTGAGACTATATTTTGGGCCAAATTCTGGCAGGCTTGCCAACTTTGTCACGGACTGGCGGAAAGATGGTGGTTTGTTTGTGATGTGGGTGTAGGTTATATAATATTGTTAACAGGGGGATCTCCACTCACACTTTCATACTCTCATCATTGTAGCTATAAACATCTCATTCATCACATTTCTCTCACTCTGGAGAGGGCCGTCTCGCATGCGTTCCCCACACAAGCATACATACAACTGATTCACTAAGAACTCAGTTACTGAAATGCTAAAAGTATCGTTTTATTACACTCTCTTCATCTTCACTCTATTTAGTTTTGTCTAGTTCTGTGCACAGAAACACTAAAGTCACCTTACCTAGCCAGGTTTTCTATACACTACTAATGTGGCTATCTGGTCCTCGTTGGCACTGCGTCTGTCGACCCGCTATCTGTAGGTACTGGTCCTCGTCGGTGCTGCGTCTGTCGACCCTCTGGTAACGGTGATCTAATAATGTTCCCTGTGTCACCTAGGCACGTTCACAGATTGTCACTGCTGCACTCATGTACAGATCACATACTACTCTTGGGCTAAATACTCTTCAGATGAATCTGCAGTGGAAAACGTTCTTCTCTGCTTTAGTTACACTATAATAGCCCACCCGGTTTCCATCTCCTTGTCTTGGGTGTAACTAATCATCTTCCGTTGAATCTGTAATGACCGGTTATTTTCGACCACACCGCAAGTCAACACCACTTTTCATCTTCTCTCCGACCTCACGGTCTTTTTTGTCTCTCTCACTCAGCGCCCAGTCTCCAAGTGTTCTCTTCTTTCTACGCTCCGCTCCGTATATAATAATATACACAAGTCTCTCCCCCTTCCTCATTATGTATTTTTACGTGATGTCAGGAATATTCACTCACATCTCTACATCAATTCCAACTAATTTCAATAACTATATAAAATATACTAAACATGCATTTCACATCCAGTCCATGCATCAAATTTAGCCTAACACCCGTATCACAACATTAATATAATTATTTTGTGAACGGACTATTTCCTTCCAAATGCTGGAATTTCCTCAGACACTACTGAGTATATTCTTTTATTACAGAATCAGCCTGAAACCGTACTGACCCCCTGTCCCCCACTAAATAGGTGAGGTCCCTTCACTTCCGCACGTACACACTTCCTCTTATCAGTAGAAAAGTCACTACTGACCTACTTTTCCCCGCTAATTAGTCTAGGTACCGTCATTTTCCGCACGTATTCACTTATTGTTTCCCCATGCCAAGGAGTCGTGCATACCGGCACGTAAACCACTTAGTCCCGTCTCCACTCCCCATGACTTACTCGCAGTCTTCGATATGTATTCCTCATAACCAATTATTTCGCGAGTAACTTTGGTTCCACTCACTTCTTAATTTTCCTTTTAATTCTGAGCTTAATTTTGGTCCCTTGACATGTGCAAACTGATTAAACTTTGAGAAAACAAGGATTTTAATGGATAAAGCCATCCCCGTTACTTATGTGTCAAGGCTGTGCAGAACCACACTTTTAGTTAAGAGAGAACCGGGGGGTCACTGAGTGCAAGATAAGCCATCTGTGGCACGGCTGGGCGTGGGGGCAATTAGTCATTAGCGCGCGCCTTAGAGCTGTTCATGGTTCTAGAAAGGAGTACTCTTTCATTACCCTACACTATGTCTACGTGCGACAGCCGCATACCGGCGCACTGCAGCGGAAACGCTGAAAAATTTTAGTAACTGAACATTCATCACAAAATGCGTTTTTGTCTAAAGAATGTCATTATAACATGAGTGTAAATTTGTAGCTGATAAAATTTGCTTTCTTTTCATACTAAACATGCCCATGCTGCTTACTACCTGCACACATTCAAGAGCAGCTACATTTCATATGTGCAATACAATAAACATGCACTGACAAAATAAAGCGTTAACTTTGAAGCTCAATCTGTTGTGCATGTCAGTTTTCTGTGGGATGAAAAGTTGATGTATCTAAGCAGCATTCTAGCCTCTACTGTTATCACTTACTAGATTTCCTGGGCAATTCCTGCTAGAGCAACACTAGCGTCAGAAAGCACTCCGTTAGGTACATCAAGACGATCAACACAAACATGCTGATACCAGTAGTTGTGCACTGTGCTTATGCAGTACACTTGGGTTTACACAATAAATCATAACCACTATCGCAAGTAACAGGTCTTAAGCACACCACACTGGTTCCTTTACATTAACACTAACACAAATAACAGGTCTGAAGCACATCACACTGGGCCTTTATATGAACACGAACACAAATAATAGCACACTGGTGGTTCCTTAATATTAACCGTTTTTAGAATTTCATTTTCAGGGATGAATACAGTTTTTGTACTTGAATTGAATTACGTCTCCTTTTCCCGGTTGTTCGTTAATTATGTTTAACCATACTGTCTTTCCCTTACCACCATTTGGAATAAAGGAACCAGGATAATATGAATGAGCAGACAACAGTTAGTACCTGATACTATTAAACAGTATCACAGAGAATACCGGAGGCTATAAGCAGAGCATAAAGCACAGGGATTACACTATACACAACAGTACTCCATAGAGAATGAATGTTCAGACCTACTCAGTACAGTGCGAGGCACAGATAACTTATTATTCAGTCACACACAAACACTGTCTTTATCCTCGGATTTCACCCTAAAAAACCGTTCCTTGAATAATACTACCAACACAGGAACCAGCAGGCAATGGTGCACAAGTGTGTTAAACGGTTTTATGTAGAAAACTGACGAAGAGGAGATAGAGAACATTAAACACAGGCATTACACACCACACGTGAGTAGTCCGTTACAGAGATTAGAGAAGGAATTTTTGCTGCCAACCAATGACCTAGATAGCCTGCTCACAGCGGGGAGTAGCCCCGCACGCCACAGCAGGCTGCGGGCCAAACTAAAGAGTGCGAAATCGGCCTTTCTGTACCGGCCTTTCCGTGGTGTGGATCGGTCATACACGTGAGCCACAATGGCTTAGCCTTTCTTATTTTCATTCTTGTGATCCGTGAAAGAAGGTGTCGTCGTGAAACATGAAAGCCAAAACGCCCTAACAGCGCCCTGTGTATTCCATGACAAGTAAAAATCTGCTGTCAAACGTAAATTCTAGTCATAAATCCATCTTACCCCTCCAACAGCCCCCTCTCCTCCTTCGTTTGATTTTCCGGCCAGCTGAGGGATGCAGGAAGATTTTTATATGCATACTATTTTGGTTGACCTCTCGGAAAGTTCAAGGTCACAAGAGTTCCAGAATTAAAAACAATTAGACTTATTTTCACCAAACACGTTTCTTCTTAAATACTATTTTAAAAATTCAAACCCAAACTTGGTACAGAGATAGCATATGGTAAGACCTTTCTGTGCATACCAATCTGGATGATCCCTTGGAAAGGTCAAGAATCAAAAGAGGTCAACAAATGTGTGAAAAATGCCAAGTTTTTATCCAAGGTTTAGATCAGTCAAATACGTGAGCCATAAGGGCTTTGCCATTTTTATTATTCCTTTAATTTTATCTTATAGTTTCAACATTGTATGGTCCTCATTCCGTTAGGGCTATTACCTGCAAACCAGTTTTAGTGCTTGCTTTCTTGTTATCCCCCACCCAGGTCTGCAATGGGGGACTTATTTGTGGGGTTAACTACTTTTTAGTTCCCAGGGTCACCCTGGTCAACCCCATAGGGTGGGTCTTCCCCTCTATTCTGGGGCATGTGTTTCTGTCTACCCTTGGTCCATTCACCTGTATTTTCCTTTTTTAACTCTCCCTACTGTCTGTGCTGCCTGTAGCTCTTGATATTGGATATGTGTTGCTAAATGGTCTTAGCTTTATTTAGGCCCGATGTCGTAGGTTTATTTAATGTATTGGACCGGCTGGCGACATACATTCAATATTCTGTTATTTTATTTTCACAAGCAGTGCAGGCACGTCCTGAGAAAGCTCTGTTGCTGTCGGGACGTTAATCAATGTACAATCAATCAATCTTCAGTATGATGGTAGCAGTATGAATCATACAGACCACCTTTCAAGAATAAATACATGCATCACCCTGGTCAGCCCCATAGGGTGGGTCTTCCCCTCTATTTTGGGGCATGCGTTTCTGTCTACCCTTGGTCTATTCACCTGTATTTTCCTTTTTTAAACTCTCCCTACTGTCTGCGCTGCCTGTAGCTCTTGATATTGGATGTGTGTTGCTAAATGGTCTTAGGTTTATTTAGCGTATTAGACCGGCTGGCGACATACATTTCAATATTCTGTTTAGGTGTTTTTTTCACAAGCAGTGCAGGCATGTCCTGAGAAAGTCTTGTTGCTGTCGGGACGTTAAGCAACGTACAACTATCAATCAATCAGCTTTCATGTTATGCCGCATGGGCTGTTTGGAGAAACTTAATGTCTATCGCCACCAACCCAGACGCTAAAAATTAAATCAAGCACTAGCTAAGTTTACAGTGGAGCCAGAGAGAGGACGGCGAGTAAGGCTGGCAGGAACACAACTACACAGGGATGTAAAATTCCAGGAATTTATTGTGGTGATTATTTTATCTTGTATCAGCCCTATGAAATACAGGCAAACTTTAAATGTACCATTTGAGTGAGATCAGATCAATAAACGTCTGGAATCGTTCTTGCTGATTTGTTATTTTCTGTTTAGTGGTTCAGTTACATTATGCTAGAACACAACTGGCGCAAATCAAATAAGAAAATAATACGTTAGATTTATGTTTACACAAACAGTGTGGACAGGATCGAAGGCTGACTGACAATAACGTAATTTTGCTCATTTGATTTGCATATTCTGGCGTAAATATAACGTTTCAGTTTAACGTTAGTCTAACATTTTCATTATAATGCTAATCTAACTTTTGCAATCAACCATTAGACTAATTGTGTTACTCTAAGGTTTGTATTCTAGCGTTAATGTAACATAATTTTGCTCGTTTTATTAACGTAATTTTAATGTTTGAATCCTAGCTAAAATGGTTAGACGTTACAAATTAGTCATTCAAATTAACAAAATTCTGTAATCCTAACGTAATAACTAACGCAGGCGCTAACGTAATTCTAAAGTAGGAATGCTATCTTGGAAGAGCTTCAGGCATCCCAGGAACATGAATTAAATGATCGATGTCTCTTGCAGTTGTATCGTGTTTACGTTTCTCGGCAGTCAAGGTGTTAATTAACGTATTACATGCGTGCCCTATAGCACAGATAGATCGTACATGAAACTAGTTTTCGAGAAACCCGCACTCGCTTAAGGTGGTTGTCTAGAAAGCCTCCTAATGGACGATTTCCGGAAATCAGAAGTAGGTCACTATTGCACGGGTTTCGATGAAAACCGTGGATTAAAAACCCGGACAAACATGCGGATTGCGTGTTTGTCTGAGCTTTTTAATTGATTGTTTTTTGTCGAACCACAACAGTTTTGCTCTATTTCTGATATCTCTAGCATCAAATAAAGCTGCTTCAACATTTGTGTACACAATCTGAGCATTTATTTTTAAAATGGGGATAACAGCTTAACTGACTGATATCAAAAGTACCGCTGACCCATCTATTGTGAAAAGATTGTGTTAGCATAACCTTTCGAGATTGCATTGGGCTGTGAAGGGCCCCGGGGAGGGGTTCCTGCTGCCTGTTTGTTTTAAACAGGGATTTCAAATATCTACACCTTTGCAGAAAACCATTGGATTGTTGCCGGGTTTCCAACACCGGTAGTACCTGAAGATAATTCAGATGTCTTCAGATATGGACGGGATGTCGATATGCCTCCTCCCTGCGCTAAACCTCAAAGTGAGATTTTATATATATATATATGTATGTGTGCTTAAATCGAACACAATCAAGAATAAAGTCCATTTATTGTGCACTAATTGTCTCAAGGTTGCTTTTACTGATACTGTGATATTTCAAGCATGCAACAAACATCTCATGTTATAATGACCTTTTCGCGATTTGCTGAAAATGGGTCAAGTGTACACTGACCCTCTGCAGTCACCAGTACCAAAGAATGATTCATTTATAATACATTTTTGTGTGTATTTATGGCTAGATATTGTTATTAGGGTAATGTCAGGTATCTATACTGACTTGTCTTGAATCTTAATTCTACCGCCAACCTCACAACACGTGGTTAGAGCTGCTTAGCCTCCGAATGTTCATCTTTGGGATCTGGAATGATGGCTGTCCGTGGGATGGGCAATGTCACATATTAAAACTAAGCAAAAAAGTATATATATATATATATATATATATATATATATATATATATATATATATATATATATATATATATATATATATATATATATATATATATATATATATATATATATATACTTTTTTGATTAGTTTCCAGATCCCAAAGATGAACATTCGGAGGCTAAGCAGCTCTAACCACGTGTTGTGAGGTTGGCGGTAGAATTAAGATTCAAGACAAGTCATTATAGATACCTGACATTACCCTAATAACAATATCTAACCATAAATACACACAAGAATGTATTGTAAATGAATCATTCTTTGGTACTGGTGACTGCAGAGGGTCAGTGTACACTTGACCCATTTTCAGCAAATCGCGAAAAGGTCATTATAACATGAGATGTTTGTTGCATGCTTGAAATATCACAGTGTCAGTAAAAGCAACCTTGAGACAATTAGTGCACAATAAATGGACTTTATTCTTGATTGTGTTCGATTTAAGCACACAAAATGGCTGCCCAAATGTGGAACGGAAACCCCTCATTTTGTTTACGATGTTTTAGTCAATTACTGTTTCAAGCAGCAAACATAATGCCATGTGTTCGTTCCTTATATGTAAATAAAGCTGAAAACACCTGCTGTTTTTTTACAGCGCTAAAATCAAACAAGATGGGATGAACCATAACCCACAAAAATCCAGGGTACCAAAAAAAAAAACAACAAAACAAAACAAAACAAAAAAAAACCCCACGGATTTGTTCAATAGCATCCAGGTCCTGGTAAATCAAAGTGGCACAGTTGGAGTGCGCCTGAGTTGATCAGTGTTCAGGTCGTATTCCATAGGCAATAGATTTCCCTGTCCCCCATAACCCGCCCGTCAGGGCCGTCCATGATCACCTCGGTGCTGTGGACGTTAAACCCGAACTAACCAACCATAACCCACAAAGTCCCTTCTATATGAGAGCTGTCCTCGCTGTCAGGGGTCTCTACCTTTTGTCTTTGACCTGATTCTGATGTTGAAATATTGCCTATTGAACAAGATGCGGATTTCCTCCCAAAGTCTACGGTATTGTTTGGAGCTCACATGCGTTTTAATTTTAGAAACATTCAGAGTTGTTCATATTTTTAAGCTTATCCTTCTGATCCATTTCCATCCTCTTTATGCCAACCTCTGATCAACGCACACGCCGGCGCACACAAATAAAGACGAACACGAGGCGCCTCCCGCCATTATTGGTACGCTCTGTGGGCTTGAGTAGCGACAGGAATTCTGAAGAAGAATATCACGAGCAGCAAAATGACGTCACAATAAGCTTGACGTCATGGCATCGCTAGTCTCACAGATGTACACAGTTTCACGTCACTCATCCGAAAGGCACGTAGTCTTTCAGGGCTGACTGTTTTGTTCCACACAGCTCTTCCGGGACTGGCTGTTTGGTGGGAGTATATAGTGGATGCAAAACTTGAAAAAATGAATTGGTTATTATTCAAAAAGAGTTACAGTTCTGGCTTACGATCTCATTCAATGTCTTCCTACAAACTAGCTATATCCAACATATCAAGTAAATATGACAAAAATTACGGACTCTAATCTGGGTCAACCGACTTTCCATAAACTGTCTTTTATGTCTTCAAGGAGACATCCCGTTACAATATGCTCGCAGGCTGTCTTAGCCAACCCTTGAACAAAGTATTTCCCCGATTTTCAAGCTTGTGCGTACAGCAGTATCGGAGATTCTCGTGTTTACACACACACACACACACACACACACACACACACACACACACACACACACACACACACACACACACACACACACACACACACACACACACACACACACACACACATACACACACGCACACACACACACATACACACACACACACACACGCACGGGACAGACAAACAAACAAACACACACACACACATACACACACACACACACACATGAGGCACAAACAGCTGACAACATAACCCGGCGAAACGCGCTCGATTCACGCTGATACAATGCGACAGCCTCCCCGCGCCAAAACCGCGCACAGACAGCTGTTATTATATACTAATGGTCAAATCTTAAGGGTCACTTTTTACCCACCGTTTGCAGCCAAGCATTCAATGCAGCGTCGACGCATGGAGTTCACCGGGGTTCGGAGAACATGTTGTGGGATCGCTTCCCAATCTTGATGCAGGCAGCTGGAGGACGCCTTGATGTGGTGGTGGTAGGGGGGTGGGGGTGGGGTAGTGGTGGGTGGTAGTGGTGGTGGTGGTGGTGGTGGGGGGGGGGGGGGTTACTGACTATAAGTTGCCCCAGAACGTCCCAGGGGTGCTTGATGGGAGCCAGATCAGCTGCTCAAGGTACTCATCCACTACACGGGCGCGATGAGGTCGAGCGTTGTCGACCTGCAGAACAGCGTTGTCGCCTATGGCTTGGAGAGCTGGCTTGATGAGGGGCTGTACAATCTCGTCCCGATAGCGCAGTCCAGTCAGGGTGCCTCGGATAAAGTGGAAGGGTGGGGGGTGGGGTCCTGTCCTCGTTGCTGAAACCTGCCCAGACCATGACTGAGCCTCATCCGTAGCGATCCACTTCTTGGGCGCATTCATCCGTGAATCGCTCGCCCTGGCGTCTCCAGACCCTCACTGCCGTCGTTGAAGGACACAGTGAACTGTGACTCATCAGTAAACAGAACCTGAGTCCATTGGAGTCCGTTCCACCTCACATTTTGACGACACCATGTAACCCGGGCTCTGCGATGAGCTGGAGTGACGGGTATTGTCACTGCTGCTCTGCATGAAGCCAGCCAATATCGCGCAGACGTCAGCAGACTGTGCTTCTGCTGACATTAACGTTTGCAGCTTGCATCAGTTGACGTTGCAGAGTGGTTGACGTGACAGTTCGGTCGCGCAGAACCGCCACACAGAGGTATCTGTCCTCTCTTCTGCTGGTGCAGCGCAGGCGTCCTAAGCAGGGTCGTCGTTCTGCCCTTCCAGTTTCTTGGAATCGTGCCAACAGCCTCTGGATCACTAAATGGGACACCCCAAGACGTCT
This sequence comes from Semisulcospira habei, assembly GCA_036245525.1. Lineage (NCBI taxonomy): Eukaryota > Metazoa > Mollusca > Gastropoda > Semisulcospiridae > Semisulcospira > Semisulcospira habei. Next base: position 55,946,151 of record BTPG01000007.1, read on the forward strand.
CCCAACTTCTCGTCCGGAAATTCCATCCTGCAGCCATGCTAGCGCCCGGCTTTGATCTACTGGCGGTAGGCTTCGTCGTGGTGACACGGTTAGGAAAATGGCAATTATGCCCCTACTGTACCGGTACTTGTAGCGAAACAGAAGTGCTAAGTGTTCACGACTGACCCCTTTAGCATGTGCATCACGACTTTACTGAGTCCTGCCTGCCTTTCTACCTGCCTACCTTTGGTACGCTTGTCAATATCGCACAGCCTTTCACAAAACTGACGATGTTTCAGGTGCATTTGACACGTTCGTGGAAATTGATGAATTGTTGTCTATTTTTCCCTGTACAGTGGACTGTCTAAGGTCAACGTTTAACCTATTTGGATCGAAAGAACATTGTATTTTGTTAGTGTACTTGCGACAATAAACAATGACACAAAAAGTGGGGTGATCCTTAAGTTTTAACCATTAGTATAGTCTGCAGGAAGAAGAGTAATCTTACAGTGACTCCGTAACCGTCACGCGCGCGGGCCAACGAGTTTATGGCTCAACTGTGTCTACCGACGGCATCCTGTCTGGTCAGCAGAGTCCATGGAGTCATGGATATTACATAATGCTGCTTGCCGGAATCAAGGAATGCCAGCAGTATATTACACGTGTTCATAAAAAAAAATGTTACAAGAACATGCAGACTATCCATGACATGCACAAAGCATGGAATGCTACATGTAAAATAAATAAAATGAAAAATAAAAATTAATTTGCCCACATGTTTCAGGAGCTTGGCCTTGTAAGTTTTAAACGATTGCGCTGCTCTAACATCTGCAGGAATGAAGTTCCATTACTTTGCACCAGAATAGGGCAATAAATGTCCAGCCGAGGCATCAGTACTACAAGATTGTTCCCTGGTGTTCGACTAGACCCAGTATGAGCAAAGTGAAACAAACTATTGTGATAGGCTGATGTTTCTGAGAGGGTGCATGAGCACCAACTTATTATACGTACATAAACTGTTTTTTCAAGTGGCAAAATGTCTAATAGCTTGAACTTCTTGTTAGTACTAATTACTTCCGATGGTCTGTCAACAGTTAGTTTATGGCCCTTCTGTGGAGCGTTTAGACTTTATAAATTAGCATCGCTACTACCGTCCCAAAGAGAAGAGACCCCACCCGGGTCTGCCCTGGGGGACTTGGGTAGAGTTAACTACTTTTTAGTTCCCAGGGTCACCCTGGTCAGCCCCATAGGGTGGGTTTTCCCCTCTGTTCTGGGGCCTGGGTTTCTGTCTACCCTTGGTCCATTCACTTGTATTTTCCTTTTTTTAAACTCTCCCTACTGTCTGTGCTGCCTGTAGCTCTTGATTTTGGATATGTGTTGCTAAATGGTTTTAGGTTTATTTAGCGTATTAGACCGGTTGGCGACATACATTCAATATATATATATATATTTTTTAACAAGCAGTGCAGGCACGTCCTGAGAAAGTCTTGTTGCTGTTGGGACTTTAAGCAACGTACAACCTAAAGAGAAGAGGCATAATCCAAATGTGGCTGAATATGGGCAAAGTAGAATATAGTTAGTTATGTCTTTAAAAGAAACGCATACAGACTCTCAAAAAATGCAAAATAAGGAAATTTACATAGTCTATGAATGCTCAGATCTTGTTAAAAATATTGCATTCTCTCAAGAAATTGACGATTTTGTCCGGGGGAACATCCCGGAACAAAACCTTGAAGGAGTCTGCTGTGAAGTGTTTATATCTTGTGTCAATTAGATCGGCACAAGACAGCAAAAAGTGTCGAACAGAAAACTGCTCGTCATCGGCAAAACACTATGGACGCTCATCCTGTTTTAGCAAAGTAAGAGTGCGTAACATACGTGTGCCCGATGTGGAGCCGAGTGAGGACAGTCTCCTCATGGCGGCTGCCGCAGCGATAAGGTAGACTGTCGGACACCGTTGGAAAAGCTTCATGCAGCTTGTTCGCTTCCTCTTTGTCCCACTCGGACTGCCACTCGCGGGCTATGTACGCACTAATCACAGGTTTAAACAACTCTGAACAGTCTGTGTGTCACGGACAGGGTTATTGCGGGCATCGTTGGCGGCAGAATCTGTGATCCTGTTGCCTTCGATGCCTACATGCCCTGGGACCCAAATAAAAATGTCATAATATTCCTTTATCAAGTCCGCGTAAAGCTCTCGAATCTGCACCAGCAGGGGTTGGTCTGTTGCCGCGCCCTAAAGGGCCTGCAGGTCAGAAAGAGAGTCAGACAAAATCAGGAAGTTCCTTTTCCTAGACTGATTGGCATGCCTGACTGCCGTCTGCAGATGAGGTCGGGCACGGAAGGAAAGTGGACGGACAGCTCCAAGATGGGCATGGTAAATCTCTGCAAACGACGGGTTAAAAACACAATCGTAGGCAGGAATGTCTGGATGGGCCTTCAGCTTCAGAACGTAGCTGAGGATGAGGCGGATGCGGCGGAGCTTGAGAGAAGGCTCCCCTGCCTCGGCATACAGACTAGGAACTGGAGATGTTCGCAGACCTTGATGGTGAGTTGTGTTCACATGCTGTAGAACAGACTTGGAAGCGGAGCCATATACCACAGAGCTGTAATCCAGTTTGGACCGAACAAGGTTGGTTGTACATTGCTTAACGTCCTGACAGGACCGAACAAGGGCCCGGTACAGTCGAAGTAAGACAATGCGGTCTGCATCCCAGTCAGTACGACCAACGACACGAAGAACGTCGATGGCCTTCCGACAAGAGGTTCTAAGGTAATCAATACGGTTGCAGAAGGTCAGTCTTTTGTCAAAGATGACCCCCAGAAACTTTGCCTCCTCGGCCAACTTAATTGGCACTCCAGCAATGCTCAGGCTAGGTTCTGGGAAAAGAATCGTCTTAGTAAAATACACACAGACTATCTTGGAGGGTGAAAACCTGAATCCGTTGAGAGACACCCACCCCTGGATGTGATCAACGCACAGCTGCAAGCGCCTCTCAAGGGAAACACGTCCTCGACCTCGTGCACACAAAGCAAAGTCGTCCACAAACAAAGAGCATTCAGAATCATCCTTGACGGCCTTTACAATGTTATTAATTTTAATGCTAAATAAAACAAGGGGTAGAATGCTGCCCTGTGGGACACCCATCTCCTGTTCAAAGGAGTTAGAGAGGATAGAGCCCACACGGACATGGAACGACCGGTTAGACAAAAAATGTGAATAAAAACGGGCAGGTGCCCTTTAAAGCCCATGTCCGACAAATCAGACATTATGCCATACTTCTAGGTAGTGTCATATGCCTTCTCAAGATCGAACAAAAGTGCATATAGACATACTGCTTGTTGACAAAAGCATCTCGGATATACGACTCAAAGGGGACTAGATGGTCAGTTGTACTACAGAGGCGCCGGAAACCGCATTGGAGGTCTGTGATGAGATCCTGTGACTCAAGATGCCACACCAGGCGGGCGTTGACCAAGCGTTCCATAGTTTTACATAAACACGATGTCAAAGCGATTGGCTCATAGTTGCCCGGTTCGGAAGGATCCTTACAAGGCTTGGGGATTGGCACAACCACAGCCTGGTGTCAAGATGGCGGAAAATGTTAGTTAGTTATTGGAAGGAGCACAGAGCAGAGCAGGCGACTAAGGTCACCTCACGGTGGGATGGGTAAAAATCTAGTCAGCCAGACTACAAGAAGGTCTTAAGACAAGATGTAAATATACCTTAAAAATTTGTCAGGCTAAAATGTCGCACGAGTCTTTAAAACAAAAGTCTACAGACACTCACAAAAAAAGCAACGAAAAAAAAAAAAAAGTAAATTGGCATAGACTGTGAATGCTCAGATCTTGTTAAAAATAGTGCATTCTCTCAAGAAATTGAAGTTTTTATCCGGGGGAACATCCCGGAACAAAACCTTCAAGGAGTCTGCTGTGAAGTGTTTATATCTTGTGTCAATTAGATCGGCACAAGACAGCAAAAAGTGTAGAACAGAAAACTGCTCGTCATCGGCAAAACACCATGGACGCTCATCCTGTTTAAGTAAGTAAGAGTGCATAACATACGTGTACCCGATGTGGAGCCGAGCAAGAACAGTCTAATCACGGCGGCTGCCGCAGCGATAATGTAGACTGTCAGACACGGTAAGAAGAGCTTCATGCAGTTTGTTCGCTTCCTCTTTGTCCTACTCGGACTGCCACTTGCGGGCTATGTACGCACTAATCACAGGTTTAAAATCACTATGAACAGTCTGTGTGTCACGGACAGGGTTATTACGGGCATCGTTGGCAGCAGAATATGCGATCCTGTTGCATTCAATGCCCCCACATACCCTGGGACTCAAATAAAAATGATGTCATAATATTCCCTCATCAAGTCCACGTAAAGCTCTCGTATCTGCACCAGCAAAGGGTGGTCTGTTCCCGCACCCTGAAGGGCCTGCAGAGCAGAAAGAGAGTCAGACAGAATAAGGAAGTTCCTTTCCCTAGACTGATATGCATGCCTGGATGCCAGCAGAATTGCCTGCAGTTCTGCACTAAATACAGAGGAATGGTCAGGGAGGCGGAGCTTTAATGGGCGTCTAGGATGGCGAGAAGACACTGCCGCCGCAGCCACTCTACCATCCTCAGACTTGGACCCATCCGTATAAATACGGCAATAGCCTGGAAAACTTGAAAGGAGTTCATTGAGGCTCTGTTGGCATATGGTTTGTGGAGTACAGTCCTGTTACGATTGTGGTTGTGTTATCCTGTGAGAGCGTGCTTATGTTGATCGTAGGTAACGATTCAATGTTTTTTTGAGCTATCACGGTTACGTTTCACGTTTTCTTTTTAGTAAGATTTTTTTTTGTTCGTGAGTAGAGCCGATTTCGTTTTGTTAAGTTTAGTCCGGAACGTTCTAGAAAGGTCGCACTGTCTAGTGACATCGTAAGTGTCACGTCGGGTAGTTGGCATCGCAACATTTTTGCTACTTTTTGTTTTCCTGTGCGCGTCAATTGAGCAGCTTTTATTTTGTTTTGGCAATGTTCTCGTACCTTTTTGAGCTATCATGGAACGTGGTGATAGGGATACCATACTTTTATGTGACTTGGTTATACGCTAGAATTTAGAGCTGAAGTGAGCAGCTGAGTTTTTGTAGCCTGTTATAGTCTTTCTGGAAAGTTTATTTTAATGAGCTTCGGCTGCGTGTTTCGTTCTGATTGGTTGCATTGTATGATTCCCGTAGACGATTCTGGAATTTCGTAGTATTATATAAGGAGGGCGCTGGGAAAGCCTGGGCGTACATTGTCTTGCTTTGTCAATTGTAGAGACACGTAGTTTATTGCGAGAGACGCTGTGTATGAGAAACTATGTGTCGCAGTGTGGACATTGCAGAAGAAACTTTGTATCAGTAGTTTGTGCATTTGAAAGTGCATTACTGTGTGGATATCGCATCGCTGAATTAAATATTGTTGGAACTGTTACTCCAGTATTGTCTACATCCTTAAGCCACGTGTGACGGATTGCAGCTGAACGAGGTTTATTTTAAAAAAACTTTACGTGCGTGTATCTGGTGTGTTTATCATACTTCGACTACAACTCCACCACGTAACATTTTGGCGACCCCGACGAAACCTCTTCAGTTGGTTCAGTGGAAAGGGTAGCAGGAGAAAACAGCCAGCAGTGAAAAGCAGAGATGGCGATATCGGAGATGGAGACATTCCTGAAAATTGGAAAGGAATGTGGACTCGAAGGAGCTCAACTCCTCGAGTTTGTAAAAGAGAGAGAGAAGGAGAGACTAGAGAGAGAGAGGAGAAAGAAGAAAAGAGACGAGAGAGAGAAGAAAAGGAGAGACTAGAGAGAGAGGAGAAAGAAGAAAAGAGACGAGAGAGAGAAGAAAAGGAGAGACTGGAGAGAGAGGAGAAAGAAGAAAAGAGACGAGAGAGAGAAGAAAAGGAGAGATTGGAGAGAGAGGAAAAAGAAGAAAAGAGACGAGAGAAAGAAGAAAAAGAGAGATTGGAGAGAGAAGAAAGAGCTAGAGAACGTGAAATCATGAAACTTGAAATCCAAGCAGAAGAAGCAGAAAAACAACGAGAAGAGGCGGAGAGGCAGCGACAACACGAAATTCATCTGAAGCAGATGGAGATAGAGAAAGGCACAGAGCCAGAGAACTAATGAAGCAACAGCATTAGCGAGCAGAGAACAAACAGCCCGTGCGCCAAAACTTCCACCTTTTATTGAAAATTCAGATAAGATGGACGCTTATCTGGAGCGATTCGAGCGCTTCGCAAATAGCAACAATTGGAAACAAGAGACTTGGGCTATTAAACTGAGCGCACTTCTAACTGGCAAAGCGCTTGAATTTTACATCCGTTTGCCAAGAGAACATGCTGAAGGTTATACACAGTTGAAAGCCGCCCTGCTGAGACAGTATGACTTTACTGAAGAGAGTTACAGGCGACGATTTCGGAACTGCAAGCCTGAAGAAGGAGAAACACCCGGCCTATTCATTGAAAGAATCAGAAGCTACCTGGAGAAATGGATAGAGCTGGCTGGCCTAAACAGAGAGTACCAGGACTTGTGTGACCTCATCATCAAAGAACAAGTTTTCAGCGCATGTTCTAAGGACCTGGCAGCTCACCTCAGAGAGCAAAAAGACCAGTCACTAAAGGCCCTGGCCGACTTCGCTCAAAGATACCTTGACGCTCACAACATGAAGTTCGGGTCCAGTAAGCCACAGCGTGTGTCTGCACCAGCAGGGGAAATCCACAATGTCAGAGACACCCCGAGATACAGGCCGATGGAGAACCTGACATATTTTCTCTGTGGAAAGAAAGGTCACAAAGCGATACGGTGTCCTTCTAAAGATGTTCCCTGAGGCGACAACATCAGAAGATCCAACCAAGATCGTGGGATAGCAGGCAGAAGCAGTACCACGTCTCAACACAGAGCTGCCGCTGTATTAGCCAATGATGTGACGTCATCCAATGACTTTGAATCCAGAGAAAAGCGAGTGACGCCAGAGCTGATTGAATCTTTCAAAAAGAATGGACGCATCCCAGTAGGAGATGGGGCTACATTTTTACCAGTCTCAAACATCGCGCTGCCTGAGAATGAAGTGCCGAACATGCCGGTGGTGTCAGGATTCGTCGGCGACACACCAGTGAGAGTGTTGAGAGACACTGGTTGTAGCTGCATCATCGTGAGAGAGGACCTAGTAGCTGAAGACCAGAAGCTACAGGAGTGGACCACCCTCATTTTGGCTGACGGAACTGTAAGGATTATCCCCCTTGCCAAAGTCAGTGTCGACACCCCATACTTGACAGGAGAGGTGAAGGTGTTGTGCGTGAAGACGCCAGTCTACGACCTCATCATCGGAAACATTGATGGTGCCAGAAACGCAGACGATCCAGATCCAGAGTGGAGACCTGAAATATGTTCTGTTACCACGAGAAGTCAAGCAAAGAAGAGTCACCAGACCATCCCTCTAAAAGTGGCGGACAACACGTAAGCAGCAGTGGTGAATAAAGAAAGGCTGGTGGAGCTACAAAGAGCCGACACCACGCTTGACAAGTTCCGAGGTCAAACCGAGCCCGTAACGCGAAAGGGAAAAAAGATAACCTTCGAGATATCCTGTACCGGATTTTCGACAGTAATGGAGATAAACCTGTGCGTCAAGTAGTAGTTCCTGAACCTTTGAGAATGCAGGTGATGAAATTGGCACATGATTCCATATTGGGAGGACATTTGGGAATCAACAAGACGCTCGATAGAATCCGAGCCGTCTTCTACTGGCCTGATATGGGAGGCGACGTCACCCGATTCTGCAGATCGTGCGACATATGCCAGAAGACAATCTCCAAGGGAAAGGTGCCCAAGGTTCCTCTAGAGAAAATGCCATTGATCGATATGCCTTTCAAGCTGTTGACCAATATCTCCTCCGAGTGAAGATGGTCATCGATACATTTTGACCCTGGTGGACTACGGTACACGTTATCCTGAAGCCATACCATTGAAAAAGATCGACACTCCAACAGTAGCAGAGGCGCTCGTCGACATGTTCAGCCGTTTAGGAATTTCTGAAGAGATCCTGAGTGACCTAGGAACTCAGTTCGTCTCAGACTGCATGGAGGAAGTCAACCGGCTATTGAGCATCCGACACCTTACTACCACCCCTTATCACCCCATGTGTAATGCGCTGGTTGAAAAGTTTAATGGAACTTTGAAGGCTATGTTGAAGAAACTGTGCGCTGAGCAGCCAAGGTTGTGGCATAAATACATCAATGCCTTGCTCTTCGCATACGGTGAAGTTCCTCAGGATTCGACAAGGTTTTCCCCTTTTGAATTACTGTACGGTAGGACTGTAAGGGGGCCCATGCACATCCTGAAGGAGCTGTGGACCAAGGATATCGACGCACCTGAGGTAAAAATCAGCTATCAGTACGTCTTCGACCTGAGAGAGAAGCTGGAAGATACCCTCAGGATGGCCCGAGAAGAACTACGGAAGGCGCATTACTACGATCGTAAGGCAAAACCTCGACGATTCCAGCCAGGTGACCAAGTATTGGTTCTTCTTCCTACCGACAACAATAAACTTCTGATGCAGTGGAAGGGACCATACGTTGTCGGGACGGTGGTTGGCATCAACGACTACAGAGTCAAGGTCAACAACAAGGTGAAAACGTACCATGCTAATTTGCTGAAGAAGTATATTGAGAGAGGTCATCAAGACAAAACACAAATGGCCGCATCGGTGCGTCTTGCTGATGACGAAAGACTAGACGACGAGAACCTGTTTGACCTTAATGAACTCCAACACAAAGAGGATTTAGAGGATATCCAGTTCGGTCAGAATCTGACCCAGACTCAACGTGAAGAACTGTGCGTCCTGACTCAAGAGTTCGAGCATCGGTTTACACCTGACTCAGGGACAACAGACACCATCCAGCCCGAGGTTAATCTTACATCCGACAATCCGGTTCGCGACGAGTCGTGTCGTCTGTTTCGCTACACGAGTAAAGGACCGAGAAAGAATGTTCGAGCGACGCCGGACGTGAGAGTCGACAGGATTCCAGATTGCCAGTTGTTATCGCGAAGGTACAAGAGAGATCCAATTTGGTGTGTATGGACTATGACACTTTTCCTAAGCCGACTGTGGTTGACCCAGGTCCAATAACTGTGTGAACTATGTACTGTACCCTATAATTTGGTGATGTTCCTGAAACTAACTTTGACATTAATTTTAGTTTAACCCAAGGATTCGCAGAATTTTGGAGCAGATTACCTGAGCAGAGCAGTTTAAATGTACATTTCTGTGTGTCCAGAACTTTTGTATGAAACATTTTGATGCTCAGGACTGTTTACAGGAACTGTGAGACGTTTATTTTAATTTGATTTTTGATGTGAAGTTATATTTGTTTAGGGTTTTGTGTAGGTTTACACAGCCACAACCGTATTTTTAAAATTTGAGAAGAAATTTTTGTGAAATTTCATTCTTAAGAGGGGGGTAATGTTACGATTGTAGTTGTGTTATCCTGTGAGAGCATACATGTGTTATTCGTAGGTAACGATCCGTTGTTTATTTGAGCTATCACGGTTATGTTTCACGTGGTTTTTTTTTTTAGTAAGATTTTCTTTTGTTCGTGAGTAGAGCCGATTTTTGTTTTGTTAAGTTTAGTCCGGAACGTTCTAGACAGGTCGCACTATCTGGTGACATCATTAGTGTCACGTCGGTTAGTTGGCATCGCAACATTTTTGCTACTTTTTGTTTTCCTGTGCGCGTGTATTGAGCAGCCTTTATTTTGTTTTGGGAATGTTCTCGTACCTTTTTGAGCTATCATGGAACGTGGTGATAGGGATACCATACTTTTATGTGACTTAATTATACGCTAGAATTTAGAGCTGATGTAAGCAGCCGAGTTTTTGTAGCCTGTTATAGTTTCTCTGGAAAGTTTATGTTAATGAGCTTCGGCTGCGTGTTTCGTTCTGGTTGATTGCGTTGTATGATTTCCGTAGATGGTTCTGGAATTTCGTAGTATTATATAAGGAGGGCGCTGGGGAAACCCGGGCGTACATTGTCTTGCTTTGTCAGTTGTAGAGACACGTAGTTTATTGCGAGAGACGCTGTGTATGAGAAACTTTGTGTCGCAGTGTGGACATTGCAGAAGAGACTTTGTATCAGTAGTTTGTGCATTTGAAAGTGCATTACTGTGTGGATATCGCATCGCTGAATTAAATATTGTTGGAACTGTTACTCCAGTATTGCCTACATCCTTAAGCCACGTGTGACGGATTGCAGCTGAACGAGGTCTATTTTAAAGAACTCTACGTGTGTGCGCTTGGTGTAGTTTTCATTTCTACGACCAAAATTCCACCACGTAACACCAGCACCGGCTGGATTTGTTTGCCCTTAACTGAACGCAAATGCATTCTGCGGTTTTGGATTCCAGGTCCCCACGTCTGCGAGTAATACCGCAAATTGAGTAATGAATGTATACTGCCCCAGTATTCAGCATTGCCGTGCAGTACAGTGGAGTGCTGGATAGAAACGGCCTCATCGCTGATGTTAGGATTGAGACGCGATTCTGTTACACCAAACAAGATAAAAGCGATTGGGTTGACTCAAGAGCACACACAGATCGGGAACTGTGTTAGTTAAATGATAAACATTTAAATGGGCAATGTAACTGGCGCTATAACGCCATGATTGCTAATGTATGCCAGTACTAAAGAGTACTAATGAAAAAGCTTATAAATCAGTGATACAACGGCAGATAAGAACTGAAATTGTGAAACGAGCTAAAGAATATCAGCCCGCTCTCACACAGAATGTGGGAGGCAAGTGAAGAGAGGCACTTCTACACATTCACTGATGGGCCTCACTACCCTGCGGCCAGATAATACGTTGCAACGGTCACTAAGAAGGCCTAATCCCTTCAGCACACTTTAACACAGTCAAGGCTGAAAGACCCCGCTGCGCAACTGGGAAAATAAGTCCGTCAGCGCTGCGAAAGGACATAGATACGATCGTAGTGTGAATATATGTAGAGCACAAGTAGAGAAAGTGTCACGATGCACAAGTACTAGTGCTATAAGCGTCAGAAATCGCACAGAGTGAGAGGAACAGTAGCCACAAGTACTGTCAGCAGAAGTCAAAAGGGATGATAATTGGACCACGTATAGTCATTCGGAGCACAGCAGCGGTGAGGAGAGGACGCGCTCTAGAGCTCAGTCAAGCGAAGTGGTCACAGTACATCATAGAGCAGACCGGTGGCGGAGCTGTTGGTAGCTCTGTCCACCAAGTTATCTTCATAGCATAGTCTAGCATAGCCAACGAGGATAGATAGGGTGTGATAGACAAAAAAAACGGCAGCTGCAGGGACCGGTAGCCCGTAAGGGTGGTGGTCTCTGGCCCCGGCATAAGATAGACTTAAAGAAAGGAGAAGATGGCCACAGAAGTGTACTACCTCCAGCATGAACACCTACCAAACAAGCAAGCGGCATAAAGGGTTCTGAATCAAGGTAGGACCCCATGTGGGCCATTTTTTCTTGTTAGAATTGTCTAGCTTAATTCGAAGCCCAAACGAGAAAGACCAACGACACCCTAGGAACCAACACAAAGAACGCCTACGTCTTCTTTGTCCTACAGGGTCCCACGTGGTAACAGTCGTACGCTTACGCTTGTACAACAGTCGTTTGCTTCAGCTTGATACAGTCTCTACTTACGCTCAAAACAGTCGCTACTTACGCTTACAACAGTCGAACCCTACCCACGTGGAAACAGCTGTACTCTTACGCTTATAACGATATTCGAGGAGTCAACACAAGAACGCTACGTCTTCTTTGTTTGTTTTTTCTTCTTTGCTCTACAGGTACTACTCATACGCTTACCAGTCGTTACTCAAAGCTTCTGTCTTACGCTTACACTTACAAAAACAGGCCCTCGCGCCTGCTGGCACCCCCTGGGGGTCGCCACCTTAACCCAAAGGGTAAAATTGGCTGGCCTAAGCAGCCATCCCAAAGATGGCTGCAAATGGCCGGACTAGTGGGCAAAATGGTTCAAAAAACACCAAAAATCAACGCGCTCAAAAAGAAGCGCCTGACCTAAGTAGTGAGCTCGGTGAACACCCGAATTCAAATTCAAAGGTGATCACAATCCAGTCAGAACCAGATGGCCTCGATTGCGTCGCAACGCAGGTTGGGTCATACGTCACCCAGCCTGAGGGGCGAATCACCCGCCAGGCCACCGCTAGAAACAAAGGAATTGACAAAGGGAGTGACGTCACGCGGCCGGGAAAAGCGGCCGACCACGAAACGGACAATGACCCAAACCAATCGGAAAACGAAACCGACCGTCAAAGTGAACACGATTTAGAACAGGATCTAGAACGGGATAGCGATAGCGACTCGGCTAGTACTGTAGTCGAGGAGCAACCCTTCATGCGAAACAAAAAGCTCAGAAAAAGGAGGGAAAGGGCCTACAAACGCCCCGAAAAGGCAATGCTGGCTTTTCCCATTATGATAACGCCAGATAAAGAAGACGCTACCCTGTTTATGATGAGCATAAATAAACTGAATGAGGTGCTCACAGAAGCGTTTGGTCCACCAGTGGAAACGAGAAGGATCGCCTTCGGTAGGCGGATCCTCATAGGTTGCCCCACATGTGAAGTGCAAAGGCTAGCTACCAACAAACACACAGTAGGGGGGGTTAGAGTTACTTGCTCCATCCCCCGAACACCGGACACGGGGGCCGGAGAGGCCCGAGCACTCGGCATCTTAAAACCTATTCCGACCGAGGAAGATCTTTCGTTCATTGAGAGCGAAATCAAAACAAATCACCCTAGAGCCAGCGTACTGAAGAGACTAACAATGCGGGATGGGCAAGCTAGCCGAGCGCTCTTAGTCCAATTTCCAGGTGAAACGCTCCCTAAAACAATCAGAGTAGGGGGTGAAATCTTCAACATAGACAGGTACAAAGCAAAAGCGCTGCAGTGTCAAAAGTGTCAAAGATTTGGACACCTAACCAAATACTGTAAAGCCGACACACGGTGCGCTAAATGCAGCCAAGCCCACCCCACGCATGAGTGCAAGTTTAACCAACCAGAAGAATACTTCTGTCCCAACTGCCACGACACCGGGCACTCGGCCAACTATGGGGGCTGCAAGCTCAAGCGAGACCATAACAGGGCAGCCCGACTAGCCAGTTCAGGGCAAATGTCATACGCACAGGCGCTAATGAGCGAAAGACAGAATCGTCGCAGAGAGAACCCACCAAGGGAAAAGAACATCGCAAACGAGAACCCCAAACAGAACACAACCGACACCACGCCCAGACCTAATGACAACCCACCGAAGAACCCAAACGAGGCGACAGACACCCGGCAAACCGACCCCGCGATCACCCAAACACACCCAAGCCGCCAAGCAAACAAACAAGCCGACAGAATCGAACCGCACAACCGCACCCAAACAGTAATAGGCGAGAGCGACGGGCCCCCGCCACTGCGGAGGGGACCACAGCCGGACGAGACGGTGAACACCGCCGTCCCCCTCCCCCTCCACCTACAGTGGGAGAGTCTGGCCCTCCACCGCCCCCCCTCCTCTCCCCCCCAGGCAGCGGGGAGAGACCCTACGGCGGCCCCACTCAGCTGCCCCAACCTGGGAAGTGCCAACCCGCCCCCCGCACCCTGGGCCGGGGGGGAGGGAAGCAGAGCACAACCACACCACCCGACGCACAACCAGGAAAAACTGCAGCTATACCAACACATAATCGCCCTGGTGGACTCTGCAAACAGGAACATCGTAGGAATGTGCAGGCACGGCGACATCAAAGCATTAAATCAATTCCTAGGGCACTTCCGCTGCCTTCTGGACAACCTAAACACAGCCCTCCAATTCTAAATTCACAGGCCTCCGCATCCTCCAATGGAACTGTAGGTTCCTGTACTCTAAATTAGACGAATTCAAAAACTGGTTAACCCCCAACCCCCCGGAAATCCTCGCCCTCCAGGAGACAGGTTTCCGGGATAAACCCCCACAAATAAAGGGGTATAACTACCCACCCATTTATAAAAGTAGGACAAACCAACAAGGAGGAGGCGTGGCAATCTACTCAAAAACCGAAATACCAATCACAGAAATCACTCACACTCTAAACCCACACATAGAAGCTATAATAGGAGAGATAACCACACCCACAAACCGCAAACTCAAAATAGTAAACGTCTACATCCCAAACCAAAGAGTCTATAACCAAATACCAATAGAACATCTTAAAGACCTACTACTGGCAGGGGACATAGTGATAGGGGACTTTAACGCCAAAAGCCCGCAATGGGACGAAAATCAAGTAACAGCAGACGCAGCAGGGAAAAAACTAGAAACAGCAATAAATGAGACCCAACGATGTATCCTAAACACAGGCGAACCCACCCACATGTTCGCCCAGGGGAGCAGTGACAACATGAATGCACTAGACTTAGCCATAACCACCAACACCATCGCCGTGGAAACCCAATGGCAAGTAAATAGTGACAATCTAGGAAGTGACCACTTTCCGATGCTAATAACAATCAATGATAAAAGCCAAAGTCCCCTACCACCAAACCCAGGAGCCCCGAAAAAAATCAACACCAAACGAACAGACTGGGAAACATACCACGAAATAACTAGGCTTACCCCAAACTGGGATGAGAACCACAGCATAGACGATAAAACGGCCCACATCACAGACCACATTATCAGATCAGTCACGGAATGCACACCTGGCAGATCTGATATTGGAAAGCCAGGGAAATCATGGTGGACCAAGGCCTGTGATCGAGAAGTAAAAAACAGAAAAAGAAAGCTCCAAATCTGGAAAAAACACAAAACGCCCGAAAATAGGATAGAATACAATCGTGCCAAAGCCATAGCAAACCGCACCATTAAAGAAGCCAAAAAAGAAGACTGGCATGCCTTCACGGAATCAATTAACATCAACACCAAGATCAAAGAAAGCTGGGACAAAATTAAAGCCATCAACAACGGTCCGAGAAGTAGCATGCCATCCCTCAAAAAAGAAAACATAGTGTACGCCACAGACCAAGAAAAAGCAGAAATACTAGCCCACACCTTTAGCCAAGCCAGCTCAAATGACAACTTAACACCAGAATTCAGGGACCTCAAACCCCATTTGAGTACCTGCTTCGAACAACCACCCCAGTCAAACAATTACGAACTAGATAGCGAGATAACGATACTCGAACTAACCCAAGCCCTAAGAACCGCCGGGAAAGGTAAAGCCCCCGGCATAGACCTAATCACATACGAGATGATACAAAAAAGCCACCCCACCATGAAAAAAGCAATAGTTACCTTGTTTAATGACATATACACAAAAGGAGTATTCCCCACACAATGGAAAAAAGCATTAGTCTTTCCCCTCCCGAAACCAGGAAAACCAACACACCAACCCGACAGCTATAGGCCCATTGCGCTAACATCCCAGCTGGGCAAAACACTAGAAAAAATACTCAAACACCGACTCATGACCCACTGCGATAAACACCACATTCTACCCCCACAACAAAGTGGATTTAGAAAGAAGCACAGCCCACTCGATCACTTAACCACACTACAACAAGAAATCCTAAACACCCACCGAGAGAGGGGAACCGAACTCATAGGAATCTTCCTTGATATAGAGAAAGCCTACGACATGGTTTGGCACGAAAAACTACTCAGCAGGCTGGGCGACCTCGGAATAACAAACAAAATGTATAACTTTGTCAAAAGCTTCCTGGCAGACCGAAAAATAACAGTAAGAATAGGTAATTCGATATCTAAAGAACACACTTTAGACAACGGGGTACCACAAGGATCGGTACTAAGCCCCATCCTATTCACACTCCTGCTCACAGGCCTACAGCACGTCGTCAGGCATAATAAAATAATGCAATTCGCCGACGACACCTCACTAATAGGAAAGATCAAGAGCAGACAAAGAAAGTTTAAATGGGAATTAGTAGGATTCCAGGAATTCCAACAAGACCTAACAAGAATAGAAAATTTGCTAGTAAGAGCAGGCCTCAAAATTTCCCCCAATAAAACCCAAGCAATTATATTTAGGACCAACCAAAGTCCAAAATACCAAGTGAAAGCTCCGATCCCCAAATTACAAATTGGTAAAACAGAGATAGAATATGGCCAAAGCATCAAATTCCTAGGAGTAACATTCACAAAAAACAACAATTGGACACCGTATATTGAACAAATATGCCAGTCTGCCAGGAAAGGAATAAACCTAATGCGCAAGGTCAGCGGAGCAGACTGGGGCACTGACCCCAAATCACTCCTAAACCTATATCACGCCTTCGTAATGTCCAGACTACTCTACGCAGCCCCACTACTTACCAACCTAAACAAAAGTCAAACCAAAAAGCTGATGTCAGTACAAGCGGACGCCTTGAAAGTGGCCCTGGGGGTCCCCAGACACACCCCAAACCTGCTTGTACTGGCAGAGAGTGGGCAAAAACCCATAACGCTCATAATAAAGGAAAGAGCGGCTAACCTATATTATAAAACAGTATGTATGCCAGAAGACCACCCGGCCAAATTCACTCTCACCACAGACCACAAAACCAGAGGCAAACGCAACCAAACACCACAAATAAAAACCGTAGTCCAGGAAATCGAAGCCTCTATAAACCTAAAACTACCAAGCAGAACACCGATCATACAAATAAAGGCGCCACCATGGAGACTCCCACAAATAGAAGTAGATCTGGACCTAACTAAGTATCAGAAAACAGTAGACGGGCCCAAAATGAAAATGGAGTTTGACATTAAAAAAAACACTACATACAAAAACTACGCACTCATCTATACAGACGGGTCCCATGACCCAACCACCCACGCAACCGGACTAGGTATCCACGTCCCCAACAAATCGGACCGGGCCATAAAGCTACCAGATCACTCAGCGGTCTTCACAGCTGAACTCACGGCCATCCTAGGAGCTTATAAGGCAATAAAGAGTGACCTACAGAAAAACAAACACATACTCATAGTGACGGACTCGCTGTCAGCAATCCAAGCGATCCAAAACCTAGACTCATTCAGAGAAGACCTAACATACCTGATTAGAGTACAAGCAGCAGAACTCGCAGATCACGGTAAAACGATCAAAATCATGTGGGTCCCCTCCCACGTGGGGATCCCAGGCAATGAAAGTGCAGACAGAGTAGCGAAGAAAGGCCTCGATCAAGAATCGACCTTCTTCAACCTACCACTGTCAGCTAACGAGAGGTCCAATGCACTCAGACCCGCCTTTCAAAAACTATGGGTAAAAGAATTCCACCAGACCAAAAGAGGGAGACGGAAAAATCTCACAAGGGTACTTAACAACATACCCACCCTTCTTCAAGGCAAGAGGAAAGACCAATCACGGCTAACAAGAGTCCGATTGGGAGGCGAAAGATACCTAGTCCACCCGAACCAAATAGTATGCACATGCGGCCACATACTCACTACGGAACACGTACTATTAGACTGCCAAAATATAGAAGAAACCAGAGCCACAATAGCAGAAAGACTGAACACGCCCCTCACGTTAGAAGGCCTCATAAACCCTGACCCTACAACATGGTCCACCACCACCAAACTCACAATACACCTGCTCAACGAGCACCCCCTAGTTAAATACATATAAACAAACAAGGAAGGAGAGAGAAGGCAAACCACACCATCGACCCAGCGAGACCGGGACCCGGACACCCACTGGAGCACGGGCTCTCCCCAACGACCCAACCGCCCAAGGCGCGGACAGGCATGATGAAGGATAGAATAAAGCGATGCGCGTACATCAGCAACAGTCAAAATAAACCCCCTCCCCCCCATCCCCCGCCCCACCCCCCCTGGACGAAATCAGCGAAAGCTGGAAGTCCCGATCCCTTTCTAAAATAGCATAGCACCACGTATAGTGGTTGAAGTTAAAACAAGTAAAAACGTCTCTGCGCGAACACAAAATGAACAATGACACGCAAGTAAATCAATTTGCTCCTGTCGATAGCCTGAAAACCAAAACACAGAGTGATGTAAGGAAGTCTAGCTAAATGTTCTGGAAATGAGTCTTAATACACACGCACGGGGTGGCTGTACTGTGCCCACAGTTCCTGCTGTGAGTCTGGCGTGTATGTTAGCGGGGGACGCTGAAACGATAGGGTGGTTGTGTCATGCTGAAGTGTCCCCATGTTCCCATGGACCCGCCTCGCACTGTATGGCGGTAGTGGTGGTCGTTGCCACATAGGATACTGGCCCGGCATTTGTTGGTGATAGCTGCTTTGGTTCTCTGGTGTACCACCAACTTGTTTGCTGATGTGAGGTCTTGGCCTCTCTTTTTCTTCCAGGCTCTCCTCTCATCACAGAGATCGAGGATGTCATCGGTGACCCAGGGCTGTTTGCGCTTCCTCTGCTTCCCCAGCACTTCTTCTGCTGTAGAAAGTAACACCTCTTTTATATTTCCAGCAAGGGTGTCTACGTTGCAGTCCAAAGTAGCCAAGGCTGCAAATCTGCCTCCCACCTGGGCTTGGAAGAGCTCTTCTACTTCCGGGTCTTTTAGCTTCTGGAGGTCGAATCTGATGCGAGGGCTCTTGCTATCTCGTTTCAATGCCAGCTTCAACTTGAGGCTAGTAAGGACGAGGTTGTGGTCGCTGCCAATATCAGCGCCAGGAAAGGACCTCGTTTGTGCTTTGTTAACGCTGGATTTGAATCGTCGAGGCAGCAAGATGAAGTCAATCTGGTTATGGACCAGGCCTCCTGGCGATTGCCATGTCACTGTTCTTGACTTCTTGTGTGGATGGAGGGTATTAGCAACGGTGAGACGGTGACTCTGTGCGAACTCTAAAAGTCGCAGGCCTCTGTCGTTTGTTTCTCCAAGGCCAAACTTGCCAGCTGTTCCTGCCCATTGTTGGTAGGCGTCAGGGCCGATCTTTGCATTCCAGTCACCGAGGACAGTCAGAATGTCTTTCTTAGGTGTTTTCTTGATGATGTTGTCCAGTTGTTCGTAAAATTCTTCTAATTCTTCATCATCATGATCTGCTGTTGGAGCGTATACTTGAATGATAGTGATGTTGTGCGGTCGGGCGGAGATGCGGATGGAGATTAGTCTGCTTGACACGGGGGTGCAGCTGATGACAGTTCCAGCCACCTCTTTCCTTACGATAAAAGCTACGCCATGTTCGTGCTTGGTTTCTTTTCCGCTGAACCAGATTTTATGGCCTTCATCTGTTGTTGTTTCTCCGAAGCCTGTCCATCGAACTTCTGCAAGTCCTACAATGTCCCAGCGATAGCGCTTCAACTCGTGGGTGAGTTCCTTCACTTTGCCGCACTGGTAGAGTGTGCGAACGTTCCAAGTTCCGATAGTTATTCCTTGCGTGGGCAGCTTGATGGTGGGTTTGGTTCCAGTAACACACTTGTCGCCCCCACCCTGGAGACCTCCAATGGGGTGCGCGGTCGTTGGTGATCCGGGCCCCGACCGATCCGGCATGTTATTCTTCCTGATCTTCTTGTTGACAAGTACAGACTTGTCAACAAGAAGATCAGGAAGAGGATGAAAGAAGCCAAAGAAGATTGGATTGAAGACCAGTGTTGTAGCGTGGAAGAGGGCATGGCAAACGGCAACAGCAAGAAGGCTTATGAAACGCTAAGGACCCTCACCAAGACTCAACAGCGAACAGCCACAGTCATCGAAGACAGCAGCGGCCAACTCCTTACGGAAAACACTGCTGTACTAAACAGATGGACTGAGTACTGCCGAGACTTGTATAACTACAAGGCTGAGCCAGACACCAGCATCCTCCAAAACAACCAGGCTGGGGCCAGGAAGGCTGAAGACCTGCCAGTGTTAGCTGAAGAGGTGGAAGCAGCCGTACGCGGCCTGAAGGGAGGAAAGTCTCCAGGTGTAGACAACATACCTGCTGAACTGTTGAAACATGGAGGAGAAGTAACAACGAAGGTCCTCACTACACTCTGTCAAAAGATCTGGGAGCAAAAGAAATGGCCAGTAGAATGGACACAGTCTCTAGTGATCCCGCTCCCCAAGAAAGGAAACATGAAACAGTGCCAGAACTACAGAACTGTCAGTCTGATAAGTCACCCTAGCAAAGTAATGCTTAGAATCATTCTCAACCGCCTCAAAACTTTCGCCGAGGAACTGCTGGCAGAAGAACAGGCTGGCTTCAGAGTTGGAAGAAGCACTGTAGAGCAGATTTTCAACTGCCGCGTCCTGATCGAGAAACATCTGCAGCATCAGCGCGAACTCTACCACAACTTCATTGATTTCAGGAAAGCATTTGATCGCGTCTGGCACGACGGACTCTGGCAAGTCATGAGATCGTTCAACATAGAGGAGGGACTGATCCAAATGATAGAAGCGCTTTACAAGAACGCCTGCAGCGCGGTTCTACTTAACACTCAGTCAGGCGAGTTCTTCAGGACGACGATCGGTGTCCGTCAAGGATGCCTGCTCTCTCATGTCCTTTTCAACATATTCCTGGAGAAGATCATGCAGGAAACCCTCCACGACCACCATACTTCAATCTCTATTGGTGGCAGATCCCTGTGCAATCTTCGATTCGCATACGATATTGACCTCATGGCAGGCAGCAATAGTGAGCTCCAAAACCTGACAGACAAACTTTCAAGTAGCGCAAGGTCTTATGGCATGGAGATCAGTACGGATAAAAGCAAAGTGATGATCAACACCACAAGCGACAGCAGCAGCAACATTCACATGAACGGCCAGAAGCTAGAAGAGGTCAATAGCTTCAAGTACTTGGGAGCCACCCTGTCCAAAGACGGTAGTTGCATAGCAGAGATCCGTACCAGGATAGGTACAGCAACATCCGCAATGGCCAGGCTGGACAGGATATGGCGAAGTAACTCCATCAGCTTCACCATCAAGTACAGGCTTTACAAGTCCCTCGTAGTGTCTATTCTACTCTACGGCTGTGAGACTTGGACACTGCTTGCAGACTCAGAAAAGAAAATCCAGGCCTTTGAGAACAAGTGCCTGAGGAAGTTGCTCCGCATCTCGTACCGCGAGCACAAGACCAACGAATATGTACGGAGCATCGTCACTTCCCTGGTGGGCCCACATGAACCCCTTCTGGCAACCGTGAAACGGCGCAAGCTTGCTTGGTTTGGCCACGTGACCCGACACAACACCTTGTCCAAGACTATCCTCCAAGGCACTCTCGAAGGAAGTCGTCGGCGAGGTCGTCAGAGAAAGAGTTGGGTCGCAAACATAAAAGAATGGACCGAACTCGAGATGCCAGACTTGCTTGCCACCGCCCAAAATAGAACTCAGTGGAGAGCACTGTCTGTTGCTGCTGCCTTTCAGTCCCCCCAACGCCCAGTTCGGGCAAGGGACTGATGATGATGATGATGATGTACCACCAAACCTGGATTTGTTGTACTGTGGTTCCAGACTTAGTGCTACAGCAGATGTCACTGACAGTCCACCTTGACTCTCCGTTGCAGCACCGAACACGGATGCACCAGAGAGTGATTCTAGGTTGGGTGCTGCAGCGGACAATGACTGTCAGCCGGTTGCGACATCGGCGTAATATTTGGTGGTGCCAGCGTGTCCTTCAGGTCGCTGACTGCGGTCACGGCCACCACCTGCAGTCTGGTTGTTGACTTCAGTAGCTGGCGCCATGGCGACTAGGATAGATGGGGTCACCGCAAGAGAGAGAGAGAATCAATGAAATTTTAGTTTTACAACGGTTATGGCATGATATCGTCATTGACACAGCCAGTTTTCAAACCTGCCGTTGCTAACAACTACAAAACCATCTACACATTCGGGTGAACATGACTCGAGTGCAAGATAAGCCATCGGTGGCAATTAATCATTAGATCGCGCTAGTCATACTGACTGGAAGGACTGTTTATGATACTAGAAGAGAATGTTCTTCCAATATCCTACTACTAAGTGTATCTGCTGTCAAACATCCCGCAGGGTATGTAGAAAACTGAGGAAGCAGAGTTAGAGAACATTACACACGGGCACAACACACACATCATTAGTCCCGCCGCAACATAGATTATAAAAGGAATAGTTGATGCCGACAGTGACCAAATAGCCTGCTCTCAGCGGGGAGTGCCTGCATACCACAGCAGCAGGTAGCTGGCCAAACTAATGTGTAGGCCTGGAAATAGGGCTAACTACACTGCTGTGTCTATGATGCTAGTGACGTGTTCAGTTTTATATTACGATATGTGCTATGTAATTTGTGTTAGTGTGAAATCGTGTTTATTGTCTTTATCCTTAGACAACAATAGTTACTAAGGCATACGGTGTGTGTGTGTGTGTGTGTGTGTGTGTGTGTGTGTGTGTGTGTGTGTGGGTGTGTGTGTGTGTGTGTGCGTGTGTGTGTGTGTGGTGTGTGTGTGTGCGTGTGTGTGTGTGTGTGGTGTGTGTGTGTGTGTGCGTGTGTGTGTGTGTGTGTGTGTGTGTGTGTGTGTGTGTGTGTGTGTGTGTGTGTGTGTGTTGTGTGAAATAATGTTCACTAATAAGAAGGCAGTCCCATGTGAAAAGTGTGTGGGGACAATTAGCTTAAGACACCTGCTTCAAAAACTGTTCCAGCATCGCGAGAAGTGTGTGGCGACAATTAGCTAAGTAGTTCATATGATAAATGAAAAGGATAACAGGCTTTATTGGGAATAAATTGGACCCAGCATAGAAAGAAACATATAGTACATGTAGTTAAGGCATAATAATAATAATAATACCGTTATATGAAATGAAACTTTATTTTTCAAGGATAAATGATTAGGTACATTCAATGACCTTTTTTTCAATCATGTCCTTGCTAAGCTATAGCATGCACGTAAACACCCATACACATAATTTTATATATAAAAGTATACATAATAGTGAAAAGTACAGGCAACAATAATTCCATTTCAAATAATCAATGCTCACATTACACCACACACTCACACACACACACACACACACACACACACACACACACACACACACACACACACACACACACACACACACACTGATGTATACCAGTCCGCACATACACACACACACACACACACACACACGCACGCATACACACACACACACACACACACACACACACTGATTTCTACCCGTACACACACACACACACACACTCACACACAAACACACACACACAGACACACACACGGACACCAAGCAAAACATCGAACATCAAACATTAAAAAAATTATGATGTTATGCTGCCGAAAAAAATGACATTGAACACCTCAGCAAGTCTAAAGTATTATGATACATGAATATGAATAAGAAAATGTTTCTGGAGTCAATGACAGTATGTGAAAATAATAATATGAACAATATGTTTTCACATGTTCTTAATAAACTTATGCAGTTGGTACTTGAACGTTCGTAAAGAAGGCGCTGCTTTAATGTCTGCTGGAACTGTGTTCCATAATTTTGCACCAGAGTAGGAGAGGGACGTCTTGAAAATATCTAAGCGGGGCCTTGGTACTACCAGATTGTTGCCTAATGTTCGACTAGCTCAGTGGGCAAGTGCGAACAAATTAGAGAGATAAGCTGGTGAGTCTGAGAGGGTGATTTTGCACATGAGTCTCTTGGCTTGACTTCGCGAACGAAGATTCTATAGGGCTTGCCCACGTCGTCTGCAGGCATTTTCGTGGCTGCGGAGGCCAATCCGGGACAGGCAGGTACGACCGCAGTGGCTGCAGGGGAAGGTCTGTTCAGGGTTCTGAGTTACGACAGCTCTGTTTTTTCTTCTGAGCCGCTTGTCCTTAAGGTTAGCTCTGCGAGAGTCCTCAAAGGAGACGGCTGCCTTGTGAATGGTGGAGCGCCACGTGTCACGGTCCGCAGCAAGCGAAGACCACTGGCGGTGGTCGATTTGGCAGGCACTAAGTGACTTCTTGAGACCGTCTTTGTATCTCTTCTTTGGTGCCCCTCTGTCTCGGTGTCCAGTGGCGAGCTCGCCGAACAGAGTGATCTTGGGTAGGCGATGATCCTCCATCCTGGAGACGTGCCCCGCCCAGCGAAGCTGTGTCCGCAGCAGCAAAGCCTCGATGCTCACAGTTTCCGCCTGTTCAAGGACCTCGACGTTGGTGACATAGTCACTCCAGTGAATGCTGAGGATGGTACGCAGGCAGCGCTGGTGAAAGCGTTCGAGGAGTCGTAGTTGGCTGCGGTAGAGGGCCCAGGACTCGGAACCGTACAGCAGGGTGGTGAGGACGACAGCTCTGTACACGCTGATCTTGGTGCCTTTTTTCAGCTGTTGATTGTGCCACACCCGCTTGAATAGTCGCCCGAAAGCACTGTTCGCTTTTGCCAGCCTGTTGTCCAGCTCCTTGTCCAGCTTGGCGTCTGACGTGATGATGCAGCCAAGGTAGGTAAACTGGTGTACAGACTTCAGTTCGGACTCGCCGATGGTGATGTGGGGAGGGCGATGCTCTTCCTTGGGTGCCGGCTGATGAAGGACCTCTGTCTTTTTCAGACTGACCTCAAGTCCAAAGAGCTGGGCGGCATCTGCGAGGCAGGACGTAATGCGCTGCAAGGCTCTCTCTGTGTGTGCAACGAGGGCAGCGTCATCAGCAAAGAGCAGCTCACGAATCAGTTGGTCTAGGGTTTTCGTGTGGGCCTGCAGTCGTCTGAGGTTGAACAGGCTGCCATCGAGACGATACCTGATGTACACTGCGTCGTCGTCGTCGAGGTCCACTGTGGCCTGCTTCAACATCATGCTGAAGAAGATGGTGAAGAGGGTCGGTGCCAGCACGCAGCCTTGCTTCACGCCGTTGCGAATGGGGAATGGTTCTGAGAGGTCACTGTTTAGTCTGACCTGGCCTTGCTGGTCCTCGTGGAGCTGGACGATCATGTTGAGGAACTTTGGGGGACAGCCTAGTCGCTCCAGGATCTGCCACATACCTTGCCTGCTCACAGTGTCAAACGCTTTTGTTAGGTCGACAAACGTTACGTACAGCCCTTTGTTCTGCTCGCGGCACTTCTCCTGAAGCTGTCTCAGCACAAAGACCATGTCGGTGGTACTCCTGTTGGCTCTGAAGCCACACTGGCCCTCTGGGAGGTGGTCTTCAGCGATGGCAGGTACCAGCCGATTCAGGAGCAACCTTGCGAGAATTTTCCCGGCAATGGACAGCAGGGTAATTCCACGATAATTAGAGCAGGCAGACTTCTCTCCTTTGTTCTTGTACAGGGTGATAATGACTGCATCACGGAGATCCTTTGGTAGTGTTCCTTTTTCCCAACAGCAGAGAAAGAGGTCGTGGAGCTTGTTGTGCAGTGCTGGGCCTCCATGTTTCCAGATCTCTGGCGGGATTCCGTCAATGCCTGCTGCTTTGCCACTCTTGAGCTGGTGGATGGCTGTGAGGGTCTCTTCGGCGGTGGGCGGTTCGTCCAATTCAACCTTTAGTGGAAGGTGTGGGATTTGAAGGATGACTGTTTCTTGAACAGTGCGCTCAGCGCCGAAGAGGTCCTGAAAGTATTCCGACCAGCGGTTCAAGATGGAGGTATTATCTGTGAGGAGTGCCTGTCCATCAGCGCTTCGCAGGGGACTTTGTACCAGGTGCCTAGGGCCATACACTGCTTTCAGTGCTTCGTAGAAGCCCCTGTAGTCACCGTTGTCAGCGCAGAGCTGGGTCCTCTGTGCGAGTCTGGACCACCACTCGTTCTGGATCTCTCTAAGCTTGAGCTGGAGACTGCTGCAGATGAGGCGGAAGGCAGACTTCTTCACAGGGCAGGAAGGCTGGGCTAGGTGGGCCTGGTGGGCGGCTCTTTTTTTTTGCTAGAAGTTCCTGGATCTATACGTCGTTTTCGTCAAACCAGTCTTTGTTCCTCTTTCTAGCAAAGCCCAAGACTTCCACAGAAGATTTTACAATAGCAGTTTTCAGTTGTTCCCAGAGTGTTTCAGGGGAGGAGTCTGCTGGATCAACTGTGTCTTTGAGCATGCGCTGTAAATCGGCCTGAAGGGCAGCTTTCTTGTCGTCACGCTGAAGGCTGGCAACATCAAGCTTTTTCTTGGGGGGGGGGGGGGGGGGCGATGCTCTTTCTTGGGTTTCAGCTTGAGGCGGAGCCTGAGTTTGCAGCGAACAAGGCGGTGGTCAGTGTGGCACTCTGCGCTGGGCATCACTCTGGTGAGAAGGACGTCACTGCGGTCCCTCTGACGCACTAGGACATAGTCGATAAGGTGCCAGTGCTTGGAGCTAGGATGCATCCAGGTGGTCTTTCGACTGTCCTTTTGCTGGAAAGTAGTGTTGGTGATGACAAGTTGCTGTTCTGCACAGAGCTCCAACAGTAAGCGACCATTGTCATTGCAGTTCCCAACGCCATGCTTGCCGAGGACTCCTTTCCAGGCTTCAGAGTCTTGGCCCACTCTGGCGTTGAAGTCGCCAAGGATGATGACTTTGTCGTCTGCAGGGGTGCTCTGCAGGAGGCTGCGCAGGTCAGAGTAGAACTTGTCTTTTTCTGCAGGCTCTGCCAGGAGGGTTGGGGAGTACACACTGAGAAGGGTGACGTATTGCTGGTGTCTCAGTGGGAGGCGCATGGACATGATGCGGTCGGAGTGACCCGTTGGTAGGTTTTCCAACTTAGTCGCAATGTGGGTCTTCACCATGAAGCCCACGCCTGAGAGCCGTCTTTCTGATGCAGGCCTGCCTGACCAGTAGAGGGTGTAGCCAGCGCCAAGTTCTTGGAGGCTGCCTTCCTCCGGGAGGCGTACTTCGCTGAGCGCGGCGATGTCGATGTTTAACCTCCGCAATTCATGGGCAATGAGGGCGGAGCGACGTTCAGGGCGTCCGCTGTCTATGTCGAGCATGGTTCGGATGTTCCAGCATGCTACGTTGAGTCCGGTCGTGGTCGTCATGAGAGTGGATCCATTGTTTTTTCTTGTTTTCTGACCGCATGAGAAGATGCCCGTTGACCGCGGCTAGCCAACTGGGTTACGAGGGGATGAGCTTTGGTTAGGCCACCTTTTCTAGGCCCCTCTCCGTGTGGAGCAAGCAGTGCTGTCCCTAGAGAAGGCTGCTTGGTCGTTCAGGGTGTGCCGAGTGACGTTGTCATCCCCATGTCAACATCAGGCGACCAATATCCTGAACCGCCTGCATGCAGGTTTGAGACTGCGGCTTCCAGTGACATCTTTCACCTGCCGTTTTGCCCCTTGCCCATCGCTACAGGACTTGGAAAGTTCAGTGTCATAGTCCGTGGGCGTTTCCTAAAGCCTGCGCGGTGGAGCTTTTTGGTGGAGTGCAGTGTGCGCAGTACTGGCCCCACCCTTTAAACCCTTGGTTCGTTTGCCATGGCCTAGCAAGCTGGGACGGTGGCATCGAGGTCCTCGGGTCGTAGGTTTTATATCAGACTGTCCTTGTCTTAGTCTCTGGCTCAAAAGCCTTCCCCGGAGACACGGGGGCTTTGATGTCAGGGGTTTCCTCCCTTAGCCTTTCCGCAGCCAAGCGGCCAAGCCTGAGTACCAACTTATTATAAATGAACTGCTTCAAGTGGTAGGATATCCAGCAGCTTGAACTTGTAATCAGTACTAATGACTTGCATGGGTCTGTCAACGATTAATTTGATTACCCGCCTGTGAAGCGAATTCATCCTTTTGAGATTAGCATCACTGCTCCCATCCCACACTGAGGAGGCATAATCCAAATGTGGCTGAATATGGGCACAGTAAAAAAGTTTCCTAGTTGGTTCGTTAGTAAAAAAATCTTAATTTTGACAGTAAGAATAAGTTTTTTGATATTATTTTACACACTTTGGTAAGAGAGAGAGAGAGAGAGAGAGAGAGAGAGAGAGAGAGAGAGAGAGAGAGAGAGAGAGAGAGCGAGCATGTTTCATTCATCTGTGGCACGGGCAATTAACATCCACAGATCCCTGTGACCATTGTGTCCTCTCTCATTCATGATAGTCCCATTTTGGTCTCATACTAAGGTCGCATAGACATAGCTGCACTGTCTCATCGGTCTTTTGGGGGTTGAACTCACGTGAGTAAGTGCTGCGACGGCACAGAGACCTCAGCTTTGTGACAGTCACATTGTGGGCTCATGCAAAGGTCGCATATACGTCGCAGTACCATCTCATAGGTCTTTCAGAGAAGAGCTCATGTCAGCTATTCATGGTTGTTGCCACGATTTCGCGTTGAGCCCAAAATGCGACGGTCGCGAATGTTCCGTGGCAGGTACATAAATAGTGACCATAATGCCAAGCTGTTTCCAAATTACGACGGTCACGCGACCATCTATTGCTAGCAGGGCTCACCTTAAGACAACACCTTGCCAAAATATGTCTACTCGTCTTTACTCTTCTTGTGTCCTCTGTTGCAGATGCTTCTAATTCCAAACTTAGAAGATCACTGCACCCACGTCTCTCTGGAATTGGCCGTCAGAGGAGAAGCGTAGGTAAGTGCACATTACGTTACCAGTTCAACAGCAAGGTTGTTGACGCGTGAGATGAAAAGCTCTTACTTTTCCTATCTACGTCACACAGTTCTACATCAAGGTTGTTGACGCCTGAGATGAAAAGCTCTTACAGTTCCTATCTACGTCACACAACCAATCCCGTTTGCGGAAACATTACCACGTGACCTCGCCCCGCAAAAGCAGCGACTTATTGTGGACTTTATTTGGTAGTTACTTTGCGTCGCGCCAGTTTTGCTGCATGAAAGAACATCAAACCGTTTTAAAGTACGAAGTTACTTAGCGTTGTTCGAATCAATATGCACGCTAGAGTTGTTATATATATATATATATATATATATATATATATATATATATATATATATATATATATATATATATATATATATATATATATATATATATATATATATATAATGCAGTACGATATATTACATAATACACCAGAAAGTACCTTAGCTTAATCCTAAGCACATCGGCGTCCTATCAGTCCAGGCAATCTGTAGACAAGGTTAAAAAATTTCAAGATGACTTTATTTCAAGATGATTTTCTGACATTAGTAAGAAGACATTTGTAGAAGTATCTCTCAAACCTGCTCTAAAGTCCCCATGACAGTATTTTTTGGGCGAATTAGTTGAATAAAAGCATGGAAAGCGGGAATCTCAGATGCACATCCATTAAACAGATTTGAACAAACCATTTAGGTGAGGTCAAATACACCACTGACGTTAAAATACCCGCACTGCTGACGTCGAAAGACCCGCACTACTCACTTCAAAATACCTGCACGAGTCAACGTTAAGCTTCATTAAAACAATATTTCCAAGCATACTTTTTCAGAAGGCAAGGCATGCTCTAACAGATAGCACCTTTTTTTTTTTTTTTTTTTTTTTGACAAGCTTGAAATGACTGAACTGGACTGATACAAAAAGAAAATAGCAAAGTCTCATTACTGTTCAGGCCCTTCATGATCAGGTATACTTATCATCAAAAGAAACGCGAAAATTTCAAACGTTGATTCCCCTACTAAAACATCTCAACTGTAAAGAGTTAACTTGTGTGACAAGTGAGAGGAACAGTAGCCACATGTATTGTCGGCAGAAGTCAAAAGGGATGATAATTGGACCACGTATAGTGGTTGAACTTAACACAAGTGAAAACGTCTCTGCGCGAACACAAAATAAACAATGACACGCAAGTAAATCAAATTTGCTCCTGTTGATAGCCTGAAAACCAAAACAAAGAATGATGTAAGGAAGTCTAGCTAAATGTTCTGGAAATGAGTCTTAATACACACGCACGGGGCAGGGATCTAACAAACAGTTAGATCCCTGCCCGGAGAAAGACATGGGTTATATAAGAGACCTGATCCATAGTATTTTCGAAATAAAAACAAACACATCTTTTGTCAAAATATGGTTATTTTTCACATATTTCCTGATCTCTTGTGACCTTTGACCCTTCTGATGGATCAACCAAATTAGTAGACATAAGAATGCCTTACCATCAGGTATCTTTGTACGAAGTTTAGGTTTCAAGTTGTGAATAGTATTTGAGAAAAAGTCAATTTTGTCAAATTATTGAAATGTGTTGATCCACACCGGAGTCCGCAAGTTTTCTTATTTTTAGTAGATATTTTGCATATCGCTAGTTTAAAGGAAGAGATTAAATGAGTTCGTTAACCAGCATTGTACCTCTTCAACTTTTTGATGATAATTAAATATTTTTAGAAAAAATAGTTTCCCCTTTTTCGGAATTAATTTCACGATTTTTTTTGGATTAATTATATTCTCATTAATAATCGCATGATTTTTCAACAACAACAACAACAACAAAAAACCCAAGCAAACAGACAAAAAAAAAATGAAAAAAACACCGTATTTACATATGCCCCCTTCACATACACGGATTTTTCTTACGAGTCCTTACGGATCGCACAAATGCACGGATCCTTACGGATCCTTACGAATTGGCCACTTTTACGACCTAGTTACAAGTGCTTACGATTTACTACGAGCTATTTGCGGTTTAATTACGGATTATTACGAGGTATTACGATGTATGTACGGCAAAATTCCACGATTTGTTACGAGTTGTCACGGATAACTACGAGCAACTTACGGGCATTTTACGAGCTTTTTACGGTTTGTTACGAGTACATTACGGAAAGTTACTATTCATCGAAGCTTTTACGAGCTGTTTACGTGTTGTTACGAATAGTTACGAGTTAGTTACGAGTATTTACAAGTCCTTACGATTTTTGGCCCCAAAATATAACAACATTGGATTGTGTCGTGATGTCAGTTATTACTCTTAAGACTAAAATAACACACACACACACACACACACACACACACACACACACACACACACACACACACACACACACACACACACACACACACACACACACACACACACTGTGCTTTTTGGACGATGAGGCGAGCGTTTTCCTCCCACTTAAGGTCACACGACAGGATAGTGCCAAGAAACTTAAAGTTATACTTTGCTTTATTTCTTTATTTATAATATTCAAAACAGTTTACAAGTTATACAAGTTACAATACATTTACTTTCAATATTACACTGTTCAAGATATTTCCTTTACTAAGTGTTCAATGGGCGTCAGTAGTCGGCGTCGGCGGCGCCTTGGGCGTAGCAGACATATAGACACTCAAGTTAAAGTCCGAGATGAAGGAAGTGTTGGAGTTCTGTGTCTGAAAAGCACCGGTCAAGGTTGCTGCAGTATCCTTCGAAGTTGACGTTGTAGTGGTGGGTGCCTGGGTTCTACTGCGGACTGGGGTAGAGTGCGCTGGGCGTTACAGCTGATCCGGCAGGACGGGTTGCGGGTTGGCCGGTTGAAACTGTGTCCACGGGTACTGTCCTTGCTGTTGCAGGACATCGGCAGGTGGGTTGGATGCTGTCAGGTTGCATGCCATGATGTAGTTGGTAGTCAGCTGGGGAAGATGGGTCTGCCTCAACACTGTGGTGGACGTTGTCGGCGTAGAACAGGGAGATGCGACGAGGTGTGGTGTTGCTTGCAACCGCGTGTACTGCTGTGCTGCTGGCTGGCTGGCTTGCTGCATGAATCTGAACGGAGGCCGTGGTGGCTGCAAAAAGGTGACTTGCGCTTGACAACGTTCCCGGTTGGACTGTTTCACATACTCCATCGCCTTGGAGGTGGCTTCATGGGTGAAATCCTCCAGGCAGGAAGGGGCCATCTTCACCATGAGCATGCCGTGGAAGTCGCAGGTCTTCTCTATGTCACTCTTCGGCTCTGCCAGCTGCTGCGAGACTTTGTCGAGGTAGTCGGTGATGGAACGTGTTGTCGCTGATGTTGTCGCCGACTGTGGTGTACCTTCAAGAGTACTCTGGGGTGCCACTGATGATTCACTGCAGTCAGAGTGCAGGTCAGGTCTCTGAATCTTCGACCCTCTGGTGGCCCTGGCTTGACAGATATACGGCTTGACGAACTCAAATTTCTCCAACAACCAGGTGTTTCTAGGCGTCTTGATGTCATCTACAGCACCGGCGCCGAATCGTGTTGCATTTTCCTTCTTCTTCACCTCCTTCACGTGCTGGGTCCGCAACGAAGTATACGACCAGGAGACATCTTGTTGACTGCCTTCTTCTTTGGAGCCATGCTTGTAGAGTCGATATGCAGAGATGTGCCTTCTATGAATGAAGTGTTCGATTTTGCAGCTGTTATACCTTTTCCCAAATCGTAAACAATACGTAAAGTATACGTATCTATTCGTAAAGTACTCGTAACTACACGTAAGGTGCTCGTAATAACTTGTAACAACCCGTACAGCCATCGTAACACGACCAGAATGACATCGTTAACAACACGTAAGCACTCGTAATAATCCGTAAAGAATACGTAAACATATCGTAAAGTAACCGTAACAAATCGTGAACAAAAATTGTTACGAGTCATTTACGGATTCTTGCGAGCGGTTTACGTGTTGTTGCGAGCGGTTTACGATACTTACGGATTGTTACGAGTTATTTACGGGACAAATCAATCCGTGGACAATCGTACGAAGATTTTTGACATGTCAAAAAATTTGCCTCTCCTTTCACGGATCCTTGCGAGTGTCTGCGTGTTGTGACGAGTTATTGACGGATACCAGCGAGTTATTTACGGATGCGTGCGATTGACTACGAGTTGGCGATCCGTAAGGACTCGTAAGAAAAATCCGTGTATGTGAAGGGGGTATAAGCCTACAGTTTGACTCGGCTGTCAGGTACGATTAGGTCAAATTGTGAACTGTAAGCCATAGGGCTGAGTTATTTTTAAAACTGCTACCATAACTTTGATTTTTCTTTTTTAAAAAAATAATAATAAAAAAATCTTCTCATTAATGCCCGCATGATATTTCATAATCAGTGTTTGCATAAGCCTGCTGTTTGTCCCGGTTCTCCGGTAGGATTAGGTCAAATTGTGACTTGTAAGCTCTAGGTGTGAAAATCAGCTAGACAACTACGAAGTTTGATCCTCTAAAAAGTAAAATAATAGTACTGCGATAAGTGACGTATAACATTGAGTCGTCACTATGTACACTGTGTCCTGTGTTTAATGCTGCCATGACGTGAAGCTTGAAGTGACGCCATTTCGCTGCTCGTGCTATTATTCTTCTTCATAATAGCTATCGATATACCACACAACAAGCACAGAGTTTACAAATGGCGGGAAGGTCCGCCGTGTGTCCGTCTTTATTTCTGTGTGTATGTGTGTATCACACGGTGGGTTAGGGTTGAGGGTGATGGATTGGAAGGATAAGCTTGAAAGTAGGAACAACTTTGGGCTGGGGTCCCATCTTGTTCTAATTCAGTTTACCTTCTTGTTGCTGATATCTGATGAGTTTTGTTGTTAAGTCCCTTTATTTTTATTGAAGAGACTTTTTTTTAAAGAACGGTCCCGGTGGGGCGAATTTAATGGCATGTCCATGATGTCAAAGGCGGGCAGGGTAAACCTCTAACAATTGGAGTAAACAGATAAAATTTACGTCATGTCTAGTTACGCTAACCTCACTGCTGAACGTACATTTGGCGCGAAGCGCCGTATATGCGTATGTATGTATGTGCGTATGTATGTATGTGTGTGCGTATGTATGTAAACAAGAGTATCTCCGATATTTCTACACACGCTTGAAACTTGGCGAAATACTTTCTTAAGTAAGTGGCTAAGAGAACCTCTGAGAATAGTGTAATTGAATGTCTCATTGAAGACATAAACAACCCGTTTATAGGAAGTCGGTTGACCCAGACTAGACACCGTAAT
This sequence comes from Semisulcospira habei, assembly GCA_036245525.1. Classification (NCBI taxonomy): domain Eukaryota; kingdom Metazoa; phylum Mollusca; class Gastropoda; family Semisulcospiridae; genus Semisulcospira; species Semisulcospira habei. The sequence goes on from BTPG01000007.1 coordinate 55,979,849, forward strand.
TTTTGTCATATTTACTTGAACTTTTGCATAATTATAGCTAGTTTGGAGAAAGACACTGGATGAGTTGTTAGCCAGCTTTGTATCCTTTTAACTTCTTTAGTAAAAAAAAAAAAATTCAGAAAAACTAAACTTGACGTCATTTTCTCTCGCGAGCGCGGCTTTCTCTGGCTCTCACACAAACATGCGCGTATCTCTAAGAGGAATAGATCCTCATGCGCCCTCCAGGCACATGAGGATCTATGCCTCTTGGAGATGTTTGGAGCGCGCGCGCACGCATGCACTAACACGCACATACACATCGACGCGCTTTCAGAAGAGCATGCAGGTGACCCGAGTACTTAGTATATCATGTAGCTTTCATACAAATTATAGCAAGACTGAAATTGTACGGTGAAGTTCTAGTTTTGTCACCATTTTCTCAAGCCTATGAAGCGAAAGTGAAACTCATATCACGTAAAATATACCATTACGTAAAAACTTAAACTTACGTCATGACAAATGACATTTGACAAATCAATGACGTGTATGTCCTTCGCCCCTTATAGAACTCACTAACGCACTGGCAGATCTGCGAGAATTTTCCAATAGGAGATAATTCAACATGAGAATCAGGTCAAAGACAAAAGGTATTGACCATTAGCAGTGAGGACAGCTCTCATATAGAAGGGACTCTGTAGGTTTTGCTTCATCCCATCTTGTTTCTCGTAAGATGATTCAATTGTTTTAAGAATAATCCCAAAGAATCTCAAACAAGATGATGATTTTAACCCAAATTGTAACGTACTGCTTTTAGTCCACATGCATTATTCTTTTAGGAACATTCAGAGTTGTTCATAGTTTAACTCATTCGAGGCGTGCCGCCTACGGGTACGTGGCGAACCGCCGCGTATCCGTAGTCGGCACGTCTGGAATGAGTTAAAATTGTTCCTTCCATCTTCGTCCGCCCTAAACCAAACCCTGATCAACACACACACACACACACACACACACACACACACACACACACACACACACACACACACACACACACACACACACACACACACACAAACAAACAAACACACACAACTACAGACGGACACACGGCGCTTCTCGCTATTTGTAAGCTCTCTGGGCTGGCGTAGCGACAGCTATTCTGAAAAAAAAAATAGTAAGAGCAGCAAAATGACGTCACTATAAGCTTTGCGTCACGGCATCGCTAATCCCATGACGCTGTGTTCACAGTGACAAAATTGATGTTTTTCGTCACTCATGGTTGTACTAAAATTTTACGTAGTATAGGATCAAATTTGTTTTCTTCACAATTTGACGTAATCACACGAAAGCCGGGGCAAGCAGCAGGCGTGTAGGAAATATTACTCAGAAGATTTTTATTTTTATTTTTGTCTACCGTATTTACACATTACAGTAGACTTTGAAATGGGGCTGGGTCGGGCGCATTCCGGAGCATGCACATGACGTTTTTGGCGTGCAGCGCATAAATTCTGGCAAAGAAGTAACAAAATAAAATGACGTCACGTCTAGCTAAGCAAACTTTGCTAGAGAACGTCTTTTTGGGGCCAAACGGCGTGTGTGTGTGTGTGTGTGTGTGTGTGTGTGTGTGTGTGTGTGTGTGTGTGTGTGTGTGTGTGTGTGTGTGTGTGTGCGTATGTGTATGTGACAGCGACTAGAGCCCGCGTTTGAGGACGGACAAGCTTGAACTTTTAGGATATTGTCCGTAAAAATATTATGCCCGGACTCTTTTTTAAACATTTTTATTAAGATCCTCATTGGCGAGAAAATGGCCGTTTCACAAAAACCGGTTGATCCACACTGGAGCCCGTAATTTTTCTTATTTTTACTAGATATTTTGCATATAGCTAGCGAAAAGGCACATATTGAATGAGTTCGTTAACCAGCATTGTGCCTCTAGAACGTTTTGAGTGATAATTAACTATTTTTGAAAAAAAACATATTTTCACATTTTTGGAATTAATTTCACGAATTATACGCGTTAATCTTAAAACAAATTGAATCTTTTTTTATGAAAAAACAACAACAATCTTCTCATTTATAATCGCATGATTTTTCGTATACGGTATTTACATAAGCCTGCAGTGTGTCTCGGCTGTCGGGTACGATTAGGTCAATTGTGACCTGTATGCCCTAGGTGTGAAAATCAAACAGTTTTCTGCACCAATTTTTCGGAGTCTTTGTAAAACAGGTAATATAGCTTCAATTTTTCTTTTAAGAAAAAAAAAACTTCTCATTAATACCCGCATGATTTTTCATAGACCGTGTTTGCATAAGCCTGCTATTTGTCCCGGTCCTGGGGTAGGATTAGGTCAAATTGTGACCTGTAAGCTCTAGGCATAAAAATCAACAAGAAGAAGTTGTTCCTCTGATACGTCAAATGTTAGTATTGCGATGATGACGTATAACATCGAGTTGTCACTATGAACTCTGCGTCGTGGGGCTAATGATGCCATGACGTAAAGCTTGAAGTGACGTCATTTCGCTGCTCGTGCTATTATTCTTCTTCAGAATAGCTATGCTATTCCAGACCACAGAGCTTACGAATGGCGGGAATCGCCGTGTGCTTGTCTTTATTTATGTGTGCCAGTGGGTGTGGATCAGAGGGTGGGTTAAGTAATAGATGGATTCCTGTCGCTACACCAGCCCACAGAGCGTACTAACGGCGGGAAGCGCCGTGTGTCCGTCTTTATTTGTGTGCACCGACGTGTGTGTTGATCAGAGGTTGGTTAGAGAGGATGGAAAGGGATCAGCATCAGTTATAAGCCTAAAGATATGAACAACTCTGAATGTCCCTAAAAGATAAACGCATCTGAGCTCCAAACAATACGGTATACTTTGGGATGAAATCCGCATCTTGTTTGCGTATAAAATTCGATGATTTGTTACCAGTTTTACAAATAATTCCAAAACTTGGTGCAGAAAATCACATTTGCAACTGTAGGCTTATGAAAATAATGTGAATAAATTCATGCGGGTACCAATGAAAATATTGCATTATTATTTCGTAAGAGGATTTAGATATTTAAAAACGTGACACTATTTTCTTTTAAAAAATAAGTTAATTATCACTCAGAACGCCGATGCGGTACAATGCTGGCTAACGAAGTCATTCAATATCTTCCTTAATGGGTGGCACCAAGCTAATCTGGCACTACCCTTGAATTATCATGGATCGTCCCCTGCTGAATTTATCGCCCTTTTTTATATTCAGAACGACTGTGTCGGAGAATTGTCAGTTTCGACCTAATACTGCAAGACCCTCAAGGACTGTTTGAAGGGGTAAACAGAACAACTATTATACTTAAGAAAAGTGGCCTTTACATCATCAGTCTAAGGTATGACGTCAATGGTGGTAATGGTGGTGATCAAGATGATGATGATGTTTGTGTAGGTGGTAATGACGGTCGTATGGCGACAATGGTGGTGATGGTGAGGATGACGGTTGTACAGATGGTGATGACAGTGATATGACAACCAAGGTGTTGTTGCTGTTAAGAAATGATGATTGCGACGATGGTCATGGCGACGATAAAGATAAATTAGTGGAAGGGGTGGGGGTATGAGTGGTAGTAGCACACCATAATGACGAAACTTCGAAATAATATAATATAAAATACAGTCGACGATGCTTAAGTCGAACTTGCAGGGAAAATTGTATTTCGTTTGACTCATTTAGCCCGACGCACGTGTTTCCTAAATTTTGGAGGCGTCATCTAACGACTATGCACCTGTTGCAGGAGATGATGGATCGACCATGATTATTCAAGGGTAGTGCCAGATTATCTTGGCGCCAACAGGCGCCAAGCTAATCTGGCGCTACCCTTGAATTATCATGGTCGAACCATCTCCTGCTGTGGTGCGTCAGGGCTGAATGGGTTATCCGTAATGTCGGACGAATCGATTTTTTTTCGCAGAGTTATTCGTTGTTTTTTTCTACGGACCAGAATTATGTGCACAACACACAACATTCTTCTAATGTTGAAACAGGCAAAAAGAACCAGTTTTCTTACAAAAGAACATCAGAATTTACTGACACCTAAACTGAATCTCTCAAATGCCAGGGTGAGGACAGACAGACAAAATAATACACGGGAATTTCCCAGCGACATCTGTAACCACACGTCTGAAAGCAGCAATAATTCAGGATGTTATTTTTTCTCCTATAGCTTATTTAAAAAAATCCTTGACTGAAGAAACTTACACCCAAATCAAATGAACAGCTTTCAGGACTTTAAGTTTAAAAACAAATGCATTGCATGTGGCTGAAAATTTAACCTGTTTGCTATCTTTCCATCCTAGTAACGTCAGACACGCCCTCTGTCCAAACAAAGAGATAAGTACACTTTCTATTTTTATACACCATCAGTAATGATCAACAAAGAGATAAGAAAAGAGAGAATACACGTAACACGGACCGACCGACTTAGTTTATGGTTATTCTCCTCAGTTCTTTACAAGTGTTATGTGTTTGGATCTATAAACATATAACAATACTAAAAATAAAATTAAAAAACAAACAACAACAACAAAAAACAACAACACAGGAAATATAACGCAATGTAGGCATTAACACATTCAGCCCTGGCGCACTGCAGCAGGAGATGGGTCGACCATGATAATTCAAGGGTAGTGCAAGATTAGCTTGGCGCCTGTCGGCGCCAAAAATTGAATTATCATGGTCGATCCATCTCCTGCAACTGTGCAAACTCATTAGATGATGACTCCAAAATTAGGGAAATATGGTCCTTGGGCTGAATGAGTTAAAGCGGTCCGGTCTAGGGTGGGCATGCTAAACGTTCTTTTTCTCATAAAACGGGTTCTTTCCTCAGCGGAAGCTTTCAACTCTTCTTTTCACAATCCATGTGAGTATGCACACGTAACAGAGGTCTTCCAGTGGCCCTGGTAAACGTCGCTGGAAATGTCCAACCTATAAAGGAGAACTGAGGATATCAGAGAAGTCTTTTATTGCATCACATTCAGACAAGAAAAGCTGGTAGCCTATTTGTTCAGCATTATTGTAAGACATGGGCAGTGGGCAGATGTTCACATCTGCACGGGACATAGACGACCCCGCCCTCCACGAGTCCTCTGCTGCCTTGCAGGTTAGGTTTCGGATAACCAAAGGCTAGGGTGCTGACACGGTACCTGATTGGGTGTATGAACTTCCTTGATGATGTCACCACCCACGGCGAAAGAGTCCCATGAGATTCTCATCGGCCACGTGTCCAGGAACAAGGCGAGCCACAAGTTATGAGGAGTTTCGGTTGTGGTTAACAGCCTGGAGAGGGATGGGCTCCGCCAAGTTCTTTTGCCCAAGACACACCACATGCAATGACAACTTTACTTCAATCCATACCGGATCGGTCGTCGCCCGGAACAAGGATCATAATAAAATAATAATAATACCGTTATTATATAGGCGCTTTTTCTCAATTTTGGGGAAATCGACTCAAAGCGCCGCGCCTGAAACCCAACATACACACTCACGTAACAGACACGGATTTACGCCATTTAAGACAAACACAGTACAAGACAAACGAAGGGCCAGTCAGCTACTGAAGTTAAAGAGATTTTTGATCGCTTGTATTTGAAATTTGTAAAGTGGCCTGAGACCGGTACCAAAGTGTGTGGGGGTGGGGGGGTGGAAGAACCGGAGTACCCGGAGAAAGAACCCTCGACGGTCCGCCCGAATTAACGGTGACACTTACCAGAGGAGAAAAGTCCAACGCCGGAACCCGGTATCGAACCTCGCACCTTTGGCATTGGTGGCAGGCGCCTTAACCACTGCGCCACGGATCGCGCCTTCTGTCTTGCGCCAGGGCAGAGGTGTCAAGTGTGTTACTGGTGCACCAAAACTCCGTGCCAGAAACAACATCAGCATTGGCACCTTGAACGTCGGAACATTAAGAACGCCTGGAAAGGTAGAGGAACTGACGCACGAAATGAACAAATACCACTGGACCATCCTAGGACTGTGCGAAGTACGATGGAAGAATCTTGGGGAAACATCAACCCAGCAAAACCACAAACTGTATTACAGTGGCAGAGAAGACAAATACGAACAGGGTGTCGGATTTCTCGTCCACAAAGACATCGTGAACACTGTCATGAGTTGTCGGCCAGTCTTCAGTAGGCCTATCACCATACGCTTGAGGGCAACCCCATTCAATATCACCATTGTACATGTTTACGCCCCAACAAAAGACTATGGCGATGAGGAAAAAGAAGACTTCTATGGCCAACTGTAAGAAGTCTTGGACCAGACCCCCCAGAAAGACATTCTTGTGGTGCAGGGAGACTGGAATGCCAAAATAGGAGAGGATGCTGCTAGGAACTGGAAAGGCACATGCGGACGCTACTGCAATGCAGAGACCAACGACAGAGGCTTAAGGCTCCTCGAATTTACCAGCTCAAATGTCCTAAAGCTGATGAACACGTTTGGCCTAAACAAAGCATCCAGAAGGTGGACATGGCACAGCCCGAACGGATAGCACCATAGCCAAATTGACTACATCATGGTGAAGAGACGCTTCCAAACCAGTGTAAACATTGCCAAGACGAGAAGTTTTCCAGGAGCAGACATTGGAAGCGACCATGACTTAGTGATGATGACCTTCCGACTCCGCCTAAAGAAGGTCAACAAGCAGGGTCCCACCAGAATCAAGTTTGACCTCGAGAAACTGAAAGACCCAGTGGTAGCGGAAGCCTTCCAAGCAAAGATAGGAGGAAACTTTGCGCCACTGCTACTTCTAGGTGCAGAAGACACGGATGTGGACACACTGATCGACACATTTAACGCTGCTGTAACCCAAACAGCCAATGAGATCCTTGGCACACACCGACAAGCAAAGAAACCTTGGGTTACAGCTGACATCTTTGTTCTATGTGACAAGCGTCGAGAATTAAAGAAAAGGAAATCAGAGGTAGAAGGAGCTAAACAATACAGGAAAATTAACCAGGATATCAAGAAAAGCATAAAAAAGGCAAAGACTAAGTGGATTGAAGATCAGCGTAAACACGTAGAAGAAAATCTAAACAAAACAATAGCCAAAAAAAAAAAAAAAAAAAACAACAACATACCAGCTGGTGCTAGATCTGAACAGTGTAAAACAAGGACGCTCCTCGATCATTCAAAATAGTGAAGGGAACTGTCTTACGGAAGACCAAGACATACTGAAGAGATGGACAGAGTACTGCTCAGATTTGTACAACCATCGAGCTACAGGGGACCCAGGCATACTTGTCAACCCACCCGTGACCAACAATGGCAACTATCCCATCCTCCGAGAAGAAGTAGAAGCTGCAGTGAAGTCGCTGAAAAAAAGGGAAGGCAGCAAGAGCAGACAACATTCCTGCAGAACTAGTCCAAGAAGGGGGAGAAGACATGATAAGCGCCTTACTAACAATCTGCAATAAGACCTGGCAGTCAGGGGATTGGCCCACACCATGGACCCAATCACTTGTAATAATTCTCCCCCAAAAAGGCAACTTACACCAATGCCAGATTTATCGCACGATCAGTCTTATATGCCACCAAGCAAAGTCATGTTAAAGATCCTACTGAACAGGTTGAAGCCACAGGCAGAGGAAACCATAGCTGAGGAACAGGCAGGCTTCAGACCAGGGCGCAGCACAACTGAGCAGATCTTCAACCTGAGAATTCTATGTGAGAGGTACCTCCAGCACCAGCAAGACCTCTATCATGTCTTTGTGGATTTTAAGAAAGCGTTTGACAGGGTGTGGCATGCAGCCCTTCGGTCCACCATGAAGCTATACAACATAAATGCCAACCTGATCAAAGTCATAGCAAATCTTTACAAGGCCACTAGCGCAGTCTGCTTCAACGGCAAAATAGGAAACTTGTTTAGGACTACAGTCGGAGTCAGACAAGGCTGCTTGCTCTCACCTACTCTTTTCAACATCTTCCTGGAAAGAATCACGACGGACGCTCTGACAGATCATGAGGGAACTGTCAGTATTGGAGGAAGAACAATCACGAACTTGCGCTTTGCAGACGACATTGATGGCCTTGCAGGAACAGAGAAGGAGCTAGCTCAGCTGGTGGAAAAGCTGGACAGTACAGCTATTGCGTATGGGATGAAAATCAGTGCAGAGAAGACCAAACTGATGACAAATAACACCAGTGGCATTGGCACTGACATCATGATTGGAAGCCAAACACTAGAAACAGTTAATAAATTCAAATACTTGGGAGCCATTGTGACAGATGAGGGATCAAAACCAGAAATACTGTCCAGGATTGCGCAGACAACAACAGCACTGACAAGAGTGAAGACCATATGGAAGGACAGAAACATCACGCTCTGCTCCAAGATCAGACCGATGCGCTCCTTAGTCATCTCAGTGTTCTTGTATGCCTGCGAGTCATGGACCCTCACAGCAGACCTTGAAAGGAGGATACGAGCCACTGAAATGATATGTTTTCGAAGGCTGCTTGACATTTCATACAGAGATCACATCACGAATAAGGAAGTGGGAAGCAGAATCAGGCAAGCCATCGGGCGCTATGAAGACCTATTAGCCATTGTGAATAAACGCAAACTGAAGTGGTATGGGCATGTCACGCGTTCAGCAGGGCTTGCCAAAACAATCCTGCAAGGCACTGTGCAAGGAGGACGAAGGAGAGGAAGACAGAGGAAAAGACGGGAGGACAATATCTCAGAGTGGACAGGACTGAGACTGTGTGATACGCTAAGAATGGCAGAGAACAGAGAGGAATGGAGGGAGCTGGTTGCCAAGTCATCAGTGGTGCCCCAACGGTCGGCAAGTCTACGGAATATAGATAGATAGATAGATAAGATAAGATAAGATAAGATAAGATAAGATAAGATAAGATAAGATAAGATAAGATAAGATCAGATCAGATCAGATCAGATCAGAATAGATCAGGATAGATCAGGATAGATCAGGATAGATAGATAGATAGATAGATAGATAGATAGATAGATAGATAGATTGTAAGACATACTGAGAACATTTGAATACAAAGTATGTATTGCCAACTATTGCTCCACCATTGTCGGAAACTGGTCGCTTTCAAAGTCACCCACTGGCACACATTCTAAAGTTTAAGTCTAAAAGATGCAGTTTGTTGCATTGTATCCTCACGTTGGCAGACGAGCCATGGCAGACGAACCAAGGGTTTAAAGGGTGGGGCCAGTACTGCGCACACTGCACTTCACCAAAAAGCTCCACCGCGCAGGCTTTAGGAAACGTCCACGGACCATGACACTGACCATTCCAAGTCCTGTAGCGACGGGCGAGGGGCGAAACGGCAGGTGAAAGATGTCACTGGAAGCCGCAGTCTCAAACCTGCATGCAGGCGGTTCAGGATATTGGTCGCCTGATGTTGGCCTGGGGATGACAACATCACTCGGCACACCCTGAACGACCAAGCAGCCTTCTCTAGGGACAGCACTGCTTGCTCCACACGGAGAGGGGCCTAGAAAAGGTGGCCTAACCAAAGCTCGTCCCCTCGCAACCTCAGTTTGCTAGCCGCGGTCAACGGGCATCTTCTCCTGCGGTCAAAAAACAAGAAAGAATAACGGATCCACTCTCATGACGACCACGACCGGACTCAACGTAGCATGCTGGAACGTCCGAACCATGCTCGACAAAGCAGACAGCGGACGCCCTGAACGTCGCTCCGCCCTCATTGCCCATAAATTGCGGAGGTTAAACATCGACATCGCCGCGCTCAGTGAAGTACGCCTTCCGGACGAAGGCAGCCTCCAAGAACTTGGCGCTGGGTACACCCTCTACTGGTCAGGCAGGCCTGAATCAGAAAGACGGCTCTCAGGCGTGGGTTTTATGGTCAAGACCTCCATTGCGACTAAGCTGGAAAACCTACCAACGGGTCACTCAGACCGCATCATGTCCATGCGCCTCCCACTGAGACACCAGCAACACGTCACCCTTCTCAGTGTGTACTCCCCAACCCTCCTGGCAGAGCCTGCTGAAAAGGACAAGTTTTACACTGACCTGCGCAGCCTCATACAGTGCACCCCTGCAGACGACAAAGTCATCATCCTTGGCGACTTCAACGCCAGAGTGGGCCAGGACTCTGAAGCCTGGAAAGGAGTCCTCGGCAAGCATGGCGTCGGGAACTGCAATGACAGTGGCCGCCTACTGTTGGAGTTCTGTGCAGAGCAGCAACTGGTCATCACCAACACTACTTTTCAGCAAAAGGACAGTCGAAAGACCACCTGGATGCATCCTCGCTCCAAACACTGGCACCTTATCGACTATGTCCTAGTGCGTCAGAGGGACCGCAGTGATGTCCTCCTCACCAGAGTGATGCCCAGCGCAGAGTGCCACACTGACCACCGCCTTGTCCGCTGCAAACACAGGCTCCACGTCAAGCCAAAGCCCAAGAAATGGGGCCCCCCCCCCCCCCAAGAAAAAGCTTGATGTTGCCAGCCTTCAGTGCGACGACGTGAAAGCTGCCTTTCAGACAGATTTACAGCGCAGGCTCAAAGACACAGCGGGCCCAGCAGACTCCTCCCCTGAAACACTCTGGGAACAACTGAAAACTGCTATTGCAAAATCCTCTGCAGAAGTCTTGGGTTTCGCTAGAAAAAAGAACAAAGACTGGTTTGACGAAAACGATGTTGAGATCCAGGAACAACTAGCAAAAAAAAAAAAAAAAGAGCCGCCCATCAGGCCCACCTAGCCCAGCCTTCCTGCCCTGTGAAGAAGTCTGCCTTCCGCCTCGTCTGCAGCAGTCTCCAGCGCAAGCTCAGAGATCTCCAGAATGAGTGGTGGACCAGACTTGCACAGAGGACCCAGCTTTGCGCTGACAATGGTGACTACAGGGACTTCTACGAAGCACTGAAAGCAGTGTATGGCCCCAGGCACCTGGTACAACCCTGCGAAGCGCGAATGGCCAGGCACTCCTCACAGATAATACCTCCATCTTGAACCGCTGGTCGGAGTACTTTCAGAGCCTCTTCAGCGCTGAGCGCACTGTTCAAGAAGCAGTCGTCCTACAAATCCCACAACTCCCAGTAAAGGTTGAATTGGACGAACCGCCCACCGCTGAAGAGACCCTCACAGCCATCCACCAGCTCAAGAGTGGCAAAGCAGCAGGCATTGATGGAATACCGCCGGAGATCTGGAAACATGGAGGCACAACACTGCACAACAAGCTCCATGACCTCTTTCTCTGCTGCTGGGAGGAAGGAACACTACCAAAGGATCTCCGTGATGCTGTCGTTATCACCCTGTACAAGAACAAAGGCGAGAAGTCTGACTGTTCCAACTATCGGGGAATTACCCTGCTGTCCATTGCTGGGAAAATTCTTGCAAGACTGCTCCTGAATCGGCTGGTACCTGCCATCGCTGAAGACCACCTCCCAGAGGGCCAGTGTGGCTTCAGAGCAAACAGGAGCACCACCGATATGGTCTGTGTGCTGAGACAGCTTCAGGAGAAGTGCCGAGAGCAGAACAAAGGGCTGTACGTAACGTTTGTCGACCTAACAAAAGCGTTCGACACTGTGAGCAGGCAAGGCATGTGGCAGATCCTGGAGCGACTTGGCTGTCTCCCAAAGTTCCTCAGCATGATTGTCCAGCTACACGAGGACCAGCAACGCCAGGTCAGACACAACAATGACCTCTCAGAACCATTCCCTATTCTCAACGGCGTAAAGCAGGGCTGCGTGCTGGCACCGACACTCTTTAACATCTTTTTTAGCATGATGTTGAAGCAGGCCACAGTGGACCTCGATGATGACGATGCAGTGTACATCAGGTATCGTCTCGATGGCAGCCTGTTCAACCTCAGACGACTGCAGGCCCACACGAAAACCCTAGACCAACTGATTCGTGAGCTGCTTTTTGCTGATGGCGCTGCCCTAGTTGCACACACAGAGAGAGCCCTGCAGCGCATCACATCCTGCTTCGCAGACGCTGCCCAGCTCTTTGGACTCGAGGTCAGTCTGAAAAAGACAGAGGTCCTCCATCAGCCGGCACCCAAGACAGTGTATCGCCCTCCTCACATCACCATTGGCGAGTCTGAACTAAAGTCAGTGCACCAGTTACTTACCTTGGCTGCATTATCACGTCGGACGCCAAGCTGGACAAGGAGCTTGACAGCAGGCTGGCAAAAGCGAACAGCGCTTTCGGGCGACTTTTCAAGCGGGTGTGGCACAATCAACAGCTGAAAACAGGTACCAAGATCAGCGTGTACAGAGCTGTGGTCCTCACCACCCTGCTGTATGGTTCCGAGTCCTGGGCCCTCTACCGCAGCCAACTACGACTCCTCGAACGCTTCCACCAGCGCTGCCTGCGCACCATCCTGGGCATTCACTGGAGTGACTATGTCACCAACGTCGAGGTCCTTGAACAGGCTGAAACTGTGAGCATCGAGGCTTTGCTGCTGCGAACACAGCTCCGCTGGGCGGGGCATGTCTGCAGGATGGAGGATCATCGCCTACCAAAGATCACCCTGTTCGGCGAGCTTGCTACTGGACACCGTGACAGAGGGGCACCAAAGAAGAGATACAAAGACTGTCTCAAAAAGTCACTTAGTGCCTGCCAAATCGACCACCACCAGTGGTCTTCGCTTGCTGCGGACCGTGACACCTGGCGCTCCACCATTTACAAGGCAGCTGTCTCCTTTGAGGACTCTCGCAGAGCTAGCCTTAAGGACAAGCGGCTCAGGAGAAAAAACAGAGATGCCGCAACTCAGAACCCTGGCCATACCTCCCCCTGCAGCCACTGCGGTCGAACCTGCCTGTCCCGGATTGGCCTCCGCAGCCACGAACAAGCCTGCAGACGTCGTGGGCAACTCCTATAAAATCTTCGTTCGCGAAGTCAAGCCAAGAGATCCTCACGTGTGTGAGCGTTTTCGTGGTGTAGCCAAAATTGTTTCTAATCTTCAGGCATTCGAAAAATATCATCTTCAAAACTTAGTAACGTTTGTTTTTGGGATACGTAGTGAATATTTATATTTTTTTTCGCCTTATGCCGTTCTGGTATGCTACTAACACTCCTCCCCCTCCCATCCTCACTCCCTTACACCCGCTTCTCCCCCCCCCCCTCCCCCGCACCCCCTACACATTTGTAACTATACTGTTTACTTCTGTGATAGGGAGACTATCCCTTCATTTGTATAGTTTCGACTCTGCAAGGTTGCTGTCCTAGTGTTGCAGGCCTGGTGAAAGTCTTGTATAAAATGAAATAAATAATATAAATAGATAAATAAATAAATCAGCGCACTAAATAGGCGCTTTATCCCATTGAAAATCGGCTCAAAGCGCCGCCGCGAACTAAACCCAACAAGCACGCTCACTTGAATCATGCGCATTCACTCACACACTGTACATAAACACAAAACATTCACGTGGTGCTAAAGGCAAGCTCAAGCGAGTTACTGAAGTTTTGGAAATTCAAATCGTGTATATTTGAAATTTAATTAAGTGGGCTGAAATTGATACCAAAGTCGTGGAGGAGGAAGAGAAGGAGTACCCGGAGATCCCCCCTCCCCCTCCCCCCCCCCCGCCCCCCCCTCCCCCCCGACGGTCCGCCCGAATTAACGGTGACACTTACTAGAGAAGAAAAGTCCGACGCCGGAACCGGATATCAAACCTCGCACCTCAAGAATTAGTGGCAGGCGCTTTTACCGCTGCGCCACGGACCGCCCCATAGCATATAATTGGAGTGTTCGTATACTCAGGGTATGTAGACAGGACTAAGGTGTGGAGGGGCGAGACTACTTCCCCAGAGACCCACTAGGCTGCAATTTATGCTTGTATCTGTTAAACTATAACTATAACTCGATGTTGTTCATTTCAAACATCTTATAGCTGCAAATAGATTGGCACACCTGCAGCACTTTGCATAATTTCTAAAGCTGGCGGGAAATTGTCATAATTTGAAGAAATCGGTGACCTTTTGGTGTGCAAAATTTGATCGATAACGTGTCCGATTCGTTTGGACAGATTCTGCTGCAAGACAGCGTCCTCACTACACTAAATGCACCTGTCAACATTCTTGCGGGTTGCACAATTGGTATTCTGTGTTTAAATTAGGGACTTTTAGTCTCTTCAAACTGAAAAGGGTGCCTGATGTTGGGACTACGATGTGCAGGAATGGTCGAGGTTGCGCCGAGATGGCCTACGATGTGAAGAATATGGGACTACACTGTGCAAAAATCGCTGCCACCCCCCCCCCCCTCCCAGCCTACGTTGAATTGTTACACTTATTCATCATGTAGCTGTCTGATTTTAATATACAGTAAAATACTGTCAATAAATTAGTTTAAATTCCATTAACAGGTCAAACAAAGATACATGCCGGAAAAAAGTATGATAGAGGCAAAGGAGAAGTGTCTGTTATGACAGAATGCGTTTTGCTTTGCTAAGATACCCTGGCTGGAATGTTGACTATTTTATATGAGGCTGATCAACACGAACATTTGTGGGAACGACGAACACAATACGCGTTACATCGAAGTCACGTCAGCTGCATGCAATGGCTTATGTTAATTATGGATGTTCATTGACTAACCCCTACAGTAACTAACTCCTATTTAGACCCCTCCTTGAACTATATGACCGTTTTTCAAATTTGCTCGATACTGTTTGGAGCTCACCTGCGTTTTTCTTCTGATCAATTTCCCTCCTCTCTAAACCATCCTCTGATCAACACATACGCCGGCACACACAAACAAAGACGGCCAAACGGCGCTTCCCGCCATTAGTACGCTCTGTGGGCTGGAGTAGCGACAGGAATTCTGAAGAAAAATAGCTCAAGCAGCAAAATGACGTCAAAATAAGCTTGACGTCATGGCATCGTTAGTCTCACGATGCCGTGTACAGATTAGCGAATTAGTGTTTCACGTCACCCATCCGAAAGGCACGCAGCCTCTTCCTGAGCTGGCTGTTCCTTCCACACACAGCCTCTTCCAGGGCTGACTGTTTGATGCGAGTATATAGTGGAAACAAAACTTGCAAAAATGAATTAATTATTATTGAAAATGTTGAAGAGGTACAAAGCTGGCTAACAAACTCATCCAATGCCTTTCTCCAAACTAGCTATATCCAAACGTTCAAGTAAATATGACAAAAATTACGGACTTTAATCTGGGTCAACCGACTTTCAATAAAGCGGTTTTTTATGTCTTCAATGAGACATTCAGTTACAACAAGCTCGGGGGCTCTCTTATACACCCCTTAAATAAAGTATTTCGTCAAGTTTCAAGCTTGTGCGTACAGCAATGATCTGAGATTATCGTATCTACATACATGCGCGCGCGCGCGCACACACACACACATACACACACACACACAAACACACTGGGCCTTTTGCGCCAAATGTACGTTCAGCAACGAGGTTAGCATAACTAGACATGACGTAATTTGTATCTTGTTACTGTGTATGGGATGGAAATCAGTGCAGAGAAGACCAAACTGATGACAAATAACACCAGTGGCATTGGCACTGACTTCATGATTGGAAGCCAAAAACTAGAAACAGTTAATAAATTCAAATACTTAGGAGCCATTGTGACAGATGAGGGATCAAAACCAGAAATACTGTCCAGGATTGCGCAGACAACAACAGCACTGACAAGATTGAAGACCATATGGAAGGACAGAAAGATCACACTCTGCTCCAAGATCAGACTGATGCGCTCCTTAGTCATCTCAGTGTTCTTGTATGCCTGCGAGTCATGGACCCTCACAGCAGACCTTGAAAGGATACAAGCCACTGAAATGAGATGTTTTTGAAGGCTGCTTGGCATTTCATACAGAGATCACATCACGAACGAGGAAGTGGGAAGAAGAATCAGGCACGCCATCGGACCCTATGAAGACCTATTAGCCATTGAAAAAAAAACGCAAACTGAAGTGGTATGGGCATGTTACGCGTTCAGCAGGGCTTGCCAAAACAATCTTGCAAGGAACTGTGCAGGGAGGACGAAGGAGAGAAAGACAGAGGAAGAGATGGGAGGGCAATATCTCAGAGTGGACAGGACTGAGGCTGGCTGATACGCGAAGAATGGCAGAGAACAGAGAGGAATGGAGGGAGCTGGTTGCCAAGTCATCAGTGGTGCCCCAATGATCGGCAAGACTACGGGAGATTTTATAGAGATAAGATAAGATAAGATAAGATAAGATAAGATAAGATAAGATAAGATAAGATAAGATAGGATAGGATAGGATAGGATAGGACCGGACCGGACCGGACCGGACCGGACGGACAGACGGACAGGACAGACAGACAGGATAGACAGACAGGATAGACAGACAGGATAGACAGATAGGATAGACAGACAGGATAGACAGGATAGACAAGACAGGATAGACAGGATAGACAAGACAGGATAGACAGGATAGACAAGACAGACAGGACAGACAGGATAGACAGACAGACAGACAGGATAGACAGGCAGACAGATAGGATAGACAGACAGATAGGATAGACAGACAGATAGGATAGACAGACAGATAGGATAGACAGACAGACAGATAGGATAGACAGACAGATAGGATAGACAGACAGACAGACAGATATTGACAGGAAACAATTGACTAACAGCTTTTGTATAAAGAGACACAAAAGACCGACTCAAATCAGGAGTCATTAGTGAACCAATGTGATTGTCGTATTTATCGTGTAGTTTAATTAATTCGTCAGCTGAAAGAGATTCAATGTCTTCAATGGTATAAGATTTTCCGAGATAAGCTTTTGATTCGCCTGAAACAACTACAGAAAGAAGCCTTTGTCTTTTAGACTCTATTTCTGTATTCTCTAACGAGTGTATTTCGCTCAACAGAAGAATTTCGTCCTGATTCATTTTATAATGAACATAAGAAAGAAAAACAAAATTTAACCACTTACCTTTAATCTTTGCTAGCAATACACATTTCACAAAAAAAAAACACATCCTGCTTAATCACGCTTTCTCCAAACGACTGGCACAGCGTACTGTAGGACGACCCTTATAGAAGGTGTTTAAGATTAGAGGGCAAACCCAGGCAGTCTAACTCATAAAGAGATAAAACACCACTCATGCCACTCATGCCTAACTATTTAATGCCATCAGCACCACTGCCGCCACCAGATTATTTTGATGTCTTTCTTGTATAGCACTTTGGATGTGAAATGTGAACATTCATACCTTGTTTGCTCCAAAGGACACGTTTTGACAGAAATGCACTTTCCCGACCACCCGTTTGTAAATCAACACAGGCATCTGAATTTTTACCATTGGGAAAAAAAGTTATTAGACTGTCCAAATAACCTGGCAAATATGTCCGAGTAACCTATTGTCTTACGTCAAAGAACTTGTAAGTTCCTTTGTTAAATTAATTTAGTTATAAATCTCTCTCTTGGCTTGACTTCGCGAACGAAGATTCTATAGGGCTTGCCCACGTCGTCTGCAGGCATTTACGTGGCTGCGGAGGCCAATCCGGGACAGGCAGGTTCGACCGCAGTGGCTGCAGGGGAAGGTCTGGTCAGGGTTCTGAGTTACGACAACTCTGTTTTTTCTTCTAAGCCGCTTGTCCTTAAGGTTAGCTCTGCGAGAGTCCTCAAAGGAGACAGCTGCCTTGTGAATGGTGGAGCGCCAGGTGTCACGGTCCGCAGCAAGCGAAGACCACTGGCGGTGGTCGATTTGGCAGGCACTAAGCGACTTCTTGAGACCGTCTTTGTATCTCTTCTTTGGTGCCCCTCTGTCTCGGTGTCCAGTGGCGAGCTCGCCGAACAGAGTGATCTTGGGTAGGCGATGATCCTCCATCCTGGAGACGCCCAACCCGGGTCTGCCCTGGGGGACTTGGGTGGGGTAGGTATTTTTAGTTCCCAGGTCACCTGGTCAGCCCACAGGGGGTTTTCTCTCTATTCTGGGCATGTGTTCTGTCTACCTTTGCCATTCACCTGTATTGCCTTTTAAAACTCTCCCTACTGTCTGCACTGCCTGTAGCTCTGATTGGATGTGTGTTGCTAATGGTCTTAGCTTATTTATGCCCATGTTGTAGTTTATTTAATGTATTTGACGGCTGGCGACATACATCAATTTCTGTTATTTTTTTTCACAAGCAGTGCAGGCACGTCCTGAGAAAGCCTGTGCTGTCGGGACGTTAGCAATGTACATCATCCATCCTGGAGACGTGCCCGCCCAGCGAAGCTGTGTCCGCAGCAGCAAAGCCTCGATGCTCACAGTTTCCGCCTGTTCAAGGACCTCGACGTTGGTGACATAGTCACTCCAGTGAATGCTGAGGATGGTACGCAGGCAGCGCTGGTGAAAGCGTTCGAGGAGTCGTAGTTGGCTGCGGCAGAGGGCCCAGGACTCTGAACCGTACAGCAGGGTGGTGAGGACGACAGCTCTGTACACGCTGATCTTGGTGCCTTTTTTCAGCTGTTGATTGTGCCACACCCGCTTGAATAGTCGCCCGAAAGCACTGTTCGCTTTTGCCAGCCTGTTGTCCAGCTCCTTGTCCAGCTTGGCGTCTGACGTGATGATGCAGCCGAGGTAGGTAAACTGGTGTACAGACTTCAGTTCGGACTCGCCGATGGTGATGTGGGGAGGGCGATGCTCTTCCTTGGGTGCCGGCTGATGAAGGACCTCTGTCTTTTTCAGACTGACCTCAAGTCCAAAGAGCTGGGCAGCATCTGCGAAGCAGGACGTAATGCGCTGCAAGGCTCTCTCTGTGTGTGCAACGAGGGCAGCGTCATCAGCGAAGAGCAGCTCACGAATCAGTTGGTCTAGGGTTTTCGTGTGGGCCTGCAGTCGTCTGAGGTTGAACAGGCTGCCATCGAGACGATACCTGATGTACACTGCGTCGTCATCGTCGAGGTCCACTGTGGCCTGCTTCAACATCATGCTGAAGAAGATGGTGAAGAGGGTCGGTGCCAGCACGCAGCCTTGCTTCACGCCGTTGCGAATGGGGAATGGTTCTGAGAGGTCACTGTTTAGTCTGACCTGGCCTTGCTGGTCCTCGTGGAGCTGGACGATCATGTTGAGGAACTTTGGGGGACAGCCTAGTCGCTCCAGGATCTGCCACATACCTTGCCTGCTCACAGTGTCAAACGCTTTTGTTAGGTCGACAAACGTTACGTACAGCCCTTTGTTCTGCTCGCGGCACTTCTCCTGAAGCTGTCTCAGCACAAAGACCATGTCGGTGGTACTCCTGTTGGCTCTGAAGCCACACTGGCCCTCTGGGAGGTGGTCTTCAGCGATGGCAGGTACCAGCCGATTCAGGAGCAACCTTGCGAGAATTTTCCCGGCAATGGACAGCAGGGTAATTCCACGATAATTAGAGCAGGCAGACTTCTCTCCTTTGTTCTTGTACAGGGTGATGATGACTGCATCACGGAGATCCTTTGGTAGTGTTCCTTTTTCCCAGCAGCAGAGAAAGAGGTCGTGGAGCTTGTTGTGCAGTGCTGGGCCTCCATGTTTCCAGATCTCTGGCGGGATTCCGTCAATGCCTGCTGCTTTGCCCCTCTTGAGCTGGTGGATGGCTGTGAGGGTCTCTTCGGCGGTGGGCGGTTCGTCCAATTCAACCTTTAGTGGAAGGTGTGGGATTTGGAGGATGACTGTTTCTTGAACAGTGCGCTCAGCGCCGAAGAGGTCCTGAAAGTATTCCGACCAGCGGTTCAAGATGGAGGTATTATCTGTGAGGAGTGCCTGTCCATCAGCGCTTCGCAGGGGACTTTGTACCAGGTGCCTAGGGCCATACACTGCTTTCAGTGCTTCGTAGAAGCCCCTGTAGTCACCGTTGTCAGCGCAGAGCTGGGTCCTCTGTGCGAGTCTGGACCACCACTCGTTCTGGAGCTCTCTAAGCTTGAGCTGGAGACTGCTGCAGATGAGGCGGAAGGCAGACTTCTTCACAGGGCAGGAAGGCTGGGCTAGGTGGGCCTGGTGGGCGGCTCTTTTTTTTGCTAGAATTTCCTGGATCTCTACGTCGTTTTCGTCAAACCAGTCTTTGTTCCTCTTTCTAGCAAAGCCCAAGACATCCACAGAGGATTTTACAATAGCAGTTTTCAGTTGTTCCCAGAGTGTTTCAGGAGAGGAGTCTGCTGGATCAACTGTGTCTTTGAGCATGCGCTGTAAATCGGCCTGAAGGGCAGCTTTCTTGTCGTCACGCTGAAGGCTGGCAACATCAAGCTTTTTCTTGGGAGGGCCCCCTTTCTTGGGTTTCAGCTTGAGGCGGAGCCTGAGTTTGCAGCGAACAAGGCGGTGGTCAGTGTGGCACTCTGCGCTGGGCATCACTCTGGTGAGGAGGACGTCACTGCGGTCCCTCTGACGCACTAGGACATAGTCGATAAGGTGCCAGTGCTTGGAGCGAGGATGCATCCAGGTGGTCTTTCGACTGTCCTTTTGCTGGAAAGTGGTGTTGGTGATGACAAGTTGCTGCTCTGCACAGAGCTCCAACAGTAGGCGACCATTGTCATTGCAGTTCCCAACGCCATGCTTGCCGAGGACTCCTTTCCAGGCTTCAGAGTCTTGGCCCACTCTGGCGTTGAAGTCGCCAAGGATGATGACTTTGTCGTCTGCAGGGGTGCTCTGCAGGAGGCTGCGCAGGTCAGAGTAGAACTTGTCTTTTTCTGCAGGCTCTGCCAGGAGGGTTGGGGAGTACACACTGAGAAGGGTGACGTATTGCTGGTGTCTCAGTGGGAGGCGCATGGACATGATGCGGTCGGAGTGACCTGTTGGTAGGTTTTCCAACTTAGTCGCAATGGGGGTCTTCACCATGAAGCCCACGCCTGAGAGCCGTCTTTCTGATGCAGGCCTGCCTGACCAGTAGAGGGTGTAGCCAGCGCCAAGTTCTTGGAGGCTGCCTTCCTCCGGGAGGCGTACTTCGCTGAGCGCGGCGATGTCGATGTTTAACCTCCGCAATTCATGGGCAATGAGGGCGGAGCGACGTTCAGGGCGTCCGCTGTCTGCTGTGTCGAGCATGGTTCGGATGTTCCAGCATGCTACGTTGAGTCCGGTCGTGGTCGTCATGAGAGTGGATCCATTGTTTTTTCTTGTTTTCTGACCGCATGAGAAGATGCCCGTTGACCGCGGCTAGCCAACTGGGGTTACGAAGGGATGAGCTTTGGTTAGGCCACCTTTTCTAGGCCCCTCTCCGTGTGGAGCAAGCAGTGCTATCCCTAGAGAAGGCTGCTTGGTCGTTCAGGGTGTGCCGAGTGACGTTGTCATCCCCAGGTCAACATCAGGCGACCAATATCCTGAACCGCCTGCATGCAGGTTTGAGACTGCGGCTTCCAGTGACATCTTTCACCTGCCGTTTTGCCCCTTGCCCATCGCTACAGGACTTGGAAAGTTCAGTGTCATAGTCCGTGGGCGTTTCCTAAAGCCTGCACGGTGGAGCTTTTTGGTGGAGTGCAGTGTGCGCAGTACTGGCCCCACCCTTTAAACCCTTGGTTCGTTTGCCATGGCCTAGCAAGCTGGGACGGTGGCATCGAGGTCCTCGGGTCGTAGGTTTTATATCAGACTGTCCTTGTCTTAGTCTCTGGCTCAAAAGCCTTCCCCGGAGACACGGGGGCTTTGATGTCAGGGGTTTCCTCCCTTAGCCTTTCCGCAGCCAAGCGGCCAGGCCTGCAAGGCAGCAGGGGACTCGTGGGGGCCGGGGTCGTCTATGTCCCGTGCAGATGTGAACATCTGCCCACTGCCCAGACGGTGACACCAGAGGAAAAAAATCCAACGCCGGAACCCGGTATCGAACCTCGCACCTTTGGCATTGGAGGCAGACGCCTTAACCACTGCGCCACTTCCCCGTCTAAGTTATAAATACTTATAGCAGTAACTTCAAAGTTATATGTAACCTAACAATTTTACCGTCCAACACCAAATGTATGCTTCAAACATACAGAAACCAGCAAATCTGACACTGCTGAACATGTTTTATCGCGCAAATTCCCTCTTGCACGCCTCCAATGTTAGAGAAACAAGTGGATAAGCTGCCTTAGGTGCGACCACATACATTAATAACTATGTCTATTTACAAACCTGGGTGGGATACTTCCGATGTGTGTTTGTCCAAATTGGTGACCATGTTGTGTGCCACGTATTTGACTGTGTACTAACTCAGCGCATAGATTTCATTTGACTGTGTAGACATCAGTGCTTTCTATAATCGTGCGTGTTGTTGAGTGAAGTCTGCTTGTAATTAGAACACGGATAATGGCGCCAAATGCCAGCAGGTTTTGTTTTTTTAGTCCTTTTCTAAGGTTGTCACTATCACTAGCGGACATCAGTGTCGTCAATCTCAGTAGTATGGCGATTCGATTCGTTTGTTCGCTGCTGTCTATTCTCCATTTATGTGTGTTCACGGGAAAGTAATTTCGAGCGTGTGTACACACTAAGAAGTATTTCATTACTAGTGAGCATAAGGAGCTTGCTAATATGACAGTATACGCATATTTAGGGGTTTTGCATTGCGGTCAGACAAGCATCAAGATTGAGTCTTTCTGGTCTGCTAGGGTTTATGGGAAGGAAAGCATATCGAGCAAGCTCATAAATATTATTTTGCATGTTATACAATATATCAGTACATGTATGGAGCGGGGTATAAATATATATTTGTTTTTATCCCTACGTCATAGGACCAGTCGCTTTAGCGCAAACCGTACCATGTGACCGTGATATAAAAACCCTTGTAGCGACAAATGGCGGAATTTTTGTAACCCTCTTTCTGGTGCGTCTTGGGTGCCAGTTGAATTTTATAAAAGATCACCAAACGTTCTAAAGTACAAAATTACTTAGTGTTGTTTGAAACAACAGGCGCACTATTGGAGATGGCAACGTCATGAAATGTTTTAAATTACGTCATAAGTTTATTATGTATAAATACATATATTCCTTTTACATCAGTCATGTCTGGCGCGATCCAGGTCGAAAGATTTCTTCTTGATTTCTTACGAAAATAGTTGAATGAAAACAAATACGTTATTGGTAGCAGGGGCTTTCTGCACGGACCCTTGTAGGCCTTCGGGAGGTCAAAGAAACCATTGTACCCCTCAGACCTTCGGCCTTCGGGGTACAAAGGTTTCCTTGGCCTTCCTCAGGCCTTCAATGGTCCGTGTATCAAACCCCTGCGACCAATAACTTATAATTTATATGTTCTTACCACATCATCAAGAAGAGTTTTTAAAAAAGCTATCCAATGTACTAGGGATTTATTTTTCGTATCGTTGATAAAACGTAGTGAACTTTACTTACCAAAGAACTATGTGATCACAGTTTCACCAACTGGTCAAACAAGCAGACTAGACGTATAAAGCTGGATGACCTTAACAGCTTGGCTGTGCTGTTGTAAAGTCTTGCAAAGCTAATTTAAGAACTTTCGACTTTTTCAGAAATGATCCTATGTCAATTCCACATGGCACGACGTCGATTATGCAGGTGTATCATGAGTCACTTGGGATGCAGAAAAAATTACTTCGTGTAACATGCTTTCCTCCTTCGGATACATCCCTTCCAGAAGGGGCAGACGCTGCGTATTACCTGGAGAGGGGCGACAAGCTATGGGTAAGAGGCCTATTGATCTTCCACTACGTGCCATGTTCACATCACCGAGGTTTGCTTTGCGAACTGGACATCGCCAAGCCCTTGCATCTTAACCCCTTCACTGCCATCACGGGGGCTCATGAGGATCTATCTTTCTTTCTGAAACCAATTTGTATGCATGCTTCTTGGACGGTATTGGCTTTTGGTCGTTGAATGAACACATATTTAAGAAACAATGTACGTACAGTGGCAGGGAAGGGGTTAATATGTTGAAGCATTCTCTTCACCAGCAGTCCACCATACTGTGGCGCCGTCCCTCGCACGCCGGCTGCACTCTATTTTTCTTCTGATCAGAAAACAAATACAGCCTCCAATAAACTCAGCACTCCACAACAACAAAAGCTTCACTTTTAACATCCAGTCTATCTGGCGCACGATCATAACTTCGGTTCGCTGAACCGTGCGTCCAGCGCTTTCCGTCGTCTTGAAGGAAGTATAAGAAATTGGGATGCTTTCGAGCTTGTACGGTATCAAAGATAATGGATGACCAAGATTGGACAGTAGGCCTGAAAAAGCGTAGCAGCGTTCGCTAGAGTGATTTGCCCCTGAATGCGTGCGACCGGGCTGTCAACATGGAGGACGGAGATAAGAAGAAACGCACAAGACTGCCAACGCGCTGAATGCTTCATGTGTCCTGTGTAGGAATCACTTTGAGGATAGTCAGTTCTATCGACCTGCAGTGAAAGATCGGCTGATACCCAATGCTGTGCCCACACTTTTTGATGTATCAAATGCACCGCCACGTCTGAAATCCAGCAGAAAATCACCCAAGAAACGACCCCAGAATATGACTCAAGAGAAGAAAAGGCGCAAGATAGAATCTCTGAATGGTTTGTAATATTATTATTGTTTTTACAAAATGAAATCTGTATACATATGCACATGCACACTCTGAAACACACACACACACACATAATTGAGCTACCTTACCACATTTACCATTATTGCTTGAATACAAGGAATAAATCTGTTCAATGTTACACAACAGTCACAATTGTGTTTGTTGACAATTTCAATTGGCAAATCTCCTTCCTCTTTCTTTTTTCATTTTCTTCTTCAGCTTTTCACTTAATCTGTCACTTCACTCTCATTATTCTCTCTCCCACCAACCCACCCATTTTTCAATTCTGTTCTGTGTTTCTTTGTGCATGAGAGTTTATCTTTTATAAATATATAAATATATTATTCTATTACATTTTGTTGTCAACTTTATTTTTCACAATACTGTCTTGTGTATTAAAAACGAAAAGTATCGTTTTAATAAGGTATCAATCTGTCATTACAGTGGGTTTTTTTTTAAATTTGTGTACATGCACACAATATCAAAAAGGAAAGGTCAATTACATGTAACAACTATATTAAAATTAATGTAACAAACAACAAAATAGATTAATCAACCATTCAACTGATTATGTCTACCACAAAACAAAACATAAACAAAAAACAAACAAAAAGAAATACATTGAAATAAAACTTACAAAAATTACAACTAAACAAAGCTATCAAAACAAAGGGGGAGGGGCGTGTGGGAATGGAAAAGACTGCATAAAGAATTCCCTAACAACTCATATCAAAAGTCACAAAGAGTATGTTTTATTCATTCTATAGATGTTTTTGCACACACCCTACCTGCACCCCCAAAGCACATTAATTTTTTATTTTTTTTTTACAAACGGCCAGCAAGCTTGTTCATGAGATATCTATATATATGTTGTCTAGATGAATAATCAATAAAAATAGAGGATTTAAAAGACAGAACGAAATAAAGTCACTGCTTTTATATAAATATAGTCGTATAAACCCAGCATAAACAATCGCATATTTTTATTGCGCAAAGGCCACGCCGAAGTTACGACATATTACACAGTACACACAAGGAACGCTGACCGCGAACACGCTTTCAGGGCAAGTAACTCGTGCCGCGGGTACGCTTTCGCTAATATAAGAAGTGTGCCACTGTCCAATCTTGGTCATCCATTATCTTTGACGGTATGGAGCACTATCTAGCCTGTGGTAATTGCCCTTATTGTTAGTTAAGTAATGATGGTCTAATCCTCAGTTGTTTTGTGTGTGTATTTACACTAATTATTCGCACATGAAGTTTACTTGGCACATTAACCTCGAACTCGCTGTTGTGAGAGATTGGTTTTGATGTTAGAGGTAATGCAGGTGTCACGACCCCGCTTACGGGGTGCGAACTATGAGCGCTACCGCTCGAGACACACCCAACCCACACTAACACAAACCTAACACAAACACCAGAGGAACAATAACAACGACGTTTATTAAATATAACACTAACAACCACCAACTATTCTCACACAGCCACGCATTCACACCCCACATTCACACTCGGACACGTTTGACCCCCTCAACTCACCCGAATATCTATACACAATTCGAAATAACAAAATATATAATAACTAAATATCTTGAATAAAATACTATAAACTAAATATCCTAAATAAGGTACAACCGAACAATATATAATAAAACTGCTATCCTTAATTTTAAAAAAAAATACAAAAGAAACTGAAAAGCTTAAATCATACGCCACTAGACCCCGCCGGAAGCACAAGCGTCAAGCACCGACGCCAGTTAGACCAACGCCTTTGCTTCCCTGGAGACTATCACAGCACATGGCTCCTTAAGTAATACACTAGTTCAACTAGCACAATACCAATTATATGAACCAAATACGCTTGCTTACTAACTCAAATAAAGATCAAGAAAAATTAATACAATCCGTACGCTACTATATCTCCCCAGCAGGATCACGAACAACAAGTTCAAATTAAACTAACGCTCTAGCAAACTAAGCATTAACAACAAAAGGCTTATTTGACTAGCACGTCTCAAAATAAACAATGCCTCGTGTACAAATGAAACATATGTCCTTAACTCAACATGGCTGACTGTAAGCTGAATAAACAATATATTTCACGTCACGGGACCTTCTCGCCGGAAGCACAACCGTTAAGCGCAGCTCAATTCGACGCTCTTGCTTCCGGGATAAGGTCTTCCGCAACACAGGCTACTTTTAAATAATATAATAACTCAAAATGTTACTGTGACAAAGCTCCTCTCGCAATATTGCCACTACGGTATACGAGGATATGAAATAAACTAACGTTCTTTTCAACATTATAATTATACACAACTTTACGTAAACAGGTTAGAAAGAACTACATGGGGCGACCCGACCTAACTAAATACGAGGCGTGCCGCGACACTCGCAAAGGCACCCAGGTTCGGCGTCGTAGCCCACAAGGCGGAGTGACAGTCAGCTTCCACTCAGTACCACGACACGGTGGCAGACTAGACGGTTATTTCTTTGGATTTAATGATGCACTAAAACACAGGTGCAAAGATACACATATAAATAACTAAAAAAAAGAAGATAAGATAATCCCATCACCCTTCCTGCAACTTTAACTGCCGTCTCTCATACTCCCTTCACCTCTCTCCCACAACAATAAATTCAACCTCAACATATTCCTTTCACCTCTCTCCCACACGACAAATTTAACCTCAACAAAATACATATTTGCAATCACATCACGCTTCCCGCAACAATAGATTCAAACCCGACAGAATACATATTCACACGTCACCCCGTGACTCAACTTCCGATATTTACACTCCTACGCTAAATAGAGAAATGACCTTAGTCGCCTGCTCGGCGTTAAACCCCAATAACTACTTCACCGCTAACTACCCTAGGTACTACAAAATAGCACTCTACTTTCTATTCTTTTATTCTACACCTGCCCCCCAAAACGCTAGCCAAAATAATAATACAGAACAAGCAAACACAAACAACCCCCCCCCCCCCCCCCCCGAGCAATTGGCCACTAGAGAACTGTTGCGTGTACTCACTGTCATCCGTGAAGACGTCCCGGCTAAGACGAAGACAAACGAGACAAGACAAGCCAGGGGTAAAGTCGTCTCAGCTCTTCTCTTCTCTCTCCTTCCTCGGACAACGGCTCCGGTGACGACCCGAACCGTATCGCAGGGACGATACAAACGACCGACACAGCTGCTTGTGTCCTCCAGCAAAAGGCGAACCACACCTGGAAAACCACCCTCAGAGACTTGCTGGTAAAGCGACTGACTCGTTCGCTGGTGGAAAAGCGACTGATGAAACTTTGGATAACTTTAGGTTGGCGAAAAAACGCTCACTACATAATGTGATGTAGAAACACGTGAAACACTAACCACCCTATGGCGTTCAGACTGGGCGGCCACGTGGCTTCATGCCTACCTCCGAACTCTCACACGGCAACAAAAACTCGTGTAAAGGCCAAACACTACACACCTACCCTATCGTTACCCGGTGACTAACTAAATCCTGTCACCCCTCTAAACTTACTCCCCTACAAAATTAGACGAAAAAAATCCGTGTCGTGACAGCAGGTATACCTTAACTCATTTACGGCCAGCCGCATCTGGATGCACGGCATAAGCCGCGCATCTGGATACGGCTGGCTGCAAATGAGTTAATTGGCAGCTGGATATAAAGGCACAATTCAGGTCCGACACTGCCCCTGATTTGTTGCAGCCGGTCCATCTCCCTGGGCTGGTGAATGCCTCGCAATGCCTACAAATAATAAAACAATCCCAGGCCTGACTTGGCACGGGCCAATTGCTAGTTCAATAAAGTAAATGCCAGGTCAAAGGAAATTGTATCAACTATCTCGCGCACAGCAAACTGTAGTTATACGAATTCAGTCAAATCAAAAGTCAGAAACGTCAGTACCGAGAGGTACTCTACGTGCCTCGACGGACCACCTTGCTGGTCACTCTAAATGCTGTATTAACACATTCTGCTCCAGGACCGAAATCAGCAAATTTGAAAGCTGCCCCCTAAAGACTGTATTACACGTCTGGAAACAAATCGAGCGTGATAGTTTAAGGGCTGTGCCAGAATAGCTTGGCGCCAATCTATTCTGGAATAACCTTTGAACTATCACGCTTGATCCATGACTTGCCGTGGCGTGTCGGAGTTGAATGCGTTAAAACGGGAGCGGGGGGGGGGGGGGGGAGGGGGAGCAGGGGGGAGAGGCATAGGGGACAATTTGACCCCGCCCCTCCCCCCCCCCCCCCCCCGACTCTGCCTGTCAGCTCTGACAAAAACAATATTGATGGTTCATTTGTGAAAGGTGGTTGTGGACATTCCGTTTTACTATTCTTCTTTTCTTGCATTGTGTATTTCATATTTATCTGACGGGATTGGTTGGTGAGCCTAGCGTGTGCATGGGAATTTAATCAAATATCCTCATTTTGCACTGCACCCGCGGCCACGGTACTTCACCCACACAGAGTGTCATACATGTGCGTCTGTACTCACAGGGACTCGTGCAAAGCAGTACCCTTGTGCTGTGCGATAGAATCCACATTGCATCCTCATACTGAGGAGTTTGACCCGCCCCCCCCCCCCACCCCCACCCCCAGTCGTTAGATGAAGCCACTGACTGTGGGAAAGTATCCAATCACTGCTGATCTGGCGCCCAACCCAGCCCCTCAACCAGCCATAGAGTTTCATGTGACCCTTCAATCAAAGGGGCTACTCGAAAGCAATACCCGTACCACCAAATCCAACATCATTGTATCCTCACACGTGGCAGGCATATAGATTTAAGTGTACGATTGTGGACATGTCCGCTGAGGGAATAATCTACTTAGAAAGCGATAAATCAACTGTGCTTTGAGTGTCTGCTTATAGGTCGACTGCAAGGGTGTCACCCGTAGGGTGCAACCTGCTGATCCGATCATGAGTCGTTCGCATGTGGTGATGAAATCACACATCACTCGCTTAGCGCAGCGGGTCGCCGGTCACACTCAGATTGTGTATGTCTTTTGGGGTAGTGTCCATGGACATGCACCAGCGCCCATCAGAGCTGCACTGTAGTCGTCGACGCGTGTCACCTGACGGAAGGTGTAAAGTGTATTATTCTCTAACTAACCCTTAAACAATCGTCAGCCAGTGTAAGATGTATACATAATGGGAGATCATGACTGTTTAAATGATCTGCAACTATGTTCCTCATCTGGAGTAAGGAGGTTATTTGGTGCTTCACTATGGCTGTTGTTCCTCAAATATAGGAGTAACTGGTAGTATAGTGTTGTTGTCACACACGATGGTTGCTCCTGCAGAAACGCCAAGTAAAATAGTTATTTTAATTCAGAATATTAACACCATAAAAGTTTCAGAAATGCTCGTTCAATCTTGTTTTGTTAGGGATGTGGGGTGGAGGAGGATGAGAGGACAAATGCGTATAGATAGATGATCAGCGCCTCCTTATTAAAAGCCGCAAAAGGCGGTGCTCTGAACCGACACTAAAGAAGAAAAGTTCAAAAATTGAAAATATTAAGCCTTGAAAAGTATGTCTGAGAAAGACACAACAAAGAAACAAAAAACAAAACAAAACATAAAACAAGCGTAGAAAGATCTGTGACAACACAATAGTACACTTGTAAAGAAAATCCCAAAAAGCATCGCACTAAGAAAGAACAACTGAATTGTACATGTTCTTTCTAAGCGTGTTTCTTTCTTTGTTAGCATTTTCCTTTATTATACGTGCCTGCCAGTCACTGCTTATGGTCTCGATTTGTTTGGTATGACACAGTTTGGATAACGGGGGAGGAGGGAGAGAGGCACGGGTGGAGGGGGTTGTTGTGACGCCTCCCACCCAGCAGCCCCTTCCGGATACCCTCTGGATGCGCCCCTGTTATGTTTCATGAATAGCCCCCTATTCCTTTGTCAGTGTCTACTCGAGTTAGAACAGGTTCTGGCGCATGGGCAGCAACGCACAAACTCGTCGTTCTTATGTTGTCCAAGAGCATTCATACTGGGCGACAAGGACGGCCGTGTAGTCATGATACTGATGGTATTTTCCAAGGCAGCTGTTGTTACTCGAGCACGATGAGCTGGAGTGTCGTCCTACTGGAATGTGAAGGTAGGGCCATGCAGCAGGAAGAAACGTACCGTGTGTAGACCACAGACGCTGTCGGACTTAACGTGGTACCGCCAAGTTACCGCGGACTACGACCAGGGGCCAGCTGTATGAGCGAGCTTAGTCCTGCACCAGCCACTAAGCAAGGTGCGCCGCTATCGCGGCGCACCTTGCTTAGTGGCTGGCGTAGGACTAAGCTCTCTCATGCAACCGCCCCCAGGTTCGTTCGAAAAGTAATCGCACCTATCACACCTTAACGTTTCCTGCCCGACATTCCCTGCCTGATGAATAACAGTAGGTGTCAATCGTTCGCCTCCGCTGCGATACAGCCTTGGTAAGACTGTCACACATTTCCACACAAGTCGTCACTCGACACTGTAAAGAATATGCGCCCAGTAATTTAGGGTCTTGTAGATCACCTTTTGATACTGTTTCATACCGGAAAATCAAGCATTTCTGGAAATGACCGAGAATTTCATTCCGTGAAATGACTGATGCCTTGAATCGTTAATCGTGATTAGCGTGTTTGGGTTTTTCTTCCCGATTTTCGTGATTGAAATGTTTCATCCTCCTGATCCGCAAAAGAAGAGTTCGCCGTGAGACGTGAAAGCCAACGAGATAATTTGTGATCCGTCAAAACGCGCCGGTCAGTAGGTTGTCTAATTCTTGTTTTAGTATTTTCACATGCAGCGGCGCCACGCTCGACTGATTCTCTTTGAAATCAGGCAGCTGGCAGACTACAGGCTGGACTGACATCTACTGTTGTTGTTGTTTCTTGATTTTTAACGTCTCTCGCCACAACGAGGTGATTGGAGACAGGTATATTATTATGATTATAGGATAAAACATAGTTCATAATTATAATATAATATAACTTATCGGGTAAAAAAAAAAAAGGTGGTATGTGGTGTTTTTATGATTTCGCTGTTATAATCATTGTGTCTGCAAGGAGTGTGGGTTGGTGCATATGCGGCCAACAAAGACCACGCACAGTTATAACAGAATTTTAGCATAGGGCGTCGTTGTTTACCATCTTAGATGGGACGTACCCATCTCTGTTGTTTATATGTAAGTCGATAGTGTTGAGGAGTGGATGGCTTTCGCCAGCTCCACGGCCAGAGAATGATCAGATAGGAGTTGGAAGAGGTTTCTGATGTCGCGAGCCTGACATGATTGTCTAACTCTGGAGAGCTGTGGAGGAGGCAGGCGGCATAGTAGCAGAGAGTGCTCTAGGCCGGCTGTCTCCCCGCAGTGACATAGGGTCTGGGTGAATTTCAGCTTCCAGGATCTCGTTCTGAGCCTATGGATGATCTCCGTTTGAGATCTAGGGAGTTTGGGGAGAAAGGGGAAAAGATCTGCGAAGCATCGCTTTTCTTTCACGGCACACAGTTCTCGCTTCTCCCTTTTCCAGCAGTTTTGGATGAGATTGCAGTATTTGGAGTTTAGTTCAGAGGTAGAGAGGAGGATGCGAAGTTGCTGAGTTGGGGGAACGTTGAGAGCGCCGACTCTAGCAGCGTTATCCGCCAGTTCGTTGCCTCTAATCCCTACGTGACTTGGGACCCAGTGGAAATCCAACTGAGTTCCTTGTCTTATGATGGCGTTTGAGAGTGAGAGGATTTCCTGCAGGAGGTCGGGTCGGGATCGAGACCGAGAGGAGCGAATGGCCTTAAGGACAGCTTGCGACACAGACCACAACTCTGAGCAGAGTGCGGGGATAAGAAATAAGAAACTGAAGTGCGGAGATGATAGCGGTCATTTCAGCCGAAAAGACGCAGAAGCCTAGTCCCAGATAGAAGCTTTTACATGTATTGAGGGAGGGTATGGAGAAGCCGGCCCCGGCCCGTCCATCCTCCAGCACGGAACCATCAGTATAGATTTGGAGATGATGTTGGTATTTAATTAACGACTCCCGGACCCGAGCCGCAAGCAAGTGGGGGTTGGAGGTCTTGCTGGTGCTATGGTCCTCAATGCTGACTTTGGCGGCCTCAAGAAGACAAGGCGGCTGTAGAGGAACTGGTTTTGGAGCGACTTCCCCAAAGACTGTATCTGGGGAATCAGTAATGTCACTGGTGTAGCTCGTTATTCAAGCGTGTGGTTTTTCCTGCTAACTTTGAATTTGTCCCATTTCTTGTCTTTTACAAGGAAATGGGTGGCTGAGTTTGGGACGGTAAAGGTTCTGCTGACAAATTTGGACACTTGCAGCTTCCTGTGGTGAGCCAAGGGCAAGATCCCAGCCTCTGCATACGCTGCACGTGTTTCGCAGTGAACCGGGACACCAAGCGCTAATTTGACCGCCTGGGAATCGATGGAGATAAGCTTTGAGAGAAGCGATTGTGGGGCAGCGAAGTAGCACTCCTGACCATAGGAGAGCCTGGAGCGGACCAGGGCTTGGCAGAGATGGAGGAGGGTCTTTGTGTCTTGACCCCACGACTGCTTCCTTATTATTCTTATTAGGTTCAGAGCACTCTGGGCTT
The DNA here is from genome assembly GCA_036245525.1 of Semisulcospira habei. Taxonomy (NCBI): domain Eukaryota; kingdom Metazoa; phylum Mollusca; class Gastropoda; family Semisulcospiridae; genus Semisulcospira; species Semisulcospira habei. The sequence continues at coordinate 56,012,833 of BTPG01000007.1, forward strand.
TTTTGATGAGGTAGTTTATGTGCGCATTCCAGCTTGAGTTCGGAGTGAAGATGACCCCCAGAAATTTTACCTGAGAACACGGCACTAGTTGCACACTTTCAAGGGAGTATGTTGGTTTGTAAATGTCTTGATTTTTGGTGAAGAATATAAGTTGGGTTTTCTCCGTGGCCAAGGCAAAGCCGTTAATAGACATGTACTCTTGGGTTCTGTCAAGCACCTTTTGATAGAATTTCGACGCCTCTCGTTTTCTCTGCTCAGAGAAGCTTTTGAGAATCTTGGAGGATTGCCAGATCACCAAGTCGTCAGCGTATTGTGTAATATACATAGTTGTCAATTCTTTTGGGTTGTTTTTGCCAGTCAACTTAAGGAAGGAAGGGAGGTCATACAGCATTATGTTGTAGAGTATTGGGGCAATCACAGTGCCCTGGGGAACGCCGCAGTCCACGGTCTGTGGGGCTGACAGACACTTTCCCACCCTGACTGAGAAAGTTCTGCCATGGAGAAAACTACGTACATACGAATAGATGCGCCCCGAGAGGCCGATTTGTTTCAATTTCAACAGCAGCCTTCTGTGCCAGACAGAGTCAAAGGCTCTGCGGACATCGAAGAAAGTAGCTGTAATGCACTTCTTCTTCTTGAGGACTGTCTTCACGTGAGAAGTGAGAGATGCTAAATAGTCCGTAACTGAGCGAGCTTTTCTGAATCCTGTCTGACAGTCTGGAAGGATGTTTCTGGATTCCACAAAATATTCCAGTCTACTCTTTACGATTCTTTCGTAGATTTTACTAAGATGAGAGGTGAGAGAAATAGTCCAGCAGCTTTTCGCAATTTCTGCAGACTATGTAGTTCGTCAAAAGAGTAACAATGGTTTGCAGGTACGAAACGAAAGTACTAATGCCATATAGTTTATGCATGGCAACAATATTTGTCCTTAGGATGGAGACATTTTTGTAGAAGTGTTTTTCGAAAGCTATTTTTCGATGTGAGGGAACCAGTCCTCGTACACCGCCCGGATAAGGTGCAAGACATTTTTTGTGCATAATATTGAAAATTTCAAGCATACAAGTTACAAGTTTATTCCAGTGAGTAAATTAAAATCATCAGCAAGTAAACATGCAGACATATATACGATAAAATAAGTTTAAAAGTATTATTTTTAATGCGGTAAGCATAGTCGCATCGCTAGTTTCAAAATGGCGGTCAGCGAGAAGCCTTCTAAAGAAGTCAATCAGACGCGCACGGTTGATGAAGCTTTACTTTGCTCCTGAATTGAAACAGAGATTATTTTCGATTTGAACATCTTATCAACGTCAAATACGTTATTTTTCCTGGTCTTGAAAACAGCCTTTTCCATAGAACTCGGTCTTTTGTGGGAGGAAAGCATATCGAAAGTAAACTCCCTTTGTGCATGTTGTGCAATGTGCTGCCGACCATCTTCAACATTCTTTGGCCGGATACAACATGCATGTTGTTCGTCTGTTTTTCAGCCTAACGGCTCTAAGTGCAGGTCTGCTATTTTTTAATTTATTTTATTAGTGAAGATGGGATTTTTAACTGGTCAAGCACACTCGTATCCGACTGGTCTTAAGCACAAGCCAGGCAGAGTGAAATCCATCTCCGAACACGTTTTCATCCAAAATCACCATGTTCAGCTAAACACCTAAATATAAAATTTTAGTTTTTGCAACCAATTCAACCAATCCGCACTCAAGTACTCACAAGGACTCTTATGATTAAGCTTTATCAGGACTGCATGAGACACAATACAGATAGTAGCCCTCTCTATTATATTACATGTTTTATTTATTTATTTTTTATTGATTCATGTATGTATTCACTTACATATTTATTTATTATTTATCCTTTTAATTATGGATGGAAGGAATTCCTTGATGCACATGATCACTATAGTGGTATGGTAGTGGTCACCAAGGAGAGGAAATTTGTTTTCATTATGCATACATCTGTGCATATTCATAATCTATCCTTTACTTAACATGCATATTTATAGGTCCCAGGTATCCCCAACTTATTTTATTAATTTATTATTTGTTTGTTTGTTTGTTTGTTTGTGATGTATGTTTGCACATACACATCAGCATAAAATGATTGATTGTACATTGTTTAACGTCCCGACAGCAACAAGACTTTCTCAGGACGTGCCTGCACTGCTTGTGAAAAAACCCAAACTAAACAGAATATTGAATGTATGTCGCCAGCTGGTCTAATACACTAAATAAACCTAACTAGACCCTTTAGCAACACACATCCAATATCAAGAGCTACAAGCAGTGCAGACAGTAGGAAGAGTTTAAAAAAGGTAAATACTGGTGAATGTACCAAGGGAAGACAGAAACACACGCCCCTGAATAGAGGGGAAAACCCACCCTGTGGGGCTGACCAGGGTCACCCTGGGAACTAAAAAGTAGTTAACCCCGCCCAAGTCCCCCAGGGTAGACCTGGGTGGGGGACATCAGCATACAAGATGAGAACATACATATACACATATATGATGTGAACATAACATGTACACATATGGTAATAGGTGCATACCACCCACCCCACATACAAAACCACAGAACATGTGCATGTTCATAATATATCCTTTACTTGGTATTCATATGTCCTAATTATTTAAATTTATTATTTATTTTTATTTGTTTGAAAAGTAGGTTTTGTTCATATGCTGTTGTTCACATACACATATATGGTAATACTGCCCACTCCCAACCCCACTCCACAACCAGAGAACACCCACCAAACGACACTTACATCTGTGCATGTTCATAATCTATCCTTTACTGAGCATTCATATGTCCCAGGTATCTTGACTTACTTTATCTTTTTTATTTAACCGCCATGAGATGGCATTGGTCGCCTGCTCGACATTAAACCCAAATAAGTATATATTTAAATTATTTATATTTTGTTTGCTTGTAATGAAGGTTTTGTACATACACATCAGCAAACAATGATTGATTGATTGTACATTGCTTAACGTCCCGACAGCAACAAGGCTTTCTCAGGACGTGCCTGCACTGCTTGTGAAAAAAAAAAAACTAAACAGAAAATTGAATGTATGTCGCCAGCCGGTCAAATACGTTAAATAAACCTACAACATGGGGCCTAAATAAAGCTAAGACTGTCTAGCAACACACATCCAACATCAAGAGCTACAGGCAGTGCAGACAGTTGGGAGAGTTTTAAAAAAACAAATACAGGTGAATGGACCAAGGGTAGACAGAAACACATGCCCCAGAATAGAAAGGAAACCCACCCTGTGGGGCTGACCAGGGTGACCCTGGGAACTAAAAAGTACCTAACCCCACCCAAGTCCCCCAGGGCAGACCCGGGTGGGGGCATCAGCAAACAAGAAAATATACACATATATAGATGGTAATAGGTGCCATACTGCCTGCTCCCAACCCTTACCTAAATACACACATAAAACCGCAGAACACCTACCAAAAGAAGGACATACACATATGTGTATGTTCATAATTTTTAATCTATCCTTTACCTAGCATGCATATGTCCCAGGTACCTTAGACTTACTTTATCTTATTTATTTAAATTATTTATTTATTTTGTTTGTTTGTTTTGTTTTGTTTGTTTGTAATGTAGGTTTTGTACATACACATCAGCATACAGCTCAAGAACATACACCATGGTGCCCCTGTGCATGTGGCCACCAGTACTATTCTGTCAGATCTGTCACACCCAGCCAATCATCTCTTCGAGCTTCTGCCCTCTGGCTGGCGGTTTCGTGCTTTTAAAGCCACAACCTCTCGATTCAAAAGCAATTTTTTTTCCAGAAGCTGTCCTCAATACATCACCATGCACGGAACAACGTGATTCCATGATTTGTGACATATGACTGATTTGTGTTTAATATTGTGTTTATCTATCTTTTAGTGCTGTATATAGGATGATCGCCAACTAAGTGTATAACATGATGAATGCCCTACAAGTGAGGACATATTTTACTGTCGCCATGCGACACAAAAATCCTTGTAACGTTTTACTTGGTGAATAAATGTCTTATGTCTTATACACGTACATGGTAATAGGTGCAGTATCACTCGCTCCCAACCCCAATCCAGTTACACACACAAAACCGCAGAACATCCACCAATGTACATCTGTGCATGATCATAATCTATACTTTACTTAATACTCACAAACCAGATAGGTGAGGCTAGCGCTGGCAGAATTGTCAGTACTCAAACCAAGGGGAATCACAGCGCTGGACAGACAACAGTTAGATCCCCTGCCCCCGCCTATCAGGCACCCAATCGCCAGCCCACAGAGAAATACGCAGGTATAGAATAAGACAATCATTTCCATTCCTTATAAGAATGGACCAGGTCTCTTATATAACCCATGTCTTTCTCCGGAACTTAGGAAGTAGGCAGGAGAAACATACATACACAAACATGAAGGTACGCTACTATATGTGGTCGGGTAAATACCCTGATTTCCCACAGTAGATTGGGTGCCTGATAGGCGGGGGCAGGGGATCTAACTGTTGTCTGTCCAGCGCTGTGATTCCCCTTGGTTTGAGTACTGACAATTCTGCCAGCGCTAGCCTCACCTATCTGGTTTGTGAGTATCATGTATAACTCGAGGCAAAATTTGTATCGTTACATTGTTGTGTAATGTTCTGTGCATCTACTGTGGGAAATCAGGGTATTTACCCGACCACATATAGTAGCGTACCTTCATGTTTGTGTATGTATGTTTCTCCTGCCTACTTCCTAAGTTCCGGAGAAAGACATGGGTTATATAAGAGACCTGATCCATTCTTATAAGGAATGAAAATGATTGTCTTATTCTATACCTGCGTATTTCTCTGTGGGCTGGCGATTGGGTGCCTGATAGGCGGGGGCAGGGGATCTAACTGTTGTCTGTCCAGCGCTGTGATTCCCCTTGGTTTGAGTACTATACTTTACTTAGCATTCTTATGTCCCAGGTATCTTTGACTTACTTTATCTTATTTATTTAACTGCCATGAGATGTAGTCTACCGCGCGGCGTTAAACCCAAATAACTATTTATTAAAATTATTAATTTATGTTTGTTTGTAATGAAGGTTTTGTACATACACGGTAATAGGTGCCATACCGCCCCACTTTCAACCCCAGCCCACATACAAAACCACAGAATACCCACAAAAGACATGCACAATTGTATACTGATGGGCATTAGTGGACTGTAAAATCTATATATAGAGACTTCAGGTTAAGCAAGTGGCTTGTATTGACTGCCTGTATTTTAGCTGCCCACCTACAAATTTCATGTGTCCAGTTAACCACACTGCACATGCAGCCATCAGTTCTGTGAAAAGTACTGTTGGCCTCATGCACAGGGGCACCAAAACTTAGAGATAAGGCCACACCTGATAACAATAACAGTACTAATAATAATATGCCTACTCAGCCACTAGTTCTGTAAACAGCACATTTGTAAACAGTACCAGTGGCCAAATGCACACATACATCATGGATGTTGCTACCACTGATCACTTGAATTTACCTGAATTTACCTGAATTTACCTGAGTGGCCACTGAGCGCGGCCGACGGGGTAGGAAATTTGAGAACTTATTTTAACCCCCTTAACTGTCTCTTTATCATGGCGGTTCTTGAACTGGTTGACAGTTTCAGCTTCGACAATTGATTGTTTCAGAGCATTCCATGGGTTCACAACTCTTTGGGAAAAAAAGTTTTTTCTAAGATTCAGTCTGGACCTCCCTTTGAACAGTTTGCTGCTGTGACCTCTATGGTAAAATGATGACTGGCATGAAGTAAAAAATATGTCCGCAGAAACTTTTTCAAGTCCCTTTATGATCTTGAAAGTCTCGATGAGATCTCCCCTGTCTCTCCTTTCTTCCAATTTCTGCAAATTGCAGAAGGCCAGTCTCTCCTCATGCGGCAGGTGACCAATCCCTGTAATCGATCTTGTAGCTCTCCTCTGCACCTTTTCCAACTCTGCGATGTCTTTTTTGAGGTATGGTCGCCATGCTTGGATACAGTACTCTAAATGTGGTCGTACAATTGTTTTGTAGAGTGGGACAATAACTTCTCTATTTCTGGCTGTAACTGTTCGCATGATCTGCCCCACTGCTCTGTTGGCTCGTTTTGCTGCCACGCAGCACTGGCGACTGACCGACAGTGACCTGTGCATGATGACGCCTAGGTCCCTTTCTTCCTCCACTGCTCCAAGTTCTTGTCCTCCCAGCGTGTAAACCTGACAAGTGTTTTTACGGCCTGCATGCAGAGTCTTGCACTTGTCCACGTTATACTGCATCAGCCACCTCTCTGACCATCTTTCTGCTACCTTAAGGTCATGCTGTAGTTTGTCGCTCCCCGCTGGGTCGGAGACGTCGCCGTAGATCTTAGTGTCATCAGCAAACTTTAGAACGCTGGTCAGCATATCGTCCTCCAAGTCATTAATGAACACCAGGAACAAGGTCGGCCCCAAAATGGATCCTTGTGGAACTCCGCTCGTCACATCTACCCATGGAGAAGCTTGTCCGTTGACCACAACTCTCTGCTTCCTGCCACGTAGCCATTCTTCCATCCACTGCAGCACTTTTCCGTCTACACCGTGTGCTTTCAGCTTGTCCATAAGCCGTTTGTGAGGGACCTTGTCGAACGCCTTGGCATAGTCAAGGTAGATGACGTCTACATCTTTCCCTTCGTCCAGCATGCGTGTCATGTCCTCCAGGAAGACGAGCAGGTTTGTCAGGCAGGACTTTCCTTTTGAGAAACCATGTTGGCTGCCTCGGATCAGCTGATGCCTCTCAAGGTGATTGTTCAGAAAATCCCGCACAACACTTTCAAAGACTTTCCCAACCTGAGAAGTCAGCGATACCGGCCTGTAGTTTCCTGCTATACATTTTGCACCCTTTTTGAATATCGGCACAACATTTGCCTCTTTCCACCCCACTGGCACCTCTCCGGTGTCCAAGGAAGCCTGAAAGATCAGTGACAGGGGATATGCTACGGATTCTGCTGCTCCCACCAGTACGGCTGGAGAAATTTCGTCAACCCCTGGCGCCTTGCTAGCGTTCAGGTTTTGCAACTTCTTGAGGACTATGTCCTCTGTAAAGATCACATGTACCAGTCTTTCCTCTGGTAAGCCCGTAAACTGACATTGGGGTTCTGGTCTGTCACCATTGCCCTCCACCGTGAAAACTGATGCAAAGAATTTGTTCAAGATGTCCGCTTGTTCCTCATCATCAGTGTGCAGCTCACCGTCGCTATCTTCCAGAGGACCAACCTTGACCTTGCAGCGCAGCCTGTCTCTTGCTTAGGCGTAAAAAGACTTTGCATCCTTCTTGATGTTTTGTGCCAGCTTTTCTTCAAACTTCAATTTACTATCTCTGATGAGTTTTGTACTGCCATTCTGCCACTGTTTATATACAAGAAAGTCTTCTTGCCTACCACTCTGCCTGTATTTTTTCCATTTCTTTCTCTTCTTCTTGACACTTTTGAGTGCCTCTCTGTTCATCCACTTGGGCTTCCTAGTGCACCTCGTTTTCTTCAACGGTACGAAACTTCTCACCACCTTCTGCAGCATTTGATGACACAAGTCCCACTGTTGACTGCAGCTCTTCCCTTCAAATTCATTGTCCCAATTCACCTTATCTAACTTCTCTCTGAGCACTTTCCAGTTTGCCTTTCTGAAATCCCTTATCTCTTTCCTCCTGTCGCTGTTACTGTCTCTAGGCTCGGAAAAGGCCACTTTGAAGTGCACAATGTTGTGATCGCTGTTGGCTAGAGGATCGCCTATCTCGACCTCTTGCACCATCTCTTCTTCAGAACTGAACACCAAGTCCAACACATTTGCTTTTCTAGTGGCTACAGCCACATGCTGAAATCAAAAACAGTCACTTACTGTATCGCGCAAACCTTCCCCTTCTCCATCACACTCATACGTATTCCAGTTAATACCAGGACGGTTGAAGTCTCCAGTAACAACCACATGCCTGTACTTTGCTGCCTCTTTTAAAACTGCAAACAATTTCTCCTCATTTTCCTGACTAACACCGGGTGGATTGTACACAACACCAATGTTTCTTCTTTGTCGTGACCATATATAACACACCAGATGCTTTCTGTATAGTCCTGCTCCTCACAGAGTTTCACTTCTCTAACCTGCAAATTATCTCTCACATACATCAAGCATCCCCCTCCTCTCCTTCCCACTCTATCACTTCTAAATGTCTTGTATCCATTGATGTGAATTTCACTATCTGAAATGTCTCCATGAAGCCAGGACTCAGTAATGGCACTAATGTCTAATTCCTCGCTTAATACAAAGGTGTGAAGATCATTAAATTTATTAACAACACTGTGTGCGTTTATTGATGCGCAATGCAAAAAATGTGGTGAAGAAGTAGAAACAAATGATGCATTATATACATTATTTTGTACAGATGCGGCTTGTTCAGGATAAAAACTTAGTCCTTTTTTGATGCAGAGGCCACATTCAGCTCAGATGCTGATGACGCCTCATCCTCAGATTCTTTTGCTCTATGATGGTTACTCTCATCTATCATAATCACTTCAAACAATAGGCTGCCCAGTTCACATTTTGATACCGTGAACTAGCCTGCACAGCCTGCACATGCAGTCATCAGTTCTGTGGTCACATGCACAGCGGCACCAAATTTAAAGGTGAGGCCAAAACTGCCACCTCAAACAAAACCAAACGCTACCTACACACACATATCAATGATACAGTCAACCTCTGTGTGCGTTAGGGGGAACACGCTTAAAGTATGTGACTGTAAATCTTACAGCGAAATGTCAAAACCAGTAAGAAGATAATGTAACAGCAACAAGTACATGTATTTTGTAAACCACTCAAAACATGACAACTCATCGAGTCTAAAGGTGTTATGAGTGGGTGATGGAAACACTGAAAGAAATAGTACGTGTACATTATAAAGTATGTGCCTTCCCCCCCCCCCCCTCCCATAACTAGCTGTTTATCATAAAAAATAGATATCTCATTCATTTGATCACTTGATCATCTCTGTGTCACCTTTCTCCGTTTTCTTTCTCGTTTTAATCCCAATATGTCAGTGCTAATGTCAGCTGCTAAGAATCCTTGCAGCGAACTGCAAATGTCTATATGCAGACAAACTGCAAATAACACAGCAGCAAAATAAGTTCCTCTTTTGTGCAGTAGGCTACTGCTAGCAAGATCATCTCTCTCTCTCTCTCTCTCTCTCTCTCTCTCTCTCTCTCTCTCTCTCTCTCTCTCTCTCTCTCTCTCTCTCTCTCTCTCTCTCTCTCTCTCTGCCCCCACCGGGTCTGCCCTAGGGGACCTTGGTGGGGTTGTCTACTTTTAGTTCCTAGGGTCACCTTGTCTAACCCCTACAAGGTGGGTTCTACTCTTTTGGGGGTTTGTATTTCTGTCTTTCTGGTCCATTCATCTGTATTTTTCTTTTGAAATTCTCCCTTCTGTCTGCGCTTCTTGCAGTTCTTTTCTTCATTTAGCGCAGGCACGTCCTGAGAAGGCCTTTGTCGCTTGCGGGACGTAAAGCAATCTACACTCACTCACTCTCTCTCTCTCTCTCTCTCTCTCTCTCTCTCTCTCTCTCTCTCTCTCTCTCAGCACGTCCTGAGAAAGCCTTTTTGCTGTCGGGACGTTAAGCAATGTACAATCAATCAATCAAATCTCTCTCTCTCTCTCTCTCTCTCTCTCTCTCTCTCTCTCTCTCTCTCTCTCTCTCTCTCTCTCTCTCTCTCTCTCTCTCTCTCTCTCTCTCTGTGCAAAACAACTCTGTCCAAAAACTTGTTCCTTTTGTCTGAGCTCATCCGTATAGTTAATCCTGACGTTTGCAAACTTTTCTTCCACGCGCATATCAAAACGCACTGTAATTACAGTTTCACTGTCTGGGACGGTTGCAGCGAAGTTCATATGAAAAATGTACATTCTCTGTATCGTCGAGGTGTTAAACTCATATTTCCTGGACCCGCCCCCACAGACAAAAAAATCAAATCTCTTAAATTGCTGGCATTAAACAACAAATTCGAATTTAATCGGTGTGTATTAATGTACAAGATTCTACACAAGAGAGCCCCACTCCATTTGCGAACTTTGTTTTCAGATATTTATATACAAAACACGAGAAACAGGTCGCTCCACCTACCAAGAACAAGATTAGATATATATAAAACTAGCCTGGCCTTTTCAGGAGCAAAAGCATGGAATAATTTACCCCAGCATCTTAAGTCTATTTCTAAATTTAGTATATTTAAGGATCGCCTTTATCGCTTTTTACTTCTAAAATAATACCACGATTTAACTTTCCTCTATTATTGCTGTACTCTCAGAGACATGTTCTAATTATAAGATGACCTTCAGCTTATGTCGATGTTCTTCTTCTTATTATTATTTTCGTCTTTTATGCTTTTCGTACATTTAAATGTTCTTGATTTATTATGTTGTTGTTGTTTTTTGTTGTTGTTTTTGTAAAAAAATTTATTGTGTTGCTCGATGTATATTTATGTGTGTAGTGTAGCAGGACAGTTTGTAAGAGAGGCATTCGCATGCCGAAAACTTTATCCTGAATAAAAACATTTCATCAAGATAGGGTTCAATTTTAAACAAAGCATTGCATGAACTTCCAAGCGTGTTCACGTTGTGCTGTGTATTTTTTTTCAGTGTGAAGTGTACTGTACCATCAGTGATCACTGAGACTGCAAAATTGGCACTGGCAGTGATCGCACATCACAACATAGCTTGTCAGTGCAACTGATTAAAATAAATGTTACTGCTGCATAAAATAATTAATCAAGTTCCGAAACTTTGCTCAGCCATGACAGTTAAAACCAAGTGGTGTGGCACTCTTTTTCTTTTACAGAATGCAGCATAGGTTTTGAAGATAGCGTTTGTGTTGTGGGTTACGTTTTGTTTTGGTGCTGTGTTGTCGAAATGAAACGGGCAAAGCGATGGTAAAGTGAATGGAAATAAACGTGACAAACCTTTATCAAGCCGTAAAAATGCACACAGCAACTTGACACGTTTGCTTTTTTTTTAAACAAACAAGCTTATGTAGAACAAATAAAAAAGAACCCGTCGGCACACAGAAATTCACGTCCGCGGAGACGGCATCACGTGATGTTTTGATCACGTGATTTTGGGATACCTTATTGTTGCGAAACGATATTAATTTTGCGTTCAAGGCAAGCGTTTTCGTAATTGTTTCTTCTCTTAATATATCTAAGTGTGAAAATATTACTTTAAAAAATGAAATCCTTTTAAGTGACATATAGTGCATACTACCACTGAATACAGGAACAATGAGACCCGTGTGAACTACTGATCCCCTGTAAACATGGCCGCGAAGGTCTTGGTTTCGTCTGCAGCCATACTGGAAACAAAATGTGCTACAGAAAAATGTCTCCATCCTCCGGCGGTTTAAAACGAGTGCGCACTGCTTTTATTCATACTAGACTTCATTTTGATACCCAAACCTTTGTTACTCTCTAGAAAATCACTATCTCGTAAACGGCTGATCGTCTATGAAGGGCAGCTGCTAGACTAAAATGGGTCTGTAACTGCTTGTGAGTTTTTTGGGTTTGCCTGGTTTTGGCACTGGTATTACAGTACTCTGTTTCCACGACTTTGGGAGCTCTCCGCTCTCCCAGCAGGTTTGGAAAAGACCAAGAATGATGTGTAAAAACTTCTCGGGGAAATTGCTAATCATGTGATATGAAATGTCATCGGGACCAACAGAAACGTTCGGGGATGATACAGATGAGATTGCTTCCTTCAGTTCTTTGAGGGTAATGGGGTGGTTCATAGACAAGGTGTTGTCAGGGAACGGATCGCTATATTCCGCCCTACCTTCTTCCCGAGTACGAGCGGGCGGTTTCAGGAAGGGAGGAGGTTTGGCTAACCGACGCAAAAACCCGAGCGAAAGCCTCAGCTTTACCTGCATCGTCAAATATTGTGACGCCGTCCACTTCTACTGAGGGATCAGGCAGGTTATATACATTTTTGAGGATCTTTATGCTTTTCCATGCTTTTGAGAGATCTGTATGCGAGTGTATCTGAGAAGACATAGAGCTTGAGAAGAACGCCTGTTTGGCCTTAGCTGTAGCTCTATTACATGCTATTTTAGCCCTTTTCGTCATTGTGTGGTTTTCTTCTGATCTAACCTTTGTCCATATTTTATACGTTTTTCTTTTGTCTTTCTTTGCTTTCTCACATTCTTCATTTCACCAAGGATTGTTGGGCCTGGTGTCTTTATTTCTGTTTCTTCCTGTTTTGGGAATAGCCGTATCCGCTGCACTAAGTATATGTTTGGTGACATTGGCGCAGTAGACATCTACATCTTCGGATTTTATGTTGTCGGACTGAAACTCTAAGAGGGCCCCGAATTTCGACCAGTTTGCTTTCTTATAATTATAGGTAAGTTCTAGAGAGCTTGACTGAGAGTGAAAATTCACGTGAACAGCAATTGAGATGGGTAGGTGGTCGCTACTGAGGGTGTCCTCTCCGACCTCCCAGTCAACCATAGGAAACAGACCAGGAGATACTAGGGACAAGTCTATAGCAGAAGGAAGGTGGTCTGATCTATCAGGCACTCTAGTAGTGACACCACTGTTTAAAAGACACAGATCAGATTCCATGATTTGGTCAGCCAGGAAGGCTTTTTGGTTACTCGTAGCGGACTCACATACAAGGTTGTTCGGCCTGTGCGTCTGAGACTTGCACTATCCACTCAGTGTCGGGCGGGTGGGGGGATTTAGGAATATATGTATTAAGGATGTTTATATGTAGACCGTTCGCAGAGCGAATAGCTATTGCACAATGATAGACTGTGTCCAAGGATGGTGGGACGTGAGAGGGGATTGGGTGGTATGTAACATCAGTCTTAACATATGTTGCCGTAATATATTTTCGTTGTTCCTGTGGTTTTGTTTACTACAGGAGGGTAGTAGTAACCTTGTAGTTTGGGGAGTTTTTATAAATGTACAGTTTGGTGACTGTAGGCAGAGCACCTGAAATTTATTCTCATACAAGTGCTGAATTAGATAGTCCAAGTTTTGGCCCAGACTACGGGCGTTCCATTGCAACACCTTAAGTTGACTATCCATTTTGACAGGGGCTTAATTAGTACAAATTAATAGGGAAAATCTAAGTTTGTTTGTTTTTATAATCGACCAAGCACACCGAGATGGCCTAGGATTTTGAACAGGTCTAGAAGCCCCTCCCGCATCAGTTTGCGGTCGGGGGTGTGGGCTTGGTATTTTAGATAGAGCCAGTCGGAGAACAGGCCAAATACGGTCGAGGGGTTTCCTTCTTCCAGGGCTCTGACCAGTGACTTCAAGAGGTTTTTGATGAAGGTATGCTGGTCAAGGGAACTCCAGTCATCAGAGCCCTCCATTGCCAAATCGAAAGATCCTTCACTGCCTGCGTCCATGTCGTTACTATTGGATTGAGTGAAGGGGGTAGGGGGAGATTCATTCTGCACACTCTGGGCCTCATTCTGCTCGACTATGTTCTCCGGATCGCTTTTTCCAGACTTCGGGGAATGGGAGGCACTTGTGAGGGACTGTTGAGCAGACTCTTTTTTCTTGTTTTTACCTCTTTTACGAGTTTTCTTGGGGCGGAGGTTTCCATGTTTATTTTTACTTTCGCTGCTTTTGGCGGCTGCCTGCTGTTGCTCTAGAGAAGACCGAGGTTCTATGTCAGGCAAGATTGTCTCCGTTACTGATGGGGATTCGGCAATTTCAGGGCGGTTAGATTTTGCTGAGTCATGTTTTTGGTGTTCTGAGAGCTTGGGTGGATGGGTGGGGCGGGCGGGGGCCGGCCTGCCCGGAGCAGTGATCACTGGTGGCCCCCAGAACTGCTTGTCGTACTAGGGGCTGAAGGGGGAGGCCTCGTTAACCTCCTGTCCAACCTTAGCACGCCTCAGAGCTTCTGAGAAGGGAATGTACGTTTTTGACCTGATTTCATTTGCTCTTTTATGAAGAGTGTACTCCGGACACTTAGCATAGGCGGGGCTGTGGTCCCCACCGCAGTTTACGCAATTTCTTGAGTTCTTACAGTTAGCACGCTCATGATCAGGCTGTGAACACTGTGCACAACTTGACTTTTTCGCACGACATTGAGCCTTGGTGTGCCCCAGGCGCTGGCCTCTAGTGCATCTGCGCACGGGCGCAGAGAAAGGCACTACGTCAACATAAGCGCCTACAAGATGTACTCTCTGTGGCAGGGTGGCTAATTTGAAGGTGACCTTTACAGCTTTGGTAGGATCGCCTTTCTTGTTCTTCAGACGCTCCACAGAGGACGCGTTGCCGAGTGATTGCCTCACTCTCTGCAGCTCGCCCTCTCCGAGCGGTATGCCGTAAATGACTCCTACTGTAGTAGGTTGGGGTATGGAGCACCTCACCTTTGCCCCACCCAGTTCTCTCTGAATGCTAAGTTTGTGTTGGATAGTAGCGTTTTTACAGTGAGCAACGTAGTGCCCCGAATTTAATCTTTCCATGATAAGTTCGTCCTGCTTTACTGCCCCAGCAGCACGTCGGACAGGGTCAAGCCATGGATGAAAGAAAGACAGTTTCGCTGAGCCAGTGCCCAGATCAACTATTTTGACCGGGAACTGTGCAAAAGTACGTTGGGGTTTAATTCGAGGTTGCGCGTAGTTTGCATCATGGGCAGGTTTAAAAGCAGATTTGTTCTTTCTAACGAACGCCGCTCGGGCTTTACACGTATGGCCGGCGTGATCAAAGCCTTCATTGTCAATAGCACTAGCGAGTTGACCATTGCAGCTGACGTCTTCAGCGCCTTTGTTAGCGTCGCCCGGAGCATCGTTATCGGACGAACCGGGAACAATTGGGGGGTTTTCCGAGTCACGAGAAGGGGAAATCGGAGAATGGGACTGCACAGAGGCATGACTATCTTCGTCAATTAAATCATCATCCTCCGAGTTTCTGTCTTCCTCAAGGATTCTTAATTTCTTTCCGTCCGTGCCTAGATCAGGCGAGTCAGAGGGATGAGTACGTTTACCTGCTACAGGGGTAGCAGGAAAAGAGTTGTTCTCAATAGTTGTGTCGGTGTGACCAGTAGGTCGTTCCTCTCCCTGGGGAGTAGCATTTGAATCAAGACGATGATGACCCGCTACCGGGTCCATGACAGAAGCTAACTTCAGCACTGTTTAAGACAAAGTGGCTCTGAACTAGAACATGTTTAATACGATTAATCAAAAAATGGCTACAGAGACAGACAGAGGGGGGAAAGACAGCAGCAGCAGTTAAAAATGGCGGAAACAAAGACGATAAAAAGAGCGGGAATTTCAAACCGATCAGGATGTGATAGCGGGAAATGCCAACGCGACCGGAGCGGTGTACAAAAAGGAGTGAAAGAATGAAAACTAATCTATAGCTAGGAAAAGAACAAAAAAGAAAACAAAAACGCAAAGGCAAAGAGAGCTTAAGAGAAAAAAGATTGCAAGATGGGAGAATGGAGAGATGATACTATATGTACAGCATAAAGAAAAAAGCAGAGGCAAAGGCCTGCAAACCGAAATGGCGGGAAATAATAGTGATAATAGACACTTATCTGGGTGTTCGGAGGATTTCAGCGACCAGGCCACTGAAGGGAGAACAAACCGGATCACACTGTGTTAGTGGAAGGGAAGTCTCCACCGAAGGCGTCCCGGGCGAATATCCTCAGCACACGTGAAAGTGAATCCAAGCTGTGCGCAGAGAGCTCAGCGATACGTCCGACCTCGACGGTAGCTCGCAGTCGAATGCCATCTACTGCTGTGGGATGATGAATTTATCTGAAAAGGCAGTTCATAACTTGCTATATAACTGGCTTTGACAATTTCATGCGTCAGATGGGTTTAATACGTCAAATGATTTATTTTATCAATAACCCATTCAGCCCTGACGCACTACAACAGGAGATGGATTGGCCATTAATAATTCAAGAGTAGTGCCAGATTAGCTTGACGTACCATGGTCGATCCATCTCCTGCTATAGGTGATTAGTTGTTAGATGACGCCTCCAAAATTTGGGGAAAATGGCCGTCGGGCTGAATGAGTTAGCAGCTTAGGTGTTGAAATGTTTGTAATCTGTCAAACTACCGTAAATAATGAAAATGGCTAGTTTTTTCCTTCTGGTATCCCTGATGACCGATTCCACACAGATAACCACTTCCGCGCAGGACGTTACATCCATATCTTCGGAATCAGGAAAGCAGCTCTGCAGTACAGTCAGCCTGGACACTATCCTCATGCGCTTGTACACTGCGACATATGAACTGAGGTCTGATCCGGCGCCCACGGCTCTAAGGAACATGCTAGCTCAACCAGCATGGTCAATGGAATATAAATTAGCGGGCGCACATTCTTTTCAGTGACGAGTGACGACTTGTGTGGAAATGTGTGACAGTCACAAGGGTGTATCGCAGCGGCGGCGATCGATTAACACCTACTATTCATCAGGAAGGGAATGTCGGGCGAGAAAACATTATTTTGGGGAGTTTGAACCCCCTCCCCACCCACCCCCCACCCCACCCCCTGCTCCGTCCCACTCGCACTCCTGTAAATTTACCCGTGTAAAGATGATAGAGGCTTTTTAACCCACTTAACCCCACGGCGACATTTCCCAAATTTTGGAGATGTCATCTAACGACTGTGTACCGCTTGCAGGAGATGGTTTGACATCGATAATTCACAGGTAGTGCCTGGTTTGCTTGGCGCCATTAGGCGCCAAACTAATTTGGCACTACCTTGAATTATCATTGTCAATAATCTCCTGATGTAGAGCGTTGTGGCTTAATGAGTTAACCTCCCCCCTCCCTCCTCTTTTTCTATATTTTTGGCAACTGAGGAAGCAAAGTCTGGCATCTGGGGGCCTTTCGTGTCAAGTTGAAGGACTCAAACAAAAAGTTTCGAACCTCCTCCCCGGGGAGGTAACTGATCCACGCCTGGTAAGGTGTGATAACTGTGATTACGAAAACTTTCCATGGGGCCTGACCATCGTCCTTGGTAACCTGACAACAACAACATCTAAGCGCTTCTGCGCTTTAATTATATTTGTCGTGTGTGTGTGTGTGTGGTACGTTTCTTCCTGCTGCACGGCCCTAATACTCCATTTACACAAAGTAATTTCATACTTGAGAATGTTTTGATGCTCGTTTTAGGGAACAAAACTGTTACCCAAGGCTCGTCATAACGCGTACATGAAAGTCTGCCATTAGTCACTACACGGGTTTTGTAGCGAGGCCACGTAGTAAGATTTGCACTCGAGGGATTGGTCGTATCACATAGGAATGAAAACGTGTGTTTTTTTTTTTTAGCAAGGTCACTTGGTATGTTATATATATATAACACGTATTTATTGTAACATAATATGCACTATGCATTAGGCATTTGTGATCGCTTACGCCTTTTTTCTTCTCTCTCAGGTGGAACAGCCTGATACACGCGGCATAGACTATGCTACCAGATGGTCTGTTGCCCTTGTAAAGTCAGGATATGATGAGACGACATGAGCTGATATGTGATGGCAGAGATGACACGAACTAAAACAGCACCATATGCACGACTGATATGACTTTAAACAGTAATACGAAACGTCACTATGACATGACCTGTCACTGTAATGAATGCGTAATAAAGGTAGCAGCTTCATTTTACTGTGATTTTTTTTTTCTCCGGCCCTACCGTATTATACGGGTAGACTTTGAGATGGGGCTGATCGAAACGCGTTCAGTTTCATGCACATGGTGCCATGAGCGGGCATCCGTCAAATTCTGGCAAAGGAGTAACAGGTTAAACATGGCGTCACGTTTAGCTACTCTAACCTTGCTGTAAAATGTACATTTGACGCTTAAAGCGACGCGTGTGTGTGTGTGTGTGTGTGTGTGTGTGTGTGTGTGTGTGTGTGTGTGTGTGTGTGTGTGTGTGCGCGCGCGGCTGCTGTGTGTGAGTATGCGGCTGCTGTGTGCGTGTATGCGGCTACTGTGTGTGTATGTGTGCTGCTGCTGTGTGTGTGTGTGTGTGTGTGTGTGTGTGTGTGTGTGTGTGTGTGTGTGTGTGTGTGTGTGTGTGTGTGTGCGGCTGCTGTGTGTGCGTGTGGCCGCAGTAAAGAAACACAAGAGAATTCATGCCTTTTGCAGGCTAAAGAGTGCGACACATTAACACGAATCCGATACGAGCTCGATCCGAATCCGAATCCGAAGCGGGTCCGAAACAGAAAAGTTCGTGCAAGTCCTTTTCATGTTTGTGTGTATCCATATGCCCGAGGTCGTACATGAATTCACATCCGGCTTGAAACGAAAATGACGCAATTTAAAAAAAAAACAAAAAACACTGCATCAACGCATCGGGTTCGAATCGGATTCGTGCTTATGGAACCGTAGCTTTAATCTGAATTTTGTCAAAGGTGACTTGATGTCGACACCACATTTGGGGTTATTTTGTAGTCTAACGAGTCGCGTGCGCCATTCTCAACGGGAATCCGATGCGGACCCGATCCGAATCCGAAACAGGAAGGTTCGTGCGAGTCCTTTTCATTTTTGTGTTTCCATATGCCCGATGCGGACACACCCCACCCGGGTCTGCCCTGGGGGACTTGGGTGGGGTTGGGTGTTTTTTGGTTCCCGGGGTCGCCCTGGCCGGTCGGCCCCGCGGGGTGGGTTTTTCTCTCTGTTCTGGGGCGTGTGTTTCTGTCTGCCCGAGGTCCATTCACCTGTATTTGCCTTTTTAAAACTCTCCCTACTGTCTGCACTGCCTGTGGCTCTTGATGTTGGATGTGTGTTGCTAGATGGTCTTGGCTTTATTTGGGCCCCATGTGTTGGGTTTGTTTGGTGTATTTGACCGGCTGGCGACATAATTGGTTTTGTTGTTGTTGTTGTTGTTGTTGTTGTTGTTGTTTCACAAGCAGTGCAGGCACGTCCTGGGAAAGCCTTGTTGCTGTCGGGACGCTAAGCAATGTACAATCAATCAATCCGATGCGGACACGAATTTGCATCCGGCTTCGAACGAAAACGATGCAATGTTTGAAGGAAAATTGCATCACCGCATCCCGTTCGGATTGTATGGAACCGTAACTTTTTAGAATACTATTACATACTAGCGTTCTTGACGTGACAAATGGTTTTATCAATACCGTCGCCTATTGTGACCGAGTCTTTTTTTCTGCTGGCTGGTTCTGTTGTGTTAGGCTACAAAATAAGTCCCTACCCCAAGTCAGTTTCAAAACGTCTGCGGGCCCACGACGGCCGCAATAGGCCCGCGTACAGCCGGACGCGGGCCCACTGCGGCCGCCGTGGGCCCGAGGTCTTTGCTGACTGTGCTGCGTTAACTTCACGTCCGATGGTGCAAAAGATGAAATAAATTTGAAGAACCGACTGTCAATGTGTCATGATGCATCCACTGTGCAGGGCGAATTTACACGAATTTGGTGGTTGTTCAAGACAATCTTGCGTTTTTGTGTGCGTGTGCACGCATTTTAGCTAGCCTGCTTTGTTCGAATCGAAATAACGGTGCATTGTTCCGCTTACTAAACGACAAGTGACGTCGGTGGAAATTAACCTTTCATATGACCCAATAAAGTCAATGCGCAGCACCTTTTACATTTTTAACTCATTCAGCCCGGCGCACGTATTTCCCAAATTTTGGAGGCGTCATCTAACGACTATGCACCTGTTGCATGAGATGGGTCGACCATGATAATTCAAGGGCCTTTCGGCGCCAAGCTAATCTGGCACTACCCTTGAATTATCATGGTCGACCCATCTCCTGGTGTAGTGCGTCAGGGCTGAATGGTTAAACATGATTAATTGTTTATAAGTTAGTTATAGTGAACGTCTTAAATTACAATAACAATGAATCTTATGACACGAACAAATAAATAGTTTGTATTGAGGTAAACGTTGACCTGATGGAATTTCCGCTTCGTCCGCTCAAGCCTACTTTGTTCACTTTGAAATAACCGTGTAGTTTCTCCGTGTCATTTCTTCGCGAGTAAATGACACGGCTATTTCGGAGCGAACAAAGTAGGTTATAACACCCCTCAGCATTCTGGACAATCATTGGAGTCATGTGTTTAAAGGTTTTACAGACCTAGTGTTTAACCCTATGCGTATCCGTAGCGGTTTCAGTCGCGATGATTCCTCAAGGAATCTATCTATCTATATCCCGTATACTTGCCGACCGTTGGGGCACCACTGATGACTTGGCAACCATCTCCCTCTATTCCTCTCTGTTCTCTGCCATTCTCAGCGTATCGCCCAGCTTCAGTCCTGTCCACTCTGAGATATTGTCCTCCCATCTTTTCCTCTGTCTTTCTCTCCTTCGTCCTCCTTGCACAGTGCCTTGCAGGATTGTTTTGGCAAGGAATCATCGCAACTAAAACCGCTATGCCGGACACGGAAGCTCGATCACTCTTTGCGTAATAGTACACATGTGCACGATGCATATGCGTGTACTCTCATATAGCTAGCTAGCTCTCTTTAAAAAAATTAAAATAAATATAAAAGGCCAACACATTTTCAACAAAATAATTGTAGTTTTTCCGAATCTACGTTTGCTTGCGCATCTGGGGTGTCTTACGTTATGCCTGTTAAAGTGGGTTCGATCTGCGATAATAAGCGTTGCAACTAATGAATCACGGGGCCAGTTTTGACTGTATGCCTAACCATTATTGGATACGTTACATGAAATAGGAAGCTCTGGAGACACAATCAACATTTTTAAATTGATGACATAGTTGATGCCGCAATCAGTTTGCATATATGACGTGCAGTTTTGTAATAGTAATGGATTATGGACTCGAAGAACACATTTGGTTTGTTCAAAACTTAACAACGTGCCGTTCATCAATACACCCTCGAACCATGTTACAGTAAATTCCAGATATTACACATTTGCAGGGAACTAAGGTTTTGTTGTCAAAAGCGGAATTTGTTTTATGCGGAGTATAAGGCTTTCTAATGTAATAATCGCAACATATCCATAAAGGTTTGTTTTCAGCCCAAGTTCATTCATTTACAAGGGCATTTTAATGTAGAGTCACTTAATTAGAGTAGTTCGCAATTATCGCTTAAAGTTCATTAAAATTTTTAATTTGACTAACCTGTACTTTTGCTATTTGTTCTTGGTCTTTTTAAATCCCTTCTATTTATAGGAGGGACTTTTTAGGAGGGGTCGCGGTGGGGCGAATTTAATAGCATGTCCATGATGTCAAAGGCGGGCAAACTAAACCTCTAACAATTGAAGAAACAAGATAAAAATTACGTCATGTCTAGGTACGCTAAGCTCGCTGCTAAACGTACTTTTGGCGCGAAGGCGCCGTATGTGCGTATTGAATGTATATTATGTTGTGTGTGCGTATGTATGTAAACAAGCGAATCTCCGATATTTCTATATACACAAGCTTGAAACTTGGCAAAACACTTTCTTAAGTGTTAGTTAGTTAGTTAGTTAGTTAGTTAGTTAGTTAGTTAGTTAGTTAGTTATTGGGGTTTAACGCCAAGCAGGCGACTAAGGCCATCTCAAGGCGGGATGGCTAAAAGTCAGCTCAGCCAGACTAAAAGCAAGGTATTAAGACAAGATCTAAATATACCTTAAAAATACGTCATGCTAAAATGTCGCACGAGTCTTTTATATATATAAAAAAACGTCTACAGACTCTCAAAAAGGTCAAAGTAATGAAATTCGCATAGTCTATGAATGCTCAGATCTTGTTAAAATATTACATTCTCTCAAGAAACTGGAGATTTTGTCCGGGGGAACCGTGTGTGTGTGTGTGTGTGTGTGTGTGTGTGTGTGTGTGTGTGTGTGTGTGTGTGTGTGTTGTGTGTGTGTGTGTGTGTGTTTGTGTGTGTGTGTGTGTGTGTGTGTGTGTGTGTGTGTGTGTGTGTGTGTGTGTGTGTGTGTGTGTGCGTGCACAAAACCCCTGAAATGGGTGACTTTCTTTACCAACCTTATGGAAAATGGGTTTGTGTAAAATTCTGGGTGACCAAGTCAGGCACCCATTTTTTCTGAGGGTTGTTTCTGCATTATCTTTCATTCAAAAGTCAGAAAAAAAATATCAAAATAGGATGTCCCCATTTCCCGAGTTTTACTTGATGTTATGTTTCTGCGACGCACTGGGCCTGTGTGTTCACACAGAAGGGTGTGTCTAGAGATGATCGCTGATTGGTCAGCTGAGCATTGACACTGATGAACTGAGTTGTTCCCCCTTTCCCCTTTCAGCGTCTTCGTCCCCGCCGGCCATTTTTCCGTTTGCGGAGGTAAGGTTTTATGCAATATGTATTAGTTAAGAGCACGCCCAAATGTACTTCTTCAGTGCAGTTATTTAACTGAGAGATGCTCCCAATCCGATACAATTGCACAGTCAGCCAATACTGACCCGTTTGGCCCAGAAAAGTGAGGCGTGTGCTAAAGACACGGGTCGTTCGGCGTCTTTTGCTCAGTTTTGTAGTAAAGGATAATAGAAACCCTCGATTTGACTAAAAGCTTTCTTCTTCAATGAAAGGAATTCGTTCAATAACACCATTACAAGGTCAATCTGTCACGCGATTTTGTTGCTTTTTATTCTGACATGTGTGATTGTGATCGAAAAGTAACTTGACACATGCATGCACTATGACTTTTAAAAAATGGCACCAGATTTCAATCCTCGTACGCAAAACTGCCTCGTGATTCGAAGAACAGACTTCCACGAAGAGGTTTTTCGGATTGTGCAACTGAAGTGTCGCTTTTTACTGTATTACCAGTTATTGTTTGTAGGAGGCTGGGGGTACTGCAGTAATTATGTATATATCTGATTCAAAATGTCAATGGTTTTACATGGTTGCATTGGACATGTTTGCAGCAACACCGTTTTGGTCACACTCAGCACTTTCTGCACACACCCAGCGCCGGATGGCAGCAGGATGTCCAAACCCATCGGGATCTATAGAAGTGGACAAGCACGCCCCTTCATGGCACATGACCAAGGCCCATGGCAAAATTAGCCAGCTGCAGCATCATACTAGCCCAGTCTCTTCCACAGAGGGTGCGTCTGGTAGGAGGGTGCATAGACATCAGCGGAATGCCCCAAATTACAAACTGGTAAGTTTGACAAACAGAACAAGTGCCTGAAGAAGTTGCTCCGCATCTCGTACCGCGAGCACCAGACCAACGAATATGTACGGAGCATCGTCACTTCCCTGGTGGTCCCACATGAACCCCTTCTGGCAACCATGAAACGGCGCAAGCTTGCTTGGTTTGGCCACGTGACCCGACACAACACCTTGTCCAAAACTATCCTCCAAGGCACTCTCGAAGGAAGTCGTCGGCGAGGTCGTCAGAGAAAGAGTTGGGTCGCAAACATAAAAGAATGGACCGAACTCGAAATGCCAGACTTGCTTGCCACCGCCCAAAATAGAACTCAGTGGAGAGCACTGTCTGTTGCTGCTGCCTTTCAGTCCCCCCAACGCCCAATTTGGGCAAGGGACTGATGATGACGATGATGAAGTGATTCTATGATCATCTTCATTTTATTGGCTCGCGTGCGAAGCAAACGTGAGTTTATGTTCTGGGCCACTGGTCGTCCGTCCGTCATCCATGGTAAACTTTAACTCATTCTACCCCAACACCAAAATCCTTAAATTTTGCCCCTGTCCTCTCAAGACTGCATTGCAGTGCAGGACACAGATCGACCTTGAACTATCATGGTGGATCCTTATCCTACTGTGGTGTGTCTGGGGTAGAATGAGTTAACAGTGGCATTTTCTCGGAGACTATTCAAGCCACATTCTTCAAGCTTGGCCCAAGGATACTTTGTGGAAAGACCTTTTTAAACATACCAATTTGAGTGACCCCTCTCAAAGGGTCACGCGAGGTTGACAGATGTGTGAAAACTGCTTACATTTTCAGAAAACGTGGATTTTGCTGCTGCAGAAGCCAGTCCTCGTCACCGAGGTCACACATATGTAAATCGGTCATACACGGGATTACTCTTTTTATTCTTGTGCAAGGCCCCTTAAACCAAAATTGGGCTGTTTCTGTCCTAATGGAGCTTTTTTTTTCTTTCTCCAGTTGGCAAATAGAGCCTGGGATGGACCTGAGACTGAGAGTGCAAGTGCATGGCAATACAAGGACAGTGATGACGAGGAGTTTGTTCCTGGCTCTAGCTCACCCGATTCAGACGGTGTGTCGGCATCAATCACTGGGATCTCTGACACAGACAGTACTGTGTTGACTATGTTAGATTTCATCAAAGTGGCAGGTTCAGAGTGGGCAGGTGTCAGTGAAGCTAGTACCAGCAAGGTGCAGTGTGCGTTAGGGGGTGAATTAGGGGGTCGCAATGAGAATGTGGATAGGCAGAAGGAACATGATGTTGGGGGTGGGGAAAGAGCACTTGCAGAAGAAACAGGTGTGCACGTGTCACAGAGAGGGAAAGGAAAGTACAAATGGGACAAGAAACATGCATGCAAATTGCGTAGCAAGCTTGTCTTGAAAATGAACACGCACTTACAAGATGTCCATGCAGATGAGGCAGACGTTGCTAAAATTTTGTTGATGAAAAAAGGGACAAAGCAGAGACGTCAAGCGTGGATCAGACTACAAGATGAGGGTGATTACATGCATAACGTTGCTGTTCTTGAAAACAAATCAGGAATTTTTGATTCCTAAGTATCGCACCAAAACTAGTAAGGTAGACGACCTTCTCACCTGTAGCCATTGCAAAGGGCTCTATAAAAAAAAGCTGATCTCTGTACACTCAAAACGTTGCTGTCAGAAACCAGGAGGGTTTCAGATCGCTAAGAGAGGTGAGGCAGCACGCCGTGGTCGGCTAATGCTTCTAATACCCTTAGAATTGAATTTTCCTTCTATCATAAGGTATTAGCCAGGCAGAGAGATGATGAGATAAGCCGTCTCATCAGAAGTGACTCCTTGCTTCTTGAGTATGGAAAGAGATTATTTGACCGCAGGGACATTGAAGAACACACGGTTGGACAAATCAGCTCCAGGATGCAGGAGTTAGGGAGACTATTAAAGATTATCAGAGTGAGGTCAGAAATGAAAATCGCAAGTTTAAATGCTGTGATCAATTCAGCTAGCTTTGATCATGTTGTACTGGCTGTAAAAGAGCTAGCAGATTTTGATGAGGACACACATCAGTTCAAAAAAGTCAATCTCGCAATGCGCATAGGTCATGCTTTGAAAAAATGTTCACAGATCAAACACACAGGCATCCAAACAGCTTGGGCAGGGTTCAGATGACAGGTGGCGACAGGAGCTCTCTGAGGTGCAGTGCTTTGACTCTGTCTTCAACGGGGACTGGTATGATTGTGTGTCCGCTACAGCAGCCCAGTTGGTCGGGAAAATGACCATGAACAAACCCAAGCTGATCCCATCATGTGAAGATGTGTGGAAGGTCCAACAGCTTCTTGAGACAAAGATGGTTTCGGAAAATTATCCGACAGTGGTTAAAACAACTCTTTGATCTGTGTTACTTTTCAACCGAAAACAAGGGGGAGAAGTTCAGAGAATGAAGGTGTCAGACTTCCAAAATGCTAAGATTGGATCAATCACCAATCAAGATATCTTGAAAGGTCTCACAGAGGTTGAGAAGAAAATGGCGAATCATTTTCAGCGAGTGGAAATCAGAGGCAAGTTTAATAGGAGTGTTCCCATTTTGCTGACGAAGAAGATGATGACAACTGTGGACAGAATCCTTCAAATGAGGCAATCAGTGCCAGCTCACGCTGGTTCCCAGTACATCTTTGCCACACCTTCTGGTCAGAGGCCTTACAGAGGCCATTATGTTCTGAAGGCCCATGCGCTAAAAGCACGGGTGGCATACCCAGCCATGTTCACGTTTACTCAGTTACGGAAGCAGGTTGCAACTTTGGCTCATTCAATGGCCATCTCGGAGTTAGACCAGGATCAGCTGACAGACTTCCTTGGTCATGATATTCGGATACATCGCCATATCTACCGCCAACCTCAAGACGTCCTTCAAAAGGCAAAAGTGGCAAAGATTCTTCTGTCAGTTAACAATGGGATGACAGATTTTGAGAGTTGTATTAGAGCTGAGCTGGGCGATGATGAAGAGATTGACTTTGGCAATGAAGACACATCAGAAACTGGCAGAGAGGTCTCGGGGGAAAAAGCACCTGTGAATGAAGCAAGTAGCAAGTCAACACAGAAATCAATGAGCATGACAGAGAAAAGACGTCCAGGGCCTGATGACAATCTAGATAGTTTTGATGATGACAGTACTGCGTCAGCTCCTGTTCGAAAGAAAGCTAGATTTACAAGGAAACCATGGGGGAAAGCTAAAGAGAAAGCTGTTCAAACTCGTTTCAAGACACACCTCGTCATCAACAAACTTCCTGGAAAGGCCGAAATACAGCAGGCAATCGCAGAAGAGCCCACACTTAGACATAGGCGCTGGACAAACATTAAGGATTACGTCCGCAACAGACTGAAAAAGTTACAAAAGTTACAAAAGAAATGAATTGAGATTCCTCGCCACTCGCAGCATTTTCGTTTTCATACAGATTTATTACAAGAGTGTTATTATCGGAGTGGTTTCAGCATGTATAGCCTGCTTTTTTATCTGATGGACGCCTGGATCATTTTGTATATTGTATAACATTTAAAACTCTGCAAACGGAAGAATGGTTGGGAACGAAAGACAAAAATAAGGGGTTTAAGAAAACCATTGTCAACATAAAGGTTTATTACAAGAGTGCTACTATGGGGGCTGGTCCACGTGGGATCATTTTGTACACTGTATAACATTTAAAACTCTGCGAATGGAAGAATGGTTGGGGACGAAAGACAAAAATAAGGGGGTAAGAAAACCATTGTCAACATAAAGGTTTATTACAAGAGTGCTACTATGGGGGCTGGTCCGCCTGGGATCATTTTGTATACTGCATAACATTTAAAACTCTGCAAACGGAAGAATGGTTGGGGACGAAAGACAAAAATAAGGGATAAGAAAACCATTGTCAACATAAAGGTTTATTACAAAGAGTGCTACTATGGTGCATAACATTTAAAACTCTGCAAACGGAAGAATGGTTGGGGAGGAAAGACAATAATAAGGGATAAGAAAACCATTGTCAACATAAAGATTTATTACAAGAGCATTATTATTCGGTTGTTTTCAGCGTGTATAGCTCTGTTCTTATCTAATGTACACCTGGATCATTTTTCAGTGTAACATTAACCTTACTTTGCAACTAAACAGTGGCCCCCACCCAGGTCTGCCATGGTGGACTTGGGTGGGGTTAACTACTTTTTAGTTCCTAGGGTCACCCTGGTCAGCCCCACAGGGTGGGTTTTCCTCTCAATTCTGGGGCATGTGTTTCTGTCTACCCTTGGTCCATTAACTTGTATTTTTTTCTTTTTTTTTAAGCTCTCCCTACTGTCTGCGCTGCCTGTATCTCTTGAAAAGAAGTGCCCAACAGAGAAATAAATGCGCTTAGAAAAGACGGTTACAACACAATTTATTAATATTTCAGATAAATCCGCTTTGTCAAAGCCGACAAGCAAACAGAGAGATCAGTCGGTACTTATCTTTATTCGCAGAAGGAATGTGGCACATTCCTCCTGCTAATGAAGATAAGTAGCCACTGATCTCTCTGTTTGTTTGTCTGTCTGCTTTGACAAAGCGGATTTACCTGAAATGTTAATAAATTGTGTTGTAACCGTCTTTTCTAAGCGTGTTTATTTCTCCATTGGGTACTTCTTTGAATTTTTTAACATGATTGGCAGTCACCTTTTGGTCTGAATCATATTTTTTTTTTATCTATCTTGATTTTGGATGTGTGTTGCTAAATGGTCTTAGGTTTATTTAGCATATTAGACCGGCTGGTGACATACATTCAATATTCTGTTCTTTTTTTTTTCCACAAGCAGTGCTGGCACATCCTGAAAAGTCAGGACATTCAGCAATGTACAACCAATCAGGACGAAAGACAATAATAAGATAAGAAAACCATTGTCAACCTAAAGATTTATTACAAGAGTGTTATTATTTCAGTGTGTATAGCTTGCTTTTATCTGATGTACGCCTGGATCATTCTGTTACTATAAAGTACACTTTGCCTGCTGTGCATTGTTTCAAAAGTCACAGGAAGCGTAAACCTTAGCTGAGTTGGTATTCCTCGCCCTCTACCTAGGTTAAGCGCACCAGCAGCGCCATTGTTGCTATTTTCGCACCAGACCGGTCGCTCGGACTGGTCATGTGCACCAGAACTGCGTGCGCAGGTTGGCTTCTGCACTTGTAGTGTGGTCTCATACGTTCACGCGGAAGATTGTGATGGCAGTCAAAAAAAAAAAAGGTTCGTTTGCAGTTTTAACTTTTAGCCCTGCCTTTTACCTCCCCTAACACGCCAGTTTTGTGTTGAGATGACGGAGGCTTGTGTCATGCCCCACACCACCGAATCAAGTCCATTGTAGTACATGCAGTGCGCTCATTTCTCGAACTTCAACTATGAAGTTGCTTTCTGCCGCAAATGTCGCAAAATCACTGGTCTCCATTGAGGATTAAAAAAAGCTATTTTTCAAATCTGCCAAATTGCGTAATGTTTCGTGGTGCTAGCATAAGGATGGATGCATTATTGCCGGATTGCATATATGGGAAAGGGTTTATTCTTTATTCATGTTATTTTGTAGCAATCAAACGACGGTCACGTGATTCTTTCTCCGAGGTTGCCCATTACAGGTGCAAAAAGCACACGCTCTAAACTGATCGGGTGCACCAGCGAGCGACAGGTATGGTGCCAAAATAGCAACATTGGCACCGCTGTTGCGTTTTACCTAGAGCAGTGGACGAGGTATACCAACTCGGCTAAACTTTATTTTCGCACTTGCTAGAACTCGGTAATATATTTTTCTCTTCATTTTATCAATAGAGGCACATAAGTCGCGGAAACCCTTTACGTGCCGAAGGCAAGAACTAGTTTTCCTCATCACAAAGTTGGCAGAAAAAGGTTTGACTGCTCTTGATTGTTTGATTTGAAGTGTTTACAAACAATTACTGTGTTTTTAATGCATGCACCTTTGATGTGATTAATAAAGGCTGAAGTTTCAAGTGATTTCTTATGTTGTCAGTTAATTAATTAATGTCAGTGTTCTGTTCTGTCATTTTAACTCATTCTACCCCAAGACCGGAATCCCCAAATGTTGAAGTCGTCTTCTGAAGACTGCGTTGCAGTGCAGGACACAGATCCACCATGATAGTTCAAGGGTGATGCCAGAATAGCTTGGCGCCCATAGGCGCCAAGCTATTCTGGCATCACCCTTGAACTATCATGGTTGATATTTATTTTGCTGTGGTGTTTCTGGGGTAGAATAAGTTAAGTGTTAGTTTCTTCGTCTGGGTCTTTTTCTATCTTTCATATTTTTCCACACTTTTTGACCCGCATCATACTGAGGCTAAAAGCTTCAAATTTGTTCACTGCCATAATTATATGCAAGCTACATTACAGTACTTACAGATGAGAACATAGACCAGTGGCTTTAGTTCAAGGGTGGTGCCACAATAGCTTAGAGCCTAGAGGCGCCAAGCTATTCTGGCACTGCCCTTGGACTATTTCAGTCACACTTGTTGCACTTGTATTCCGAATGGTAAGTGTTAATATTCAAAATGCTCTGTTGCTGTTTGTCTAAAACTCCAGAGTACATTAAAAAAATGTCCTTTAATTTCCAGAATACATTATGTTGATTCTCACATAAATGCCACATGTCATAACTGTTTTGCTTCAGAAGGACAAAATGCAGCAATGTTTAAAAGATTTCCTCTGTAAAAATCATAATTGAAAGGTTATGGGCCAGTGTTTATTGAATTTTGCACCATACAATGTTAAAAATGTTCAAGCATACATACACATTAAGTTGGGAAAAAAATTAATGTGAAAAAGAAGTATTCCATGAACTTGACCTTATTACAGACGCCTAATGTTGTGAAGACACCCATTTTCACTGTAATGCCAGTTTTTGTGTGAGAGGCACCCACTTTATTGGTAGAAACCCATTTTTTTCCATCTAGTGGCTCTGTTTCTAGAAAAGGTATATTGTATTTTAAGTTATAGAGCTTAGTTATAAGGTGAGTTCTAAACATTCACATCAATTCCAGAGCCCGAGAATAAATGGAAATATGGGAACCCATTTTCACATAAAATGGTTGGTAGGCTTTTGTCTGCATGTGTGTGTGTGTGTAACCTTTTTTAATTGTGAAAGATAGTTGAAAAACTTTGTTTTTTCTAAAATACTATTCACAATTCCAAACACAAACGTGGTGCAATGATACCTGATGGTAAGACCTTTCTATATATACTAATTTGGTTGACTCCTCAGAAAGATCAAGGGTCACAAGAGATCAGAAAATAGGTCACAAATAGCCATATTTTGACAAAAGATGTTTTTTCTCAAATACTATTTACAACTTGAAACCCAAACTTGGTACAGAGATACCTGATGGTAAAACCTTCCTATGCATTCTAATTTGGATGACTCCTTGGAAAGGTCAAGGGTCACGAGATCAGGAAATAAAAATGTTTTTCCTTCTCAAATACTGTTTACAGCTTCCACACCAAACCTGGTACAGAGATACCTAATGGTAAGACCTTCCTATAATGGCTAATTTGGATGACCCCTCGGAAAAGTCAAGGGTCACAAGAGATGAGCAAATGATGTGAAAAAATGTCTTTTTGTTGTAAAATGTAGTTTTTGTTAGCATTTAGATCACCTGTGTAGCATTTGAAATTTAGTTTTTATTAGCATTTTGTGGCAAACTTTTGAACCAACTTTAGCAGAAAAGTAGCTTATGATAACTACCTTTTTATGCATACTAATTTGGTTCACTATTTGCAAAGGTCAAGGGTCACAGGAGGTTGACAAAAGTGTAAAAAGCGCATACATTTTGTGAAAACATGGATTTCCTAGGTACAAAGCTAACCCTTTACTTATCACAGAACACTTGAACACTTGCTTATTTCAGTGACCTGTTGGAAATGTCAATGGCACAAAGGACAGATTTATTATGTGGATCAGTCATGCATGTGGGCCTTAAGGGCTTTATTTTTGTTTATACTTTAAAGTCATAAAAGTATGCTGAATGTACTAAGAATTTTACTGAACATTCAATGAACCCAAACCTCCCTAATCCGCCACATACATAAACAAGAGCCTCTGTAGCAACTATATAATTTGGACATTTCTGGTGATGAGTTTTGTTCCTTTGTAAAAATGGAGGCTTGGGGTGATTTATAGAGTGCAATTTTCTCGGGTAAAATTCATAGTGTGTTTGGTGCGCTTAAAGGCTGATTTTTTTTTTTCTGAGCTTCACAGCATGGTCATAAATGTTTTACTTGGTTTATGATTTAGTGAGTTACTGTTATTTTGGCCCTCGCGCTGGGACCATACGGCGTTGAGGCGCGTCCCCTGGGTGGTGGATAGGGGGTCCCTCGTGAGAGGGGTGCACCGAATGAAATAAGGTGCCGTGAACCAACATGGTCTAAGGGAAGGTGACCCCGACAGAAAACCCCTGGTCCTCCTAGTAAGGGGGTTGGGCGTGGGGGTAGCTTCCCCACCCTGCAAAAAAGGAAATAGCTACAAAAACGCCGACGAAAAGATTAACAGTAATTCCTTTCCTGGAGGAGGAAGGTTCTTCTACTAGAAGACTTATGACGTCCTGTGGTGAAAGCCGGAAGTCTTCGGAAGCCACAGGACCGAGCCGCCTCTCTCTATCCAGGGATACAACCATGGGCACATGGAACGTCAAGACCATGTACCAGAGCGGCAAGGCCGCCCAGATAGCAGCGGAAATGCAAAAGTACAACCTTTCCCTGCTAGGCATCAGTGAAGCCAGATGGACGCAGTGTGGCCAGAAAAGGCTGTTAAGTGGGGAGATGATTCTGTATTCAGGTCATGAAGAGGAGAATGCCCCCCATACAGAAGGAGTAGCACTCATGCTGTCACCAGTGGCACAGAGAGCGCTGATGGGCTGGGAACCTCTTGGGCCAAGAATTATAACAGCAGCCATTAGAACCAAGAAAAAGCTCAAGCTGAACGTCATCCAGTGTTATGCGCCCACCAATGACAGTGACGAGGAAGAGAAACAAGAGTTCTACGACCGACTCCAGAGTGCCGTGGACAAATGTGCGGAGCGAGACATCACCATCGTCATGGGCGATTTTAATGCCAAAATAGGGGAGGACAACACCGGATACGAAGAGGTGATGGGGAGACAGGGACTAGGCTCGGAGATGAGTGAGAACGGGGAGAGGTTTGTAGACTTTTGTGCTCTAAACCGACTTGTCATTGGAGGCAGCATCTTCCCACACAGAAGAATACACAAAGCAACTTGGGTCTCACCTGACCATACAACAGAGAACCAAATAGACCATATCTGCATTAGCAAGAAATTTAGAAGATCCCTTCAAGATGTTCGAGTGAGGAGGGGAGCAGATGTCGCCTCAGACCACCATCTGCTTACCTTAAGAATGAAGCTCAAGCTAAAGAAAAGCCGCACAGAGACAACAAGAAGACAGCGCTATAATGTAGGCCTCCTGAGAGAAACTGGAGTTAGAGAAGAGTTCAAACTGGTGCTGTCCAACCAGTTTCAAGCGCTACAGGAGCTAGTAAATGAAGAGGAGGCGGTCACCACAGAGCAGCAGTGGAAGGCAGTTAGAGAGGCGCTGAACTCAACCTGCAAAGACACTGTAGGGTTCAGGAAACACCACCACAAGGACTGGCTGTCGGCACAGACCTTGAAGAAGATAGAAGCGAGGAAGCAGAAGAAAGCAGCGGTCAACAACAGTCGCACGAGAGCAGCCAAAGTAAGGGCACAGGGGGAATACTCGGAAGCCAACCGCGAGGTGAAGAGGAGTATCAGGGCAGACAAGAGGGCCTACACAGACAGCCTGGCAGCAGAGGCAGAAAAGGCAGCAGGCAGCGGCAACATGAAACAGCTCTACGACATTACCAGAAGATTGTCGGGTAAGTATGGCCATGCAGAAAGACCAGTAAAAGACAAAGAAGGCAAGTCTATTGCAGACAGAGCAGACCAACTCGACAGATGGGCCGAGTATTTTGAAGAGTTACTGAACAGACCTAGCCCACCCGATCCCCCCGACATCCAGCCGGCAGAGACCGACCTACCCATCAGCTGTGACAGACCCAGCCGGGAAGAGATCAGAAAAGCAGTGGCATTTTTGAAGAATGGCAAAGCAGCAGGGCCAGATGGCATCCCAGCGGAGTCTCTGAAAGCAGACCTAGAGACAACAGTTGAGATGCTGTACCCACTGTTTGGAAAGATCTGGGAAGAGGAGGTGATGCCAGCTGACTGGAAGGAGGGGTACCTAATCAAGCTTCCCAAGAAAGGCGACCTCAGCAAGTGTTCCAACTACAGAGGAATCACCTTGCTGTCAGTACCAGGAAAGGTCTTCAACAGGATCATCCTAGAGAGAATGAAGAGCTCTGTTGACCCCCAGCTGAGAGACCAGCAAGCAGGATTCAGGAAGAACCGATCATGTACAGACCAGATCGCCACTCTCCGCATCATCGTGGAACAGTCTCTGGAGTGGAGCTCCCCGCTGTACGTCAACTTTGTGGATTATGAGAAAGCATTTGACAGTGTGGACCGAGAGACTCTGTGGAAACTCCTACGACACTACGGTGTACCCACAAAGCTCGTCCGCCTGATCAAGAGCAGCTACGATGGCATGACATGTCGCGTGATCCACGAAGGGCAGTTCACCAGAGAGCTCCAGGTCAGAACTGGTGTCAGGCAGGGGTGTCTGCTGTCTCCGTTCCTCTTCCTACTGGCCATAGACTGGGTCATGAAGATGACCACAGAGCACAGACGAAGTGGAATACAGTGGACACTGTGGACACAGCTTGACGACCTCGATTTTGCAGACGACTTGGCATTACTGTCCCACACTCATCAACAAATGCAGGACAAGACCACGAGGCTTGCTGACATCTCGTCCCAAGTGGGCCTCACCATTCACAAACAGAAAACAAAGACAATGAGGCTGAACGCAACCAGGGAAGAACCAGTCTTGCTTGCTGGCACCCCGTTGGAGGAGGTGGAGTCCTTCACCTATCTCGGGAGCATCATAGACAAAAAAGGCGGCACTGATGCAGATGTCAAAGCACGAATCGGTAAAGCCAGAGCAGCCTTTCTCCAGTTGAAAAAAAGTGTGGAGTTCCAGAGAGCTGTCACAACACACCAAAGTCCAGATTTTCAACTCCAATGTAAAAGCAGTTCTCCTGTATGGAGCAGAGACATGGAGATTGACAAAAACCACAGTCAACAGAGTACAGACCTTCATGAACAGTTGCCTTAGAAGAATTTTGAAAATCCACTGGCCAGAGAAGATCAGCAACGTCAGACTCTGGGAGAGAACAGAGCAGATAACAGCAGAGAATGAAATTGGGCGAAGAAGATGGGGATGGATCGGTCACAGTCTGAGAAAGCCAGCTTCCAGTATCACTAGGCAGGCATTGTCATGGAACCCCCAGGGAAAGAGGAAAAGAGGTAGGCCGAGAAACTCCTGGCGTCGAGACCTCCAAGCAGACATCAAGAGACTGGGAACCACCTGGAGTAGAATCGAAGGAGAAGCACAGGACAGGAGTTGCTGGAGGTCTCTCGTCGACGGCCTATACCCGGGTAGGGGTGACAGGCGTAAGTAAGTAAGTAAGTTATTTTGGCACTAACATTTGTTTCCTTTTTTATTTTACTTTTTGTTTTTAGTAATGGGACTCCAGAGAAAGTACAAAGGTGCAGTAGCCATAACATCTAGTGTGCTTTTAGCTGCAATCTTAATGCCCCATAATTGCATTGCTTGTTTTATGCTTCATGTGCTTTCCATTAAGACAATGACAAGTTTGTTTGTCACCAATAACTTGGATATTATGCACAATTTTTACTGTGATTTTACATTTATTTTGGCATCCCAGTAAGCAACAGGTCATCAGGCCACTGCAGCCATAGTGAGCCCGAAGACGTTTTCCTACTGGGGATTGACTTTAAGCTAACTGCCAGAAAAAAAAACAACACCCAAATGTGATGCACATAGATCCTCATGAGCCCCCAAAAGGGGCTCATGAAGATCCATGCTTCTCTTATTCCAATTCATATGCCAACAGCAGACGAGGCAGTGAGTCTGCAGTGTGATGTCCAGACCAAAAAGATGGCTGCCAAGCGTGTCAAATGCAGAGAATAACCCAATGAAGAAAGAAGCACACTTAGAAAAGACTGTTACAACATAATTAATTAAGTTTACCTTTTTCCAAAGAGACAAACAAGATAAGTAGTGAATTGTTTAATTGTTTGTTTGTCTGTTTTATAAAATTAAAAAATGGGTTAATAAATATTAATAAATTGTGTTGCAACTGTGTTTTCTAAACATGCTTCTTTCTTCGTTGGGTTATTCCCTGCAGCGGGATGTTCCAGAGACTTTTCTCGATGTTACCAGAGAGTGGGTTAACATAGATGTTTGTGATATATTTTTATTTTAACATTAACTGAGATACCTTTGTTCCTTGTACTTGATGTTGTTAACCCTTGTAGCCCCGAGTCCCTACAGCAGGAGATTGATTGACCATGACAATTCAAGGGTAGTGCCAGATTAGCTTGGTGCCTTCAGGCACCAAGCTAATCTGGCACAACCCTTAATATCATGTTCAATCCACTTCCCGCATAGACGTTAAGTAACACTTCCAAAATTTGGGAAATAGGACCTTGGGGCTAAAAGGGTTAACATATTATTATTATTATTATTATTATTATTATTATTATTATTATTATTATTATTATTACATAGTTTTATTTAAAAAAACACTTTAGCAGTTGGCATTCCTTGTACTGGATGTTTCAGAAAAAAATTATCTCCCACCTCTACCCGATAATCCGGGGCTTGTACTGTCAGAACAGTTGGCCAAGTTCGATTTACACGTGCAATTTGTGCACTTTTTCAAAGTCTCCCCCTGTACGCAAAAGGAAAAAGGTTATCGTGCTACCATCAGCTGCAGTTGGCCCGCACATGGGCTGATATTGACTGCAGTTGACCAGTGCATAGGCTGACATCGGGTACAATTATCTTGCACACAGCTGTATGTAAGCCAACCCTTGCCAGTTTCAGTCCAATGACTTTTTGCTCACTGGGTTCTCTTTTATCTTTAGTCTTGTTTTCTTAGGTGTCTGGTCCTCTTTTCCCAAGGGATCAGTGATTTACTTATCGTTTCTCTGGCCAGTATTTTCATGCATGGGCACACCTATTATGCCGACTGAAAACTACTTGACTTTTCTGTCTTGGTCCTTTAACATGAAGCTCTGCCTTTCTGACACACGCATGTTTGCCTTATTATTATTGCAGGGTGCTTCATAATTTGCTAATGTGTTTGGTGGATATGTGATTCCACCCCAGTGTGCAAAGGTCACCGGACCAACATCGGCTGCTGTTGGCCCACGCACAGCCGTGAGTGGGCCTACGGTGGGGTCGTCCTGCCGGCCTTTTGTGAATTGGGTCCTTCGTGTCTGTTTGTTTTGTACGGTCAGCCTTAGTGTATCGCCAGAGCCATAAATCAGACTGCATTATTCATGGTCATATTGTTGTGGTGCAGAATTGAGTACGATGTATGAAGGTAATCATTTACATGGGATCCAGAAACCAGTCCACGCTGTACCTGATTGCATGGTTTACTGGTGTGAAGGATATTGATGTTGATCTTTAGCTGTACTGTATATTTAACCCATATCATACTCAGGCTAAAAGTTTCAAATTTGTGCACTGCCATATATGCAAGCTACATTATAGTACTTTCAGATAAAGATATAGACCAATGGCTTTAGTTCAATAGCACTAAGGTCTGATTTTTAAGAAAAGCTAGGGCGTATTCTCATCTTAAGTTATGAACAGTCTAATTCTGGTCCACGCAGTACCTTGTTCTTAAACTCTAGGGGAAAATGCAGATACACTTCTGTTTTTCATTGTCTCTTTTAAAGGCCATCAAAATTTATTTGGCTCAATAGCTGGTAAGGAAGGTTTACTCCTTTTCTTTGCTCTTTTTTTGAATTTTAAAATAAATTTTCGCTTTTCATTATTTTTGTTTTTTTCCTTTATTTTTCCATTTTCAATCCATACAAGCAGTTCCAAACACATACTGTGAGGAAAGAGGATTGACCACTGAAGAACAAAGTCAGTGTTTCGCATTCGTGTGTGTGTGTGTGTGTGTAATAATAATAATAATAATAATAATAATAATAATAATAATAATAATAATAATAATAATAATAATAATAATAAATTTATTTCAGTTTTTGCAGGCCATCAGGCCCATATGAACACAAAATACAATTTACAACCAGAAAAATACAGGAAGGTGGTTGTAAAGAACACAATCGCATAGCATTACATCAGCGCACATAAATAAACAAAAACAACAAAAGTTCAAAGCAAATCCCTCTAATTCCTTAATTTAAGGCACCCTGAAATATACATAGCAACTTTAAAGACCAGTTTATCATGTAGGTTTCCACACAGCAGCTGAACTTTGAGATCGGATGGGAATCTGTAGTAAAACAGTGGAATGTACTTTTTACGTAAAGGGGAATATTTTGGACACTCGAAAAGAAAATGACACAAATCTTCAGCCTTATGCCAATCACATGAATTACAGTGTGGATTAGTGATGGGTTTTCCAAATCTGGATACTCCGTTTAAAGGTAAACGGTTACATCTAAGTAAACAAATTGCCCGCCTGAGTTCACAAGAAGTCAGCTGCCCTATGTAACTTGCTCTAAGTATTTCTGGGTGGTAATGGCAGTATTCTGTGTTTGATGTAAGGGATGCATGCCAGTCCTGTCGGAAACAATCCATCAGCCGATCTTTGAATATCTGAATGAACAGAGGAGTGTTTCCAACTGACTGCATTTCCCACACATACCCAAACCCGTGCATACACAACAGAGTCTTTATTTGCGTAGCCCAGTTCGATCTACCTGAGGCATCATGCATACATAACATCGTGTAACACTGTCTTGGGTATCTGTTTTCTGACATGGTAAGAAGTCTGCACCAATACTTCACCATTCGAACATAGGCATCAATATACATAGGAAATCTTCCACACTCACCCAGCGCAATATTGTTTTTTACATCTCTTCCAACACCAAGGACCATTTTACAAACCTTTATATGAACCTGCTCAATTACATCATGCCTCTGGAAACCCCAAACCTCTGACCCATATAGCACAATGGGCTTAATCTTGACATCAAAAATGTGAAAAACAGTGTCAGCTGGCAAGTTTTGTAATTTGAAGTATAGTCTTTTGATGCCTGCAACTGCTCTCCTGGCTTTTCCAGCTAAGTTTTCTACACATCTAGCCCAGTTCAGAGTAGAGGAAAATATCACACCAAGGTAAGTGTAACTGGACTCGACTTGAATCTGCTTGTCAGCATAAAACCATTTTTCACAATTTTTCACAAAACCTCCATTTTTGAAGACTACCACTTTTGTCTTGTCCATGTTCACAATGAGACCCCATTTTTTACAGTATTTTTCTAAACAATTAATTTTCTTTTGGAGATCTGCTACAGAGTCAGAGACAATGGCTATATCATCAGCATACATAAGAAGGAAAATACCCAGTGGGTCCGCAAAAATATCAATGCCACGTGCACCGCACGATGATATTTCTGTCTCAAATTCTGAAAGAAAGATAGAAAACAGCAGTGGGCTCAACACACAACCTTGTCGCACCCCTGACATGCAATCAAAGTAGTCGGTAACTTTGGTTCCAACCCTTACAGCAGCTTTTACATGTTTGTAATACTCTCCAGTGTCTGAAGCAACTTACCATGAACTCCTTTACGTAACAAGAGATACAACATTTTTGTCCTGTGCACACTGTCGTAAGCTTTAGAAAAGTCTACGTACATGGTGTAAAAACGGCCACCCTGCTTGCTAAGATACTTTTGCACTAGTGCCTGTAAACAAAAAATGTTGTCTATAGTACTGTACCCTTTACGGAAGCCAGCTTGAGCCTCAGGAATACAATCATTCTCTTCACAAAAACGAATCAACCTGTTGTTAATGACAAAACTGTACAACTTACTGATAACGTTCAAAAGAGAAATTCCTCTGTAGTTGTCAACATTTCTAGGGTTACCCTTTTTGTGTAGTGGGAATATCACAGCTATGGTCCAGCTTTCAGGGTATTCCGCACTTTGAAACACACGATTGAACAAAGGATGCAGAAATTTCACAAGGATCTCACCTGCATGATGAAAAAGGTCAGTGGGCAAGCCATCA
Organism: Semisulcospira habei; assembly: GCA_036245525.1. Classification (NCBI taxonomy): domain Eukaryota; kingdom Metazoa; phylum Mollusca; class Gastropoda; family Semisulcospiridae; genus Semisulcospira; species Semisulcospira habei. The sequence goes on from BTPG01000007.1 coordinate 56,052,152, forward strand.
GGGCCTGATGCTTTCCCTTTCTTCATGCTATTAATAGCACTGCGAATTTCATCCTGCGTGATTTCCTCGTCAAATTTTGCATTGTGACAACCATCACAATCATCAGATAATATATGGTCATTCAAAACACCCTCGGCCTGTCTGCTGAAACCTGAATCATCAACATTCTGATCCACATTTAGCAAATTACGAAAATAATCATACCACACGCGTGGTGAAATAACATCAGAACACAACTTCTTAACGCCAGTCAGAGACTTTATTTTTTGCCAAAATGTTCTTGAATTTGCATCGTTACATGCATCGTTGAGCTCGTTCAAAACCCGTGCGTTGTACTCTACTTCTTTTGTTTTACACAACTTCTTAAATTCTTTCTTCATGTCAAGATACTTCCCTAAGTCGTCATGTGTGTTTGTGTGTCTGAACTGCTTCAACTGTATGTACTTGATTTGTTTTGCTAACTCGCAGTCCGAGTCCCACCACGGCGGCTGTGCACGGGATTCACCACCTACCTTCTTACCTGACCTCATTTTGTCAGCCGCCTTCTGAATGAATGCTACAAAACAGGCCGACCCTTCTTCCACACTCGAGTCAAGCGCTGACGAAAAGTGTTGAAATTGAGTCTCCTGATTATCTTCAATGTATGCCCAAAAGGACTCAGCGTAGTTTTCTTTCCAAACAAATTTAACCCCTTCCTCTAGTATTATATCATCATTTAAATCATCATCATCACATGAATAAACAGACTGAATAGAAGTAAACGTGGTTACAATGGGGAAATGGTCTGATTCGCACCTGTCGGCAACAAACATATCGGTCACTAGGTCAAACACGGATTGAGAGCAAATACAGTAGTCCACCACACTTTTGCCTCTTTTGGCCACGCACGTAATTTCTCCCTCACTGTCACCTTTCGTTCTGCCATTGACAATAAACAAACAGTACTCTTGACATAGTTCTATCAGTTTCCGACCAAAACTGTTTACGCCAATATCTTTTGACTTCCGTGGGCTTTGTGGCACATCCTCTAGCAGATCTGTTAATTCCTGTAAAGGCTGCACGTGTGTATTATCATCAATAAAATCAGTATCAGACAGACCGGCGGTGCGGGCGTTAAAATCGCCACATAATAGCCAAGGCAGCTCAGGATGAGCACGTAACACTTGAGCCATGTAGTTTTCTAACACTTCAAAACCATCAACGTTATCTTCACCATATACAACAGAACGCTCTGGAGCCACATACACAAATGCTGCCAGAACATCAGATGCAGAGTTCAAAACAGACTTACCGATCTTTAGAAACACAATATCCTCAGCTGCCTGCATTAAACGCAACACATGACAGGCTATAGATTTATGTACACACACGGCCACGCCCCCTTTCAACTTTTGTGTACGTGGTGAAAAAAACACCTGATACTCTGGAAAGGTATCCTCTATAACATTTTGCTTACACGACCAGATCTCTGAAAATGCAAAAATTTGACACTTTTCACAGAACTGCCTAAAAGAAACACTTTTCAGCTTATTTACAAGACCTTGGATATTCCATGCCATGATGCGAAACACAGAGCTACCACTTTCACCACTACCACTTTCATCATCCCGGTGTGCTGGTGTGGGTTTGAGTGTGGGCACTTGAGTGTGTGTGTGTGCAGGTAAGTCGTCCTTTGAAGACACATGGTGAGGGCCCTGGGGGTCTGAATGAGGGACGGGCTGTCTTCTCCTGGTTGCTGTGTGTGTGTGTGTGTGTGTGTGTGTGTGTGTGTGTGTGTGTGTGTGTGTGTGTGTGTGCGTGTGCGTGCACAAAACCACTAATATGGGTGACTTTCTTTACCATCCTTCTGGAAAATGGGTGTGTGTAAAATTCTGGGCGGCCAAGTCAGACACCCATTTTTTCTGAGGGTTGTTTCTGCATTGTCTTTCATTCAAAAGTCTTTTTTTTTTTTTAATTGAATGTCCCATTTTTGCAGGTTTACCTAATGTGTGTTTTAAACGCACTGGGCCAGTGTGTTACCACGGAAGCGAGCGTCGTTCGGCTGCGCAGAGTGAACTGAGTTGTTTCCCCTTCTATTGTCTCTCGTCCCGCCAACCGTCGTTCGATCAGGTAAGATTGTTTTTATGCAATATTTCTTAGTTAAAAGCGCAGTTATTTAACCGAGATGCTCCCAATCAGATACAATTGCACAGTAGCCTATATGGACCCGTTTGGCCGAGAAAACTGAGACGCCGTCTGCTACGACCTGCGTCTCAGTGCTGCTCAGTCAGTCTTGTGGTAACAGATAATAGAACCCCACGAATTTAACAAAAGCTTTCTTCTTCAACGAAAGGAATTCGTTCAATAACACATTACAAGATCATTCCCCACCCGGGTCTGCCCTGGGGGACTTGGGTGAGGTTAGGTACTTTTTAGTTCCCAGGGTCACCCTGGTCAGCCCCACAGGGTGGGTTTCCTTTCTATTCTGGGGCATGTGTTTCTGTCTACCCGAGGTCCATTCACCTGTATTTGCCTTTTTAAAACTCTCCCTACTGTCTGCACTGCCTGTAGCTCTTGATATTGGATGTGTGTTGCTAAATGGTCTTGGCTTTATTTAGGCCCCATGTTGTAGGCTTATTTAACGTATTTGACCGGCTGGCGACATACATTCAATTTTCTGTATAGTTTTTTTTTTCACAAGCAGTGCAGGCACGTCCTGAGAAAGCCTTGTTGCTGTCGGGACGTTAAGCAATGTACAATCAATCAACATTACAAGATCAATCTGTCACGCGATTGGGTTGCTTTTTTTCTGACATGTGTGATTGTGATCGAAATGTAACTTGACATGTATGCATGCAACTGTAAACAAGATGGCGCCAGATTTGAATTATCGTACGCAAAACTACCTCGCGATTCGAAGAACAGACTTCCACGAATAGTTTTTTTTTTTTTTTGATTTTGCAACTGAAGTGTCGCATTTTACTGTATTACCAGTTATTGTTCGTAGGAGGCAGGGGGTACTGCTGTAATTATATATATATCTGATTCAAAATGTCAATGGTTTACATGGTTGTATTTGACATGTTTGCAGCAACACCGTTTTGGTCACACTCAGCACTTTCTGCACACACCCATCGCCGGATGGCAGCAGGATGTCAAAACCCATCGGGATCTATGGAAGTGGACAAGCACGCCCCTTCCTGGCACATGACCAAGGCCCATGGCAAAATTAGTCAGCAGCAGCATGATGGCCCAGCTTCGTCTGTCGCAGAGGGTGCGTCTGGTAGGAGGGTGCATCTGGTAGGAGGAGACGGCAGCGGAATGCCCCCAATTACAAACTGGTAAGTGATTCTATGATCATCTTCATTTTATTGGCTCGCGTGCGAAGCAAAAGTGAGTTTATGTTCTGGGCCACTGGTCGTCTGTCCGTCCGTCCATCCGCGTCCATGGTAAACGTTAACAGTGGCATTTTCTCGGAGACTTTTCAAGCTACATTCTTCTAGCTTGGCCCAAGGATACTTTGTGGCAAGATCTTTGTAAACATACCAATTTGAGTGACCTCTCTCAAAGGGTCACGCGGGGTTGACAGATGTGTGAAAACTGCTTACATTTTCAGAAAACATGGATTTTTCTTTCTTGTGCAAGGCCCCTTAAACCAAAATTGGGCTGCTTTTGTACTAATGCAGCTTTCCTTTTTTCTTTCCTTTTCCAGTTGGCAAATGGAGCCTGGGACGGGCCTGAGACTGAGAGTGCAAGCACATCGCAATACAAGGACAGTGATGACGAGGAGTTTGTTCCTGGCTCGAGCTCACAGGTGTCAGACGGTGTGTCGCCATCAATCTCTGGGGTCTCTGACACAGACAGTATTGTATTGAATATGTTAGATTTCAAAGTGGCTGTTTCAGGGTGGGCAGGTGTCAGTGAAGCAAGTACCAGCAAGGTGCAGTGTGCGTTAGCGGATGAATTAGGGGGTGGCAGTGACAATGTGGATAGGCAGAAGGAACATGGTGTTGGGGGTGGGGAAAGAGCGCTTACCAAAGAAACGGGTGTGCACGTGTTGCAGAGAGGGAAAGGAAAGTACAAATGGGACAAGAAATATGCATGCAAATTTTGTGGCAAGCTTGTTTTGAAAATGAGCACGCACTTACATGATGTCCATGCAGATGAGGCAGACGTTGCTAAAATTTTGATGATAAAAAAGGGACTAAGCAGAGACGTCAAGCATGGATCAGAATACAAGATGAGGGTGATTACATGCATAATGTTGCAGTTCTTGAAAATAAATCAGGATGTTTGATTCCTAAGTATTGCACCAAAACTAGTAAGGTAGACGACCTTCTCGCCTGTAGCCATTGCAAAGGGCTCTATCAAAAAAAGCTGATCTCTGTACACTCAAAACGTTGCTGTCAGAAACAAGGAGGGTTTCAGTTCGCTAAGAGAGGTGAGGCTGCTCAACGTGGGCGGCTAATGCTTCCAATACCTTTAGACGTTGACTTTTCCTTCTATCATAAGGTTTTAGCCAGACAGAGAGAGGATGAGATAAGCCGTCTCATCAGAACTGACCCCTTGCTTCTGGAGTATGGAAAGAGATTATTTGACCGCAGGGACATTGAAGAACACACGGCTGGGCAAATCAGCTCCAGGATGCGGGAGTTAGGGAGACTATTAAAGATTCTTAGAGTGAGGTCAGAAATGAAAATCGCAAGTTTAAATGCTGTGGTCAATGCAGCTAGCTTTGATGTTGTACTGGCTGTAAAAGAGCTAGCAGAATTTGATGAGGACACACATCAGTTCAAAAAAGGCAATCTTGCAATGCGCATAGTCCATGCTTTGAAAAAATGTTCACAGATCAAACAGTCGCTGGCATCCAAACAGCTTGGGCATGGTTCAGATGACAGGTGGCGACAGGAGCTCTCTGAGGCGCAGCGCTTTGACTCTGTCTTCACCGGGGACTGGTACGATTGTGTGTCAGCTACAGCACCCAGTCGGTCGGGAAAATGACCATGAACAAACCCAAGCTGATCCCATCATGTGAAGATGTGAGGAAGGTCCAACAGCTTCTTGAGACAAGGATGGTTTTGGAAGATTATCCGACAGTGGTTAAAGCAACTCTTTGCGCTGTATCACTTTTCAACCGAAAACGAGGGGGAGAAGTTCAGAGAATGAAGGTATCAGACTTCCAGAATGCTAAGATTGGATCGATCACCAATCAAGATATCTTGAAAGGTCTCACAGAGGTTGAGAAGAAAATGGTGAATCATTTTCAGCGAGTGGAAATCAGGGGCAAGTTTAATAGGAGTGTTCCCATTTTGCTGACGAAGATGATGATGACAACTGTGGACAGAATCCTTCAAATGAGGCAATCAGTGCCAGCTCTCGTCGGTTCCCAGTACATCTTTGCTACACCTTCTGGTCAGAGGCCTTACAGAGGCCATGATGTTCTGAAGGAACATGCGTTACAAGCGCAAGTGTCAAACCCAGCCATGTTCACATTTACTCAGTTACGGAAGCAGGTTGCAACTTTGGTTCAGTCCATGGCCATCTCGGAATTAGACCAGGATCAGCTGGCAGACTTCCTTGGTCATGATATTCGGATACATCACCATATCTACCGCCAACCTCAAGAGAGAGAGAATATGAGAGGAAAAGAGAATTTTCTGTGGTCCCCATTTTTTTACGATTTTCGCTCACAAAAACGCATACGACCTCGCCTCGCATTTTTCTCAAATCCCTTTTATTTTTCTCTGTAAATTAGATATATAAAGAACTGAATATTCATTAACACTATGACTGAGAATTTATGGGGTTAACTCAGTCATAGTGTTAATAATACTTGAAATCTCCCCCCCCCCCCCCCCCCCCTATAGACAAAACACCCAGACAAACCAGTGCTGATAACCCGAAGCAATTACATATACATAAACACCTCATGTCTACGCTTGACTGGTTCTGAAAGAAACTCAAACCCTCCACTTCAATTCAGGTAAGATATGAATAGACCTGTTCTGAAAAATTCAAAGAGCCTGCAATTATTTACATTTTCATGTCGGGACGAGATTGCTTTTTGAAACCGTAATAGAAATCTTTTGAATCAGATCGGTTTGCGCCACACCTGACTCGGTATTCACCACACCTGACTGGATATTCAAGAAGGAATTTTTAATTTTTCCAATTATGTGTTCACCCGTTTGATTTTCCATTAAATGTAAATGGCCAACACCCACACACACAGTCAATCCCACCCCCTTTCTTACACAGAGAGAGGCCCGTCATAAAGTCAGTAATCATACACCTTTACCCTGCTCTGTTTTATGTCTGTGCTTTTGACAACATTACAAGCACTGACGAAAGATTTTGGACGGGTTGACTGGGATTTTTGAAAAAACCCACTCTATGTATAAACACCATGAAGTCTTCACAGACACAGAGTTTAAATGAGTTTGCAACCTGTTGGAAAACAGAGAAAGCTTTAAGTTAAGATCTTTCTTGTATTTTATGCTGAGGGGGGTGTTTACTGTTGACTGTTATTCCTACACAGGTTGAAACAGCATGATCAAACCAGTTTGAACATGATTGGTGGCATGCCTTGGAACTAATGTGTGTTAAGATATTTTCTAGTATAAAACAGAACCCCAGAGCAAGGTACAGTCAAACATGACTCAATATTTTGATAGAAAAAGTGTGATTATGCAGGACTGGTACAAAGTAGGTGACCACTGAAAATTCTTCATCTACAATGGCTGTCAAAGGAAAATGTCCTTTCTGATGAGACTAATTAAGTCGAAACAGCCCCTCGTTTCAAAGGTAAGTGTATTTTTATTTCACTTATTATTAAAAATATATTTTATTATAAAATGGATTCGAATGAAATATTGTTATTGGGAGATATCAGCACTGTAGAAAACAGAGATATAGATTCGAAACGGGAAAGACTTTTATCTGTAGTGTTTTCTGGTCATTCCAAAGCTTATCTCGGAAAGCAATATTCAACCGAAGATATACCCTCCCTCACGGCTGATGATTTATTTAAACTTCATTCTAAATGTGATCAACACATGGCTTCACTAATGACCCGTGATTTGAGCAAATCAATTGTCTGCTTATATTCAAAAGTTGTGAGTTATGCCCTTCCTGTAGACATTGAAAATCTCACAAATGACCTCGAAAGTAACCCCATTGTAACGAGTGCAATTGGTAAATTAGCTTGCCTTTTATTCTACAGGTTTGGTAATTTGCTTGCTCCTTTGGTAACATTAATCGTAACGAGCAGCCATATCGATTTCACGAAATTAAATTTTTTTGTTGATAAAAATGGACGACCAACAGATCACCCCCCAAACAACCCCACAGATGAACCCTGACCCGGACCCTGCCCAGACTCCGATTCACACAGTGACAAAAATTAAAAATGCAGGAAGGGTTCAGTCTGGTAAATGTTTAGCAGAATGGAACATGCAGAAAAAGTTACAGCTACAGGTGCTAACAGAAAAGGCTCATGTAAGTGACCCGCCGTCAACACCATCAGAACTGACAGGGATCCCAATACCCCTGTCACACCCACATCAAAGTGAAAGACCTTCAACCCAGTCTAATTCTGAAACAGCAAAATATGTAGTTGCCGCATTTGTTGTCGGATTTGGTTACGTAGGTTACCAATTATACAAAAAATACAAGCAACAGACTCGAACAGTGTCCAAAAAATTAAACACTCCATCATCAAAAACAGAAGTCTCCACATTACCAACAATACCCAAAGTTGTCAACCCATTTCATATGCAGTAAATAAATTTATTATTTTAATTTTTATTGCCTAAGAAATGAATGACTCAAAGAACATAATGAACCTTGTGTATCACTCTGCCATGATAAGTGGACTAGCAGTAGCTTATTCTATGCTGGGAAAAAGTCTACTCAAAATGAAATCAGCAGACCTCAGTAGATTAGACATTGAAGATTCAGTTAAATTAATCATGATTGTTACAGCATCAATTGCCACGAAAGACTTTTTTGTTAAGCAAGGAATTATTCCTGAAAATGTTTCTATGTAAATAAAAATAATATGGCAACACTAGCTATTATGATTGGAGGCGCGATGGTCAATGCCCTGGATTTCAGTGGATCAAACTATCTCTTTTAAAAAATGGGTAGAGAGGAATCGGCAAAAGAAATTAAATGACACAATGAGGCATCTGAGACACTTGCTCAAGCGCAACAAGAAGATGAAAAGAATAGAATTGATAAACTTGATTTCATCAATGAAAAACTGAGGCTTGAAGGTCACGCACAGCATACGTTTTCAAATACAGACGAAGCAATCCGTGAGTATTTTCTTGTCACGGGTGAAGACATGACCATTCCAAAACCAAAACTAAGTGACTATTACCAACCCAGTCCAGAACAAAGAAACGGAGAGATAATCTTTGTTCTAGTGGGAATGACATTTGGTTTTTTTTACTGGTCTTTATATTGCTAGAAGAAATGAACATCGAAAATAAACTATCAAAAATATATTACTCCCCAATTGGATATTGGAAAGGACAAACAGCTATTCAAAAATTACATGCCGCTGTGGGTGGAGATGTATCACTCAATCAAGTCAAACAATGGTTACAAAAACAGGCAATTTGGCAGGTTTATTTACCTGCTCCAAGAAAGATAACAAGACCCCATTTTGAAAACACTACCCCAAATGACACACATCAAATGGACCTCCTGTTTCTTCCACATGACACAATAAGAAAGAAACGATACCAATATGCATTAACTGTCGTAGACATAGCTTCAAGGTACAAAGACGCTGAACCCATATCTGACAAAACAGCCAGTACAGTTGCTACAGCATTAACAAAAATATATAGTCGAGGCCCTTTAAGATACCCTAGACTTGTACAAGTTGATGACGGGAGTGAATTCAAAGGCGCAGTTAATCAGTTATTTGCAAAGCATGGCATACTGGTTAGACGCGGCATTCCAGGCGTACACAGATCACAGGCAATAGTTGAAAACTTTAACAAGCAATTATCAGAAAGACTTTTCAGTTACCAGTATTCTAAGGAACTCATGCATGACACCCGTAACACAGAGTGGATACGAAGATTACCACATGTGATAAAAGCAATGAATAATGAAGGACACCCAAAACCTGTTGATGCTATTAAATTAAAATCAATTACAGAGCCAAAAACAGGACCAACCCCAGCACCCGACACAAGTTTATTTACTAAACAGGTAAGATATTTATATCAACCCGGAGAATCAGAAAATGACGTCAGACGCAGGGCAACAGACCCCATCTGGTCCACGTCCATTCATAATATAAAAAAAATAATTCCAGGTGCTGATGCAACAATATATTACCTGTACGACCCTGCACCACAAAGGGCATTTGTCAGGGAAGAATTACAGATTATTCCCCCAGACACCGTTACTCATTTCAGTAACTAACTCATCAATTAATTATTCAACCAGTTCATCGGCTATTTCTTCAGATAACTTGAGCCTGTAATGTCCAGGTGCATAAGCTTTTTCTTTACTGAAAAACACACATTTCGTGTCCCCAAATGCAAGTGATTTCTTATGTGTTTGGATCATTTCAAGATTATGTTTATTTGATCTCAGTGACTTGTTTGGATAATCAGGCATTAATGCTCCATCTAATACTTGCTTGTAATGTTCATGACGAATGTCTTTATTTTTATCGCTGTTTTTTTTTTATACCTTTGGCTTTTGACTGACTACCTTTCTGGTGCAGTATAGAATACATTTTTGATCTCAGTCCGACGTACTCCACTATTGGCACACCATTCAGTTCGTCTTTAAACTTTCCAGGCACTTTCTTGTTTTGTGTGCTGTACAGTGGATGATCCTTAGGGTAGTCAGACGTGTCATACATGTGTAACTCTGTTTTCATGTCTTCATAAAAGTCTTCAGTAGGCACATCTATGATCATAGAGTCAGTGTCAGTGTATAGCAGACGACACTCAGGATACTTCGGTTTGAAGTAATCATAATAAAATTCAAGCATCAACAGTTTTGATAACTCAAGAATTGCCATACCAATGAATACTGGCTTGTCCAGTTTAACAATTTTTTTTTTTGAGTGACACTGCATACAATGATGAATGAAACTCTTTGTACCCTGTGTACTGTGGCTTGCCTGTAAGTTTAAATGCAGCCAATTCAGTTGTGACAAGTCTCACATCTTTTCTGTGATGAGGATTTTCCATAGTCTTACCAAAACAGGAATTGTTCATAAGCTTAAAGAAGTCTTTGTCAAATGCAGTGTTGCCGTCTCTGGCACGCAATGTTGTGTTCTTCATTATGTAATCTTTCATGAAAGCACTCTGGTCAAATTGAAAGCCTCTGTGAACTTTTTTTAGTACTAACCCGTGTCTGATGTAAAACTGTAACAAGCGATAGTGGCAAAAGTAATTGAATTTGTGATTCAAATTTGGTACAAGTTTGGTGTCTTCTTTTTTCCCCGTCATACTCATTTTTTCAACAGCTAAGGGATAATCATTGTGGTAATCATGTAGATGGTGTGGGTACTCTAGGTCTACTTCAAAGATCCAACCCTTCGCGTCGTTTCGGTCAAGATTCATAATACTGTTTGTTAACCCTGTTATGTCGTACTGTGACAAATCATGCAAAGGTTTTTCAAGGGCAATAACTCACACATTGCGAACCCATACAAATTGTTAGCGTCAAAATATGTAATGAATGACCCTGACCCCTCAGGGTCAAACCCCGAGCCGTCTAGATATTTATTATTGGCTCTGGCATAATTGTTCGCTGCAATACTAATGCCTCCCCCTCAAACCACGTTCCACCATTTCACCCATCGTACGATCAGACAACAGGTCTATAAATATCTTACTGGATTTCAAAAATGCATCCCATGTCATGCCAAGACTAGTTATGTAGCAAGCAGGGTCAAGACTGTAGTGTAACAAACCCTTTTCACGATAACTTTCAAATACGTCTGCTAGAAAGCAAACGTCTGCTTTCAAGTACTGGTCATGATAGTCACCAATCGTCTGACACCCTAATTTACCCCATGCATCGAGAGCGTGCTGGTATTCAGAGTCAGAAATACCTTTACCATTTAGTGTAGAATAAAATTTCTCTTTTGGTGGTAGTCCTCTTTCCTCAAACACAACCCAGTGATCAATGTACTCGCACGGATACACACCTTTCTTGATTAAGTCTGGTTCAAAATATTTACTCGTTATTGGATACTCAGTCAGTCCTCCTGCCAGACTAGCAAGTGCTGAGGGCAAATGTTGCATGGAGTCATAAAATGCTAATTTGTCTAACCTAAAAGTTAAGTATTTCTCAGTTGTCTGGGCAATACAATTAATGTTTTTTGTAAGACTCATCTACAGCCTGCATGATAATGTGTGAATCATATCCTTTGAGATTGTGAAAAAAGATAGGTAACTTATATGTCTTTGGATCTGTTTTTAATAGTAAGTTACAATTGCTATGTGCAGCACCTCTGTAACGTCCAGTTATGTGATCATGGTCACGAACTTTATCACCCCCCAGAGGTTGTTCACAAATCCAACACGTTATAGCTGTATCAAATTTCAGTTTGTCTTCTTCTGTCATCACCAAAGGCATCTGACATGTTGTGAGATACTGTACTACCTGACTATACAGATGTCTCATTTCTGTTAAAAACCGACTTGCTGCATTTTCACCCCTGTAGATAACGGGCTCTGAATGCTGTCCGTCTGACCTAACAATAATGTATCCAAAAGAACACACCACTTGGTCACTTAGTTTTATAGTCTTTGGTAATGACTCTGGAACAGGACCCTCATATGGTACAACCAGTGATTCAAAATCAGCATACACTACAAACGGCAACTTTTGCTGATTCCCATAGTTCTTAAAATACACTTGACTACCAGGCTCTGGATACTTAAGTACAGTTTGAATGTCATCAGCTGACCTACAGTGCAGGACGTGTTTATGTGCCACTGCAATAGAGGAAAATCTTTGTAAACATCTTTTACACACTTCCTGTTTGCCATTGTGTTTTGTTGTATGCCCATGAATTAGTCGTGAAAATATTTCTGATAATTGTGTAGTGAAAGTTATCATTATCACCGATTAATAACATGTCAACATGTTTATCTTCTGACTGTCCGTAGGTTGGAGCGAGTGATGATACTGTAATAGGTTGTAACTTGTCAACAGACTCATCATCCCACACATACACATTTACAGATATGCCAGGATTTAGTTTTTCAAACAAGTCTATGTCTTCTATTTTAACAGGGAACTCAATGCCACTGAAGTTGAGTTCGTTTACAAATTTGGTGTAGTTAGATACGCGATCAGGTCTTGATTTTACAAAGTGTAGTTTAGCAAGCACACACCACATAAAACAATAGTGGTCATTGTTCTGTATGTTAATGACAGCCTTTTTGTTTGCAACCTCTGTTGGCAGTGGTATCCACAATTTACCTAGTATAGGATGATACCTTGACTGTTTCAATTGTAGTTCATGCACATGACCTTCGTGCCAACCAGACCCCTTCATTTTTGCACTGTCAATTGATTGGAGGAAGTCTGGTAATAGTCTGTCTCTAAACACGTTCTCCAATTCTCTTCTTGTGTTAACTGTGTGTTGTCTTGTTGATATATATGATATGATCACTTCACCGTCTACTCTAGTAAATTCTATTTTAGCAACAATCTGAATCTTTACACTGCCTGTAAGAAGATTATCTTGTATGACAGAAAAAGAGTTTTCTATTGATTTATAGACATTATTAGTATTAGATATAGGCAAGTCTGTTGTGTGAAACACGTTTCTTAAACCTGATGAGCCAGGGTTTGATGAGCCAGGGCTTTGAGCATTGTCCGTCATTTTTATTTGTCTGACAAAATAATAAAATAAAAAATATTAACGTTGACTATGCTGGCATTGCATGTGCAATACCACTTTATTAACTGTAACACTGTTAATATAAACATTTAGTTTGCGCAGTTGTTTAAATATGTTATAACAAAGTTCTTCTAACCAGAGCAAGCAGTCATTATCATTAACTTTAAAAGTAGGTGTCTTTAAATCAATTGTCATGTGCTCCACATTTGGAAGCTCATCAACATAATCCAAAGTCACACTATATGTAGCATATATTTCTGATGGTGCTGAAAAGCTTATGTGGGTCTGTTTGGATGATGATATTAAGTCGGTAAAGTGCATAACATCTTTGAAGCAGTGTGAGATATCAAGAACTTGTATGATTTGTCCGTCTGTCATTTTTATTGGACAAACAAATGTATAAATTAATTCACTAACCCATACCCAGTGGGCTGATCTGTCTTTAAAATAAGCTTTAGATGCTTAGTTGATTTCAGTTTATTTTTCACATCATCCCGTTCATGTTTATTTGGTATAACATCGTTCTCTCTGAGACAGTCTTCAAAGCTGTCACGATCCTTACAGTAAAACAAACAGATAAACTTTAACTGTTCTCGAAAATCTTTCAGTACTGCATTATATTTCTGAGTGAGAATCCATACACTGACGTTTGCGTGTCTGCTACTGAAAGCAAGTTCTGCTAATGTGTTTCTCTTCTTAAAAAATGTCTTTCTCTGCAGAACAGTCATCAACAATAAACAACGTTGACTGTCCTTCAAATTGCTTGTAAAAATATTGTGGGTAGTCATTCAGTTTTTTCTCAGGGTCAACTAAGTAAATGTTGCTGTCAGTCCAAATGAATAAACGGTTGTGATAAGCTTTGTTATGTTTGATTGTAGGACAAAATATTACTATGTTTTCAAAATGGTGGATGTATCTTGTTTGTAAGAGGCTAAGTACAAATTCAGTTTTACCACACCCAGTGGCACCACAACACAATCCACAGTGTGGGTCGAGTGTCATCAAGTTCATTTTAATACACAATATAATTTTAATATATGTGTCCACTTAGTCTGCTTTCTGCAATATTGAGTTGCACATCATAAATTAGGTACAAATATATATTTATCCCTGCAGCGGTTTCAACCTTTTTTTGTATCTAAATTGTTATTCCATCACTGCCGTTTTCAACAGTTCGACCTGACCCATGAAGATAGTCATCGTCCGTACTGCGAAGGTCTAGACAAAGAGCATACTTGTTTGTAAGGTATTGTCCGATCCTAACGTCATACAGGTGTAAATCTTTACAGGCTATGTTTGCTGGTTTATCTCTAATCATTCCACCTGCAAAATACTTTGTAATCTCATCGTAGTGCTGGTAAGGCTGCATTCCAGATACATACACTTGATTAGGGTGGCCTTCGATTGTGCAGGACAAATGTGTAATCTTTGGATTGTAGAATTTTTCTGAATCTCTTTTGTATGGAGCCGCTGGTTCAACAAACAGCATAAGTATACCTTTCAGTGACCTGGCAGGTGTGTTCAGGTTTATATTCCACATCGGGTCGCTCTTGTCTTTATGCATTAAACTATGTCTAATCACCCTGTCATAATAAATCGGCAGTTTTGTCTTGTACTGATTTTGAATGAGAGTAGCTAAATAATCATGTGTGACAATTTCATATTCCAAAGAGATGTTAGAAATCTTATATGTTGCATTGAGATCAGATGATTTAATAACTTTGGAGTAATCATTGAAGGTTAGTTCAAAACTTAGACAGTCATTCAGTGCTCCTTGGTAATAAGGTAAATGTGCTGTTAGGATTTCAAACTCAAGTGGAATGTAAAACCTGGTTCCATATGTTTCAGCTATAATAACTTCCTTGGCTACCCCAGTAGTTACCTTATCTCCGGCATCTATTCAAAGTTTACCAACATTATCAGACTGTATGCCTTGATAAATACGGTCCTCTCGTTCTTCTCTTGTGAGCCAAAGATCTTTGTAACAGTAAAACACATCTGCATCATCAAGACTAAACACTTCCTGTCCTTCAAGTTTTACTTTAATAGTCCTAATAATTGCTCTGCCTAGATTGTTAACTAGTGTTCTGTTTACATCTGTGTCTGATGTTAGTTCAATATTAAATGCAAGGCATGCAGTGCCAGGAACAATAACGTCACTGGGACCTAGGTTTGGAAACTTGACTGTAAGAGTTTGGTTTTGATCTATGGTACTTGGATTGTTTGTGATGACGATTGATTATCGAATGCCTTTAACACCAAGAGGCTCACGTAGTTTTCTATATGGGTCTAACTTTGATCCGTAAGACTGTGTCATTTTTATTATGCACAATAAAAAATATTAAATTAATAAAACAATGGCAGCGGGAGGATTTAATCATGAAGATTTTGAAATGGATGGCATGTATGATTTTGGTAATACAACAGATATGACAGATATGACTGGTACAAGAAATATTTACAGTTTACGCCACGAACTTTTAGAAACCAAAGTGAACTCGTTTTATGATCATGTTGGTGGCCGCCCAGACAACATAGATCCTAATCAGTTTGAACTTGATGGCACGGGTCATTTATATTTAAATACTGTTGACAAAGGTAAAGTTCTATTGACTAACAAAAAAGACCCTGGTAAGTTTAGGGCTTTAAGTACAATCAAAATGAAGGTGGTGTTGGTGCATTGCGTCAACTTGGAATTGGTGGGTCTCCTGTCACGCCGCGTCTTGTTAGTGCCCTTCACGACATGCAAACAAAGTTGCCAACAGGGCAAGATATTGAAATGGCACCAGTAACAAGTCTACCAGAAATAGCAAACACAGTGATACAAGAAACTTCATTTACTGAAGGACAAATGAATGATACTATGAAAACAATAGATGACCCACCTTTGACACTGAGGGAGATTATAGGGTTGGATAAATCTCTGCAGTCAATCAGAGGTGAGATGGTAAATAATGTTGCCAAACTGGGTGAGCTTGATAAACACATAGAACGTGAAAAAGAAAAACTGGCTACAGCAGACAATGGGAATCTTGACACAGAAATGAAAGAAAGAATACAACACAGATTAAATGATTTGCAGATAGAAAGATCAGGAAGGTTAGAAGTGATTAGTATTGGAAGAGGAAAACTAAAAACACAAGTTAACAGAATTAGAGAAACTATTCAGAAAATACTTCACGAAGACACAACTCTGGCTGAGAGACTTAAAACACTTTTCAGAGAACAAGGTATCACAATTGCTAGTTTAATTACTGCTCTTGGGTTTATTATCAGTACTGTTGTGTTAGCTGTCTCTAGGGGACCTGGTGGTGGGAGCGCAAGCGGTAGCGTCTCTCCTCCTCCAGCACCTCCGGCACCACCAACTGACCCAAAAGATTTACAGTCATGGGTAAAGAAACAACTGTCTCACATATCAGACTTGCTTAAGAAATTAGCCATGAAAGCGATGGATGCGTTGCCTGGCATTATAGGCTCACTTGTCAGTTGGATGATTAGTACTGCAGCGAAGGTAGTTGGATTTATGGCAGAAAATGTTTGGGTATTTTTGGTGACAGTAGGAGGGTTAATGGTGGGTTATTTAATGAAACAGATAAAAAAGTAATATACCTAATCCTGTCAATCCTATTACCAATGCTGTTCTCTCTGACTCATGTGTGGAGTCAGGGGACGGGGGTATTATAGCTTGCGTTACTATCGGGGCAGGGGAAGTAACCGCCTGTAATGATTTTAACAACTGTATATGCGCGGTTGTTGCTCCTAAGTTTACAGATTGATTGAGACCGAGTTTTTGACCAACACCTGCAACAACTATTTCATTATTATAATTTGTTATTGTCCCCATTTGGAGTTGAAGATCAGATGGTAACATGTATAACCCGATGCCAACTACAAAGTCAACTTTGGATCTGGCATATCTGAGAATGTCTTGATAGCGCTGTATGCTTGATGGGAGATCAACTGTTGAGTTAATTGAATCTTCAAGATTTGCCAGAAACTGTTTTTGTGTCTCGAACTTCCCACTTCCATTCAAAATATTCGATTTTGTTAATGATTGTGCACCTAGTATACACCAGACATATGTTCTGATAGACTCATTTACGTGCTCGACTCCTGCTTGAGTAAACCCGTCACTCCTGTCTAAGATAAATGTGGTCCAGGCATTAGTCTGTTTCTGTTCTATTGATCGGTCCGTGGTGCAGTGGTTAAGGCGCCTGCCACCAATGCCAAAGGTGCGAGGTTCGATACCGGGTTCCAGCGTTGGACTTTTCTCTTCTGGTAAGTGTCACCGTTAATTCGGGCGGACCGTCGGGGGTTCTTTCTCCGGGTACTCCGCTTCTTCCACCCCCACCCTCCCCCACCCCCCCCCCCTCACCACGCACACTTTGGTACCGGTCTCAGGCCACTTCACAAATTTCAAATACAAGCGATCAAATATCTCTGTAACTTCAGAAGCTGACTGGCCCTTCGTTTGTCTTGTACTGTGATTGTACTGTGTTTGTCTTAAATGGCGTAAATCCGTGTCTGTTTCGTGAGTGAGTGTGTTGGATTTCAGGCACGGCGCTTTGAGTCGATTTCCCCAAAATTGAGAAAAAGCGCCTACATAATAATGGTATTATTATTATTATTATCCTAACCATACTTGTGATTTTGATGAGAATGAAGTGTAACCAGGGTAGTAATCTTGTGGGTATTGTCTGTGACTCATAGCATAATACAATGTATCCATACCATTGTGATCATCAAGTTTTTGTGTGAAGTCATACCCGGCACGGGGACCAGGGCTGATATTAAATTCATTACAGATGCGTTCAAACGCTTTCATATCCATGGGGTTGTTAAACTGGTTAAAACTGGATTCAGTTGGTAGTGGTGTATGGAGTTCTGACAGTATTCTTCCGGTAACAGAGTTGAAAGATTTGGCTGACGTACAGGATTTTGAGAAGGAGGGAGAAATATATGGTTTTGAACTTGATTCAACTGGTATGTACAAGAGAAAAGTAATTGTTGACATGAAAGACGGTGAAAGACAGATTCCTAAACTTGGTCAGCTTCGTGATGTTACTGTACCAGTTGCGCCTGCTCTTGTAAATAACGTACCCTACAACTTAATACATGTGGGTAATAAATGGGTGGTTTAACCTGTGCCGGCACCACCACCGCTTGCGCCCACAATTAACTGGGACATAAAGTTGGAATTTATTAGCCTTATGTATACACTGATGATGAAGGTACCTTAGTGTTTAGGAAGGTTGTTAATTCTGGGCCGCTGATTGTAAGCCTTGTTCCAAGCTTTGCCCCAGACAACAATAGCAGAGATAAACTGAAAGTTGAAAATTATGAGAAACGGAGATATCTTCTTATGCACAGGAAGGGCAGGTCTGATGCGAAGGTCGTGTTTGCACCAGTAAACTTTCTGATTGCAAGAGAAGCAACAATAGTATTTGAAATTATCATGAGATCTGTATCTTCTGCGAAAGAGGCAGATATTGCACAGGGAATAAAGCTTACATGGGATGAAACAGTATCAGAATCAACAAAGGTTTTTATTGCCATTAGAAAAAATGATGTTGTTTTTGAAGTTTCAAGCAGTGTTCCAGCTGTCAAGATAACCGTCGACAAACTAACTTTTGTTCGTTTAAGTTTCATAAAACTGGAACACATTGATCTTGTTTCATTTTATTATGCCAGCAAATTGTATACTTTTGACGAGTTGCAAAATATAATCACTGATTAAATAAAAAATATTTGTGAATTAAAAAAATGGTAAACTTATATCCACAACTACCGACGCTTGAGACTGTGTCGTCGTTTGCACCTGATCCACATGTGTCAATTGCATCAGATAAAACATTACCGGCAGACGCATTCAGATTAATAAATATTACAGAAGCTTTGAAATATTTGGAAAGTGAAGAGGCAAGGTACACTAGGTGTAAAAGGAGGTATAAGACCGTTTTCAATTCTGTACAAAACACATCTATGGCTATGGGTGCTATTTCAGCTGGATTATCTGTAGGGGGTATAGCATTAATCGCCAA
The DNA here is from genome assembly GCA_036245525.1 of Semisulcospira habei. Classification (NCBI taxonomy): domain Eukaryota; kingdom Metazoa; phylum Mollusca; class Gastropoda; family Semisulcospiridae; genus Semisulcospira; species Semisulcospira habei. The sequence goes on from BTPG01000007.1 coordinate 56,071,070, forward strand.
AGGAATTGGAAGTTTGGTTGAAATTGGACTGGAAGGAGCTAGCATTGTTACGTGTCTAGCATGCTTTGGTTTGGAAGGCATGAACAAGAGGTTTCACACGAAATTACAAAAACATGAATCATTGAGTACACTGGCTGGTGCGAAGCTGAGCAGTATGAAACTTATTATCAGTAAGGCATTAAATGATAATTATATTAATGACGAAGAATTTAAGAGAGTCCAGGATGATTTGAATAATTACAAAAAACTGAAATCTGAAATCCAGAATAAGATGCGTAGTCAATCTCCTGTAAATGTTGAAGAACTGAAGGCTTCTTTTTTAGAGATGGGGAAAAAGATTGGTTTTCAGGAAACCACAGAAAAGCTACACAATCTTTTAAACAAATAAAAATCATGGTAATCCTTTAATAATGTCATACACTTCACAGAAATATGCCACGCCACTTACACAGTTTAGGCCTGTATACTTAGACCCATCTGCGCCCCCATCAGAATATTATTGGAAAAAAAAAGTTTTTTGTTGCCCTTGTATCTTAGTAAAAAAAGACTTAGTATATGTGACTAGAGTCAAGTTGTTATTAAGTACTTGTAAGTAATTAGGGTAAGTAATTAATAAGTTCTTAATGGTAAGTAGTTAATAAGTTCTTATGGTAACTCATTTTAAGGTAACCTTAAGTTAGTTGTAACTTAAAATTAAAACAAAACTTATCTTTTGGTTTAGATGATGTTTCTTAACAAAACACATAAATCCTTCCTAGCAAAACACATCTTGCTTTCAACACATCGTTTTCAAAATGACTACATAATGTGTAGAGATGACTGTAGAAGCTTTTTGAAAACATCAGGCAAAACTAGTCAGCCTAACATGCAGAGAGAAAAAAACACCACTCATGACGCTAAGCAAACACCCTTTGTCAGTGCCTGCGCCACCAGTCATGTTCAAACTGGTTTGATCATGCTGTTTCAACCTGTGTAGAAATAACAGTCAACAGTAAACACCCCCCTCAGCATAAAATACAAGATCTTAACTTATAGCTTTCTCTGTTTTCCATCAGGTTGCAAATTCATTTAAACCCTGTGTCTGTGAAGACTTCATGGTGTTTATACATAGAGTGTTTTTTTTTTTTTTAAAATCCCAGTCAACCCGTCCAAAATCTTTCGTCAGTGCTTGTAATGTTGTCATAAGCACAGACATAAAACAGAGTGGGGTAAAGGTGTATGGTTACTGACTTTATGACGGGCCTCTCTCTGTGTAAGAAAGGGGTGGGATTGACTGTGTGTGTGGGTGTTGGCCATTTACATTTAATGGAAAATCAAATGGGTGAACACATAATTGGAAAAATTAAAAATTCCTTCTTGAATATCCAGTCAGGTGTGGTGAATACCCAGTCAGGTGTGGCACAAACCGATCTGATTCAAAAGATTTCTATTATGGTTTCAAAAAGCAATCTCGTCCCGACATGAAAATGTAAATTATTGCAGGCTCTTTGAATTTTTCAGAACAGGTCTATTCATATCTTACCTGAATTGAAGTGGAGGGTTTGAGTTTCTTTCAGAACCAGTCAAGCGTAGACATGAGGTGTTTATGTATATGTAATTGCTTCGGGTTACCAGCACTGGTTTGTCTGGGTGTTTTGTCTAAAGGGGGGGGGGGGGGGGGAGATTTGAAGTATTATTAAGTATGACTGAGTTAACCCCGTAAATTCTTAGTCATAGTACCCCACCCGGGTCTGCCCTGGGGGACTTGGGTGGGGTTAGGTATTTTTTAGTTCCCAGGGTCACCCTGGTCAGCCCCACAGGGTGGGTTTTTCTCTCTATTCTGGGGCATGTGTTTCTGTCTACCCTTTGTCCATTCACCTGTATTTGCCTTTTTAAAACTCTCCCTACTGTCTGCACTGCCTGTAGCTCTTGATATTGGATGTGTGTTGCTAAATGGTCTTAGCTTTATTTATGCCCCATGTTGTAGGTTTATTTAATGTATTTGACCGGCTGGCGACATACATTCAATTTTCTGTTTAGTTTTTTTTTCACAAGCAGTGCAGGCACGTCCTGAGAAAGCCTTGTTGCTGTCGGGACGTTAAGCAATGTACAATCAATCAATCTCAGTCATAGTGTTAATGAAGATTTAGTTCTTTATATATCTAATTTACAGAGAAAAATAAAAGGGATTTGAGAAAAATGCAAGGCGAGGTTGTATGCGTTTTTGTGAGCGAAAATCGTAAAAAAAATGGGGACCACAGAAAATTCTCTTTTCCTCTCATATTCTCTCTCTCTCCTCAAGACGTCCTTCAAAAGGCAAAAGTGGCAAAGATTCTTCTGTCAGTTAACAATGGGATGACAGATTTTGAGAGTTGCATTAGAACTGAACTGTGCGATGATGAAGAGGTTGACTTGGACAATGAAAACACATCAGAAACTCGCAGAGAGGTCTCTGAGGAAACAGCACCTGTGAATGAAGCAAATAGCAAGTCAACAACACAGGAATCAATGAGCATGACCGAGAAAAGACGTCCAGAGCCTGATGACAAACTAGATAGTTTTGATGATGACAGTTCTGCATCGGCTCCTATTTGAAAGATTTACAAGGAAACCATGGGGGAAAGCTGAAGAGAAAGCTGTTGAAACTCATTTCAAGACGAACCTCGTCGTGAACAAACTTCCTGGAAAGGCCGAGATACAGCAGGCAATTGCAGAAGAGCACGCACTTAGACATAGGCGCTGGACAAACATTAAGGATTACATCCGCAACACACTGAAAAAGTTACAAAAGAAATGAATTGAGATTCTCCGACACTCGCGTCATTTTCCTTTTCATACAGATTTATTACAAGAGTGTTCATTATTATTGGGTTGGTTTCAGCATGTCTAGCTTGTTTGTGTCAATGGAACTGCAAATAGAACGATGCTTGGGGACGAGAGACAATAATAAGGAGTAAGAAAACCATTGTCAACATAAAGATTTATTACAAGAGTGATATTTTGGGGTTGGTGCGCCTGCATCATTTTGTATACTGTATATAACATGTAAAACTTTGAAAATGTGAAACGGCTGTTGGGGACGAAAGACAATAATAAGACAAAAAGAAACAAACATTGTCAACATAAAGACTTATTACAAGAACGTTATTATTTGGTTGTTTTCAGCGTGTATAGCTCTGTTTTTATCTGATGTACACCTGGATCATTTTGTATGCTGTGTAACATTAAAGAAGTACCCAACGGAGAAAGAAACACGCTTAGAAAAGACGGGTACAACACAATTTATTAATATTTCGGGTAAATACCCTTTGTCAAAATAGACAAACAAACAGAGAGATTAGCCGCTACTTATCTTCATTGGCAGAAGGACTGTGCAGCACATTCCTTCTGTGAACAAAGGTAAGTAGCGACTGATCTCTCTGTTTGTTTGTCTGTTTTGATAAGGCGGATTTACCCGAAATCTTACTAAATTGTGTTGTAACCGTCTTTTCTAAGCTTGTTTCTTTCTCCATTGGGCACTTCTTTTCTTTGCATTTTACATGATTGGCAGTCACCTTTTGGGTCTGAATAATTTTTTTGTTTGTTTGTTGTTGTTGTTTTTTTGTGGGTTTCATTTATTTATTTTTTTTTTAATTTTTTTTATTTATTTATTTATTTATTTTTTTTTTTTGGGGGGGGGGGTGGTGGTGGTGGTGGTGGTGGTGGTGTATCTCTCTTGATTTTGGATGTGTGTTGCTAAATGATCTTAAGTTTATTTAGCGTATTAGACTGGCTGGCGACATACATTCAATATTCTGTTCATTATTTTTTTTTTTTCCCCTTCATTATCAGTGCTGGCACGTCCGGACGTTCATCAGTGTACAACCAATCGGGACGAAAGACAATAATAAGATAAGAAAACCATTGTCAACATGATAAACATTTATTACAAAAGTGTTATTTTTTCAGTGTGTATAGCTTGTTTTTATCTGATGTACGCCTGGATCATTTTGGAAATGTCTGTAACTTTTTTTTTTTTTTTTGTTGGGGGGTTACTATAAAGTACACTTTGCTTACTGTGCATTGTTTCTAAAGTCACAGGAAGCATAAACCTTAGTTGAGTTGGTATACCTCGCCCTCTACCTAGGTTAAAGCTGAGGTGCAATGAGAAAAACCCGCCCAGAGCGTGTTTTAAAAAGACTCTACAGGACCCAGCTTGGGCCCTGCCCCTAAGTGGGTCAAATCGGTTCGTAACACAGTTGACGGAGTTGGCAACTGCGTATCCTGAGCTTGCAAAACTCTCGGAAAACGACAGACCACTTCCTGTTGCACGGAAATCATCGCGATTAGCAGATCGGACAACAGCAGACGATTCTGTGACACTTTGAAACTGACCAACAGCCACGGATTTTACGCGTTGGGGACTATGATGGCAGAATGTACGGCTGTACATGCTGTAAGTATGACTCCTGACACTTTGTAGTTGTGAACGAATTTTTTCAACACGTACCTCCAGTCCAATATAGGCTAATATAAATAAATAGAGAAGCATTGTGATGTACAACCAACACAGTAAATTGGATGAGAGAGAGAGAGAGAGAGAGAGAGAGAGAGAGAGAGAGAGAGAGAGAGAGAGAGAGAGAGAGAGAGAGAGAGAGAGAGAGAGAGAGAGAGAGAGAGTCGACTGTTTACATAGATGCCAAAAGATACAAGGTCGCCATGGGTCAAGCTCATTTTTAGTAGCTGCCCTTCGTATGGAGAATTTTGTTTGCTGTAGGCCACTCCAGATGAAAAGATATAACAACAAACACAAAACGACAAATAACCCCTCCTTCCTCACCCTTCCGATATCGAATAAAGCTTCAGGCTGTGCTGTGTAACTTACGGATAGCTCGGCCTGGTCCATATCCAGTGTGCGTCCAGGCAAGACACAAATGGCCTGCTCTGTCCGTCGGGTGGTCGAGTGTCGTCTGCTACTGTTGCTGTCAGTAGAAATATCGCTGGTTTAGATCAGTGATCGCGGTTCCCACTCCGCGCTGCATACAGGAAGTGGCCTGTCTTTTTCACGGGAGTTTTGCCAGCACGACAAACGCAGTTGAAAACTGAGTCAACTGAGTTCCAAACCGGTTTGCCGAAGTTAGCCGAACGTTCACGAAGACAGGGCCCTCGCTGGGTCCTGCAAAGTTTTTTTAAAACACGTGCGGGGCGGAGTTTTTTGACTGTTTCTCAGCTTTAAACGCACCAGCGGTGCCACTGTTGCTATTTTCGCACCAGACCGGTCGCTCGGACCGGTCATGTGCACCAGAACTGCACGCGCAGGTTGGCTTGTGCACTTGTAGTGTGGTCTCGTACGTTCACGCAGAAGATTGTGATCGCAGTCAGAAAAAAAAGGTTCGTTTGCGGTTTTAACTTGTAGCCTTTTATCTCTCCGAACACGCCAGTTTTGTGTTGAGATGACGGAGGCTTGAGTCATGCCCAACACCACTGAATCAAGTCTATTGTACATGTAGTGCGCGAATTTCTCGAACTTCAACTTTGACGGTGCTTTCTGCCGCAAACGACGCAGATGTCGCAAAAATCACCTCCATTGAGGATTTTAAAAAGCTATTTTTAAAAATCTGCCAAATCGCGTAATGTTTCGTGGTGCTAGCATAAGGATGGATGCATAATTGCTGGATTGCATATATGGGAAAGGGTTTATTCTTTATTCATGTTATTTTGCAGCAGTCAAACGAAGCTCACGTGATTCTTTCTCCGAGGTTGCCCATTACAGGTGCAGAAAGCACACGCTCTAAACCGATCGGGTGCACCAGACCGGTCCGAGCGACCGGTCTGCTGCCAATATAGCAACATTGGCACCACTGGTGCATTTAACCTAGGCACTGGACGAGGTATACCAACTCGGCTAAACTTTATTGTAGCACTTGCTAGAACTCAGTATTATATTTCTCTCTCCATTTTATGAATAGAGGCACATAAGTCGCGGTAACCCTTTACGTGCCCAACTTGGGCAAGAACTAGTTTTCCTCATCACAAAGTTGGCAGAAAAAGGTTTGACTGCTCTTGATTGTTTGATTTGAAGTGTTTACAAACAATTACTGTGTTTTTATATGCCGGCATGCACTTTTGATGTGATTAATAAAGGCTGAAGTTTCAAGTGATTGATTTCCTATGTTGTCAGTTCATTAATTAATGTCAGTGTTCTGTTTTGTCATTTTAACTCATTCTACCCCCAAGACCGAAATCCCCAGATGTTGAAGTCGTCTTCTGAAAACTGCGTTGCAGGGCAGGACACAGATCGACCACGATAGTTCAAGGGTGATGCCAGAATAGCTTGGCGGCCATAGGCGCCACTCTATTCTGGCATCAGCCTTGAACTATCATGGTCGATCTTTATTTTGCTCTGGTGTGTCTGGGGTAGAATAAGTTAAGTGTTAGTTTCTTCGTCTGGGTCTTTTTCTGTCTTTCGTATTTTTCCACACTTTTTAACCTGCATCATACTGAGGCTAAAAGCTTCAAATTTGTACACTGCCATATATGCAAGCTACATTACAGAACTTGCAGATGAGGACATAGACCAATGGCATTATTAGTTCAAGGGTGGTGCCACAATAGCTTGGCGCCTAGAGGCACCAAGCTATTCTGCCACTACCCTTTGGAATATTTTAGTCACACTTGTTGCACACACTGGTGTATTCCGAATAATAAGGGTTAATATTCAAAATGCTCTGTTGCTGTTTGTCTCAAACTGCAGAGTACATTTTTTTTAAGTCGTTTAATTTCCAGAATTCTCACATAAATGCCATGATAAACTGTTTTGCTTCAGAAGGACAAAACATAGCAATGTTTAAAAGATTTCCTCTGTAAAAATCATAATCGAAAGGTTACAGGCTAGTGTTCATTCAATTTTGCACCATACAATGTTAAGAATGTTATTGCATACATACACATTAAGTTGAAAAAAACAAAACCAAAAAATGAATGTGAAAAAAAAGTATTCCATGCACTTGACCTTATTACAGACGCCTAATGTTGTGAAACACCCATTTTGACTGTAATGCCAGTTTTTGTGTGAGAGAGACACTCACCCACTTTATTGGTAGAAACCCATTTTTTCTGCATCTAGTGGCTCCGTTTCTAGAAAATGTCTATTTTATTTTCTTCTGCGTGCGAGACAGACGGCTTATTCCGCTTGACTCCAGAGGATGTCGTTCGCCGTGGCTGGGCGATGATAGCTACTCCACGTCGCTACGCTCGCAGTTCCGAGAGGTCTTGGATTCGCCGCCAACTGTGTGGAGATAGGGGAGGGAGTCTCCTCGGGCATTGGACGAAGCAGGTCCCCTCATCGCGTCCAAGCTTTTCAAGTCTCTTCCTCATCCGTTCGGGTGCCGGGTCCTTGGCGCCGGCTTCTGTCTCCGCTTCAGGGCGCCGGGGGAGGCACTGGTGGCTTCAACTTTGTGATCCTACTTCTCTTCTGCTGCCAACGCTTCGCTGCGGCTACAGACTGCGATCTGATGTTTCGAGATACCGTCCTGCACGCTTTCTCGCGGCCGACCGAGTTGGAGAGTCGCCCACGCAGGGCATTGCGCGGTGGAGAACTTCCTTGGCCCCCCTGGCAGACCGACAAGGAGGCTAACAAGGACTGTGGCACAGCCGATTCACGCTGCTTACACCGCTGGATGTAGCAGTCTTTCAGGAACACTGATGCAGGACAGGCGCGCGGTCATCGCAGACCGTCGGACGGGATTGGCAGGGACCACTCTTCCGCGGAGGCGCAGTTCGTCTGCTGCACCGGAATTTGTGGCTTACATCCGAAGGACGGAGGCAACGTTTTGTGACGCCGACGGCACAGTCCCGGGAACGTCGGTGGCAGCATACTCCAGCCGTGCGATTGATGACTAGCAAGTAGCAGTCTACCTTCATAGAGGTCAGCGCGGGTTGAGGACTGGTCCGACCGACCTCACTGCGGGGGCCGACTTCAGTCTACATCGGGGGTAACGCACACAGTTCATATTAAGCTCCTGCTGAGACGAGTTCTCGGCTCGTCGCATCCTTCTCCCGGCGGAGTGCTACCCTCCACTTCGCATTGGCCTGGCCGTGGTCAGCGGCGACCAGGCACTACTGTCTTCTTCTAAGACGACAGCTTCGGGACCTAGCGGAAGCGTTCGCTTGCCTGGGTGGAGACGACTTGGAGTTCCGGTATTCTGCGGCGCCTGACCGGAGCGGATGGACTTGCCCTCGATAGCCCTGTTGTGAAGTTACCCGCTCGGCGCTGTGGATCCTGCGGCCGGGGGCGCAAGTACCGGGAGTTAGACGTGATGACAGCATGGCAGGAATTTAGTTTCCCGAGAGGTGGTTTGCGCTCAGTTCCGCGGCAGTATGGTCGACTCTTCTCGTACACTAGACGGTGGATATGGCGCATGATCTTCGTCCTATCGACTCGAAACAAGTGCCTCGACGTCTTGGCAGATGCTAGACAAAGGCCTGAGAGCAGCGGTGCGTCTCTAGGACTTTGGGACAACTCGAGGTTCGACGTCGTAACCAGTTGGCAAGCCGGGCGGTAGGCTGGGGTCCTGCCCACTTCGCCGTCGACTAGGTTGCCTACGCTACGGGACAGGTACTACGTGGTTCTTCGCGTGGATTCCGTCGAGGATGGAGTGCGTGGTTGTTCTGTTCGAGTGGGACTCCCAGTAGGACGGGAGCAGGGCAGAGTAGGAGCGACCCTCAGTACCTTCTTCAGTTCTCTTAGGACTGAGGACATGCTAGTGGATCGCCGTTCAGCCTGACACCTCTTCTGCTTGGAGAAGAAGGGCGTACTTATGGGAGATGCTAGTGCGCTTGAGGCCAGCGACGCGGGGAGGCGTCGCTGGGGCCGGATCTTCCAACTTCCCTGCTCGCCATCGAGATTGAATGCTGAGTTAAACGCTTGGTTGTCCGACATTCCCTTTGTTACAGGTTTGCGGAGGTAGGTGGGCATTTTCCTGGCTCGGGGCGCTTTGTCTCTTTACCAGTCGGGGTCATCTCGTCACCACATGCCCCCCTCTGCAGCTCTCCACTTCTCGCACGATGCGCTAGCAACCGGGACAGCCGCCATAACAGCCGAGCCCTGAACTCCTCCGCCACACCCGGAGATTGTGCAGCAAGCCCTCTACCACAGGGGCTTCCCTAGGGAGGCCATGGATGCTACCGAGACAACCCGCAGACCCTCAACCAGACGAGTTGCGAGAGAAGACGACGAGCGCTGTGTGACGGGACTGACGACAGCCTTCTTTCCCTCCAGACTTGACGAAGCCCCAGCTGACGGAGTGCTTCCTCTGGCTATTCAACGCCCAGGGAAGGTCTCCTTTTACCTTTCGGGACTATCTAACCATGATCGCCGACACCTACAGGCGATTACGCTCATTAGACCCGGGTAGCTGCAAGACCTCGCATATCGGAGGCTCTCTTCGGTCTGGAATGCCCAGCACTGCTTCGCGTGGGCCAAGAGTGATCTACCATGGGGGCTTACGGGGCTCAACCCCGTCCGTGGGAACCCTGCACATGACGCGCTTGACGGATGTATCTAGGAAGAAGTGCTTCCTGGCGGTCCTTGACTCAACCTCCAGGGTCAGTAAACTACGCGCGCTGTCCACACACCCAGATTGCTTGCAGTGCCAGACGACCGGCTTCATGCTACTGCTACCTGAAACATCTTCCTGGACAAGACGCGGCCTCCCTGACGGCGACAGATGTTTCGCCCTGCGCGTGTACGGACTCCACCCGGGAGAACAGACTTCAGAACCCGGTGAGAGCCTTAGGTGTGTCCTAGCCACCTCTTCCAGGGTCAGTGAACGTACGCGCTGTTGTCACACACAGATTGCTGGCAGTTACGGATGGAAGGCGCCGTGCAACTGCTAACGGTACCAGCCTTCAGGGCCAAGTCGTGGTCGCCTTGGCTGCCCTAAAGTTGATGACTTTCCGCCCTTACGAGTGACAGACTCCACTCGGTAGACCAGACAATAGGAACCGGTGAGAGCCTTACGTGTGTGCCTGCGCCGGACCAAGCTTGCGCAGAGGACGCACCCGCCTGTTTCTCCTTTTGTCCCCAGGTAGACGTGACATCGCAGCCCAGACCTGCTCCTCCTGGTTCCGGGGAGTTATCCGCCCGGACTTCCAGGACCTCGACCTGATGCAGCCACATGTTGAACATCGAGGCGCACGAGGTCAGAGCCATGGCCGCAAGTCCCGCTTCGACAGCACCTGTGCAGTCAAGGACATTGCGCCGGCTGTGAGATGGCGAGCGGAGACCACTTTCGCCCGCTTCTACCTGAGGGACCTCTCCACCCAGCGGCAGAACCTCTCGCTGGTGGGAGACATCGCAGCAGCGCAACACTCCCTCCCGGCGCCCTAGGCGCCGCAGGTATCTTAGCGAAAATTATCGGGAGTTTGCTGCAGGAGGGCGGGTCTGTGGGCAATGTTGTTGGCAGTAGGGGCGCTATAGCGGCGGCTGACCCACCTCCTCTTTGGGATTCTTCCTATATGTAATACCATCGGTAATGTGTTTTGAGAAAACAAATGAATTTTTCATTAAAATGCATTTTTTTTGAAAAATACTTACCGATGGTATTACTCGAAGGTCCCTTCCGCCTGCCCCGCTTGCCGCCAGTTCGCTAAGAAACTAAACTGGTGTATGCTGGGTAATCTTGTACCGGATGGGAGTAAGGGGAGGCTATTCGGGTTTGGCATGGTCTATGGCGCCCCACTCCTGCCAACACTCCCTTATACGGACACAACCAAAATTTGGCTAAAATTATGCTAGCTAAGGGTTTTTTTCCTATATGTAATACCACCGGTAAGTATTTTTTTTAAATGTATTTTAATGAAAAATTCATTTCTCACTTAGATTTTATAGTGCCTCCTGCAGGACCTCCTAGACAATCATACTGTGTCCCTGCTGAGCCCTGCTCTCTCTTTGTCATAGAAGTACATGTGTAAAATTGTCGAGTATGGTTGGTACCATCAATATTTGCATTAGCCATAATGTACAGTATTTAAATTTTATTGTTTTTTTGTTGTTGTTGTTGTTGTTGTATGCAATCAACTTCACTTGTGTCAAGGTCGAAAATTGGTTTTATATAACCTGTTTTTAGAGGTCCAGATTGTGATTTTTTAATAATGACCAGTTGTCAATAAACTGAATGTACATACGATGGGGGTGGTAGGGTAAACTACTTTCTGGTTCACGTGCGAAGCAAAAGTGAGTCTTTGTTCTGGTCCAGTGTCCGGTCGGTCGTGATAAACTTTAACATTGACATTTTCTCGGAGACTATTCAAGCCACATGTCTTCAAACTTGGCCCAAGGATACTTTGTCGCAAGACCTTTCTAAACATACCAATTTGAGTGACCTACTTAAAGGTCATGTTGACAGGGAATGAGGAAATAGGTCCAAAATAGCCATATTTTGACAAAATTAATTTTATTATTATCTCCTTTCTAAATATAATTATGTTCCAGGTGCTGTGAAACTGACACTGAGGGAGGAATATGCCTATGCTGTTCTTCAGTTGGCTGAGAAAGTGTTAGTAAATATTTTTCCTCAACCCTTTTGTGATGGGGTATATGTATGTGTGTAATAGAGGAGCAATGGGCTACACGTATGTCTGTAATGAGATGGTGCGAATTAAATCCATCAGTCTGAACCTTATATTGATTGAGTCCGGACCATCTTTCAGAAATGTTCTTTTCCTAATGTACATATACTTCCGGTTGTTTGTGCTTCAAACACGGTACCAGATGAGTTACAGCCAGCTGGAAGGCACTTGCCTAGGCACTGTCAGGGTTAAGATGATTGCAGCCTGTTGATTTATAGCTGTCAGCCCTAGAATCACACACACTGGCATTGGTAGATTCCTCAGAATCTGCCGTAGCACAGAAAGCTGGTAGCCAAAAATACATTCATTCTAAATACCTTGGGAATATACTCTGCAAAATTGCTAAACAGACCTTGGATTCCAATCTGTCTCTATATTTCAAAGTTGCCAACATTCATGCACACATGTGTACTTTCAGTACCACAGCTATTAGTCTGGCTATATCTGGTCATGAGGTACTGCAATAGACTGAGGCTGACCTAAGCTGTTCTTTGTATTGAGGTTTTTATTGAGGAAGCGTGATTTGAATTTTGAGTACATGTATATATATCGTAAAAACTTGAAGTGTAAACACTGCATGATGTTGTTTGGAAGTTATATAAACAACAATGAACGCCTTTAGATTAGATATAACAATTGTAAGTTGTACTGAGGTGGGCGTTTGTGTTTATTTTGCAGGGAACTAGTGTGCGATTCCCTTGTTATGTTTTAATGGTGTCTTTTTTTCAGTTCTGAGTTCAACACATCTACAACTCTCAGCAGCAAAGAAAAGTTGATGGGCGAAATCAGAAGGTTAGTGTGCAGAAGAGCAGAACATCATTATGTAATGTAGTGTGTAAATAATGACAATGGGACGAGTTGTCATCATACCAATGGTGTATCTGTGAATATAATATGTTTGGTATTTCTCTACACTAAATTTGACTATATTTCATCGGTAGTCACATAATTTCAAGGCTTTGTTTTTTAAAGGCTCAAAGGATTGAGTATTTGTTTCTTCAAAAACATTACCGATGACATGACTTAGTGGAGGTGTCTCCTACTTACTCAATTCTAGCCTAAGAACCCGTTGTGTTGAAACACAACCCAGGAGGCACTCGGGGAACCCCGAAGGGGGCCGAGAGTTGTCTCCCGTTAACTGCCCATCCGGTTCCGATACACGGTGTGACTAATCAGTCAGTCTACTTAGGCTCACGCTGTTCAGGCGTGTTGCTCTAGCCTACGGACGTTTGGATTTTGACCCGTTCACCGGTCTTCCGGACTTGGCTTCTTCTCTGGGATTCAACTTTGTCGGCCCTGCCTGTGCCACTGCGTGGCTCTGTCGTCCCCTCTTCGTGGGCTGCTGCCCTCTTCGGCCGCTTGTGTGCCTGGGCTACGCGGTGAGCGTCACCGGGGCTTTGCCCGGTCCTTCCATGGGTGTTTGGACATTTCTCTCCCCCCCCCCCCCCCGTTCCCGCTCCGGCGGAAAGGTAAGGTAGCTGGGTTGGCCCTCGGCCGGTTCCAGGGCTGGGCACTGGTTTGAGCGGGCACGAAGGCAGTCTTCATTTTCGCTTTTCCTTGCGCGCCAAAATTCTCAACTCTTAGCTTGGCGGGCCTCGCGCCCGCCCCCACTCTCCTTCGGTTGTTTGGTGTGGCATTTCTCAGGGGTCAAAATCTTCCTCGTTTCCGAGGATATCAGCGATTAATTAAAAAGAAAAAAAAATCCGCTGTTTAAAAAAAAAAGAGGCAATTCCGCGTGGTAAAAGGAAAAATAAAACGTAAAAAATCTGAAACGAGCGTGGTTCTTAAACGGCGCACGTCCACAAGTTGTGAGATTCGTTTTCCAAGATGGCGTCTAGCCATGCAGGACACATTGTTGCTTGCGGCTAAACCTTTAATGAAACGGGAGTGAGAAAGAAATGGAGTTGGGAGTGATGTAAAAAAATCGGTGAAAGTTAAGTCGAACCCTGATTATTGGCGCTTACCTACTCACTTGTACCTTGTGTGATTTGGGGAATTTGTTATGCTCCAGCCCATGCCTTGACGCCATTACGTTGGTGGATGGGGCGAGAGCAGACGCTTACTTCGTTGCTGAGTCGGTCATGTAATGCTTGTTTTTTGTTAGGCATTATGCAGTCCTGTTTACCATGCACTTTTGGCGTATTTAGATACACAATACAGGCCTGATTATGCGTCGTGTACTCCCCTTATCTTGGCGGGGCCCCATGTGCCCGCCCCTGTCGCCATTACGTGGTAATGTTACGGTGCCAGACGCTTGTTCTGTGCCTTTTCTTGGCATCACATGTTTGAGTTGTTGTGCATCATAAGGCATATGCTCTCCTTGGTTGGCGGGGCCTCGTGTACCCACCCCCCACCCGGGTCTGCCCTGGGGGACTTGGGTGGGGTTAGGTATTTTTTAGTTCCCAGGGTCACCCTGGTCAGCCCCACAGGGTGGGTTTTTCTCTCTATTCTGGGGCATGTGTTTCTGTCTACCCTTTGTCCATTCACCTGTATTTGCCTTTTTAAAACTCTCCCTACTGTCTGCACTGCCTGTAGCTCTTGATATTGGATGTGTGTTGCTAAATGGTCTTAGCTTTATTTAGGCCCCATGTGTTAGGTTTATTTAATGTATTTGACCGGCTGGCAACATACATTCAATGTTCTGTTTTTTGTTTTTTTTTCACAAGCAGTGCAGGCACGTCCTGAGAAAGCCTTGTTGCTGTCGGGACGTTAAGCAATGTACAATCAATCAATCAATCGTGTACCCACGCCCTGTTGCCTTGTTATTGATAAGGTTACTGTGCCTGCCGCTTGCTTCATGCCTATACTTGTCATGACATGCTTGAGTTTTGTTGTACATGATGTATCGTATGCTCACCTTAGCGTGGCGGGCTATTGCCTTCCAGACCAAGGGTGACTGCCACGCGTGTGTATGCAGGGACGTACCCAGCGCAGGAAGGAATACGCTGGGAAGACAGGTACAACACATTGTTGATGGTTGGGGATGGCAGGATGGGCAAACAGAGGTGAGCCGCGACTCCTCTTCTTCGTAGATGGTAGGTCGAAAAGGTAGGGTGCTTACCTTAGCTAGCTGGGACCCGCATGCCTGCGCTCTCTAGCTTGCGGGGATGGTTTGCAGGCCCAGGCGCTTGCTGACAGATTTGTTCCTCGCTGTGTGTGCCTTTGTGTTGCGAAGGCTAGCCTTCCCAGGGCGGGGTCCCTCAGGCTCACGCCCGCGTGCCTTCGGTTGTGTTGTGTGTTGCAGTGACCTGTTGCTGTCCCGTTCCCGAGGCAGAGGGTTCCAGTGGCCGTCACTTACCAGAGGTAGTCCACAAGCTAGGAAGGTCTACCGTGCACCCCCCCCCCCCAGTACTCAATAAGATGGGTTTCAAAGTGTTCCTTAGTATGTCCTGAGATGTTTATGCCATGTTCCCCGAAAATCCTTAGGAACACACCAGAGATATAGCCGATGGCGCAAGGGTACCCCCATTCATGCTCTTCGCAGGCGCTAAAATGAGGTTTTTCCTCTAAATAAATCGGAATTTATTCCAGAAGCCTAAATCAGGCAATATTATGTCAAGGCACACCTTCTGCATCCTCTGCAAAAAACAGAATGAAAAAATATTGAATCTCTGGCTCACAGTGAAGGTATTTGTGCACCCAGTAAACGACCACTTCCGCGAAATCGCAAAAAAAGACAAAAATAATGTGTCAGATGCCTTCAGACATTTTCTATAGCACTGACTGTCCATTTTCAGGTTTACATCATTAAAACAGGATATCACAATTATTATAAACTTGACTAGGTGATGCTGTGATCATTGTGAGTGCCACAGTGGTTGATTTTGTATCCCTACCCCCAAGTTGTAAAAATACACAAAATTAATTAGAAAAAAATTGCTTAAGTTATTCCATTTTATTTTGACCTCTCTTTACCTATTAAGTTTCAATAATGTGAGCATAAAGTGCAAGAAAATAAGGAAAGGCGGCATCCTTTACGGTACATTCGTGGTGAATGATAACTTTTTCCCATTTAAAATTGCCGAATTGGGAAACGTACGTTGTTTCCGGTGCCCTCAGAAATTTTGTATACAACCGATAGGTCTTTGCATTTCATTAATTTCAATGTAACCCACCAATTTAATTGTAACTATTTTTAACTGGCTGGTCTTTTAGGTGATATTTTACCTAGCGTAAGGCGGTTCTAGTAAGGTCTCCCCTTTTCCTTTGATTTATTTTCATCTAGAAATGTGTAAATATGAATGCGTAATAAAGTTTCATGGTTCCTAATAGCCAAAACAATGTTATCAAAAATACTTAGTTTCCACATGTCGACCACGAGATCTCCACTTCCACCTCCTGCAACGTTCAATTTTTTATGGCCGTCTTTAAATCTTATATTGTTCTGGCTGCCAATAAGTGAGCTGTCAAGAGCTAGGCAGCATGTTTTCAGAGTTTGGTGTATAGGGGCGTGTCTTCTGGTCAGAACTGCCAGCAGACCGCTTCTCTGTGTATGGACATGTTTGGAGAATGTGCTAAGGAGACTGATTTTCTACGCCAAATTCGCATAGGGCTGTTTCCGCATGACCCATTCTCACGAGGTGAGTCCAGCAGGGTCCTTACGGTCTGTGAACATTTGTGAAAGTTGTTAAAAAATGACAAGACTTTTTCATGGCCCTGGAAAGTCTATCAATTTCAGTCCTTTTCCTTAAAGTCTGTGAAAGTTTGTAAAAAAATTACAACGTGCTGGCAGACTTTTGTCTACTTCTTTTTTTTTTTCTCCCCCAATTTGTGACTATTTCATTGCAAACGATCATGCTGACGCTTGTTGCAAGTGATCTATATTTAGCTCTGATAATAAAGTGACTGCATGGCCTTTCTGCCGAACATTCTGATTGGTTGTTTATGCTTCTACCGAAGTCCGCCATTCGCTAAGCGTTCTTTTATTTGCATTAGGCACGGAAGCTTTAAATAATTGCTGATACAGAGTGATCTGATTAAAGTGTGTAAACCTTCAGGCTTCATTTTGGGTTTGTGAAACGTTCCTGCTTTTCTGTATGGACCCAGTCCAGACTAATCAGTGCGTAGATGAAAGATGGTGGCCTGGCTCTCCCTGTTCAGCTTGTTGATGTCATCTGCCCACGGGCTGCAGCCGCCATTCTGCTTGCTAATCACTTTGTTGTTGTAGTGTCTCCATTCCCAGCTAGTCCAGAATGCACTGGAATCCACTGCAGCACTATTTTGTGGACAGGGCATCCAGTCTATCTTGAAGCTTCCTGGTGAGATCAGTGGATCAAGCTGCTGCCTTTCCCTAGCTAGTGCTCTGCTGCTGTGTTGAGCACCTGCAGATCTGTACGATAGTTGGAGCTGGTGCCACCAGCTGGTAAGGCGAGGGAGGTAGTAGTGCGGTCTGCACAGCAGATGTACACGCCACTTCCTTCATTCCGCACGGCATCTTGTGTGGTATCACAGCTGCTGTGAGGGTAGCGCTTGTGCACAACCTCCAGCAAGATGGCTTTGTGCAGTGCCGCGACCTTTGACAAAGAGTCCTGGAACATTGTTTATGTTGTCTTGAAGGCTCTTTCGAGATGTCCAGGTATCTGAAGGGAGCTGTTCACACATCTTTGGGCTTGGTTCCAGGACGTCAGTGTTAGCCCTTTGCAGGACCTTCAGTTGGCGGTTCAGATTTGGGCGGTTCAGATTTGGACATTTCTGACGGTTCTTGGTCTGCTCCTGTAGTCTCCCATGCTGTCGGTGTTTAGTAAGTTTCTTCATCGTGTGTGCTGTTCTGCATACCAGTGGCTCCAATGTCCTCTATTTCCTAAATTGGGGTGCTCCAGATGGCTCTAAGAATGTCACTGCATCATGAGAATGACCCATGTTCTGCATCTCGTCAAGCCTGGCTTTTTGGGTTTTGCAGGCAGTGTTTCATGTTGTCGATGTATCTTGGTACCGCACAACTGGTCTGACCGAGCAGGTGTTTGCTTGTGCCAGGATGCTGTAATTTGCGCCAATGTGGTCCCCACCAGTTTCTTCATCAGAGACTTTTTAAAATGTTTGCAGCTCTAGCTTCCATGGATTCAATGTGAGGCCTCCACGTGAATCCAGTAATTTATTTGTTGCCAGTAAAGTTGGCCTGTCTGTCTTTGGTACTCGAAGGTCTCCAGTTTTGAGGTGACCTCTTCCGTCTGATTGAAAGAGATGGTCTAGCTCAGTTTGAGTGGCCTCTTTCAGTCCAGCTGCTGACTCTATTGGCAGCATCCTGGATTCTGGAGGATGCTATTTCTTTATGTTCTGCTGCGCTCCACACTGCAAAGTCATCCGCATGGAGGATGTTCGAGACGAACCTTGGTACTGTTGTACTGATGTCATTAATGTAGACCAAAAACAGCATCAGACACAACATCTCCTTGAGGTACACCTTCCCCGAGTTTGACAAGAGTGCTGAATGTGCAGACGATAGAAGCTTCAGCGGCAGCCCCTGTTAAGCATGCCTTAAATAAAAAGAATTACAATTAAATTGATGGGTCACATTGAAATTAATGAAATGATCACAAATGTTTATGCTCAATATGCATATTTTGTTAAGAAAACTGGCAACAAACATATTTAATCAGAGGAGCAATTGTTATGATCATTTTTCGTTCCTTTGCGTACATGTAAAATGGGGGTAGGGCAGCCGATTCAGCCACTGTGGCCCCTAAATGCATCACAGCATCATAAAATCAGGTTGGGAGTAACTGTGGTACTCTTTCCTAAACAATAAAACCTAAAAAAAAGACCTATCAGTTGTATATAAAATTTCTGAGGGCATCAGAAACAACGTACGTTTCCCAATTCGGCAATTTTAAATGGGAAAAAGCTATCATTCACCATGAACATACCGTAAAGGATGCCGACTTTCCTTATTTTCTTGCACTTTATGCTCACATTATTGAAACTTAATAGGTAAAGAGAGGTCAAAATAAAATGGAATAACTTAAGCAATTTTTTCTAATTAATTTTGTGTATTTTTACAACTTGGGGGTAGGGATACAAAATCAACCACTGTGGCACTCACAGTGATCACAGCATCATCTAGTCAAGTTTATAATAATTGTGACATCCTGTTTTAATGATGTAAATCTGAAAATGGACTGTCAGTGCTATAGAAAATGTCTGAAGGCATCTGACACATTATTTTTGTCTTTTTTTGCGATTTCGCGGGAAATGGTCGTTTACTGGGTACACAAATACCTTCACTGTGAGCCAGAGATTCAATATGTTTTCATTCTGTTTTTTGCAGAGGATGCAGAATGTGTGCCTTGACATAATATTGCCTGATTTGGGTTTCTGGAATGAATTCTGATTTATTTAGAGGAAAATGTTTCTCAACCTCATTTTAGCACCTGCGAAGAGCGTGAATGGGGGTACCCTTGCGCCATCGGTTATATCTCTGGTGTGTTCCTAAGGATTTTCGGGGAACATGGCTTAAACATCTCAGGACATACTAAGGAACACTTTGAAACCCATCTTATTGAGTACTGGGGGGGGGGGGGGGGTTGCACGGTAGACCTTCCTAGCTTATGGACTAAGGTCTGTCTCTCGGCCCCGGATGCGCCCCCGACCACGCTTGCGACACCTACTCCTCCTAACCTGAGCTGCGCTGTTAGCAGTTATGGAGTGTACAGACGCGAGCGACCGGCACCTGTGTGTGATCTGAATCCAGTCGAGGCGCTATTCCCGGACCTTGCTTACGACCACACGAGACCGGCCACCACACGAGACCGTGACGACCTTGCGGAGGACGCCACTCCGGACGCAGGATCCTAGTGCGCAGAGCGGGTTTGATCGAAGCAGCCGCTTCCAGGAGGGAGCGCGCCCGGACAGAACCTTCTGACAGGCAGAGAACCCACCTCGATACAGAGCCCGGTTCGGAGAGACGCGCCTCGCGCCGTCCCATGTCTACTTTCGATCCCCACTCGTCTCCATGGAAGCCCGCTGGCTCCTACGCGGAGTCACCTCGCCGGCAGAGAACCCACCTCGATACAGAGCCCGGTTCGGAGAGACCTTACGCACGCGTCCGAGTCCTTCGCGCAGTACGGAACCCCCACACCGCTCAAGGTCGGCTTGGAAGCCGCCCTGGCGGCCGACGACTTAGCGCAGGGTCTCGCGCTCGGAGCAGGAATGCTGTCACCGCGCTCGCTTCCTGGAGGGAGCCCCACCAGGACAACGCTGCTCGTCGGAAGACACACTGAGCCGGCTGCTAGTGGTTGCAGGATCCTGTTGGTGACCCGCCAGCAAGGCGGAGGTTCCAGTCTCCGTCCCTTACCGCTCGAGTCCTCGACGACCTTGTGGAGAGATCGCCACGCCGGACGCAACAGACTAGTACGCGGAGTGGGATGATCGACGCGGTCGTTCCCAGGAGGGAACGCACCTGGACAAAGCCTGTTGTCAGGCAGAGAACCCACCTCGATACAGAGCCCGGTTCGGAGAGACGTACTTCGCGCCGTCCCTGGTCCACTTCCGATCCCCGCTCGTCTCCACGGAAGCCCACCTCGATACAGAGC
Organism: Semisulcospira habei; assembly: GCA_036245525.1. Classification (NCBI taxonomy): domain Eukaryota; kingdom Metazoa; phylum Mollusca; class Gastropoda; family Semisulcospiridae; genus Semisulcospira; species Semisulcospira habei. The sequence goes on from BTPG01000007.1 coordinate 56,091,187, forward strand.
CCACCTCGATACAGAGCCCGGTTCGCGGAGACATTCACGCACGCGTACTCTGTCTCGGCACGACTTGGAATCCACCTTTCGCTCAAGATCGGATCGCCGCTCTCGCTCTCCTACACGCGAGCACAAGTGGGACTATACTTCACATCGCTCCAGGGTTCCTGTACCTGTGCGCTCTACAGCGTCGTCTCACTCGTCCGTCTCCACTCCCCGCCAGGAATCTCGTTCCTCCCGTCCCTCCTCCCTTCACCCGGCCCGTCTTCCCCATCCACGGACCCGTCGGCCTCGTTCGACTTCTCGCAGTCGCTCTCCCCGCCCTGGTCACCTGGCCCGCAGCGCTAGATCTCCGCTTCGTCGTCTCGCCCCTCGCTCTCCTCCCCGACCTTCGGCTTCCGCCGTCGCTGCCCACGTTCGTCGAGATCGCCACTCTCGGAGCCCACGACACCGGCGAGCTTCTCCGGCCCTCCGCTCGCGGGACGACGAGACTCTGAGCCTTCTTCCCGACGACTCCTTTCGGCGCTCATCGGAGGACTCAGCCGTTCGCCTTCGCCTCCTTCTTAGGACTCCTCGGCTTCCCAGAGGTTACCTTCTTCCTCCCGGACGGAAACTCTCCTTGCGCTCGACGAGGTAGCACGTTTTATCGCCGCCACGCTTCCCACCGATGACTGTCCTCCGTCCCCCCCCCCCCCCCCCGCTCAAGAGGAAGGTCTCCGCCTTCAGTTGGGCGACGCGTTCAGCCTGCACTTCCTACCCTTCTCCAGGTCCCCGTTCACTCGGCCTCCAGGGAGTATCGTCGTACTTCGGCGCCGGAGTAGTTACCAGTTCGGGCGCTGCCGTCCCTCTTGTCTTCTGCACTTGGATCCTCACCGTTCTTGGACACAGGGGTCACTAGCCGCGGCTCCCGTCGCCCTGGCGTCCTCCTGCCTTGACGTTCTCCTCGTGCGCCTTGCGGACGCGACCGGACTTCGGACAAGGATGCCCTGATGCAGCTGTGCCACGGTTGGGGTGACTGGTCACCACAGGTAAGTCGGTCCTCACACCCTCTCGTCGCTTCGTCTTCTCGGCTGGGAGCTCCCCTTCGTCCTACAGGTGCGTTGCTGGGGCCACGGATCCTAGGTTGGATGACTTGCAGCCGGATAGCACAGCAGGACACAGCCTCCGCATTTGGCTTCCGCTCCTTGGGTGAACATGCGTTGCCGGATCTACTCCTCCTCGGTCATCTCTACGCCCAGCCGCTGCAGCCGCACCTCCGGGTACGCTGGCAGACTCGCCCACTTTGGAGCTGCAAGCCGTTCTGGCAGACCCGCATCGAGTGGAATGAACACTCAGTCACCAGGGACTGCTCGTCCTCTCCGACAACACGACAGTGATGGCGTACATACAGGACACGGAGTGGGCCTTACGCCAGGACTCCTTCAGATGCTCGGCGCGCGGTGGGAGACGTGTCGGCCTGTTCACCTCGTGGTGGTTCTCCAGCCTCCCCCTGCTTGTCTCCCCGATCCCAGTCCCGCTCGCCTGGCCAGTCTTTGCATATCCATTCGGTGGCACCGTCTCTTCGCTTCCACTTCCCCCAAACAGTCTGCGTCCCGTTTCTCCTCAAGCTGCGAGATGGCTTTCCCACCCCTGCCGGAGCGCCTCCTCCTTCATGCTTGGACTTGTGCCGCAGGCCCTCGACGCTGGACGCTTCTCGAGGGCAGCAGTGGAGGCTATCGCTTCAGCCCAAAAGCACTCAGCTTGACGCTTCTATAGGGAAGATGGTGAGTAATGTGCTCCTGGGCGGCGTCCGTCGCCGCTCCCCCCACCGACCTATCTACCCAAGCTCGCGGATTTCTTCCTCTGGCTTCTTGGAGACTAAGGTGGCCTGTTGCGGACATAATCCTACCGACGTGTTTACTGGTGGCTCTCACCTTTTTGGCCCAAGTCAGCGAGCTACACGCGCTTCGGCGCACCCTGCCTGCCTGCAGCTTCGAGCGGTCCGTGCCGTACAGCTCCTTCGGACTCTGCCTTCTGGCCATGACCACGTCTTCTTGGACGGAGCCACAGGTGTGCACCTTGACCGCTGTGAGGGACTTACTTCCCCAGGAGATAAGGCAATAAGACCCTTTGCAAGCCCTACACTTGTACCTACTCAGTCGCAGTGGACGCACACGCCTCTTCGGCCGTTATGCCGTCAGCCCAGACGATCTCTTTCTGGCTACGCTCAGTCATACGGTCCGCCTACCAGGATCCCTCCCAAGGAGTGAAGAGGCTAAAGATACATGCACACAAGGTACACGCCATGACCGCGAACGTCACGTTCGTCCGGAACTGTGCTCACTTACACATCGTGGCGACCGGGGGCTGGCGGGCAGAATTACTTCGCCTGCCTCTATCCTAGGGATCTGGCAGGCCAGCGAGTCTACTCGCCTGGGTGGGGGACTTCACTGCGGTGCAACACTCCCTCCTGGCGCCTCGGCGCCGTAAGTATTCACCTTCCTAGGGTCGTCGGGAGTTTGTGGCAGGGAGGAGAAACTCTTGGGCCCTAAGGTGTGCTGGGGCGCGGCACCCTCCTCCTGTTCGCAATTCCTCCACTAAGTCATGTCATCGGTAATGTTTTTGAAGAAACAAATGCATTTTTCTCTAAAAGGTATTTTTTTCGAAAAATACTTACCGATGACATGACTCGGACGACCCTCCCACCTGCCCCGCTTGCCGCTGGCGAGCTAAGTATCCTGACTGATTAGTCACACCCTGTATCGGAACCGGATGGGCAGTTAACGGGAACAACTCTCGGCCCCCTTCATGGTTCCCCGAGTGCCTCCTGGGTTGTGTCTCAACACAACGGGTTCTTAGGCTAGAATTGAGTAAGTAGTCATGACTTCGGTAAGTATTTTTCGAAAAAATACCTTTTAGAGAAAAATGCAGGTTTCTGGAATTCCTACTGACAAGCATGATCAGCATTTTTGGGCTCAAGTATGATAGCAAAAGCGAGCTTGTGTACGGAGCCAGTGGTCATCTGTCTGACTTCATATGTGGTAAACTTTAACACAGGCATTTTCTGGGAGACTATTCAAGCCACAGTCTTCAAATATACTTTGTGGCAAAGCTTTCTCTCAAGGATCAAGGTCACAGGTGGTACAGAAATGTGTAAAAAATATGTTTAAACAATATGTTTTTCAAATACTATTTTCAATTTTAAACCTGAACTCGGTACAGAGCAGAATAACCCCTTGGAGTTTGGGGGTCACAAGAGGTTAGCAAATGCATGAAATTGTTGGTAGAACTTTAAAATGTTAGTTTTCATCAGTTTTCAACACCTTGCAAAAGGGATCAAAGGATCGTCTGTACATCATCTATTGGATGTATCCCTGGCAAATATCAGAAGTCACAGATAGAAGAACAAAAGCTGTACTTTGAGACACTTGAACACTTCATGACATAATGAAAAGGTCAGATTGATTACCTGGAGAGGTCTTGTTCATGATCTGTAAGGGTTTTGTCATTCTCGTTAAATATTGTTTGTTTCAGACTGGAAGTTCAGTCAGATAAACTGCAAAAGCGCCTCAGGCTGGAGACGCTCCATGATGCAGCACAAGCAAGTACAAAGAGTGAGGTAGTGGCAGCCAAAACAAAGCTAACTCATCGGAGCCTTGCAACAGTTTTGGGTCTAGCAAAAGAGAGGCAGTTTCTCACACACCTGTTTTCAAAATATGCAGGTACCTACAATAGTAATAGAACCTTTCAAGACCACTTTCACATGGGCAATTATTCCACTACAATGTTTCTATGAATTTCATAGTTTGGTCCACTTTGAGTTCTCATAGTTACCTCATGGTGCGCTTTGCAATAGCGGACAGCGAGTGGGCTGGAGAGCTTTTGAAAATTAAAAACACAAAATAGTCTCATGCTGCCTAGTTTCACCTGCTGGTAATGTAAACACTTCTTCAGTCTTTTTTTTTTTTAATTTGGGGAGACGCACTCCTATATAGGTATACCGACAGTAAAAATAAACTGAATTGACACGCATGGCTTGCATTTGCAAGCATGCTGCATGCAACCAGGTCACCAGATGTTGGTTGATTCGATTCTGGTTGTGAAAAGTTATACATATTTTTCTACACTGAATTTGACTATATTTCGTTGGTAGTCACATTCAAGGCTTTGTTTTTTAAAGGCTCAAAGGATTGAGTATGTTTCTGGAAATCCTACTGACAAGCATGAACAGCATTTTTGGGCTCAAGTATTTTATATATATATATATATATATATATATATATATATATATATATATATATATATATATATATATATATATATATATATATATATATATATATATATATATTCATTTTTAGACGAACCTCATGACTCATTCTGATTAATTTCAAACTGAGTCCTAGTACCCCTCAAGCTCTGCTTTTGGGGAGTCTGAGATTTAGAGCTACTTGGTCCGTCTCCCAATGATTATTTACAAATAACCCGCATCTATACTATATTTTCAAATTGAAAGTTAGAAAAATGATGGCAGATAATTTCTTACTGGGACTGTCAGACGAAGTGTATGACTGAAGACAAAGTAACTAATGGTACTACTTCGGAATTGTTTTTCCGTCAGATCTTTTGAAATTTTGCACATGAAATGGCACGCAATATGTGAAACAAACATTTTGTTTTGCTTGTCTGGAATGCTTGAACTTGTAAGCCGCTGATTATCATATTTTGACTTGTAAGAACATTTTGTCTAATGTATGTATTGCTTTCATGGTTGTTTTTGGTTTTGTTGTTGTTTATAGATGGTCAGTCAGTTGCTGCAAGGATAGGCAAGCAAGTGAAGGTGAACAGTCAGTCTATGGCAGAGGTCGTGGAGGAGCTGAAGTATGTAGGGGTGGATGTTTCGGTTCAACAAGTCTGGGATGTGGACAACCCTATCTATTTTTCAATAGAGGATTCATGGTTGAGTGCTGCACAAATGAACGCCTTAGCACGTGCAGAGTATAAACGTGTGAACGAAGGAAAAAGTGGCAGCAAAAGAGGACATGCAGCTGCTGCTGAAATTTTTGGTGGAGAAGAATGCTGTCCTTTATGACCTAATTAAGCAGGATCTCTGAATTTTGGCGAGCTTGGGGAACGACATCTAATGTGTTTGCGTCGGAATCTTTTGGAACAGTTGCACAAGACCTGTGCAAGTAACTTTGCAAAATACATCGAACTTGACACCAGTCTCCAGTATAGACCAAGTGATATTCTGCAGCTGGTCTCTGGAGGCGCAGAACCTACCTTCGATGCGATTGATATTCAGCTTGAGGAGGTTGATGTCCTGAGTGATGACACTGAAGAACTTTTGGAAGAGGCTTTATAGGTCTAGTTAGTATTACTCTAAATGTGACAAGAAAACTTGTGTTCGTGTGTTTATGTATTCTTAATTATGATTTACTAGTGACATAAAACAGTATTATGAAATTGTTAGTAAACCCTGTGTAAACTCTCAAGTATACATGATTCACAGACAAATAATTATTTGAACTTTTTGTGTAGAATTTTGCCATTTACAGTAAACTTTAGTTGTAACAAGGTCAGATACAGTATGATGTACCTATATAAAACTTTTTGCAGCAATTTGTTCATGTATGATAGCAAAAGTGAGTCAAAGGAACTGGGCCAGTGGACGTCCATCTGGCATCTGCAGTAAAGTGTAACATAGCAGATGATGCATCTTTCTTATGTATAATAACTTGTTTGTCTGCCTGCGAAGGTCAAAGGCCACTCGAGGTTCTTGTTTTGTTTCCTTTTATGAATAAAATGCTTGTACTCATTTTCATATTATGGTCTTAAAACTGAGTGAGAAAGATAAGGCAAGATCTGTAAGGAGCGAGTGAAAAAGAGAGAGTGTATTGGTAATTAAGAACTAAATCCACGCACACACAGAAACTAAATACGTTATTTGTTTATGAAGGGAATGATATGTACAAATACTAAAGCTATATTGGTCATTGTATGTCACATACAGTGTCTAGTGCGACACTGTATGGCTTTCATGCATTTTCCACAGTCCGTTCACATACATCATAACAAAAATAGACTGTCTTCCTAAATCAAATCAGAGAGGTAGAGAAATTGTGTCAGCTCATACACACATAAAACACTGAAGTGCGGTGCTTTTGCATCAATTAGGAACATTGTATAACACTGACGCGTTTGATGATTTTACGTCACCGTCGCTGTCTGATTCTTCTCCTGAAGTGGACAATTTTTACTTTTGTCATTAAGTCCCTTCTAATTTTAGAAGGGACTTTTAGGACGGGTCGCGGTGGGGAGAATTAAATGTATGTCCATGATGTCGGAGGCGGGCAGGCTACACCTCACATATGCGCGCATCTCTAAGAGGCATAGATCCTCATGTGCCCGGAGGGCGCATGAACATCTATGCCTCTTGATGTTTGGAGCGCGCGCATGCACTCACGCACACGCAAACACACACATCGATGCTTTTTCAGAAAAGCATGCATGTGTACTTAGTATAGCATGTAGCTAGGTAAAATCAAGACACAAATTATAGCAAGACTGAAATTGTACCGTGAAGTTATAGTTTTGTCACTTTTTTCGCAAGTCTTGAAGCAAAAGCGAAACTCATGTAACGTTAAATATAAAATTACGTAAAAACAAAGAAATACGTCATGACAAATGACATTTGACAAACCAATGACACATGCGCGCATCTCCAAGAGGAATAGATCTTCAAGTACCCGGAGGGGGCATGAGCATATATGCCTCTTGATGTCTGCAGCGCGGCGCGCATGCAAACACGCACACGCGGCATACATTCACATCGACGCGCTTTCAGAAGAGCATTCAGTTGTTCACTTACAATAAACCATTTTTCACATCTGCTCAGGAAACCACCTTTCCTGAAGACCATGACTTCAGTTCATTGTGAAGTCACAGTTGATTTGCAGGCCTAACAAGAGAATTAATCTGATTTTGCAGTGGGTCAAATGGTTGTTGTGATGCGTCTAGTGTGGGAGTTTAGCTTGTCGCTCATGCTTTTAGCTCCGACCACTGACTAGCAGTTCTGCGAAAAGGGGAGCAGAGCATGTCAGTCTCTCCCTGCCAGTACATAGCCTCTCCAACAACAAGCCTCATGTAGTGTCTACTCGTGGCGACTCACGGTAACCGAGCACCTTACGGACTCGGGCTGAACTACAGAGGACTCGGAGGAAGTCTGGTCCCCAGACACGCGGCATGCAGGCCCATCGATATGTGGACAAGCCCTGATGTCCATCGGAACCAGATCCCCAGCAATGGGTAAATAGCCCCACTGCCTTGTGGGTGCCTTGGGAGAGGCAAAGGCTAGGGGAGTAAACCCTATACAAATCCGGGCAGGGATGCTCGATAGCCTTGGTTGGCAGATCTCCTTCGAGAAGGAAAAACCTGAAAAGATGGGACTCGTAAGCCTTGCTCGATAACCCATATAGGAGAAGGACACTCCAAAACCAAACCATCCTGTGCTCCTAGATAAGGCCTTTTGACCAAGAGTTAAGGGTGAGGTAACCCCGACAGAAATCCCTGCTGAAGACGGAGGTACTGGGCTGCACAGCGCACTGTAATAAACCACAGTACCAATGACGCATATACAGCCATATGACACTTGGAGATGGATGCAACAGAAATGGTGCTCGCCCTGTGGAGTCTAAACAGGCAGGTGCAGTACTGGGCTCTGCGCCTCTTCGGATCCCACCCCTAGCGACTGGAGGACCTTCCCGACTGTCTCGAGGAGCCAGGGGACTAGTCAGAGCAGACCACAGAGCACATCCTCCAGGACTGTGGGAACCACCAGCTGCTGAGGGAGGAGATAATTATGGCCGAAGCCCGCCACTCTACAAGAGAAACTGTGGAGGCGCTACAGAAGACCACAGCTTTCATTTTGAAAGCCAAACTCCAAGTTTGACGGCGTTCGAGAAGAAGAAGAAGATGAAGATCTGATTTTGCGGACCAGATGGTGAACATGAAAGTAACACTAAATCGTCGGCACAGAGTAAAACAAACAGTTCCGCTAGTCCTGACCACAATTGGATGCCATGTTTTCCATCCATAGATAATTGTTCAGCTAGCTCGTTGATAACGATCAAAAAATTTGAAATGTCGACTGGCTCCCCCACGCAGCCTTGTCTTAAACCCTGGGGACAGTCAAAACAGTCATCTCGTACACGTACACGTGCTTTCAAAAAATCGTACATGACCATAACAGCTATAACAAAGGTGCCTGAAGCGCCTGATTTCATTAAAGTTATCCAAAAGGTTTTTATGTCTCATTGAATCATAGCCGGCACGCTTCAGATCCACGAAGCAAGCCGACAGCTTTGCAGGTTTACTCAAGTATTCCTGGGTAGCAGCGTACGGTGAGAATATATGGTCTGTTGTACTATAGCCTTTTCTCACAGTGAAGCCTGCCTGTGTTTCAGAGATCTTATGGTTGTCCTCAAGCCAGCCGGCAGTACAGTCGGTCATTAAGGACGGATGCATAGACACAGTTCCCAATCAGGCTAAGGAGGGAGATTCCCCTGTAGTTCTGAGGGGACTCGCGATCGCCTTTTTTGTGGTGAATGAGTACTATATTATAGCCTCCGTCCACATACTTGGGTATGTACCATTTTCATAAAGTATTTTGTGAAAAAACTTATCATAGCTCTTACGGCGCTGATTTTAAGCATATCTGCTGATATGACGTCCGCACCGCTGGCTTTACCGACATTTAAGCGTCTTAATGCTGATCGCACCTCCTTTTCGGTAATAATTGGTTCATCGAGCTCCTCTATCCCGGGTAAGACGCCAATATCGGGGTTTTCCGATACCTCTAACGGGGTTTCATCACACTCAGTTGAACACCTCTTTGAAATGGTTAAACCATTCAACGTCCTAATATTGCCTGACTAGCGGTTTATATTATAACTGAGTTATTGGTCCGGGCCGGAGGGGTTCGCTACACGGACCTTTGTAGGCCTGAGGGAGGAGTCAAAGGAATCATTGTATCCCGAAGGGAAGGCCTGAGGGGTACAATGATTCCTTTGACCTCCCGTTTGGCGATCTTCATAGAACAAAACTGGCATCCAAGATGCGTCATCGAGAGGGCTACAAAACGTCCGCCATTTTTCGCTACAGGGGTTTTTATATCACGGTCACATGGTACGGCGTTTGCGCTAAAGTGACTGGTCGTGTGACGTAGGGAGGAAAACATATATATATATATATATATATATATATATATATATATATATATATATATATATATATATATATATATATATATATATATATATATATATATATATATATATATATATATATATATATATAGGTATTTGTATTTCTTTTCTTAATTTTTAGATGAGGTGCATAATTTGTTTCCTCAAAAACATTACCGATGACATGACTGTCAGGAAATAGTCTACTTGCTTACCAATTTTAGCCTAAGACCCGAAGGGTCCTCCCAGGAGGCTCTCGGGGATCCCTAACAGGGACGAGAGTAGCCTCCTATGCTTATCCGGTCACGTGCCACGTGGTGCAACCTTCAACCAGTTGTCTACTTCGCTGTTAGCGTACGCACGCGTTTTGTAGAGCCTACGGACCCTGACTTACGGAGACTGTGTACGGTGTGACCGTTCCTCACCGGTCTTCCTTCTCCTTGCCTTCCTGCTTCCTCTTCTTGGCGTGGCCTCCTTCTTCTCTGCCTAGCCTCGTCTGTGCCTCGTGCAGCTTGCTGGGCCTGGAGCCTTCTAGACTCCCGTCGCACGCGGTGGTTTGTGCTTCGACACTCTGCCGCTCCGCCATGGAAAGGTAAAGTCTCGGCCGCCTCCTACGTCTCGCCCGGCTGGGCCGGACGTCGGTCTTGGCTCGAACTACTCTTTGTTTTCCCTCCGCGTTTCGCAGTGAGTTTCACTCGTTACCTAATTCCGGAGCTTTGAATGGCGGGGTTAGTTACCCGCCGCCGGTCGCCTTTCATGTATGGGTATGTGTTGGGGGGTGTGTCTACCGTGTTTCGGCTGCTCCTCTGACCTCGTCTGCGCTGTCTGCTCTTCTTGGCCGGAGGATCTTTGGTCTGAACTCTGGAGGTTCTACCGGCGCGAGCGACCCACGCCTGTCCGCCTTCCTTGGGACCTACCGCGGCACGCCGGGACTTGTTCAAGCCTCCCTCCTCGGACTTGGGGAAACGCACGCCTCGTATTCCTGGTAAGACTCTGCTACGGTGTCCTCACCGACCTTGCCCGCTGACTCCTCCGGCGAGTCGCGTAGCCGGCTACGTGCCCCCCTCCTTGAGCCCCGGGCACCACGACCCTTGTCGCCTATTAGTAGACGCGTTGGCCTTGTGGTCCTTCTAAGCCCGCTGACTCCTCCGTCGAGTCGCCAAGCCGGCTACGTGCCCCCCTCCTTGAGCCCCGGGCACCGCGACCTTTGTCGCCAATTAGCATACGCGTCGGCCTTTCGGCCCCACCTTCTAAGCCCGCTGACTCCTACAGCGAGTTTCCAAGCCGGCTACGTGCCCCCCTCCTTGAGCCCCGGGCACCGCGACCTTTGTCGCCTTTCCTACGCCTCGTGACAGAACGGACCGTCCCCCCACTTCCGTGGATCGACGTCTTAGCCCTCGTCGCGTGGATAGAAAACGCAGCGCCCGGCATTCGTCGTCCTCCCGCTCGACTTCCTCCTGTGTTTCCCGACGGCGCAGTCCTCCGCGGTGGGTGTCGTCTCGGCGCCGCTCCCCTCCGCGCTCCTCCCATAGGAGTGGTAGGGACGACGGGACTCCTTCGCCTCGTGCTCGTTGCAGTCGTTCTCCTCGGGACCGGCATCTTCCTCGCTCTCGGCGGTCTTCGCCTCCAGCGTCCCCGCGGCGTCTTCGGCTTAGCCCTCCGGCTCCCTCTCCGCCTCCCCCGCGGGTTCGTTTGCCTCCACCCTCCGTTCTTCTCCTCGTCCACCGCCTCAGCCTGCCGTCAACGTTGAGACCTTAAGTTTGTTTAAAGAGGATTCCGTTTCGGCTTTTCTTGGCTCGGGCAGGCGTTCGCCCTCTCCGGTGGATGACCCGGCGTCTCCTGCTGCCCTGTCCACTCCTCGTGGCGAGACTCTACGCGCCTTGGATGACGCGGCCCGTCTCATCGCGGCTTGCCTTCCCGCGGATGCTTGCCCTCCCTTCCCCCCCCCCCCCCCACGCTCAAGAGGGAAGCTGCTGCCTTTGTAGACGCTGCTCGTCAAGTCAAGAAGTTCAAGTCTCTTCCCCAGCCGCCTGCCTTCCGCGACCTGGCTGACGCTCTTTCTGCTCACCTCCAGCGAGATTCCGCTTCTGACTCGGGACTTCTTCTCCGACCGCCGCTGGCCTGCCGGTGTCGACATCGCCTTTCGGCAGTCCTGGTACGCTGCCAACTCTCAATCCTTTTTGTGCCCTCTGCCTCCGGTGGATCTGCCTGCGCTTGTGCTCGCGGGCGGCTCTTCCCAGCTCAAGCGGATCTTACCTCGCGGCTTAGAACGCACCGCCTCCCTCATCCGGAACTCCCTCTCCTGTTCGGGGTTTTTAGAGCTCCTCACCCAAGCCTTCATTAACCGTATCGAGGCGGCCTGGCTCCCTTCCCTTCCTCCCAGGCTGTCGGATCTCCACTCCTTGGCCGTTGCGGCCAACCGAGCGGCTTACCATTCGTCCGTCAACTCCATGGCAGCCGCCGCCAACTGCGACCTGATGCGGCGTGATGTGGTTCTCCATGCCTGCCCTGGCCTCCCCCCCCCCCCCCCCCCCCGATGTGAAGTCGCAGCTCCGCCGTGCTCCGGTTGGCACCCCGCTCCTATTCGGCCCTACCTGGCAGTCCCTGAAGGAAGCTAACAAGGACCGTTGACCCAGTGCTCCCCCTCCTCGCTTTCCGCCAGCCCGCAAGGCCGTGGGTCGCGCCCTGCGGTTCGTCAGACCCTCCGCGGCGGTCCCCACCCACCCCCCGCCGCCTCTGCCGCCCGGCCCCGCACCGCTACTCGTGCGCCCGCCCTTGGCCGTGCCCGCCCTGTCCGTCTTGCCGCCCCGTCCTGGCCCAAGCCCGCCCGCCGCCCTGGGCGCGGGAGGGCCCCCTGACTCCTGCCCGCCTCCGCCCCCGCCGACCGCTTTGGGGTCTCCTGTCGGCGGGAGGCTCGCCCTGCACGGCAACGCTTGGCGTTCCCTTCTTCCGGACGACCCATGGATCATCTTCACTTAGTGAGAGTGACTGTGCCGCCTTGTTTTCGCTTCTTCAAAAGTTCAGGCCACGCGCCGGAAATTAGGACACGCGTGATAGCCATTTCGACATTCTTTGATAAAGTCCCACTGTGCGCGTTTTGTGGACCAATTATTGACAGTAATTTCCAATCTGCTATTACCATTTCCCGATTTAAATATACTTTTTTCACTTAGCGATTTTTTAAAAATATTATATTTGTACCATTTTCTTAGACTTTAAATTTGTTTGTTTTTCTTTCTTCTTATTTTTAAGTCGTCAAATTAGCTTTGTGTATTATGAACTTTGTCGCAGGTGAACGTGCATAGTTCCTTGACAAGTCATTTTTTATTTGTTCTCTTTTATAGTTGCTGACTTTGTTATTTTTTGTTGACATAACCAAGCAAGAAAACCGTAAACATTCTGCTGAACTTAGACTAAGCGCGTGATAAACATTGTGTTTCTTTGCCGTGTATTCTTTTATTGAGCTTATTTAAAGCATTCTATAGATATTGATATTAGTTGATTTTTATTTTTTATTTTGTTGGATTATTTTTTGTGACCATATTAATTTTGTATTATATCTTTCGCTACATTTGTGTTTTTACCGACATGCAAAATCGTAATCTAAATACTGTTCCGAAACGAACAGACGAACTGAGAATTGGCCATCTTAACATATACCATCTAGTTAACAAGGTGCCCGATTTATCCGTGTTCCTAAACACGCCCTTACATTTTCATATTTTTGGTGTGTCCGAGTCGAGGCTTAAAAGTTCAATAAGGGATAACTCCATTTCTGTCCCAAATTTCTCAGTACTCCGCAGAGATGCCTCAAGCCCACAACACACTGGACTAGCTGTATATATACATAATTCAATACTTGGTAACGTCAAACGGCGACAAGACTTAGAGTCAGCTCAAGTGGAAAGCTTGTGGGTAGAAGTGAAGACATCTAAATCACCCCCCGTCCTCATTGGCTTTATTTATAGAAATCCCGCAGCCAGCTGGGACTGGTATGATGACTTCGTAGCAATGATGGATAGCGTAAATCAAAATAAAGCTGACGTTGTTCTTTTGGGCGATTTTAATATTGATCTTTCTAAATCTAAAGGGTCCAATGCTGCATGGGCGTCAACAACAGCACTATTCGGTTTAGAACAGTTAATTAAAACCCCCACTAGAACCACATGTACATCTTCAACCCTGATTGATCATATTTATGTGACAAATGATGATAAAATATCAAATGTACATGTTCCCTCCTTAGCTGTCAGTGACCATAACCCAGTATGTTGCACAGTCTCCATGAAACTAGACAAAGAGAACAAAAAGATACATAAAACAATTAAATATCGTTCTTTCAAAACATTTAATAACGGCGACTTTCTGCGGGATCTGCGCAATACTCCTTTCAGGGACGTGTATAACCACACTTCTCCTGACAGTGCCCTGTCGTACTGGATGGATCTATTCCTTGGAGTCCTAAATAAGCATGCGCCCATACGAGAAAAACGAGTTAAGCACTCTACCCTGCCACCCTGGTTAACAGTAGATGTCAAACAGGCCATGTCATTTAGAGACAAACTTAAGAAAGAAAAACAGTTTGATGAATATAAGAAACAACGAAATCGTGTTAAATACTTAGTGAGAGCGTCAAAAAAAACTGTTCTTCCAGGAAATGATTAGGGACAAAAAAGATACAGCATCGGTGTGGAAAGCCCTGAACGTTATAACAAAGGGTAAATTAGCCCCTGAAATACCATCCCATTTGTCAGCTGATATATTAAATAAGCACTTCTTATCGACAGCTGAAACACTTGCTCAGTCAGCTGCAAGTAGTAACACAGAGTACCAAGTTCCTAGTGTACTGGAAAAATACTGTGAGGCCAAAAATATACTGCAGACATTCATCATTCCTGATATTACCGTCGCTGAAGTCGGCAAATTCATTTCTAGCATGCCGAACAAAAAGTCCACCGGGATGGATGGTATAGACAACAAAATTCTGAAAATGTCACTACCATATACGGTAGAGGCACTCACTTATATCTTTAACCTCTGTATAAAACACAGCACGTTTCCAACTATTTTCAAAGAGGCCAAGGTAATTCCAATCCCTAAATCAAAAGATCTTGAAGATGTCAATAACTACCGTCCTATCTCACTTTTGTCGGCCCTGTCAAAGCCCCTTGAAAAACACATACAAAAACACCTCCTCGATTTTCTAGAAAAGGGCAATTTCATATATATTCATCAGTCCGGCTTTAGACCGAAACACTCATGTCAGTCAGCACTGGCACACATTGTAGACAGCTGGCTGGAATCAATAAATAAAAACCTGATGTCTGGAGCTGTTTTCTTAGACCTACAAAAAGCATTTGATCTTGTCGACCATGACATTCTCTTAAAGAAGCTAGCAGCATACCATATAAACTGCCATAGCATTTTTTAGATCATACCTAAAAGACAGAAAACAAAAGGTATATACTCATGGAAAATACTCTAAACAAGGACAAGTTAACTACGGTGTCCCCCAGGGGTCGATCTTGGGACCTCTTCTATTTATAATATTCATTAATGATTTGCCTTTGCATATTACTAACACTGATGTTAATTGCAACCTGTTTGCGGACGATACGAGCCTCCATGTTTCAGCCCCACCCGGGTCTGCCCTGGGGGACTTGGGTGGGGTTAGGTATTTTTTAGTTCCCAGGGTCACCCTGGTCAGCCCCACAGGGTGGGTTTTCTCTTTATTCTGGGGCATGTGTTTCTGTCTACCCTTTGTCCATTCACCTGTGTTTGCCTTTTTAAAACTCTCCCTACTGTCTGCACTGCCTGTAGCTCTTGATATTGGATGTGTGTTGCTAAATGGTCTTAGCTTTATTTAGGCCCCATGTGTTAGGTTTATTTAACGTATTTGACCGGCTGGCGACATACATTCAATGTTCTGTTTATTTTTTTTTCCACAAGCAGTGCAGGCAAGTCCTGAGAAAGCCTTGTTGCTGTCGGGACGTTAAGCAATGTACAATCAATCAAACCTCCATGTTTCAGGTAAAAAAACAGCTGACATTACCATTAGCTTACAAAGTAGTCTCAGCGAGGTTTCCGACTGGTGTAGAGAGAATCATATGGTTCTTCATCCAGGAAAAACAAAGAGTATTTTAATCACTACACGACAAAAACACCAACGCCGACCACAGCCGTTACATTTACAACTGAACGCTAAACCAATAGAACAAGTCACAGAGCGTTAATTCTTGGGAATACACGTTGACGAACAATTATGTTGGGAGACGCATATAAATACAGTCTGTAAAACCATTGCTAAAAACACTTTCCTGTTGTCCCAGCTTAGACAAGTAACGGATACACATACTCGTAAACTGTTTTTTCATGCCCATATCAAGTCTCACGTTGATTATGTCTCCACAGTGTGGGACGGTTGTAGTGATGTTCACATGAACAGGTTAAACTCTATATATAAAAGATCAGTGCAGGCACGTCCTGAGAAAGCCTTGTTGCTGTCGGGACGTTAAGCAATGTACAATCAATCTATATATAAAAGAGCTGTCAAAATGATAGATACGCGGCCCATTCCTACCACAGACAAATTTAGACATCTAAACATTCTCGGCCTGCGTCAACAACTTAGTTTCAACAAATGCATCCTCATGCACAAGATATTAAATAACATGACACCGCAGTATCTAACCACCAAATTTGTGCCACAGCAAGAACGCGAACGGTCCTCAAGGAACAATACTTTACCCCTACCTCTGCCTAGAATTGACCTCTTTAAAACTAGTTTATCCTTTTCTGGACCGTTTGTATGGAACACTATTCCTGCACATTTGAAGACTATAGCCTCACTTGGAATCTTTAAAACGAAACTTTTCGATTACCTGATGAGCCAAACATAACAACACTGGGCATTTAAACAAACCCTGATGGTTAATGCTTTTATGTAATATAATTATGCATTTATTTATATTGTTGGTGTGTGTGTGTGTGTGTGTGTGTGTGTGTGTGTGTGTGTGTGTGTGTATGGTATAAGATGAATGTTAAGTGTTATTATTTTGTGTCATTTTTTTAAAAATTTTATTGTTGCATGAAATAATGTGTAAATATAATTCTTTATTATTATTATTATCTTTTAATCTATTTTATCTTGTAGATGTTAGCAACGGCAAGTTTGTAAAATGACGATTTGTTTCTGTCAAAACTTTTTACCGTTGATAAATAAAGTTTCATCATCATCATCACTGTCTCGGACGGTCTCCTTATATCCTTTCGGTCCCCGCCTCCGCTCCGTCGCTCCCCCTGTGGACCGAGATCCCGTCCGATCGGACCAAGGCCGATGCCCTTCGCGGAGAGGTCTCCGCTCTCCTACTGAAAGCTGCTACGGAGGTCGTCGCTCGGCACGACTCCCCCGCCTTCTACAGCCGTCTCTTCGTAGTCCCCAAGCCTGGCGGCAAGTGGAGGCCGATCATCGATCTCTCCGCCTTAAACCGGTTCATTGCCGCCCGGTCCTTCCGCATGGAGACAGCCAGGGCCCTTCGTGCCGCCGTTCAGCCCATGGACTTTGCCGTCAGTCTGGATCTGGCCGATGCTTATCTGCACGTCCCCATGCATCCCGCCGATACCCACGCTTTGCGATCGACGGGACCGTTTACCAGTTTCGGGCCCTTCCGTTTGGTCTCAACCTCAGCCCGTGGGTCTTTACGCGGATCATGGACGCCGTGGTTGCCAGAGCCCGACGGACATCCTCCAGCCCGATCTCCAACTATTTAGACGACCTGCTTCTGCGGAATCAGTCGGTGGTCTCTCTTCTCAAGGACAGGGATGCTCTTCTCCTCCTGTTATCTCGCCTGGGCTTCCTGGTCAACGCAGACAAGTCGGACCTCTCGCCCTCACGCCACTTTGTTCACCTGGGGATGGAGTTTGTCACCGACCTCAACCTGGTGCGTCTTCCCGAGCCTCGGATCCGGAAACTGGCCGATCTAGCCCGTTTGGTAGCTCAGGAAGTGGCTGTCCCCGCCAGAGTGTGGCTCCAGCTCCTCGGCCTGATGAGTGCGGCCGCAGATCTCCTTCCCCTCGGTCGTCTGTAATCCCGTCCTCTCCAGTTGCATCTTCTCCTCCTCCGGCGATCTCTCTACCCTGGTGCCGGTCTCTCCTATGCTGCGGTCCCATCTGCTTCGCTGGACGGACATTTCTTGGCTCGGCTCCGGGATCCCCCTGACCTCGCCACTGCCCCGTCTCTCTGCGTCGATGCCAGTCTCGCCGGGTGGGCCGTTCACCTTCTTCCGAGTTTTCGCTCACCGGCCGGCCGCTGGACCGCGAACCTGGCTTCCCGGCACATCAACTGGCTGGAACTGAATGCAGTTTGGCAGACCCTCCGCGCTTGGGAATCCGATCTTCGGGCACAGGACCTCCTCGTCCTCTCCGACAACTCCACAGTCGTTGCATACATACAGAAGCAGGGAGGGACCCGCTCCCCCGACCTCTGCATCCTCCTCTACCGACTCCTTCGCTGGTGCGAGGACCGCGGCATTTCCCTCCGAGCGCGTCACATACCAGGTCACCTGAACGTCCTGGCCGACTCCCTTTTGCGGTGGGGTCAGCTTCTTCACACGGAATGGACCCTGCGCCGGGACATCTTTCGCCTGATCTGCGACCATTGGGAGACTCCCCTCATCGATCTCTTTGCCACGAGGTGGAACCACCAGCTTCCCCTCTTCGTCTCCCCGATTTCAGATCTTCTGGCTTGGGCTGTACTCGATGCGCTTTCGATCCCTTGGGATGGGCTTGTCGCTTACGCCTACCCGCTGACGGTCCTGGTCCTTAAAGTCCTGCTCAAGCTCCGGGGATGCAACGCAGTCCTTTTCCTGGTGGCCCCGTTCTCCTGGACCAGGTCGTGGACTACCGACCTGCTCAGTCTTGCCACGGACCCTCCCCTCCCGCTTCCCACCCCCGGCCCCGTTAGCATCGACACCTGTCTTCAGGCTGTCGCAGCTCGGGTTACCTTGAAGAAGACCATAACCGTATGCAGTCTTTACCTGCCACCATCACTGCGGGTCAATAGCAATGATATTTTTAACTTAGTAGATCAACTGCCCCCTCCCTTTATTCTCATGGGGGATTTTAACGGTCACGCTCACCTTTGGGGCAGTGACCACTATGATGGCAGAGGTCAGATGTTAGAAGATGTTTTTTCTCAACTTAACCTATGTGTCTTTAACGATGGCTCACCTACATACTCTAACTCAGGTTCAGGATCTAGTTCATGTACAATGTACAATCAATTAGTTCTGTTCTAGACCTCACTGTGTGTGATCCTTCTCTCATGCTGGACTTTGACTGGAAGGTTCACGATGACCTGTGTGGTAGTGACCACTTCCCAGTAGTCCTGTCATCGGTCAGCTGTGAGGAGGATTCGCCGGTGGGGCGCTGGAATCTCAAGAAAGCTAACTGGCCTCTGTTCGCCTCCCTCTGTCAGTCTCGTCTTACAGAGGAGGTGGTCATGTCAGCGGAAGAACCTGTTTCTTGTTTTGCTTTGATTTTGTTGGACGTAGCAGGTGAAACCATCCCTAGAACTTCCACATCAGTCCCTCGGAAGCCGAGAGTACCATGGTTCAATGAAGAGTGCCGCAAGGCCAAAAAAATACGCAAATCTGCTCAGCGACGTGCTTTTCGTAATCCGTCGCAAGCAAATATTTTAACATTTAAAAGACAGCGGGCGAAAGCCCGTTACATTTTTAAACGCGAACGCCGTGCTTCCTGGAGACGCTTCGTCTCATCTTTATCTTCTAGGACTCCGTCCCAAAAAGTCTGGAAGGCTGTTCGAAGAATTAGGGGCAGGGGTGGCTCGGCTTCTGTCGGCCATCTTAGAGATGGTGCCAGTTTGGTCACAGATAAAAAGGCTGTGGCCAATTTGCTTGCCTCCACCATTGCCCATAATTCTTCAACAGAGCATTATTCACCTTTCTTCCAGTGAGAGAAGGAGAAGCGAGAATCTTGTGCTTGTGATTTTATATCAGATAACTCGGAAGACTATAATGCCCCCTTTACGTTTTCAGAATTGCAGCAAGCCATGCAGAAATGTACTGACTCTGCTGCTGGATTAGATACCATCCATTATCAGCTCCTAACTCATCTGCCTGAGGATTCACTCCTTGTACTTCTCAAGGCCTTTAACCATATCTGGATAACCGGTCATTTTCCGCCATCTTGGCGCCAGGCTGTGGTTGTGCCAATCCCCAAGCCGGGTAAGGATCCTTCCGACCCGGGCAACTACCGGCCAATAGCTTTGACATCATGTTTATGTAAGACTATGGAACGCTTGGTCAACGCCCGACTGGTGTGGCATCTTGAGTCACGTGGTCTCATCACAGACCTCCAGTGCAGTTTCCGGCGCTTCCGTAGTACAACTGACCATGTAGTCCGCTTTGAGTCTTTTATCCGAGATGCTTTTGTCAACAAGCAGCATGTCTATGCAATTTTCTTTGATCTTGAAAAGGCATATGACACTACCTGGAAGTATGGTATAATGTCTGATTTGTCGGACATGGGTTTTAAAGGGCACCTGCCTGTTTTTATTCACAATTTTTTGTCCAACAGGTCGTTCCATGTCCGTGTGGGCTCCACCCTCTCCGACTCCTTTGAACAGGAGATGGGTGTCCCGCAGGGCAGCATTCTATCTCCTGTTTTATTTAGCATTAAAATAAATAACATTGTAAAGGCCGTCAAGGATGATTCTGAATGCTCTTTGTTTGTGGACGACTTTGCTTTGTGTGCACGAGGTCGAGGACTTGCGTCCCTTGAGAGGCGCTTGCAGCTGTGCGTTGATCGCATCCAGGGGTGGGTGTCTCTCAACGGATTCAGGTTCTCGCCCTCCAAGACAGTCTGTGTGCATTTTACTAACCAGACGAAATTTTTTCCAAAACCTAGCCTGAGCATTGCTGGAGTGCTAATTCAGGTGGCCGAAGAGGCAAAGTTTTTGGGGGTCATCTTTGACAAAAGATTGACCTTCTGCAACCATGTTAACTACCTTAGAACCTCTTGTCAGAAGGCCCTCGACATTCTTCGTGTCGTTGGTCGTACTGACTGGGGTGCAGACCGCATTGTCTTACTTTGACTGTACCGGGCCCTTGTTCGGTCCAAACTGGATTACGGCTCTGTGGTCTATGGCTCGGCTTCCAAGTCTGTTCTACAGCGTCTGAACACAATTCACCATCAAGGTCTGCGCATATGTCTGGGGGCCTTCAGGACATCTCCAGTTCCTAGTCTGTATGCCGAGGCAGGGGAGCCTTCTTTCAGGCTCCGCTGCATCCGCCTCATGCTCGGCTACGTTCTGAAGCTGAAGGCCCATCCAGACAATCCTGCCTATGATTGTGTTTTTAACCCGTCGTTTGCAGAGATTTACGATGCCCATCCGGGAGCTGTCCGTCCACTTTCCTTCCGTGTCCGACCTCATCTGCAGGTGGCCGGAGTGGACCTGGACAAAGTTTCGGAATCTCTGCAACACGTCACTCCACCCTGGCTACTACCAGTTCCTGACATCTTGCTGGACTTGACCGCCCACAAGAAGGATTGTACTCCACCAGCCATATACCAACAGAGCCTCAATGAACTCCTTTCAAATTTTCCTGGCTATTGTCGTCTTTATACGGATGGGTCCAAGTCTGAGGATGGGAGAGTGGCTGCGGCTGCAGTGTCCTCTCGCCATCCTAGACGCCCATTTAAGCTCCGCCTACCTGACCATTCCTCTGTATTTAGTGCAGAACTGCAGGCAATTCTGCTGGCACTCAAGCATGCCTATTAGTCTCGGGAACGGAACTTCCTGATTCTGTCTGACTCTCTTTCTGCCCTGCAGGCCCTTCAGGGCGCGGGAACAGACCACCCACTGCTGGTGCAGATTAGAAAGCTCTACGCAGACTTGATGAAGGAATATTATGACATCATTTTTATTTGGGTCCCAGGCCATGTGGGCATCGAAGGCAACAGAATCGCAGCTTCTGCTGCCAACAGTGCCCGCAGTGACCCTGTCCCTGACACACAGACTGTTTTTAGTGATTTTAAACCTGTGATTAGTGCGTACATAGGCCGCGAGTGGCAGTCCGAGTGGGACAAAGAGGAAGGGAACAAGCTTCATGAAGCTCTTCCTACGTTGTTCGACAGTCTACCTTTCCGCTGCGGCAGCCGCCGTGAGGAGACTGTCCTTGCTCGGCTCCACATCGGGCACACGTATGTTACGCACTCTTACTTACTTAAACAGGATGAGCGTCCATGGCGTTTTGCCTGTGATGAGCAGTTTTCTGTTGGACACTTTTTGCTGTATTGTGCTGGCCTAATTGACACCAGATATAAACACTTCACAGCAGACTCCTTGAAGGTTTTGTTCCGGGATGTTCCCCCGGACAAAATCTTCAATTTCCTGCGAGCATGCAATATTTTTAACAAGATCTGAGCATTCATAGACTGTGTGAATCTTTTTTATTTTGCCCTTTTTGAGAGTCTGTAGACGTTTCTTTTAAAGACATGTGCGACATTTTAGCCTGAGATTTTTAATCTATATTTACATCTTGTCTTAAGACCATGCTTTTAGTCTGGCTGACCAGATTTTTACCCATCCCGCCGTGAGATGGCCTTAGTCGCCTGCTCGGCGTTAAACCCAAATAACTAACTAAGCTTCCCACCCCGCGCACGATGCTCAAGCAGCCCCACCAGCCGCTCTTCCACCCGTGCCCCGAGCGTCTTCTCCTACACGCCTGGCGATTGTGCGGCAAGCCCTCTCCGCTAGAGGCTTCTCGAGTGCGGCAGTGGACGCTATCGCTTCAGACCGCAGGCCTTCCACTAGACGTGTCTACGAGGGAAAGTGGCGGGTGCTACGTACATGGTGCTCTGACCGTCGCCTCTCCCCCGTCGACCTGACGACTCCTTAGCTCGCGGACTTCTTTCTCTGGCTCTTCCAGGACCAAGGTTTGGCTCCCATCACGATCCGCGGCTACCTTTCTATGATTGCCGACACCTACCGTCACCTCGGTACCTGCAAGGACCTGGCCGACCTTATGGCGCATTTTGGCTTGCAGCGTCCGGTTCCCCGCTCGCTCGTTCCGCGCTGGGACCTCCCATGGGTCCTCACCTGGCTGAATTCGGACCGTTTTGAACCGCTCCACCTGGCCCGCTTCGCGGACGTGACTCGGAAGACCTGCTTCCTGGTAGCCCTCGCCACGGCGGCCCGCGTCAGCGAGCTCCACGCTCTCTCGTCGCGACCTTCCTGCCTGCAGTTCCGGGTGGATGGCTCCGTTCAACTACTCCCCGATCCTTCCTTTCTCGCTAAGACTAGATCTCCCTTGACGGCGGCTCAGGTCATCACTATTCGGCCGCTTAAAGGGCCCGACTTCCCTCGGGAGACTCGGCAGCAAGATCCGGTGCGTGCACTGCGTCGCTCCAAGTCCTTCCGGAGGGGACGGACTCGTCTCTTTTTGCCGCGGACCACCGGCAGAACCGACATCTCAGCCCAAACGATCTCCTCCTGGCTCCGCTGGGTCATACGGTCCGCCTATCGCGACCTCTCCCCACAGGGAGCTGAGACACTCAGGATCCGCGCGCATGAAGTTCGCGCTATGGCCGCAAGTCTCGCCTTTGACCACAACTGTGCTGTTAAGGACATTGTGGCTGCAGTGGGGTGGCGGGCCGAGTCTACCTTCGCCCGTTTCTACCTCCGGGACCTGACAGTCCAGCGCGACAACCTCGCACTGGTGGACGACATCTCTGCGGCACAACACTCCCTCCAGGCGCCATCGGCGCCTTATGTATGCACTTCGCTAAAATTGTCGGGAGTGTGTGATCAGGAGTGACGGGCCGTTTTGGTCCCTGGAGAGGTTTCTAAAGGGATTGTGCGGCACCCTCCTCCTTTTTGACATTCATCATGTATTCATAAAAGCGAAAATGGTTTAAGTGCATGTCTCGGGTGTGGATATGAGAGGTTTTTAATCCTTTAGCTTGGTAGCTCTTTCAAAAGTGCTACCAACAACCAAGTGGTTAACCACCTTGTGCATACTACCAACAATACCAGTTACAGTACTGGAGTTTGCACACGCAATTGGGTTACGTTGCCTTGCATTACAGCATGGTTGATATGCTGGACCTCCATAATATGGGTGACTCTTTGTTTTCAGTACCAGGTCCCTCATGTGTGGAACTCTCTACCTCCCCATGTACGTCAGTCCCCGACACTCTGTCTTCAAAACCAACCTGAAAACGTATCATTTTAATTTGGCATATCAGTGTTAATTTTCCTTTGCTTCCCATCATGTGATTTTTGGATGGTGTTACTGTAAACAGAATGTGTTCGTTGTGTAAAAGACTGTGGTTAGTATGCCTGAACTGTTTTTTTGTTGTTGTGATTTGTAGTTTATTGTGTGTGTTTATAATTGTAAAGCGTTCCGAGCCTGCACAAGTGGGGAAGGACGCTATAGAAAAGTGCTGTATTATTATTATTAACACCTTTACTGCTCTTCATCCTTTGACTGTCAGTAGCGTTTTTGTCACAATGATTCCTGCAAGAACCATTGCCACTAAAAACGCTAGACAGCCAAAGGGTTAACAAATGTCCCAACAGTAAAGGGTGTTACCTAGAAACTGGGTTTTGTGTCATTTTGATAACTCAAGTTTGATTACTGAAATGTTCATTGCCATGATATTCACTGTTGTTCGTATAACCATTTTAACCCATTTAGCCCCAAGGCCCTGCAGCAGGAGATTGATTGACCATGATAATGCAAGGATAGTGCCAGATTAGCATGGCGCCTTCAGGCGCCAAACTAATCTTTCACTACCCTTGAATTATCATGGTCAATCCACCTTCTGCAACTGGTACACAGGCGTTAAGTAACACTTCCCAAATTTGGGGCTAAATGGGTTAAGGTGAAACATCTTTTTGTTGTACATAAAGTTTTGTTACAAGGATAAATAAAAAACCAGCGTCTTTTAACACATTTTAACTAATGACAAATGCACAAACTCTGCATATACAATTTAAAGTCCATAAATTTGACTTGGGACCAACATCCTCAAGATTTTTTCATTATTTTTAAACAATATTTTCCCTAATGTGCCTTGAATATATTTTTACACGGAGTCATATCATTAACTGAGGACTAGTACCTCAGTTTTTATATGTAAATGAAGCCTTGCTGCGAGGTAGCATGGATTCTCATGAGCACCTGCATAAGAGAATCTATGCTGCTAATTGCGTTCACATCTTCATCCTATTCCACTTCATAGGTCTGTTGAAAATGCGGCAGAAATGTATTTTAAAGATATTTTTTCTGTATTATACCAGCATATGAATCTACTGTTCTGTTGCTACTAAACCAGTTTTTATAAGTATTTTGTACAAGACAATCCCTTTTTTTTTGTTTTATCTAAATGCACACCCACCCCAAAAAAACAACAAACCACCAAACAAAACCACTTCTTCCTTTTTGCCACACAATTCTTAACGATTCATTCACACAACTTGCTTCTGAGGTAACACGTGTACAGTTGAGGCCATGTGTGTTCCTGTATTTCTATTGACCATTTAGCCCCACGGGTACATTTCCCAAAGGTTGTAAGTGATACTTAATGACTGTGTTGCAGGAGGTGGATTGACAATAATTCAAGGGTAGTGCCAGATTAGCTTGGCGCCTGAAGGTGCCAAGCTAATCTGGCACTACCCTTGAATTATCATGGTCAATCAATCTCCTGCTGTAAGGTGTTGGGGCTAAAAGGGCTAATTTCATGTCTGGTATTTGTATGTTTAATCATGTAAAACATTTTGTTTCATACTTGGCAACAACCCGCCCCCCTACTCCCCATGTTGATTGTCCAAGTTTAACTGCACTTAACAGCTTTTAGTATACTCTTTGCAGGAATCATCTCGGCAAGAAAATGCAATGAACAGCCAAACAGTTAACCCTCTTAACCCCACGGCCACATTTCCAAACTTTTGGAGGTGTTGTCCAACGCCTCTGTACCAGTTGTAGAAGATGGATTGATCATGGTAATTCAAGAGTAGTGCCATATGCGCTTGGCGCCTTCAGGCACTACCCTTGAATTATCATGATCAATCCATCTGCTGCTGCAGGGTACCGGGACTAAATGGATTACGGACCTATTGGACCTGTCAGTATGTTTTGTGTAATGACTTAAGGACTCGCCAGCAAGCTATATTTTTGCAATTTTGTGACGCGTACAGTAACGTGTTTTTTTTTTTTGTCAGATTGATTATTCACTGAACAGGAGAATCATGTGCACGACCTTCTGTGAAGTCGTCTACTTTAGCACTTTACATGATTTCATGTTCTCTGCACAATTTCAATAAAAAATGCCATGGACTAAAACCTAGATTGATTGTTCCATTGATGTACCTCATTGCTCTCACATGCATACACAAACAGTTAATGGGAAACATTTTCCGAGGATCTTTATTTAAAAAGATCACAGCAAACTCCTTATCACGAGTGTGTTGAAACGTTGCAAACTATAAACATAACAAGGGGCTCATTGTGAAATCTATGGCCCCTATATGAAAGGATTCACCTATATCCATAAAAACTGGAATGTCATCCGACTTGCCTTCTGGAAGATAACACATAAAAATCGTCTGTAGTCAAATTAGTTACCGATCATCAAAGTGTCAAATCTGATATTCCGTGAAAATAGACAAAACCTAAAGCTGTGCACCGATTCAATACTTGCGAACAAATTATTCAAATACACAAAACAAACACGGCAACTTTTCTTCTCTTACACAGTTTATTTCAAGTTTGCACTGTAGGTGCTCGTAGTCACATAAGTTTTATGGCCTCAGAAAGGAGATGTGGTTGCAGTTTCAGCACTCGACATCTAACCAATTTCTTCACCACTGCAAAACAAAACCTTTTTTAGGGCAGGGATCAAGGCACATCAGTACCGATGGGAGAGGTGTGTGAGGCTCATACGTAATTATGTTCAAAATTAACCAGAAGAAGTTACCTGCAACTGCTCCTTCATATGGGGGCCACAAACTTTTAGTCAACTCGTGTAAACCATTGAATGACCCAAGGCTCACACGCAAAGGTGTACGAGTCAGCATGTGCATGAAACCTTGCCTAAACACAGATTTACAATCACTCCAGAGCTTTGCTGTAAGACAGATTACATCTCCTTCAATGTGCTGGTCTGTGAGTTTGGACCATACGGACCAGCATTTATATAATAATTCTTTAGACACTGTGGTCTACAAACGTTCGACCTTTCACACACAAAAACAACAGTATGCTGCACCAGTCAAATCCGCATATCAATTTTTCTTGAAAAAAGACATGAGTGATGTCTGCTTCCCTTTTGCAGGAGACGCTTTCTTCAGTGGACTTGCCTTTTTGGTGGGCTGCAACAAGAGGTGAGGCACAAAATGAACATTGGAATGCTCTAAGATAAGAAAACAGTTTGAATGAAGCAAGTTTTAACAGTTGCCTTTGAGAATTTTCTTTTTTCCATTTCAGCCATAGTAATAATAAGACATACTGCCAAAATGAAATGGCTCGGGCACTACCTTTGCAAAGCATACATGTATTTTTGGCTCACATGAGTAGCAAAAGAGAGTATGTTCTGGGTCAGAGGTCGTCTGTCCATCGTAAACTTTAACATTTTCTCTTAGACTATTCAACCCACAGTCTTCAAGTCTTCACAGTCTTTGTGGCAAGACCTTTCTAACAAAGGTCAACTTCAAACTTGGTGCAAAGATACCTGATGGTAAGGCCTCTCTATGCAAACTAATTTGGTTAACCTCTTAGAAAGTTCATGGGTCACAAGAGCTCCTGAAATAGGTAAAAAAAAAAAAGCCATATTTTGACAAAAGATGTTTCTTCTCAAATACTATTCACAATTTCAAACCCAAACTTGGTACAGAGATACCTGACAGTAAGACTTTTCTATGCATACTAATTTGGATGACCCCTCGGAAAGGTCAAGGCTCACAAGAGGTCGGCAAATGTGTGTAAAATACCAATTTTTTTTTATAATATAGAACTGTAGTTATTATCAATATTTTTGCAGACTTTTCAATCAAATTTGGCACAAAGGTGGCTGATGATAAGACCTTCCTATGCCTACTAATTCAGTCAACCCATCGCAAAGGTCAAGGGTCAAGGGGGTTGACCAAAACGTGATAAATGCTTAAATTCTGAGAAAACGTGGATTTTCCTGGTGCAGAAGCTTTACTTATTGTCACAAAGGTCACACATATATAGATCACATATATAGATAGGTCATACACATGAGCCATAAGGGCTTTGCTATTCTTGTTTTCCCTGTTATTTCATTGCATTATACAAGTTTGGTAGACACTTTCTTGGTGAGGATTTAGTTTTACTTACAGCTGGAGCAGGTTGTTTTTCAGGTGCAGCTTTTTTCTTAGGATCTTCCTCTACTTCAGACGCATCTGTCGACTCACTCTCCCACACCTTCTCTGTCACTGAAAGATAAAAAAATATAACAGACATGATATGTGAGCCTCAGCGTATCGCCATACATAGGAGCCACAAAGTCGGACAACGCTGTTCGCTCATTGCATTATAGTGGTGTTGAACATACATAGGCTGATGAAGAAAAAACAGTGAGCAAAATGTCCTCAGGCTGACATCAGCTTTTGCTGGGCCATACAGCAATTCATTCCCATCTCCAGGCTGGAGCCTGGAGATGGGAATGAATTGCTTATGTTTGAAATACAGGTCAGCTCAGTACTAAATGTTGCAGCACACTGTTACGACTGTAGTATCCAACACGTACAGATCTCTGGCTCCGACAGGGATGCCCATGAGCAAAAGGTCCTCTGACTCCGGCTATATCAGAATCAGCTCAAAGACAGTTGGATGAGCCCTTTATAGTAAGGACCAAGAGCCTGTTTTGATGCACGTGTGTAGCAGTCATACTGTTGACTCTTGATTCCCAGAACTAAATGACTTCTATTCTACAGAATGGAAGTCAACTATCTCTGAGAGTTTAAGAGTTAATACTGTGGAAGTCAATGTGGCAACTCCTTGAGAGCAAGCGACAACTGCAGGGACTCATAAGAAAAAGACGCTTTTTTGCAGAAGGAACAGACTGTCTCAAGTCTAACACAATGTTTAACCCCTATCATACCGAGGCTAAAAGCTTCAAATTTGCACACTGCCATATGCAAGCTACATTATAGTACTTACAGATAAGGATATAGACCAATGGCTTTAGTTCAAGGGTGGTGCTAGAATAGCTTGGCGCCTAGAGGCGCCAAGCTATTCTGGCACCACCCTTGAACTATTTTTGTCCAACTTATTTCACACACCGATGTATTCCGAATGATAAGGGTTAACCTCTATTTGGAATTCCATCCAATCAGTCCGTCTCTGAACTGTAATGCAGACTTCAGGAATGTTTAACCCTTTCAGCCCCAAGGTCCTATTTCTCAAATTTTGGAGATGTTGCCTAATGACTATGTACCAGTTGCAGGAGATGGATTGACCATAATTCAATGGTAGTGCCAGATTAGGCCTGAAGGTGCCAAGCTAATCTGGCACTACCCTTGAATTATCATGGCCAATCCATCTCCTGCTGTAGGGATTCAGGATTAAATGGGTTTTAAAAAAAACCAATGCAATATATATATTCAAAGCTTCGTACCCATAAACCCCTCCTCATCCAGGTAAGTTTTGGGGACAAGTTTTCTTCTCCTTCGCCGTCCTGTGCTTCCATTGGCTGATTTTACTTTCCCAGAGTCATTTTCTTCTTGTTCCTTCTCTGTTTCCTTCTCTGGGATGGGAGACTCTGGCTCCGGGCTGGGTTCTTTCACGGGACTGGGGACAGGGCTTTCCTCTATTTCAATCTCCATCTCTGTTACATAATCAAAATGCAAAATAACATAACAACAAATATAACTGACTTCACTTATAACATGGGCAGACACACAAAATCACATTATATAAAAGCTTCGAATAAAACAACATGAGGAAGTCAACTGGATAGGAGCAGTGTGGCCCTGTGAAAAAAAGAAAATGTAGAACCATCCCACAATGGTCCTATTCATTTTATTTCCCTTCCTATTCATTTTATTTCACCTGAAGATACATTTATAATCCACATCGCAGTGATATTTTGTTTTTTCCATAATAGAGGGTTCAATGGTAAACTTTTGAAACTTAAAAAAAAAAAAAAAAAATTGACGATAATCTATTTTGTCAGGCATGGGAATTACAAAAGTGAAAAAAGTCTGAAACTTCTAGCGTGGTCCTTCATTCCAGCGACCAAAAAATCAAACGGAGGAGGGGGGGGGGGGGGGGGGTGGGGGGTAGCGTGGTTCTTCGTTTCGGCGGCCAAAAAATCAGACGATGGGGGGGGGGGGGGGGGGGGGGGGGGGGGGGGGGGGGTTGTTTGCTTACCGGATCATGATCAGGTGCACGCTAAACAGCACTCTGTCTTGAACGATATCCTTTCTCACCGCCATTTTCAATTTTCAACAACTCGTGATGCCGCCATTTTCCCCACACTGACGTACAGTGCGCGAGACGGTAAGCCGAGCATGAAAACGGTGCGTTCAGTGTTGTATTGCCCGCTTGCACGGTAAAGTAACGACTGCTTTGAAGCCACAATAGGTGACGCGTAACTCTAGCGGGCGGCATATCACTTGAACCAATGCGGCCTCGCAGTGTATAATGACCGGTGCTCAGTTACTTTTTGCACCCCAATTTTTTTTTCGGCGGACAACTTTTTTTTTTTGGCGGCTGAGCAAATCATTTCGGCGGAAATTTGCCTTTAGGCGGACAATTCCCATGCCTGTTTGTCTCATTGAGGCCGTTTATATTTGCAACCCGAGTTGAGTTCAAACCAAGTTCAAAACGCCCTAATATCAAACCCTCATTTACACCTTCTTCCCCCCCCCCCCCCACCCCAATCAAGAATTGTCAACTCTAAGGAATGAGTTGTTAGTTAACTTGCCCTCATCCTCGCTACTGCTGTCAAAAAGGTCATTCTTGATCCTTCGCCGTCTCTTCTTCTGTGGTCCATCATCATCTGGAAAAGTAACATCACGTAAGGTTGACAACCTGTTCAAATGTTAAAGTTTAAAATAAAACACTTGAAATTAACCTTCTTACTGCTGAGTCACAGCAAGCACAACCCTGCCGCAAGAAGCAATGATTCACATAAGTCCTGATTCGCAGGGACTCGTGAATCTATCCTTCTTGCCAATACTGCTGATGTTAATTTTCTCTTTCACTGGAGTTCAGCAGCCGCTTCGTTTAACCCATATCAAACTGAGACTAAAAGCTTCAAATTTATACACTGCCATATGCAAGCTACATTATAGTACTTACAGATAAGGATAGACCAATGGCTTTAGTTCAAGGGTGGTGCCAGAATAGCTTGGCGCCTCTAGGCGCCAAGCTATTCTGGCACTACCCTTGAACTATTTTAGTCAAACTTATTTCACAGACTGGTGTATTCCGAATGATGTGGGTTAAGTGACCTAAGAGAAAATCCATGGCTGCCTGAAGCAAATGTTTTAAATTACCAACATGATACTCTTTGTTTTGAATTTAAATACATTACAAAATATTAATGAAATGAAGAAAACAGATTACATTGGCCTTATTTACATAATCTTGCCAAACGAATTGCCTTAAGATTTCAAAGAAATCATTATACTGGTAGATTATTGACTACACCTGAATTTTTGCCAACTGAGCTGACATAAATTATGTTTGCAACCTGCTACCTTACACTTACAGTGAGAGGTGATCAACTCAGAAAATAATTAAGTGAATGTTAAATGAACGCTAAAGGAAAGAAGTAATCAAAATGGTATAAAACTGAGGCAAGCTTTACCAGAATCATCTGTTGGCCTCCCTTTCTTTTTACTGCAATAAAAAAAAAAAACAACATGAAAAATACCGAAAATGTATTAACCCTTTTATCCACGGGACCCTGCAGCAGGAGATGGATTGACTATGATAATTCAAGGGCAGTGCCAGATGAGCTTGGCGCCTGAAGGTGCCAAGCTCATCTGGCATTGCCCTTGAATTATCATGATCAATACATCTCCTGCAACTGGTACATTGTCGTTAGGCAACACCTCCAAAATTTGAGAAATGGGACCTTGGGGCTAAAAGGGTTAACTAAAGTTGGGCAGAAATTCACAGGTGGTTTCCTAGGGGCATCTAAAAAAAACAGAAAGAAGACCATGGGACCATAAAAGGATGGTCTGCTTGAACAGGTAAGTTGCCTTGCGCAGATTGCCGCCTTGACAGGCCTGTTTCACAATTCAAACTGAATCAACCAGTGTACAAACAGTTTAAAAAACAGTACAAAATGTAAATGTTTTGCAGTCAATAGAGATATTGTTACGAAGCAATCGTGATCAAAGCAAGCAAATGCAGCCTACTCTCCACGCCCTACCGCCCGCATAAGATTCACATCAGCTCCTGCGGTTGCCTCTTGCAGAGTGAGACGATATGTTCATCAGATTGGTTTGCATCTGCTCTGTGTTCATGATACAGCTATGATACATCTATGATACAGCTATAACTGTTTTTAGCAACCACTTTTATGAGAGGTCACCTGTCATTAACCCATCACATCCTGCGGATGATTTTTAAACAAATCTGCTTATTCTAATATGAAGGCTGCATTACAGATTACAAGACGGATCAACCATTTCAGTTCAAGGGTGGTGCCAGAATAGCTTGGCGCCTGAGGCGCCAAGCTATTCTGGCACCACCCTTGAACTTTCAAATTTATTTCAAGCAGTAGTGTATTGGGATGAAAAGGGTTAACAACCATCAATTAGGCGGCTGCACAGACCTATTTGATTCCTGAGGTTTAGCATCCTTTTTGCCCCGGGCATTGGTGTCGGATGATGTTTTCTCCTTAGGGGGGTCTTCCTTCTCCTGCAATTGTGAGGATTTCTTTTCTTCCGCCTTGTTTTGGACTGCAAAAAAAATTATAAAAAAAAAAAAGGCACATTTTCTTACCAATTGTTTTACTCTTTGGTACTGAGCGTCAGCAGAAAACATGTGTAACCATGCGTCCTTTTTTGCCCAGGATGAGCCCTTTATAGTAAGGACTGTCAGTAGCAGTCAAGGGGTTAAACAAATTTGACTAAATAATGATAATTAATCATAATACCACATACGATGAGGAAAGGGATGGTCTACTGCTCTACCAGCAAGTGCATGTTGGTCTGTGAATTTGGACCTTATATCTTTAAAACCTTCAGGTTTAATGTGTACCGTAAATACAAAACACAAGCAACAGACAAACCTCATGGGCGACAGACTTCAATGGAGTCCGATTCAGCTTTTTCAAAATCAGTGAAAGCTGAATTTCAGCTTTTTTGACGCAGACAGAACAGTCCTTTAGTCAGCCTGTCCCATCTGCAAGAGGCATACATTCTCATGAGCCCCTGCATTCACACGGGCTCATCAGAATTTATGTCTCTTGCTGGCCGTGGATTATGGGGCACAGGTAGCCCACGGACCTTATTCAGTTATTTCAAACGATGGACGAAACTCCAAAGGAGAAAAAACAAAAACAAATACCTGTTGGCTTGGCATTCGCAAAGAAGTCCATCACTCCTCCTTTCTTGGCAGCTCCTTTGGCCTGAAAAGAACGAAAAAAAAACACCATGACCATGTGTCACGGACTGTGAGTGATAGACATGATGGTTGTAAACATGGAATCAGTTATGTATTTTCTACATTAAATAGGCAGGGATAAACAAGAGATATAATAAATAAAAATAATTTTCAAGTCAACAGCAAACATGTTCTATACAACTGCCAATTGTAATATTTGGCAGTACATCTACATGCAAATGTAAATAAAACAATATTTATACTAGGAGAAGTCTTACAATTGAATGCGAGTAAAGTCTGCTTTAACTAACTCGTGTTTTTTATAATTTATTTTCCAACAAGACATTTAAAAAAAAAACACTAAAAGAGCAAAAAGTGATCACATAACTTGGACCTAATTTAGTTTAAAATTTAGTTGATTTCAAACCCAACAGTTTAGCCACAACCCTCGGGAGATCATGGAGATGACCTACTTAAAAGTTGAAATGTTAATCCCCTTTCCAGGACAGTGACCACACATGCAAGACTAAGCTATTGGAGAGCATGAACTCTGCAGGAATAAATGTCAGCATTTCTGTGTGGGGCTAAATGAGGGTATATTTTAGCGGGTTTAACTCATTTAGCCTGATGGCCATACTTCCCAAATTTCGGAGGCGTCATCTAATGACTATGCACCAGTTGCATGAGACAGATCGACCATGATAATTCAAGGGCAGTGCCAGATTAGCTTGGCGTCGACAGGTGTCAAGCTAACCTGGCACTACCCTTGAATTATCATGGTGGACCCATCTCCTGCACGCCTGTACCATAGCTGACACTTAGTTTGCTTCCAGCTGCCAGAGAGATAAGGCGCAGTGAGGTCAAATTTTACTCTTGTGCCTCATTCTATTTATATCACACCTGCTACTGGTACACGGCTGTTTATAGCATGCCCGGCGCTCTGTCGCTATAACAACTACCTACAGGTTTGTATTCATAACACATCTCCAGCCCTGAAAGTCTAAAATTTTGCCCACCAGCCTTTGGCTAGTGACTTGCAAGTTTTACTAGCCAAACTGAAAATGTTACTAGCCAAAACTGAAAATTTTACTACTGAAAATAGCCCCCCAACTCAACAATATAATGTACCACAAGTGTTTGACGCCCAATGTTAGAGAGTGTTTTCTGCCCAGAGGCATTGAAAACAAATATTTGAACAGACAATCATTACCAAGTTAATGTTTATGTCCTGACTTCAGGCTTTTGATAGTATCAAGTGGAGAAATAACTGACAAAATCCCCATGTGAACTGTGGTGGGATTTTTTATTTATTTATATTTTGTAAGTAGAGCTGGGCTTCTGTTTGCACAACAGGTTAAAGGGTCTGTAGACCCCCAGGTATAAATTTTAGAGGGTATACAGACCCCCAGACTAGCATTATAGAGGGTCCACAGATTTATTTAAGAAAAACTGCATCATCTGTATGTGCCTTAAATTATCCACACCCGGGTCTGCCCTGGGGGACTTGGGTGGGATTAACTACATTTTAGTTCCCAGGGTCACCGTGGTCAGCCCCACAGACAGGGTGGGTTTTCCCCTCTAGGGCATGTGTTTCTGTCTACCCTTGGTCCATTCACCTGTATTTCTCTTTGTAAAACTCTCCCAACTGTCTGCACTGCCTGTAGCTCTTGATATTGGATGTGTGTTGCTAAATGGTCTTAGCTTTATTTAGGCCCCATGGCGTAGGTTTATTCAACGTATTGGACCGGCTGGCGACATACATTCAATATTCTGTTTCTTTTCTTTTTTCACAAGCAGTGCAGGCACGTCCTGAGAAAGCCTTGTTGCTGTCGGGACGATAAACAATGTACAATCAATCAATCATTAAAATAAATTATCTCATTTCGCTCTCTCCTCTTTAAATGTGTTGTGACAGTGTGTGTGTGTCCTTTCCATGATCTGATTCTTTAACTGGTGAGCTATCGCGCAAAAGCCTGTCTCCCTAGCTCTCTCACACACAGAAAAAAAGATCTCTATTTATTTATTTGTATGATCGTTTGATAATGTATTGTAATAGAGAATATAGCGTTTTCTGCTGAACGCGGCAGATTGACAACCGAAGTGTGACTTGTCTAAACTCTGTGTGTGTGTGTTTGTGTGTGTGTGTATGTGTGTGTGTGTGTGTGTGTGCTGTGCTGTGTGTGTGTGTGTGTGTGTGTGTGTGTGTGTGTGTGTAAACTGATGTACTTCAAAGTTAGTTTCAACCCGTTTAACCACTCAGAACTGAGACGTGTTTCTCCAATGTTTGCCTAATAACTGTGTACCAGAAGATGGATCGACCACGATTAAAAAAAAAACTGACAAACTTATTTCTGTTCAAATTTCTGGACTTGCTTTTTGAGTTTGCCTCAGTGCACATTGTGCATGCCATTCGAGTGCCGTCGAGCTTTAGCCATGGAAATACACTCAGCACAGCCATGGACTCTGAAAACTGTGTCGTAGCGGCGGTGCCACACACGGCCCAGGGGTAGCATTTCTGGTACTGTCGCTTGTCGATGGAGATGGCGATGTCGAAGTGCAACTTTCTTCTTAGCGATTATCAAGATCAGACGGTGCCGGATTAAAGAATCCGAAGCATTCCAGCTCTTCCTTTGTTTTTTCTCCGCCATGTCAGTACAACTTCGTTCTAGATCGAAAGCGAAACGCACGATGCCGTATCCCATAATAGTATGTACGGTGACGTCACAGCAAGTAACGCGTTCAACATGTAGCGCGCACTTTGTAATAACATGCTGACACCACACATAAACTAACAGTTTACCCGCCCTGTTACACTCGCACGGACGCCGGCGTCGGGTCGATTCTGAACGCAGCCGCGACTGAGCGAGCCGCTAAACGAACCAACCAATTCGTCACTAAAAATAGAACGACTGTCACCGACCACTGTTATGGTACTCACAGTTCGAGTGACGTGTTCGGCTACTGCCGCAAAGTGTAGGCGACTCGCGGTGCGGTCAGGTCACGCGCCGGCGTACCTGATGTTCGGCTGGCGGTTAGCCGTTGGATTGAAAAACGTACGAGCGCACTCGCATTTGGCGAGTGAGTATTTTTTTTTACTCGCCAAATAAAAAATTCACTCGCCATGGCGAGTAAATTACTCGCCATTTTCAGGGCTGATCTCTGTATAAAGTGACTGTTGTGAAAACAACATCATTCAAAAATTGAAATTCTCACCTACACACTGATACCAAACATGCAGGCATGGGAATTGCCTAAGCAAAAATCATCTGAAACTAGGCCTTCAACCTCAGGCCTCCACGAAGCTAGACCTTGCTTTCCTTCCAGGGGCCGAAAAATCAAACGACAGGGGGGGTGGGGGGTGGTAGTCACGACGCCTTCATTTCAGGGACCGAACAAAAATCGGCAAATACAAAGCACGTTTGCCCACCTAGGTTTACTGCGCGGCGCGGCGTGCTCGGCCACCAGTGCGTGTCGCAGACACAGTCTGCCGCGTCATACATCCTGCCCGCGATGTTAAACCAGTGCTTTGCTCGTTTTGCTACCCACAATGTTTTTTTCACGGAAACGCCTTTTTATTTTCGCGATCTCTTCTTTTTCGCGGAATCTCGCGGACAATTCCCATGCCTGAACATGACAACATTATGACTTATACTTGTGTAGCAGATTATGGTGAAAATAACGTGAATGAGAATTTGTTGATGTACAATGTCAGTGTTTGTTGTGAAATATTAATTTTTCTCTAAAATGTATTTTTTCGAAAAATACTTACCGATGCCATTACTACAATGGAACAACCTATAGCTAGCGTAATTTTAGCCCAAAAGCTTACGATGTGTACCTTTAGGGCCAGGGGAGGCCACCAGGGGTGCCGTGACCTGGTACCCGGGTAGCCTCCCTTCCCACCCGTTACGGGTAACAGCCCGAGCAGCCAAGCCAAACCAGTTGTTTCGTTTAGCTGGCGAGCGGCAAGCGGGGCAGGTGGGAGGGCCATCCGCGTAATGGCATCGGTAAGTATTTTTCCCAAAAATACATTTTAGAGAAAAATTAATTTGTTTCCTCAAAAACATTACCGATGCCATTACTACAATGGAGAATAGCGAAGAGGAGGAGGGTGCCGCGTAACCCAGTGACTGACTGCGCTAGCCAGCCCCGTCCTCCCCGGCGCGAGCTCCCGATAATTTTAGCTAAAGGGTTACCAACGGCACCGAAGGTGCCGGGAGGGAGTGTTGCGCCGCCGCGATGTCCCCCACCAGGGCCAGGTTGTCTCGCTGGCCAACCAGGTTACGGAGGTAGAACCGGGTGAAGGTCGACTCGGTCCGCCAGCCTATGGCAGCCAGGCTGTCTAGGACAGCGCAGTTGCGGTCGAACGTGACGCTAGCAGCCGTGGCTCTGACCTCGTGGGCTTGGTAGCGTCGGGGCAGAGGTCCTTGTAGGCGGAGCGCATCACCCATCTTAGCCAGGAAGATCGTCTGGGCTGAGATGTCTTGTCTACCTGGGGACAGAGAGAAAAAAAGAGGCAGGTGCGTCCATGGCGGAGCGGCTTGGTACGGCGTAGGTACACGCGTAAGGCTCTCACCGGGTCCTGTTGTCTGACTTCCTAGTAGGAGGCGATCGGCGTCAGCGATCGAACAGTGATCACCTGTGGGGCTGTCAGCGGGGACTAGTTCAGGGCCCAGAAGGTCGGGTCCGTTAGTAGCTTCACGGGGTCATCCGACCTGCACTACAGGCAGGCGGGGGTGCGGCAGGCGGGGGCAGCTCACTCATTCTGGAGGCTGTGGCTACGGCGAGCAGAAGCAAGTCTTCATGTAGCGTCGGCCAGGCTTACTAGAGAAGCGGCTCGAAACGCAAACGTACATCCAGAAGAGTACCCAGGGTAAGTCCCAGCGTGGGATCAAGGAGCGGAGGGCAGGTCGCTGGGTGCCGAAGTGGGCCACAAGGTCAACGAGGTCCTTACACTGTCGGGTTCCGCTCGGCCCGGGTGCCGGTAAGCGTCAGCGATCATAGCGAGGTAGCCCCTGAGGTGATCGGTGCCAAGCGCTGTTCGGCGAAGGCCAGGAAGGACTCAGTCAGCGGTGGGAAAGTCAGATCGGTAGTGGAGGGGCGACGGAGGTCGCACCAAGCTCCAAGTACTCTCCACCTTCCCTCGTAGGCACGCAGGGTCGAGGGTCCACGGCCTGAAGCGATAGCTGTCACTGCCTCACTCGAGAACTCCAGCGGCGAGGGCTTGCCATCCAATCTCCAAGCATGAAGCAGGAGTCTCTCAGAGCACGGAAGGTAGAGCGCCTGGCGCGGTAGCTAGAGCATCGTGCGAGGAGAGGGAAGCCGCCGGGAGGGGCCTGTGGCCAGGTAGGAGGTCGGTGGCGCAGGATCTGGTCCGGCAGAACGGCGCCCCCAGCGACAGGATCGCGTAGCATCCCTAGCGCTAGAGAAGTGCCTTGGGGACAAGGACTGAGGGAGGGTAAGCGGAAGCGCAGCGGCCGTCCCAGGGAAGGGGGAGCATAACGGCCGCCTAGGCTAGGTGTTCCAGGACGGGCGAGACGAGGAGGGGGAGCTGAAGGTACCATCCTGTCGCGAAGAACGAAGGGGGGAAGGGGGTCTCCCACGTGGCGCAGATCATCCGGAAGACGTCCGGGCGAAGCGCCTCTTCCTCTTCTCTTCCCACATGGCGTGGAGACGCTGACCACGCCGGGAGAGGGAGTCCGCAAGGTCAAGCAGGGCCGTTGAAGTATCTCGCTCGGGGGGAGACGCGGCGATCCTTGCCCAATGGAGGCACTGGTAAGAAGAAAGCAGAGGAGGGGGGAGCAGGTCCCGTCCAGCTTCTGTACGTAGGATACGCCAGCGGAATCGTCGGAACGACGATCAGGTCCTGACGTCCGAGAGTTTATGCCCAAGCGAGGGGAGCCGCCGTATCGCCTGTAACTCCAACCGGTTGAAGGCTTGCCCGCAAGGACCGGTGGCCAGCTGCCGGAAGCCGTGGCACGTCAGCAGCAGGTGTGCACCCCAGCCGGAACGGATGACGTCGATGCAAGGGACAACCGGGGGGGGGGGGGGGGGGGGGGGGGGGGGAGGCGAAGGAGAGGGACTCCAGGCGCAAGCCAGGCAGGGACCACCCAGCGGCGGAGGAGGGAACGAGCAAGGGAGGAACCGGAACAGGAGCCTCGAAGTCTCCGGTCAAGGGCGCCAGTGAAGGAGTAGAAGAAGGTGAAGCGGGAGCAAGCCGAGCCTACCAAGGGGAAGGGGATCCGCAGCGGAGCTCACCAGGCCTGAGGGCTGCAACCAGAGTCTGGCGGAGACCGTCTCCTCCTGCGCACCAAGACGAGTCAGGTAGCCAATTTCTGGATCCTCAGCTCCAGGAGCCACACCCGACGAGGTCTGAAAGAACTTCGACCACAGTGAGGGAAGCGGCGGGACGGTGTGAGATCCGACCTGCCTAAGATGACAAAGCGGCTGCGGGAGTCAATGGGGCTGCGGGAGTCAATGGGGCCAGGAAGGCGTCTCGTTGCGGATCGCAGGAGGGTGGGGACCGGAGGCGCCGGAGCAGAGCGTCGACGTAGTACGAGGAGGGGCTCAACGAAGTCCGCATGGCCGTGGCGAAGATGCCGACCAAGAGAAGGGTGAACCCAGTGGAGGTTGCGGGGACAGGGAAGGCGCGGAACGGTAACGCCACCGGCGAAGCCGGATGCACGGGAATGGGAGCGTAGGCGTCCGCTAGAACCAGGCTGACAGAGAGGCCCAAGGGAGGAACCGCGGCGCGAAGGCTCAGGCGGTCCCCAAGGGAAGGAAGGCGCTGCTAAGAACCCGTGCCAAGCTGAAGGTCGATGATCGGATGCCGCCTGAAGCCATGCAAGGCCAGGTGGGGACAGAGGCGGGGATCGGGGGGGCGGGCGGGCGCGGGCAGGGCTGAGTCCTCAATGCATCCTTTTATCGACTGCCAGAACCGAAGGAGGGGATCGCCGAGTGCAGCCTGTCGTAGCAGTTTCCGTAGGTCCTGCGGAAGGTAGGGGCAGAAGATGAGCAGAGCAGGGCGCGGCAGCGGCGAAACGAGGACCGAAGCGTTGACACGCCACCCGGAAGACGGGACCTCTTCCCCACAGCCAGAGCGAGGAGGGACCGAAACAGCGGCGAGAAGGAGAAGAGCCAGCTTCACAAGGAAGGCAAGCGCTGCTTGGCCCAGACGAGGAATCCAGTATAGGCGCGAGCGCCGCGGAAGAGGAAAGCCGTCCGACGAGACGGGGGGGATGCAACGGCGGGAGGCGCGAATTCCACCAGCAGCTGCGGAGCGGTAGGATCCACTGCACGGAGGGCAGAAGCAAGGCCTGTGAGTGTCCAGCATTCAGCTGCACTGAAGGCGCTGTCCAGTCCACCGGCCAGCGAACGAAGGAGACGAAGCGAACCGTGTCGGAGCCTGAAACCTGCTGCAGGGGCGGAGCAGACGACACAAACCCATGAACCTCTGGACGTGGCAGGGACGAGCCTCTAGGGGGGAGAACCACGTCCAACCGGGCGACGGGGAAGGCGCCAGGCTCGGGGAAGACACGAGACAGCAGAAGCACGGCGCGTCGAGCGAGGGAAGGGTCTCCATCCTGGATGTCCTGGACGCAGGGCCAAGGGTGTAGAAGAGCGCGCACGGAAGTTGAACGGTAGAAGGGAGCCGAGTCTGAATCCTCCAGAGCGAGCTGAGAGCTGCTATCCACATCGACGGGCGGTGCAGAAGGCCGACGCACAAGAGGCTGGAGAAGCGGGAGCTGCCGCCAGGCGGAGCGAGACCAGGGCGAGCGGCTGAGAAGGCGCGAGCGACGAGACCGACGAGCGGAGCGTCCGAGCGAAGGGGGCGGAGCACGTGGTTGACGGCGCGAAGGGGAGGGGAGCGGGGAAGGTGGGGAAAGGGACCCGGGGAAGGAGAGGGGGAAGACAAGGCCGGAGGGTGAGCAGAACGGACGACCCAGGTGGACACCTGAAGAAGAACCAGCGATGCCCGAGGGGAAGACCGACGAGGAGGGCGAGACGTCCTCAGCGAGCGAAGCCGGTTCTCGAGCAGAGAACGAAGAAAGCCAGCAGCGGGAGGCGAGGACCGAAGACGCAGGGCTTCGGGTCCGAAGTAGGACACCGAAGTCCGAGGGGGCGTACGCGGGAGGGGCGAGGAGCTGAGTCCAAGCGGTCGCGAACTTGGGCCGCAAGTTGGGGGTCGTACGCAGAAGCCGCCGGCGTCGGAGAGAAACGGCGATCAGAGCTGCCGAAGGTCTTGCGAGGCTTGGGTTCCGCAAGGCGGGGCGAGCTAGCTCGCTGCGGACCTGGCTCGAGCGAGCTGGTGCTTAAGGGGGGATCAAGGCGTCCTCCAAGAAAAGAGTTGGGGTTTGTTTTCCGCAGAGCGGGGCGAGCGGACTCGCTGCGGACCTGACTCGAGAGAGTGGGTGCGCAAGGGGGGAGCCTTGTATGCCGTCCCCCAACGGCAGCGAAGTGCGTTTCTGCTGGATCCGGGGCCGAAGCATGCTTGTGGCTGCGGGCGGTGCGGCGAACTGTCACGCCGTAGGCTCCGCAGCTGGGTGTCCCAAGGTCCTCTACCCAGAGCGCAGACATCACGGGAGTGTCCCGAAGCGTAACCAGCGCCGGGGAGGTAGATCGCATGCTTGTAACTCGGCCACTGCAAGTCGCCACATCGTGTGCAGGAGCGGATTTGACTACTGCAACATAGAGTGAAACAACGAAGCGACTGGTCATAGCAGAAGCCACGTTCCTCGAAACGAAAACTGCGCACACTTCCACCCTTCCCCACAATCCTGTTCTGAGCAATATTAATATCGCTTCCTTAATAACAAGCAACGATATAGCAAAAGATGCCGGCACACGCCGTCAGAGGCGTGGCGCTGGCAAGAACATCGAGACCTTACCTGGACATCTCGCAAGGGGCAGGGAAAGGTAGCACCTGTAGCCGAAGAAGAAGAAGAAACGCCCACGCGGCAGAGGCCCAGAAGCATCCAGGAAGAGGAAGGCTGGGTCCTCGACGAAGGTCCCGTCCGTGCAGCGGCGAACTTGACCGGCGAAACCGAAGCAGGAGCACACCGGGCGCCAGGTCGAGGGCTCCGTGAGGCACCGCACAAGCCGGGAACGAAGTCACGCTACCAAAAGTCGAAGGGCTCCAAGAACCAAACACAGCCGTAGGCAGCACAGTAGAGGTCTACGAACACGACCCTATGCTACAACACGGGCAGAAGGTTCCAAGGTAAGGCGACAGCACAGGCTGGGAACGAAGCTACTGTCGAAAGTCCAAGTACTCTTGAACCATACACAGCCGTAGGTGCACACAAGGCCAAAAAAGTTCCAAAGCAAGGCGAAGCACAGGCCAGGAACAAATTCCACTAACGAAGATACAAGTTCAGCTTGAACCATACACAGCCGTCGGTACACACAAGGCCAGAAAAGTTCCAAGGCAAGGCGAAAGCACAGGCCGGGAACGAATTCCACTGACGAAGCTACAAGTTCAGCTTGAACCGTACACAGCCGTCGGTACACACAATGCCAGAAAAGTTCCAAGGCAAGGCGAAAGCACAGGCCGGGAACGAATTCCACTGACGAAGATACAAGTTCAGCTTGAACCATACACAGCCGTCGGTACACACAAGGCCAGAAAAGTTCCAAGGCAAGGCGAAGCACAGGCCGGGAACAAATCCACTGACGAAGATACCAGTTCAGCTTGAACCATACACAGTCGTAGAACCATACACAGCCGTAGTGGCACAGCAGAGGGCTAAGAAAACACATCTATACACTGCAAGCTAAAGGAAAGATAACTGGTTTGGCTTGGCTGCTCGGGCTGTTACCCGTAACGGGTGGGAAGGGAGGCTACCCGGGTACCAGGTCACGGCACCCCTGGTGGCCTCCCCTGGCCCTAAAGGTACACATTGCAAGTTTTTGGGCTAAAATTACACTAGCTATAGGTTGTTCCATTGTAGTAATGGCATCGGTAATGTTTTTGAGGAAACAATGACAAATTTCCCACAACCATAACACGAAGACGCAACTTTTTCCAACGAAACACACTTGCATGCATGAGGGTCAGCATACCTACAGTAAGTATCACTTACCAGATTTTGGTTTTGAGGTGAGGGACGGAAGCAGGAAGGTGGTTAATGAGGTCACTGACAGGTCACGTTCTGGCATTTCTCGCCCGCAGTCCCGGTACTCCACAGACTGCTATTGCCATCCGTGTATTAAAATCCGATCAGTCCATCATAGGTCACAGTATTGTTATAGCCGCAGAGCACCGGTCACACTATAGACAGCCATGTACCGCACAATAGCAGGTGCGATATAAATAGAATGAGCGTGCGAGAGTGGATTTGACCTCTCTGCGCCTTTTCTCTCTGGCAGCTGGAAGCGAACTAAGTGCTAAGCGCCAGCACTGGCCAGTAAAGCCATGCCTGCTGTAGTGCATCAGGCCTGAATGGGTTAGATAGGTCATGTGCAAAATTTGCCTAGTGCAGTGGAGACTTAAAATATAAATAAGGACCAAGCTGAGTGATCATCTTCTCTTCCTGATGATGTCTTGAAACCATCCATGTGGCAAACTCCGCAGACTACACAAGCCATTTGTGCGCCGGTCTGCAATTTGGGAAGCTGTAAGGTCCAAAATAATGGGCCAGCAAACATTTTTTCCAAACATACCACCTTTTTATCATCTTTTTTGGTCGGTGCAGATGTTTCTTGTTTTGCTTTGCTGCCATCCCCATCTGCTTTCTTGGCCGACAAAGCAAACATGGAAGCGATGCTTCCCTTGGGTTCCGACTTCTTTGGTTTTGACACATTTGATGTTGAGCCCTTCTGTGTTGCATCTCCTGCACTGCCATTTCGTGGCTGAAA
The DNA here is from genome assembly GCA_036245525.1 of Semisulcospira habei. Classification (NCBI taxonomy): domain Eukaryota; kingdom Metazoa; phylum Mollusca; class Gastropoda; family Semisulcospiridae; genus Semisulcospira; species Semisulcospira habei. The sequence continues at coordinate 56,134,871 of BTPG01000007.1, forward strand.
AGTAAACAAATAGATACAAGTAAATACAAGAAGTATGCGTAGTATATTAAAATACAAATTTATTTTATGATACAAGGGTGACAAATATGAAATGTACAAGAAAACTGTAACAATCTGTTTGCAAAAGAAAAGAAACTCTCAAAAAAGACACAAAATCTCAATTGTTAAAAAAACAAACAAAAAAAAACTGTCCTTTCTAATCCTGTTTCTTTCTGTTGGGAATTTCTTTTCATTTTACATACTTGGCAGTTGCCTTTCTGGTCTGGAGTTTTCTTTTTTTAAAGCTCCAATTTTGAGGTGGACAAACCAACATAGTTCAAAGGTACAGCCTGATGAAATAGGCGCCAAGTTACAAAGTCAATTTTGTAGGTCTTTCTTCCAAGAATACCTTTTCTTCTGTAGTGACATCTCTGCTTTTCTCTTTTGCGGGTGTGTCAACAGGCCTCGTCACTTTTCTGGGCACAGCAGCTCGCTTACAGTGTATACTGCTATACCTGCAACACAGTGCACATTTTCAGAACACAAACTGTTTAACAGAAAACAAAGTTAAGTCCCCAGATAAGATAAGTCAAGATGACTCAAGACCACATGCGACTTACAAAAAATTATCACAAGGACATAAATTATCACTTGCGCTGTGTGAGGCCGATCAAGTGCAACTACAAAGATTACCACTGAGCCCAGACGTTGAGATTCCCATATCTCTAGATTCAGGTTCATCACTCAGATTGATCTCTAGGTTCAGGAGGCCATGACAGTTCAAGGGTGGTACCCAGAATAGCCGCCTATCGGCGCCAAGCTATCCTGGCACCACCCTTGAACTCAATCCATGTCTTGCGGCATGTCACTAAAAGGGGCAACAGTAATGCCTTCCCAAGCTATGAGCTGTTCTGGCCCATCCCTTGTCCAAAATTAACAACAGTAGCTGGTGACATGCTCTCACTCACTTGTTGCATTCAGACAGATTCTCCTTGATGCCATCGTAATTTGTCATGTACAGTGCATTCGAGTCCTGAAAACAAAAAGCTAAATTATCGCTGATGTCAAGATACTTCAAACCAGATAAGAACTTTTGATCAATAATAAATGTGTTGAATGGGCAGCACTGACGGGGTACACTTGCTCTGTCCCATAACATGTAAAATGTTTAGTCTTGGTTGGTCAGTTGCACATCGATTAATGTCTGGAAAGCAACAAGACTTTTTCAGGACATGCCAGCGCTGCATGTCAAACAACCCCCCCCCCCCCCCCTCCCTTAGAATACTGAATTATATCGCCAGTTACCAAAAAACAAGCAACAAAAAAACAAAAAAAACAAAAAAAACAAAGATGTATGTTGAACTTGAAGCATGTTTACAAAAAGGTGGCCTTGAGAGATGCCATAGTGGTATCGGCACATACTACCAGCCAGAGACGGTTTCTCATGAGCACCTGCAACTGTAGGGGCTCATGAGAAACTACGCCTCTTGCAATCAGAATGCAGGGAAAATTCATTTTTCTCTAAAAGGTATTTTTTCGAAAAATACTTACCGATGACATGACTTTATGGAAAATGTCTACTTCTAGCTCAATTTTAGCCTACTTACCCGTTGTGTGCCCACACAACCCGGGAGGCTCTCGGGGAACCCCCCTTAGAGGGGCCGAGAGTTGTCTCCCGTTTCCCGCCTTACCAGCTCCGGTCACGAGACCGGCCAGTTTTTTGTGATACTTCGCTCGAAAGCGGCAAGCGGGGCAGGAGGGAGGGTCCTCCGAGTCATGTCATCGGTAAGTATTTTTCGAAAAAATACCTTTTAGAGAAAAATGAATTTGTTTCCTCAAAAACATTACCGATGACATGACTTTATGGAAGAATTGCGATGAGGAGGAGGGTGCTGCGCAACTCTTAATGGTAACAGCGCCGTCCTCCCAGTCGCAACCTCCCGACAATTTTAGCGAAGTGCATACCTACGGCGCCGGTGGCGCCGGGAGGGAGTGTTGCGCCGCGGCGATGTCCCCCACTAGTGCGAGATTCTCTCTTTGGCCTGCCAGGTCCCTGAGGTAGAAGCGGGCGAATACAGATTCAGTCTGCCAGCCCACGGCTGCCACGATGTCCTTGACAGCGCAGTTTCGGTCAAATGCGAGGCTCGTGGCCATGGCTCGTACCTCATGTGCGCGAATGTGCAGCCTCTTCGCTCCCTGCGGGGAGATATCTTGATACGCGGAGCGTATAACCCAGCGGAGCCAGGACGAGATCGTCTGGGCTGTTATGTCATTCCTGCTGGGTCTCAGAGGTAGGAAGAGGCGCGAACGCCCTCTGCGGAAGGCTTTAGATCGTCGCAGATAAACTCTAAGGGCGCGCACGGGATCCTGTTGCCTGGTCTCCTGAGACAGAGGGTTGGTTCTTAGCGGCCGTAAGGTGATAACCTGAGGTGCCGTCAGAGGAGACCTGTTCTTGGCCAGGAAGGCAGGGTCAGTGAGGAGTTGAACAGACCCGTCCGCTCGGAACTGTAGGCAGGTAGGCCGCGCCGAGAGTGCGTGTAGCTCACCAGCAGGAAGCACGTCTTTCGTGTCACATCTGCGAAACGGGCCAAAGGTAAGGGTTCAAATCTGTCAGAATTTAACCACGTTAGCACCCAGGGCAGGTCCCAGCGGGGAAGGAGTGAGCGGTGTGTTGGGCGCTGGATGCCGAAGTGACCCATAAGGTCGGCTAAGTCTTTGCAGGCGCCCGGGTCCGGGTGTCCAAAGTGTCGATAAGTGTCAGCGATCATGGACAGGTAACCCCTCACGGTGATGGGGGCCAGGCCTAAGTCTCGAAAGAGCCAGAGGAAGAAGTCCGCCAGCTGAGGATTAGTCAGTTCCGTGGGTGACAGGCCGTGCTCAGAGCACCAGGAACACAGGACTCGCCACTTTCCCTCGTAGACTCGGATGGTGGAAGGTCTGCGGGCCGAAGCGATCGCCTCCACTGCTGCACCCGAGTAGCCTCTAGCTCTGAGGGCTTGCCGCACAACCTCCAGGCGTGAAGGAGGAGCCGCTCCGGGCAGGGGTGGAACAGCGGCTGACGCGGTTGCTTGAGCATGGTGCGTGGGGCGGGAAGCAGCAGGGGCGGGTCCGTGGCGAGGCTGAGAAGGTCGGTGGTCCAGGAGCGGTTCCAGGCGAACGGCGCAACTAACAGCAGGACCGCCGAGCATCCCCGAAGCTTGAGAAGGACTTTGGGTACGAGAACCGTCGGGGGGAAGGCGTAAGCCACCAGGCCGTCCCAGGGAATGGAGAGTGCATCGACAGCCCAGGCAAGTGGATCGGGAATCGGGGAGACGAAGAGCGGCAGCTGATGGTTCCACCTTGTGGCGAACAAGTCGACCTGGGGAGTCTCCCACCGGGCACAGATCATCCGAAAGATGTCCTGCCGAAGGGTCCATTCCGTGTGCAGGAGCTGGCCGCGGCGAGACAGCGAGTCGGCTAAGACATTCAGGTGACCGGGGATGTGTCGGGCTCGAATGGTAATACCCCGGTCCTCGCACCAACGCATCATCCGGTAGAGGAGCATACAAAGGTCGGGAGAGCGAGTGCCACCTTGTTTCTGGATGTAAGCCACCACAGTCGTGTTGTCCGAGAGGACGAGTAGCTCCTGGTGTCTGAGGAGATCCTCCCAGAACTGCAGGGCTTGCCACACCGCCTGCATCTCCAGCCAGTTGATGTGAGTGTGCGCTAAGTCCGCGGGCCAGGGCCCCGAAGTCGAGAGGAACCGAGGAAGGAGATGAGCGCCCCACCCAGTGAGGCTGGCGTCGACACAAAGCGAGGTCTGGGGAGGAGGGGCGGCCAGGGGAACTCCCGACGCTAGCCAAGAGTGGTCGGTCCACCGACGAAGATGAGGCAGCAGCATCTGGGGCACCGGAACCAACGTCGTTAAGTCGCCTGACGACGGGCGCCAATGGAGTAGGAGATGCAGCTGGATCGGCCGGGAGTAGAGACGACCTAGGGGGATAAGGTCCGCTGCGGCGTTCAGCAGGCCCAAAAGCTGGAGCCAGACTCTGGTGGGGGCCACGTCCTGTCGTGCTAACTGACCGGCTAGGTCCGCAATCTTCTGGATCCGAGGGGCTGGGAGGCGCACCGTGTTGAGGTCGGTCGCAAATTCCATGCCCAGGTGCACGAAGCGGCGGGACGGAGAGAGATCCGACTTGCCGTCGTTCACTAGGAAGCCCAAGTGTGCCAGAAGCCGTAGCAGCGCATCCCTGTCCGACGCGAGCGAGGTCTCTGACTGGTTGCGTAGGAGGAGGTCGTCTAGGTAATTCGACGTCGGACTGGAGGAGGACTGTCGGGCCTTGGCGACTACGGCGTCCATCAGCCGGGTGAACACCCAGGGGCTGAGGTTGAGACCGAACGGGAGCGCGCGAAACTGGTATACCACACCGTCGATCGCAAAGCGGAGGAACTTCCTGGAGGCCTGGTGCATCGGGACATGCAGGTACGCATCTGAAAGGTCCAGGCTGACTGCGAAGTCCAGAGGCTGGACCGCGGCTCTCAGGGCTCGAGCAGTCTCCATCCGGAAGGAGGGGGCCGTAATGTACTTGTTCAGGGCCGAGAGATCAATCACCGGTCGCCATCTCCCTCCAGGCTTCGGAACGACGAACAAGCGGCTGTAGAAGGCTGGGGAGTAGGGGATGCGTACCACCTCCGTGGCGGCTTTCCTCAGGAGGGAGGAGACCTCTCCCCGAAGAGCGGAGGCCTTCAACGGATCGCTGGGGATCTCGGTCCAAAGGGGGGAGCGACGCAAAGGAGGCGGGCTGCGAAAGGCGATCCGGAGGCCGCCCGAGACGGTGTCGCAAATCCAGGGGTCGTCGGGAAAGAGTGTGAGCCAATTTCCGCTGAAAAAGGCTAGCCTCCCACCGACCGGAGACCCCAAAGTGGTCGGTGGGGGCAAGGCTGGGGGGCAGTCAGGTAGCCCGCCCGCGACCCGGTCGCCGGGCGGGACGGGGCCAGGCGGGGACACGGGCCCTGGAGGGTCTAGGACGGCCAAAGGCGGGGGCCTGCTCAGGGGCCGAAGCAGGGGCTGACGCAGCAGCGGGTCTAACCGACCGCGAGGCGCGACCCCTAGCCTGGCGGGAGGACGGAAAGCGGCGGGGAGGAGGAGCACTCACAGGCCAGCGGTCGGGGTTGGAGGCTCGAACGGATGACCAGGTGTCGCCGAAAAGCAGGGGGCCACCCAGCGGAGCACGACGAAGCTGCGCACGCAGGTCAGGTGGTATCCCTCGGCAGGCAAGCAGAAGGGCGTCTCGACGCATCAGGTCACAGTTGGCGGAGGCAGCCATAGCGTTAACGGACGAGTGGTAGGCGGCTCGGTTGGCGACTTCCGCTAAGACGAGTAAATCCCCAAGGAGAGGCGTGATAGAAGGATGCCAAGCGTCTTCCACACGACGAACCAGGGCTTGAGTGAGCAGCTCCAGGAACCCAGCGCAGGCTAAGGTGTTCCGCACCAGAGACGCAGTCAAATCCAGGCCACGAGGGAAAGAACGGCGAAGGAGGGCGGAGCCGCCAGCTTGCGACACGGCCGGGGGGTCGATCGCAGGAAGAGGGATGGAGAAAGCCTGGGAATGACCGGCATACCAATCCCGACGGAAGGCGATGTCCAGGCCAGCCGGCCAGCGACGATCGGAGAAGAACACCGGCTCTCGAGACGCTGGAAGTTGCAGGTGCGCTGAGAAGACATCTCGCAGCTCCTTAAATCCAGGCGGCTGGGGAAGCGACTTGAACCTCTTCACCTGACGCTCGGCATCCACAAAGGCCGAGACCTTCCTCTTCAGGGGGGGAGAGGGTGGGCAGGAGTCCGCTGGCAGAGTGGCCGCGATGATCCTGGCGGCTTCATCCAAGGCTAGGAGGGTCTCCGCCCGAGACGACGACGGAAGGGTCGAGGGGACATCATCACCGACGTCGGAGGGCGAAAGGGAGCGAGCATCCTCCTCCAACAGGGCTGAGACGGAGTCTTCGGGCAGCAAGCTGAGGGCTTCTTCGTCCAGGGGGTGGCGAGAAGGCGGGTGAGGCACCAAGGAAGGTCGAAGCTTGGGCGGGGGCGCATCTCGAACCTCATGGGAAGCCCGGGCATGAGCCGGCAGCGACGACAGAGGCGGGGATCGCCGAGGCGAACGCGGGAAGGAGCGAGGAGGGGTCCTGTCCGGTGCGCGGGAACGACGTCTGGGTGAAGTACGGCGGACAACTGAAGAGGAGTGCCGATCACGGGAAGAAGGTCGACGATGGCGGTGACGCGGCGAACGCATCGAACGGTGCGAAGGCGAGCGCGACCGAGCGCGCGACGAGGAGAGGCGGGGGGAGCGGCGACGCTCCCGGCGGGGGGAACGATCCTTCCGGCGGCGCTCGCGGGGCGAGCGCGAGTGTCTAGCACTGACGGTGGAACGGGAAAGGTCGGGGGCGTGACTGTGTCGCGTAGGTTGAGGCCGACGTCTCTCCTGGCTGGACTCAGTGAGAAGGGCTCTATGCCGGTGTACAGATCCTCCGGAAGGATCAGCGGGCTTATCGTGGAGAGAGAGAGGAGCAAGGCCAGTCAACGTGGGACGGCTCGTGGCGAACTGCTGCAGGCCGGGCTCAGTGAGGCGGGCGCTTTGCCGGCAAACAGACCCTCCGGAAGGGTCAGCGGGCGTGGCAGCAGTGGCAGTCCTCTGGTCAGCGAACAACGCAGGGTCCCGACGATCAATCCGTTCCGAGAGGCCGAGGCGAGGAAGAGCGGTCGTTACCACAGGGGCGACGTCAACAGGAGTGGGACGAGAGATAGCAGACGGAGGTCGCTCTCGCCGGTAAAAACTCCAGAGGTCAGACCAACGGATCTCCGGCCAGGTCGCACAGACATCGCAGAGATGGTCCGAGGCGCAGCCCGAGCAGGGGAGGCAGACCGCATGGTCGTCCGTCGGCCACTTGAATTCGCCGCATTGAGAGCAGGTAAGCATTTGGTTCCTGCAACAGACAAAGAGCACAAGGTCGCAAAGGCGGACAAGGGAGCCTAGCCCCACACCAAGGTACTCCAAGCGCCGTAACCCCCGGCGCGTAAATAGTGGCTACAGTCTCCCAGAGCTAAAGGGCCTTTAAGGTAGACGAACGGAGTGTGGGTGCCCGAAGGCCCTACGAGAACAGAAACCCTAGTCTACAAGGCAACGTCTTCTCGTAACAGTGAAATACCAAAGGAGAGAAGGCGACGTCCCTCGAGGAGACTCGTAAAAAACGGTCGTGCAAGGCGCCGAAGCGTAAGCTCAACAACTGGCGCCCACGTAGTAGCAAAGCCGAAAGGAAAGCCCAACGGTAGCCGGCTCTCGGCTGTGGGAAACTACCACTACCTTACCTCCGAGACGAATCGGGAACAGGGGGAAGGGTAGTCATACACCTCCACAGCCTAGAGGAGAGCAGCAGAACGACGCCAGCAGAGGCAGGGCACAAGAAGGCAGGTCAGCGCTAGGAGGCGCAGAGCACACGAAGAGGCAACGAGCGTAGGCAAGAGAAGGACCGGTCGAAGCGGCGCGAGAGCAAGGCCAGACACGTCTTCTCTGTACGAGCGAAGTAGCAAAACTGGCCGGTCTCGTGACCGGAGCTGGTAAGGCGGGAAACGGGAGACAACTCTCGGCCCCTCTAGGGGGGGTTCCCCGAGTGCCTCCCGGGTTGTGTGGGCACACAACGGGTAAGTAGGCTAAAATTGAGCTAGAAGTAGACATTTTCCATAAAGTCATGTCATCGGTAATGTTTTTGAGGAAACAAATGAGCACAGTCTTACATGCTTTGAGGTGTGATCATTAAACACAAAGTAGTGTTGGCAAACAAGAGGCATATATCCTCATGAGCCCCTGCAACTGCATCTATGCCTCTTCCACACGAAATGCTGAGGGAATGAGCGCATACTCTTGCATACTTTGAGTTGTGAACGTTGAACGCTGTACACATGACAACTGGTCACTACTGACATCTGACTGCGAGTTGCTTCCAAATCCTCCTCTGGTACCACCACACACGTGTGCTCCTGGACAGAAAAACAACAACCCCAAGACCATAATTATCTTCCACACAGTAAGAAATATGACACAAGAATCTGGCCAAATTTTTGTCACAACTGTACTAACATTAACAAAGCTACCTCAAAGTACCAAAATATATTCATAGCCTCCCACAGAATGACAGCATGGACTACATTTGTTTCACTGAATATGAAGTACATGTAATACGAGGTGTGTAGGTGTTTTTTTTTTTTGCTTTAAAACATAATAAAATTTGACAAATTTACACAACAGATTTAATGCGTCACAGAGCAAAAATTTAAAAAAAATCTGCATCATCATGACTTACCAAAGTTCCATTAATGCCCTGTGTGAGACCTGCCACAAAATATGTTGCATTGATCTCTTTGTCCTTTTTGTTCCTTTGTTGCTGATGGAAACTGTACAGTAACCTGCACGCACACAAACGTTTATTCAATTCACTAACACCGATAGTTCAACGCACTGGTACACATACAGTGACACAGTGAAACCCAGACTGAAAAGCCGACTGCCAGTTGCAAAGAAAATCCCAACAAAGAAAATAACACACTTAGAATGGAATATTACAGTTCCTCCTAAGGATGTTTCTTTCTTTGTTGGGATTTTCTTTTTCTTTCAGTGACAGTCTGATGGCAAGATGGAAGTTCTCCTGCTTTCACATGGAACTTCCAGTAATAAATTATGATTTAACTCATTTATGGGCAGCCACATCCTGATGCGCGGCTTATGCTGCCGCGCATCCGGAATGAGTTAACCTTTTTGTGCATGCAGCCACCAGTGTGTGTGTGTGTGTGTGGGTGGGGGGGGGGGGGTTGACCCCCCAGACATCCAGCCAGCAGAGATTGACCTACCCATCAGTTGTCAGCCGGGAAGAGATCAGAAGAGCAACTGTGGCATTTTTTAAGAACGGCAAAGCAGCAGGCCCAGATGGCATCCCAGCGGAGTCTCTGAAAGCAGACCTAGAGACAACAGTAGAGCTGCTGTACCCACTGTTTGGAAAGATCTGGGAAGAGGAGGTGATGCCAGCTGACTGGAAGGAGGGGTACCTAATCAAGCTTCCCAAGAAAGGTGACCTCAGCAAGTGTTCCAACTACAGAGGAATCACCTTGCTGTCAGTACCAGGAAAGGTCTTCAACAGGATCATCCTGGAGAGAATGAAGAGCTCTGTCGACCCCCAGCTGAGAGACCAGCAAGCAGGATTCAGGAAAAACTGATCATGTACAGACCAGATCGCCACTCTCCGCATCATTGTGGAACAGTCTCTGGAGTGGAGCTCCCCGCTGTACGTCAACTTTGTCTTGTGGATTACGAGAAAGCATTTGACAGCGTGGACCGAGAGACTTTGTGGAAACTCCTACGACACTACGGTGTACCCACAAAGCTCGTCTGCCTGATCAAGAGCAGCTACGATGGCATGACATGTCGCGTGATCCACGAAGGGCAGTTCACCAGGGAGATCCAGGTCAGAACCGGCGTCAGGCAGGGGTGTTTGCTGTCTCCGTTCCTCTTCCTACTGGCCATAGCCTGGGTCATGAAGAGGACCACTGAGCAGAAAAGAAGCGAAATACAGTGGACACTGTGGACACAGCTTGACGACCTCGATTTTGCAGACGACTTGGCTTTACTGTCCCACACTCATCAACAAATACAGGATAAGACCACGAGGCTTGCTGACATCTCATCCTAAGTGGGCCTCACCATCCACAAACAGAAAACAAAGACAATGAGGCTGAACGCAACCAGGGAAGAACCAGTCTTGCTTGCTGGCACCCCATTGGAGGAGGTGGAGTCCTTCACCTATCTCGGGAGCATCATCGACAAAAAAGGCGGCACTGATGCAGATGTCAGAGCACGAATCGGTAAAGCCAGAGCAGCCTTTCTCCAGTTGAAAAAAAGTGTGAAGTTCCAGAGAGCTGTCACAACACACAAAAGTCCGGATTTTCAACTCAAACGTAAAAGCAGTTCTCCTATATGGAGCAGATACTTGGAGGTTGACAAAAACCACAGTCAACAGAGTACAGATCTTCATAAACAGTTGCCTTAGAAGAATCTTGAAAATTCACAGGCCAGAGAAGATCAGCAACATCAGACTCTGGGAGAGAACAAAGCAGATAACAGCAGAGAATGAAATTGGGCGAAGATGGGGATGGATTGGTCACAGTCTGAGAAAGCCAGTTTCCAGAAAGCCAGTTTCCAGTATCACTAGGCAGGCATTGTCATGGAACCCCCAGGGAAAGAGGAAAAGAGGCAGGCCGAGAAACACCTGGCGTCGAGACCTCCAAACAGACATCAAGAGACTGGGAACCACCTGGAGTGAAATAGAAGGAGAGGCACAGGACAGGAGTCGCTGGAGGTCTCTCATCGACGGCCTATACCCTGGGAGGGGTGACAGGCGTAAGTAAGTAAGCCACCAGTGTCATACTACAAGCTACCTGTACTGTATAGTGGCAGTGGCTCCACGCACAAGAGATTTTAAACCATTTACTCATAGCACACTACAGCAGGAGATGGACTGACGATGATACTTCAAGGGTAGAGCCAGATTAATCTGACACTATCCTTGAAATTTCATGGTTGAGCCATCTCGGTAGCTGGCACATAGTCGTTATGTGACATGTCCAAACCTTGGTAAATGTGGCTGTGGGGTTATGGGGTGTGTAATTTGACAGCTGCTTTACCTCTTGGCCTGGTTGATGTGAATTTTCAAAGTCAAGCTCAGCCACTTGCATGTCACCTGTTGAAAGACGAACAGAGGACAAAAAAATAACACACAAAATTTGAGGGTTTCCGGCCAGAAGGTGCTATCTGTGATTTTTGGCTATTTCTACTTTGTGATATGGTTGTGTTCAAAAAGAGTCAGCTATGCCCCTAAAGTGGAAATTTGTCAATCCTGTAAGAATTGATGAAGTTATTACATAAGCCTAAAAACAGCTTTATCCAAGAGGCAGCTGGTAGTTCCGGCCAGAATGTGCTGTCTCTCAATAGCACGTTTATGCCCGCACATTACCAATCGGCCGTGTTGCAATGTCGTGCCAGAAAGTGCCATCACGCGATAGCACCGTATATAGCAATACAGCTACTGTGAGATGTGCGAATGAAATGGTATGCCATCTGGTTCTATAACACAATAAATCGTACTGGCAGGTCAGATGTCAGACAGGCTGTCTTCACACAAGCTAATACAAACATGCCATCAGCTGGTAGCACAAGAAACTGAGCTGATATACTGTCGTATTTTGTAAACATGCAACATCCTGTTTTGTCACCACTTAGTACCGCTAACATGAAATGACTTTCAGGTTTCATGGTATAATACCAGCACATATTAAGGCATACGCTTTACCACTGCCCCACGGACCGCCCTATTTCACTATCTGAAGTCTCTCAATGTCAGTGTTCAGACTGTCATCATCTATTCTGACTGCTGTGGTGGTCAGCACTGCAATCAATTCATCTAGCGGCCTTACATCACCCTTTTCGCACACTCTCAAATACACAGGCCGTGATGCAGAAGTTTTTTTAGTCCGGACACACCAGATGGAATGTGATTTAATGCGTTCTGTATTACTATTACCCTGTGCAAAAAAATACAATACACCGTCCGGTTGGGACATAGCTTTGTGCATGGCACGACGTGGTAAACCTCACCCTGTGATCCCAAGGAAGCACAGCCAGGTCTTTGACTTCAAGCACTAGGTCATCAAACCGCCAAACTGACAGTGAAGGCTGGAGAGTCAACTGGCTCCAGATCCACTGCATTTAAACTCTCCTAAGCAGATGAACGCATCATGCAGTTCAAATGTGATCTGAATAAAAAAAAGGTTCTCCACCTGATTGGGTCCAGTGGTAGAAGGGGATGATGATAACCACCCCTGAAACTTCCTTCACTTCACTGTACAGTGGCAAGCTTCCAAGGTCTCACGTTAAAAAGGCTGACCTCTTGTCTCTTTACTCATTTGGTGTAATCCCCAAGAAACATCATCCAGTCTACAGATACCCTACAGTGTTTCTAGGACGCCCCTGATGTCAGCGACACCGACTCAGAATAAATAGTGCCAGTTTGTGTGCTGCAGTCCAGTTTGAGCAATGGATAGAAAATCCGACAGAACTGATTATTTTTAGAAACTTACTTGAACACCGAGATGCAAAAATAGTGTAATATCTGACATCTAGATGTGTGCGCCCGTCGTGTTCATTTTCCACCACAGGACTTTGCAATGAATGCCTGTTGTCTTCTATGTGAAAAATGTTAATTTTAACCCTTTTCAATTATGCTTCCCCTGGGTTTAATTGAGGGATCACATACTATTAGTTGCAACACAAACAGCCCTGTGCTTGAAACAGAGGCTAATGCAGTATCGTTTATTAATATCAAACAATATTATTGTATGGATTTTTAGTAATTTATATGTGAATTACATGTAAACTCATTATGCGACACTTGAAAGCTAAAGAAACTGTTTTCAGTGTCAATCTGAAATGTATCACTTTTTAACAATGAAGAATGAGAAACCAGTCTGTGTCTGTTTGCCCCTCTCTCTCTATTTCTTTCTCTGCATTTGAGAGTAATAATGACACACACACATAATATGTGTGTGTGCCTGTGTGTGTGTGTGTGTGTCATTGTGTGCCTCAGCTATCCATAACTCGTAAGTTAGACTGTAAATACATGCAACATTCCACTTAGAAAATGTTTGTGAATGCGTGCATGAAAGAGCGCCACTATAGACTGTTTCAGAAGCAGTCTGTCAGCCCACCAGTAAACAAATAGTGAGCACAAAAATGTTACCTGCTGCTAGCATCCCCTGGCTCGCTGTATGACAGAGAGGGAAACTTCAACAGTACTTGCATATATCTGTGCTAAAGCTAGATGCCACCAGCTAGCAGCGACGTTTCACTGCGCTTTGGTGCCGATGCGACCTGCCGAAAGGTGTTATCGCAGACAAGCACATTTAGGCTTACAGTAGTTGCCGAGAAAGAGTTCAATTGCGGCATGCATAAACAAGCTATCTAACATACACGTCATATCAGGTTACACTGACAGCAAACTAAGTCACTAAGCTATTAATTTTATACTGTCCATGACAGAGTGTCACTGAATACTGCAGAATAATTAAAATTTCTTTAATACTGCATTTACATAACTTTATGAGACCTCAAACTTTCAAACGCGATTTACTCGAACTACTCTTTCATCAGATAGCACCTTCTGGCTGGAAACCCTCGAAATGTTCCTTCTGGATTGCCTACAACAATAATGCTTTTGATGCACGTTTCACACATGCACCACATTCACAGGCATTAGTATGGTCTTTGTAGGCAAACCAAAAAGAAATTCTTAAACAACACAACGGTCTGAATTGACTTTGAAAAAAAAAGCGGAAATTAAAAAGGCGCAAGAAATTATACACGGAAACAGTAGTAGTAGTATAGTAAATAGTAGTTTGAGGAGCGGAAAATCGGCAAGATTACCGAGGAAATCCTCGAAATGGCGGAACAATTCAGACCTTTGACAACATGAATGTATTCTGAATATACTCCATTTTGTCTTGTAGTCTATGAAATGATGGAGTGCTCACTTCTGACTGTCCCCATTTTCCGGCCGTTCATTCAAGTGTCCTATATTATTATATTGCGTGTCGAAGCTCCTAAATAACTTTCGTAAACAGGGTTTGCGGTTCCTTATACAGAAGTTGCTATGCGCTCAGCATGATACGTTCTGTTGGTGTGCGGTGGACTGCTGTCAAAATTTATTTCTTTTGGCAACATATCATTTTCTTGTGAAGTTCAATGTGTTACATTTATATATTTACGCTTACACTCAATCAAAAAGGAGGGACGACAGCTTATAATTATACTGACTCCTCATTATGACTACAGACTAGTCAGTGATCTATTCACTACCAGTACCACTGTAGCTGCCTGCTTCCCATGATTAGATCGTTGCGGTTATTTTGCTATAAATTGTTATGAATGCTGTAGATACCACAGCTGAAAGTATGACACCAGCATGTCAAGTGAACAAAATACTGTATTTCGATATTGTTCTTAACGCGTCAATTATTTATCCTTCTCTTCTCCTCGTAAAAAAATATATGAGACGATCAGGCGAACACCTGTATCAAACGCCTGACCTCCCTCTTTGGCTTGTAAAATCCGACTTTATAGTTTCAAACCCCAGCAGCAACAAGTCGTTCCTGGAAGAGGCGCACAACAAAGCGTAATCTGAAAATCTGCAACATTCATGTACTTACAATTTTGTTCTCATCGTGAACAAACTCGTCAATATTTTCCATGCACAATTGTTCAGATTGTTCGGTTGCCATCTTGCCTTCCCGCTAAATTATCATTGCAGTTAAGTCCCTTTAACAGTAAATATTCAGAGTTAGTTTTCCTTGAGTTGAATATCGTCTGCTACTGCTCCATTGGAGCATGGCCCTGAAGAGAACAGCCAGTTCTTAGCAGCCACTGAAACCGGAAGCGTCAAATAGTAGTATGTCTTCCAGCTTATGCCAAAACCGCGCTAACAGCTCGTCACACATGCACTCTCAAGCACTCTCAGCAATCAGATTCAGTGGGACGGACAGGCTGACAGAAGCACCCCTACGCAGACTGACTCTACTTCCGACTTGACAAAATGTCTAAATAATAAAAGCACTTTTTTTGCAATTTCACATGTAAAAAAAACACTTGGCGGCAAGTCATTACAAACTTTTTGGTGTTTTAACCTATGCTGGAAAGGGATAGGGCCATATAAAACATTTACAAATGTGGTCAGTAAGGCATTTTCGTATAACAAAATGCTGGTCATTAGAGGGCACAACGCATTGTTTTGCCATCAGACGGTATTGGGTGAAGCACCAGTACGTTGTCTGAGATGACTCTTGAAGGCCAGTTCTAACAATATTTTTGGTCTTTTCACCTATTCTGGATGGGATAGGGCCATATAAAACAATTATGAATGTGTGCAGGAAGCATTTCCTTATTTAAAAAATGATAGGCAATAGAGGGCACACCTCGCGCTGGGACCATATGGCGTTGAGGCGCGTCCCCTGGGTGGTGGATAGGAGAGACTTGGAGATTGACAAAAACCACAGTCAACAGAGTACAGATCTTCATAAACAGTTGCCTTAGAAGAATTTTGAAAATCCACTGGCCAGAGAAGATCAGCAACGTCAGACTCTGGGACAGAACAGAGCAGATAACAGCAGAGAATGAAATTGGGCGAAGAAGGTGGGGATGGATTGGTCACAGTCTGAGAAAGCCAGCTTCCAGTATCACTAGGCAGGCATTGTCATGGAACCCCCAGGGAAAGAGGAAAAGAGGTAGGCCGAGAAACTCCTGGCGTCGAGACCTCCAAGCAGACACTGATCAAGAGACTGGGAACCACCTGGAGTAAAATCGAAGGAGAAGCACAGGACAGGAGTCGCTGGAGGTCTCTCGTCGACGGCCTATACCCGGGTAGGGGTGACAGGCGAAAGTAAGTAAGTAAGTAAAGTATTAGAGGGCACAACGCATCGTTTTGTCATCAAACGGTATTGGCACCCAACACTGTCTGCGACGTGGTGGCCAGTCTTTACGAAGGTTTTTGTCTGTTAAACTGTGATGGACGGCATAGGGCCATATAAAACAGTTATGAATGTGTACAGCCCGGGAAGCATTTTCTTATTAAAAAATTTTGGGCAATAGAGGGCACAAATGCTTTTTGAACACATTTGTATCTGATTTATATGGCCCTCTGCCATCCATCATAGGTTTAGAGACCAAAAATGGTGTACGAACTGGCCTCCAAGGTGCTTCTCAGACAGTATAGGGGGGGGGGGGGGGGGGGGGGGGGGGGCTTCAGACAATACTGTCTTATGGCAAAACTATGCGTTGAGCCCTCCAAGCGGTTTCTCCGACAATGTAGGGAAGGCTTCAGCCAATACCGTCTTATTGCAAAACGCTATGCGTTGTGCCCTCTAATGCCTCAGTATAATTTATGAATATGGAAATGCTTCCTAAACACATTTGTATCTGTTTTTATGGCCCTATGCTGTCCATCATAGTTTTAGAGACCAAAAACTTTGTAAAGACTGTCCTCCAAGCGCTACCCTCACAGCAGCTGTGCTCACATCTACACAGGCGGGTCCTCACAAGACGCCATGCGGAATGAAGGAAATGGCGTGTACATCTTTTGTGCAGACCGCACTACTACCTCATATGTAAATTGGTCATACACTTGAGCCATAATGGCTTTGCCTTTCTTGTTCGTAATTGTTTCTTCTCTTCTCTTAATATAATTGAGTGTGAACATTATATATATATATATATATATATATATATATATATATATATATATATATATATATATATATATATATATATATATATATATATATTTATATATATATATATTTCACGCCTGTCACCCCTCCCAGGGTATAGGCAGTCGACGAGAGACCTCCAGCGACTCCTCTCCTGTGCTTCTCCTTTGATTTTACTCCAGGTGGTTCCCAGCCTCTTGATGTCTGCTTGGAGGTCTCGACGCCAGGTGTTTCTCGGCCTGCCTCTTTTCCTCTTTCCCTGGGGGTTCCATGACAATGCCTGCCTAGTGATACTGGAAACTGGCTTTCTCAGACTGTGACCAATCCATCCCCATCTTCTTCGTCCAATTTCATTCTCTGCTGTTATCTGCTCTGGATCAGGAATTTATTTAACGTCTTTTCACACATTGGTGATATTAGACAAAAATAAATAAATAAATAAAATAAAATAAAATAAAATAATCAACCAAACACACAACTTGTGAATATCAAAGAATAGCAATAATTAACATCCAACCACACACACAAATTACTTGTTATAAAAGTTTACCCACCAGACTATGAATTATTATATTAACTATTGGAATGGCAATATTTCTATGTAAGATGTCATACAAATTTTCTGCTAAGTGATCAACTGTTATGTTATTTTTTTTCAACATATTCATTGTAATAGGATACTCACAGATTATATGTTTAACAGAGATGGGGCTTAAGCACTCGCATTTGATGTCTTTTGCGAATTTTGTTTTCCAAGAATTTAGTCTTAGCCTGTATATCAATGATGCTGTTTTTCTTGAACAAGTATAAGTATATTTCAAATCATCTTTGTGAAAAAAAAACTGTTTAGCACAGAGTACATTTCATGTAGAGATAATTGCATATTATTACAAACTGCTGAGTTTTCTCTATTTATAGCTCCCTTTTTTGCTTGTCTGTCACAAATTTCATTCCAATAAATTCCGCAGTGTGAGGGTATCCAAAGAAAATCGATCCCTATTCCTCTGGACATAATACAGCTCTAATAATACTAAGTCTTTTCTAGTGTTACAATCCCAGCTTTTTAGACTATATAGGACAGATTTAGAATCTACACAAATCAAAATGTTAAATATATCATAAGGTAGAAGTTGAATAAAATTTAGTACCATGAGAATCGCATACAGTTCAGACGTACATATAGAAAATCCTCTAACGAGATAAAAAGATTTCTTCACTTTGAGATCTGGAATAACAAAGCCTGCAACACAGTCTGAAGAATCTAAGACAGATCCATCTGTGAAAATTTTCAAATGTTTAAAAGATGTTGTCTGTAATTTTTCTTTCACTAAATTTGCTAAAACATTCACATCCTCATCTTTTTCAAATGTGTGTAATCTATATCGAAAGTAGCATTAATATGTTCCCACGGAGGTATAGTAGGAGTTACTGGTAAAACAGGAATAGACTTGATATCTATATTGCAGTTTTCTATAGCATCTTTGACATAATTACGTATAGGTAAACGATACGGGATTGTTTGCGCTCTCTTCAGGAAATCCAAATCTGCGTCTAAAAATATGTCTTCTCGCACTGAATTTTTGACGGACAGGCTTCTGTTACGATTGTGGTTGTGTTGTCCTGTGAAAGCATACATGTGTTAATCGTAGGAAACGATCCGATATTTATTTGAGCTATCGTGGTTATGATTCACGTATCTTTTTAAGTAACATTTTCTTTCGGTCGCGCAGAGCAGAATTCACTTCGTTATGATACGCTAAGTTTAGTCCAGAACGTTCTAGAAAGGTCGCACTGTCTAGTGACCTCGTATGTGTGACGTCGGTAAATTAGCGACACTTCGCAACAAGTTGTTTACTGTGCGCGTGAAGCCGTCAGCCGTTTTGTGTGTGTGTGTGTGTGTGTGTGTGTGTGTGTGTGTGTTATGAAGGATCGTGAATGTTCTCGAATTTTCCGACTAGTTTGTGAACTGCCTTCCATACTTTTATGAAATGTCATTTTACTAAGGATTTGGAGCTGAAGTGAGCAGCCAAATTTGTGTAGCCTATTGTAGTTTTTCTAGAAAGATTATTTTAATGAGTTTCGGTTGCGTGTTTCGTTTTGATTGGTTGCGTTGTATGATTTTCGTAGATGAGTCTGGAAATTGGTAGTATATATAAAGAGGGCGCTAGGAAAGCACGTTCGTACATTGTCTTGCATTGTCAGCCGTAGAGACACGCAGTTTATCGTAGGTACGTAGCCTGTATAGGGAGTACATTGTGTGAGATGCTGCATATGAGAAACTTTGTGTTGCCAGTGTGGACATTGCAGAATAGACTTTCATTTGGAAGTGCATTGTGTGGAGATCGCATCGCTGAATTAAAATATTGTTGGAATTGTTACGCCAGTATTGTCTACATCCTTAAGCCACGTGTGACGGATTGCAGCTGAATGAAGTTTATTTTAAAAAAACCTTACGTGCGTGCGTCTGGTGTGTTTATCATACTACGACTACGACTCCACCACGTAACATTTTGGCACCTCCGACGGGACTTCTTCAGTTGGTTCAGTGGAAAGGGTAGCAGGAGAAAACAGCCAGCAGTGAAACGCAGAGATGGCGACATCGGAGATGGAGACATTCCTGAAAATTGGAAAGGAATGTGGACTCGAATGAGCTCAACTCCTCGAGTTTGTAAAAGAGAGAGAGAAGGAGAGACTAGAGAGAGAAGAAAAAGAAAAACTGGAGAGAGAGGAGAAAGAAGAAAAGAGACGAGAGAGAGAGAAGAAAAGGAGAGACTGGAGAGAGAGAGAGAGAGAGAGGAGAGAGAAGAGAAGAGACGAGAGAAAGAAGAAAAGGAGAGATTTGATAGAGAAGAAAGAGCGAAAGAGCGTGAAATTAGGAAACTCGAAATCCAAGCAGAAGAAGCAGAAAAACAGCGAAGAGAGGCAGAGAAACAACGAGAAGAGCAGCGAGAAGAAGCAGAGAAACAGCGAGAAGAGGCGGAGAGGCAGCGACAACACGAAATTCATTTAAAGCAGATGGAGATAGAGGCACAGAGCCAGATGGCTTCTGAAGCAACAGCATTAGCCAGCAGAGAGCAAACAGCCCGTGCGCCAAAGCTTCCACCTTTCGTTAAAAACTCAGATAAGATGGACGCTTAGCTAGAGCGATTCGAGCGCTTCGCAAGTAGTAATAACTGGAAACAAGAAACTTGGGATATCAAACTGACTAACTGGCAAAGCGCTTGAATTTTACACCCGCTTACCAAGAGAAGAAGCCGAAGATTATACGCAGTTGAAAGCCGCCCTGTTGAGACAGTACGTCCTCACTGAAGCCGCCCTGGGCAGTACGACTTCACTGAAGAAGGTTACAGGCGACGATTTCGAAACTGCAAGCCTGAAGAAGGAGAAACACCCGGCCTATTCATTGAGAGAATCAGGAGCTACCTAGAGAAAAAGATAGAGCTGGCTGGTTTAAACAAAGAGTACCAGGACCTGTGTGACCTCATCATCAAAGAACAAGTCTTCAACGCATGTTCTAAGGACCTGGCCGCCCACCTCAGAGAGCAAAAAGACCAGTCACTAAAGGCCCTGGCCGACTTCGCTCAAAGATACATTGACGCCCACAACATGGAGTTCGGGTCCAGTAAGCCGCAGCGAGTGTCAGAGATACCCCGAAATACAAGCCGGTGGAGAACCTGACATGTTTTCTCTGTGGAAAGGAAGGTCACAAGGCGATACGGTGTCCTTCTAAAGATGTTCCCCGAGGCGACAACATCAGAAGACCCAACCAAGATCGTGGGATAGCAGGCAGAAGCAGTACCACGTCTCAACACAGAGCCGCCGCTGTATTAGCCAATGATGTGACGTCATCCAGTGACTTTGAGTATAGAGAAAGGCAGGCGACACCGGAGCTGATTGAATCTTTCAGAAAAAATCGACGCATCCCAGTAGGAGATGGGGCTACATTCTTCATCATCATCATCATCAGTCCCTTGCCCGAAATGGGCGCTGGGGGGACTGAAAGGCAGCAGCAACAGACAGTGCTCTCCACTGAGTTCTATTTTGGGCGGTGGCAAGCAAGTCTGGCATCTCGAGTTCGGTCCATTCTTTTATGTTTGCGACCCAACTCTTTCTCTGACGACCTCGCCGACGACTTCCTTCGAGAGTGCCTTGGAGGATAGTTTTGGACAAGGTGTTGTGTCGGGTCACGTGGCCAAACCAAGCAAGCTTGCGCCGTTTCACGGTTGCCAGAAGGGGTTCATGTGGGCCCACCAGGGAAGTGACGATGCTCCGTACATATTCGTTGGTCTTGTGCTCGCGGTACGAGATGTGGAGCAACTTCCTCAGGCACTTGTTCTCAAAGGCCTGGATTTTCTTTTCTGAGTCTGCAAGCAGTGTCCAAGTCTCACAGCCGTAGAGTAGAATAGACACTACGAGGGACTTGTAAAGCCTGTACTTGATGGTGAAGCTGATGGAGTTACTTCGCCATATCCTGTCCAGCCTGGCCATTGCGGATGTTGCTGTACCTATCCTGATACGGATCTCTGCTATGCAACTACCGTCTTTGGACAGGGTGGCTCCCAAGTACTTGAAGCTATTGACCTCTTCTAGCTTCTGGCCGTTCATGTGAATGTTGCTGCTGCTGTCGCTTGTGGTGTTGATCATCACTTTGCTTTTATCCGTACTGATCTCCATGCCATAAGACCCTGCGCTACTTGAAAGTTTGTCTGTCAGGTTTTGGAGCTCACTATTGCTGCCTGCCATGAGGTCAATGTCGTCTGCGAATCGAAGATTGCACAGGGATCTGCCACCAATAGAGATTGAAGTATGGTGGTCGTGGAGGGTTTCCTGCATGATCTTCTCCAGGAATATGTTGAAAAGGACAGGAGAGAGCAGGCATCCTTGACGGACACCGATCGTCGTCCTGAAGAACTCGCCTGACTGATTGTTAAGTAGAACCGCGCTGCAGGCGTTCTTGTAAAGCGCATCTATCATTTGGATCAGTCCCTCCTCTATGTTGAACGATCTCATCACTTGCCAGAGTCCGTCGTGCCAGACGCGATCAAATGCTTTCCTGAAATCAATGAAGTTGTGGTAGAGTTCGCGCTGATTCGCTACATTCTTACCAGTCTCAAACATCGCGCTGCCTGAGAATGAAGTGCCGAATATGCCGGTGGTGTCAGGATTCGTCGGCGACACATCAATGAGAGTGCTGAGGGACACCGGTTGTAACTGTATCATCGTGAGAGAGAATTTAGTAGCTGAAGACCAGAAGCTACATGAGTGGACAACCCTCGTTTTTGCCGATGGAAGTGGGAGAGTCACCTCACTTGCCAAAGTCAGTGTCAACACCCCGTATCTGACAGGAGAGGTGAAGGTGTTGTGTGTGAAGACCCCAGTTTATGATCTTATCATCGGAAATGTTAACAGTGCCAGAAACCCAGACGCCGGATCCAGATCCGAAGTGGAAACCTGAAACCTGTGCAGTTACGAGAGGTCAGGAAGAGGAGAGCAACCATACCATCCCTCTAAACGTGACTGACAACATACAAGCAGTAACGATGATTAGAGACACTTTAGAGGAAGAGAAGCGCAAGGTTCTGGAGCAACTGCAGAACCAGGTAGACGCGACTGTGGCCAGAGAGCGAGATGAACGGGAGGCGGAACAGCGAGCAGCCGTCCACCGTTTGCAGCAAAAACAGGCGCATACGTTGGACAGTCGGCCTAGCGCCGCCACAATGATCAGATTGGGTCGCCGAAAAGCCAGGTGATCGAGGGTCGCGAGCGAAACGGAGCTCCTCTGAGTCAGGAGATGTCAGAGCTGCAGGAGAAGGAGAGGAAGAATCAGGAGACGTTAAGAGTCCAATCTTCGGAGTTCGAGCATCAATTTGCGCCCGACTCAGAGACTGCGGATATCATAGTTGTCCAGCGTGAGGTTAATCCGTCATCAAACGAGCCAGTCCGTGACGAGCCGTGTCAGCTGCTTTGCAAAACGAGTGAAGGACTGAGGGAGAATGTTCGGGAGATGCTGGACCTGGGAGTCGTCAGGGATTCCAGATCGCCAGCGCTCGTCAGGCCGAGACCAGAGACATCCAATTTGGGGTGTACGGATTATCATACATTTCGTATGCCGACGGTGTTTGACCCAGGACCGGTGACCCTTGAACTGTGTGAACTGTGAACTGTAACTTGTGATTTAGTGTTGTTCCAGGTGAACTTTGATTTTGACTTTCGTTATATCAAGGGTTCGCAGAACTTTGGAGCAGATTATTTAAGCAGAGCATTTTGAATGAACATTTCTTACTGCCATAAAAACAATACAGCGGAGGAATGTGTGTTGGTGTCGTTACTTTCTCACTTAGTTTATGGACAAACATCACAGTCAACAATAAGAATCATTTAACGCTTTATAACAAAAACAGTACGATGTATTCTGCATTGATACAGAACACATCAAACAGAATCATCGTACTGGTCACTATTTGGCGCCTCGTATCGCATGCTGAAACCTCGGTACTGTTGCATGCTGGTCAAAACATCGTACAGCATGCTAAAACTTCACACAGGTTGAATATCTCCAATACAAATTTCACTAAAACCTCAGCATAGGCCTTGAAATGCCAACTGTTCGATTGAATGCAAAATATACCTATATTTGTGATCACATGGACTATGTATAGTTGCTGTTGAACGGCAACAGATATGTCCAATTTTTTAAACTCATTCAGCCAGACGGCCGTATTTCCCAAATTTTGGAGGTGTCATCTAATGACTATGCAGCAGTTGCAGGAGATGGATCGACCATGATAATTCAACGGCAGTGCCAGATTAGCTTGGCGCCTGAAGGCGCCAAGCTAATCTGGCACTACCCTTGAATTATCATTGTCGACCCATCTCCTGCTGCAGTGCGTCAGGGCTGAATGGGTTAATATAGAAAAGCGAGATTTTTATTGAATAACAATTAAAATCTCGCTTTTCTATTAAAAAAAAAATGGACATACTCGCTTAAATTGCCACATGACTGCGGCAGATCTGCTTGAATAGCTTGGCGCCCATAGGCGCCAAGCTATTCTGGCACCAGCCTTGAACTATCATGCTCGATCTGTCTCAAGAACTGTAATACAGTCCTTCAGAGGGCAACTTCAAAATTTGGGGATTTCGGTGCTGGGGCAGAATGAGTTAAATTCTGAAGCCCGGAAGCGGAAATAAAGTTGAATCGCTGTAGACGATACTTCGTGCGGCTCGAAATGTGCTTCCGGTGGACGGTTCTCTACCGCGTGCCTGCGGGCACGCAGGTACACGGTACAGAACCGTACACCGGAAGCACATTTCAAGCCGCACGAAGCATCGTGTATATAGATTCAGTTTTATTTCCCCTTCAAAACGGCATAGTGTGGCATGAACTTTCACCCACATATAACACAATATAACCTGTTTTCAGCAAGCAATTAATTTTGCAAGAAAAATAGACGTAAACGACAGGTGCTCTTTCAGTAGTGGTCTTGAAGGGCAGACAGTGTCACCTGTCATTAAAGGCCTTCATTTAGGCGGCTACAGCCATCTAAATGATGGTCTTTAATGACAGGTGATCTCTCTTTTAAGGACGGTCGCTCAAAACATTTATTTCTTCTTTTTGTACATGTATCGTCACATCTCTTTAACCCATTCAGCCCTGAGGCACTACAGCAGGAGATGGGTCGACCATGATAATTCAAGGGTAGTGCCAGATTAGCTTGGAGCCTGTCGGCGCCAAGCTAATCTGGCACTGCCCTTGAATTATCATGGTCGATCCATCTCCTGCAACTGGTGCATAGTTATTAGACGATGCCTCCAAAATTTGGGAAATACGGCCGTCGGGCTAAATGAATTAATAAATCTGTTTTTTGTTAGGCGTTAAATTGAAGAGTTCTTCCCCCACTTGCCCAGACGATAATACCCCAGACCTAGGATGCTTGCTTCTGAACCAAGTCCAAGTCAGTAAGCAAAAGATCCTTTGGTAGACGTCAGCCTTAGTTGGTTGTAATTGCTAAAGTTCGCCGATGCAACGGGGTTTCAATCTTGACTTGTCAGTACTCAAACCAAAGGGAATCACAGCGCTGGACAGACAACAGTTAGATCCCCTGCCCCCGCCTATCTAACTGTTGTCTGTCCAGCGCTGTGATTCCCTTTGGTTTGAGTACTGACAATTCTGCCAGCGCTAGCCTCACCTATCTGGTTTGTGAGAATCTTGACTTGACATAACTAAAACCTTTCTACTCTTTTTTTCACAATCCACACGAGCAGCAGGGGCGGATCAGTTACCTCAAGAATGTGTGTGTGTGTGTGTGTGTGTGTGGTGGGGGGGGGGGGTGTTCCAACTCTTTGTTTGGGACCTTTAACCTGATAGAAAAGGCCTCCCCGACGCTAGACTTTGCTTTCAGGCCCGAAAAAAAATCGAAAAGCGGGGGGTGGGGTTGGGGGTGCGGGGTAGAGAGAAGGAGAGAGGGCGCATGCATGTTAACACTCTCACCGTTCGCCCAAATATCAAACAACGAGAAGAGAGGGGGGGGGGGGGGTAGAGAGAAGGAGAGAGGGCGCGATAGGTACGTGTGTGAAAACTCGCCAAAATTTCAAACGTGAGGGAGGGGGGACCCCTGGAACCACCCCCAGATCCGCCCCTGAGCAGATACACGTAACCAGTGCGTTACTGTCTCTTGCGCGCAGCTAGGCAACAGATCTCGTACGTACAAAGGAGAAGAAGAGCAGAAAAGTATTTCATATTAACGTAAAATTAAAACTTCATGACTGTTGCCATTTTGTCCGATTGCAACACAAAGTTATAACAAAATTTATAAAATAAAGGAGATATTGAGAACTATTAACCCTCTAATGCCTGGAGCAAGTAGCTTCAGTCTGGCACTATCATGAACCTGTCTGGTGTAGTCGATCGGTCTCCCAGGACACAGACTGTTTAAGTGCCAGAGAGACCGGCCTACCTATCTACCACGACGCGTAATGACGAAATACCCCTAAAAAGACAAATCTGAATTCCTACGTGCGTCACTTGTTTTCTGATACGTACCGTTAAGAGGGAAGCATACATAAAAAATAACCCAGTGGATCACCCACTCACGTACAGAAAGCACAGACAAAACTCCCATCTGCAAGAGGTATAAATCCTCGCGAGCCCCCGCACCTGCGGGAGCTCATGAGAATCTGTGTCTCGACAGTGATGGCCGCTCGAGTTGCTTTTATGTTGATATGCTTATTAGGAATGCATCCACTTGCCAAGACGATAATACCCCCAGACCTAGGATGCTTTCTTCTGAACCAAGTCAGTAAGCAAAAGATCCTTTGGTAGACGTTAGCCTTAGTTGGTCCTAATTCAGCCATTGCTCACATCGGCCGAAGTCGGCCGATGTGAGCAATGGCTGAATTAGGACCAACTAAGGCTGACATCGGCTCAAGGTCCTTTCTTTCTTTATTAAAACTGAGAATTGTGTCATATTTTAACTAACTGCTAAGCGATATGCACTGAATCCACGTCTCGCGAGATGGACTGACCATGACAGCTCAAGAGTATTGTTTGACGGGTGGCCTGATGCTTCTCCACTCTCCACCGTCTATCACCAACCCAGGGCTCATTTTACTTTCAAGGTCAATTCATCGATGCATAGATTTTCTATGTCTCGCCCCACACTATCGCGTCTGTAAAGGTCTAGATCCAATATAAGGCAGAGCGGTATATAGCAGTGACGGATCATATGATTTGCTATGGGAACGGGCCGAATTTCAGTGACGTCACGATCAGACACTGTGGGGCGCACCATGGGGATGGAACATATTATGCTCAATTCTAATCAGGCATCAGACAGCGTCATGCAGCCAGTGAAACTGCCTGTGGCATGACACATATATCTAGGCCTTTGAATGTAGAGCCAGTAGTCTGAGCAATAACCTTCATCCACGATGTAATTTCCGTCCGACAGTGTCCAAGCGTGTAGTGATGCCACTCAAAATGCTGAGTGGTGTAACATGACTCTTAATGTAGTATTTAACCCGTTCTGTGCCAGCTGGCACAGACTGTGTCAGTTCTGCAATCTTCTGCAGTCTTCTGCAGTCTTCGTTAATTCAACATGAAGAACTCTAGCTGTCCCAGGAACATGGATTCAAAGTGGTGACATCATGAAGCATAGATCTTCATGAGCCCCCGCAACTGCGGGGGCTCATGAGGATCTACACCTTTTGCAGCTGGGTGGTATTCAAATTTTCTTGGCGCTGAAAAGGTTAATTTAATTGGTTTACATGTTTTATGTCATACATACTATGTGACGCGTAAAGTGATCGTACATTACCCATCTTATTTGCGTCCTGCTTTGATGATTTATGTTTATGTTTATTTCTAATCCCTAACGTCTTCTTTTATGAGCTGTGAGCTGTAACAAGAATATCCCTTTTGGGACAATAAATATACTGAATCTTTAATCTACCATGTCATCGGGCATATGATCAGACATGGCTCCTCTAACGCAACTGTACGGCACTGCGTTGCCGTGGATTTAGGCCTTAAGAGCTATATGAGAGATTCTTACGCGATCTGAACAAGATGCAATGTGCGCCTTGTGTTCAGACCGCAAAAGTGTCTCCCTCTGAACAAAATCAGCCATGTGGTCTTTGTCTCTTGCCGGTCAGGTAGATTTTGATTTCCCGGTCCGCAAAACATGTTGGGGCCGCCGTCGGCCGCAGTGGGAAAGTGCGCGGGCCCACTGCGGCCGACGTCGGCCCGAGGATCTTTAATTACAGACTATTCAGACTGGAGAATAACTATTGACACTGCACAGTTAATAACTCACTGAGTAACAAGATGAGTGTGGTTTGACTCCTATACTGTGCGCTAAATGGAGAAAACCTGGATCAGAAAAGTCGGAACGGTTTTGGACGCGGCAATGTAAAACAGGGCGAGAGAGGTTCACTTTGGCTCATGAATGTTGATGGAAAATTTGTGTTCTCTGACGTTTTTTCTTTTCTTTTCTCCGATTGTGATCACACAGCGCTCGATTCGTCCGCTGGAACGCAAATAAACACACATGCACATTATCCTCTTTGCCTTAAATGCATGCTTGGACATTACGGTCGAACTGCACGTCATTTTCAATCGTCAGTACCTGCCTGGCATGTAGTCGGCTAAACAGCGTTGTTTTTATGCCTACGTCACACGACCAAATCTCAAGCGCAAACCGTACCATGTGACCTCACTACAAAAACCTTTGTAGCGACTAATGGCGCACTTTTTGTAGCCCTCTTTCTGACGCGTCATGGATGCCACTTTTGTTCTATAAAAGATCACCAAATGTTCTAAAGTACAAAGTTACTAGTGTTGTTCGAAACAACAGGCACACTACTGGCGACGGCAACGTCATGAAAGATTTTAAATTACGTCATAAGTCTTTTGTGTATAAAGGAATATTCCTTTGGCGTCAGTCATGTCTGGCGTGATCCAGTTTGGAAGATTTCTTCAAGATTTCTTTTAGGGAAATAGTGGAGGAATGAAAACAAATACGTTTACTGGGGCTTACTGAACGGACCCTTGTAGGCCTTCTGGGTACAATGCTTCATTTGACCTCCCGAAGGCCTACACGGATCATTGTAGCAAACCCCTGCTACCAAAAACTTGTATTGTTTTGAGCTAGTTTCGACCCCGAGCAAAAATCTCGCTGAGGGACAGTTGGTTGACAGTTGCAGACTTGGAAAGTTTCCTGCAGCTGGCGTTACCTCTCCGAGCACTAAAGAAACGCTAAAATAACGCTAAATAAAGACGAAAGAAATGCTTGGTCGTAAAGTTAGTCAAATAGCACAAATGTGCATAAAACTAAAAATCGAATGCTTGATACAAGTGACTGTGGGCGTTTTCGGCGTCGCTGGACTAAAGTGCTATTGTGGTCTATGATTTTTTTACCGTACTGCTGTACACAGTAAAGCTAAAATTTACAGACCAGCACACAAAAGTCCGCCAACGCTATGATACAGCCAATCGCAAACTAGTTAGTACACAGAGGTGAAGAGCATAACCCCTTTAGATGTCGTCGGCGGTTTTTGTCGCGATGATTCCGGTAAAAAACATCGCGACAAAAACGCTAACGAGTACGACAGCTAACCGGTTAGCGTGGGTGTTGAATTACAGGAAAAATACAGTAGTACTGTCTTAGCATTACAGTAGTACCAATGATGCAATGACAAAAACCAGGAGTGTGTGTGTGTTTGTGTGTACGCATTGGCGCAAAAGGCCATCAGGCCGACGTCAGCCCGATGGCCTTTTGCGCATTGGGTATGTGTGTGTGCGTGCGCGTGGCAGCGTGCGTCGCGTTTGTGCACGCGTGCGTGTGGGACGTGGATGGAACGTAGGTGGAATGAGGTGTGGGAACGATTAAAGCAGCAATCGACTGCCACACTAACAGGGAGGCAGAATATTTCTGTGTTGCGACCCGACTCTTTCTAACAATTCTGAAAAAAGACAGTTCATTATAACACTAAAACTAAGCACCCCTCCTCCAAATCCATGAGACCCCCCCCCCCCTCTCTTTATGTTGGGAGCTAGGGGTGGGGATCAGAAAGAAAGAGTAACAGTGGACTGGCTCAAAGGAAAAGAAAATCCGCTGAACCCGCTCCAAAACAAATCATGCATTCTATCAGTAGCTTTTTTTTTTTTTTTTTACTTTCAGTAGCAGCATCGTCATCGTCGTCGTGCTTTCTGTTAGTAGTATTTTTTTCCAGCATTATCATATCGTCGTCATCATCATGATCATCTTCTTCTTCATCATCAACATCATCATCACCATCATTATCATCATCATCAACACCACCACCATCATCATCATCATCAGCAGCAGCAGCAGCAGCAAGAAGAAGACCGCATGCCCGTGAGTGTGACTGCGTGCGCGGAGCGAGCGAGCTTTTACTTCCTTGACCGCATAGGCGTGGGATGATCGTTGCGGAAATCGATCACCTCTGTCACACGGGCAGTGGGAAATGGCACGAAGTGCCATTTTCTACTGCCCGTGTGACAGAATTGGTCGATTTTTGCAACAATCATCATATGCCTGTGCTCCCGTGGCTCAGGTGGTCGCTTTTGTGGCGAATAGCCCAAGCCTGTGTGTGAGCGTAAGGACGACACTGCATGGGAGTCAACTCTTTAAGGTGGGGAGAGGGGGAAGGCGTGGGGAGGGTGGGGGTGGGTGGGTGGGAGGTGTTGAGGACGAGTAGTGCGCAATGGAAATCGCAAGAAAATGGCCACAGATACGAGGGAGCGGGTCGCGCTATCGATCTGTCAACCGCACTTCCGTCTGCAAGAGGCGTAGATTCTCGCGAGCCCCTGCATCAACAGGGGCTCGCGAGAATCACGCCTCTTGCTGCCACCGGCCAGCCGCATCTACGTCCTCAACAGAGGGAGCGAGTGTGTTTAATAGCGAGATTTATATCGATTATTCCGAGCCCGCAGTGATTGCTATTGTAATGGGGAAGCGGCCATGGTAAGCCAGCCTTAATGCTAAAACTAGCTTCGCGCCGTCGCTGAATCAAAACCACGATGGCCAGAGGAACACAGATGCAAACGAGGGGTAGAGAGCAAGAGGCATAGATCCTCATGAGCCCCTGCATGCTGCAAGGGCTCATGAGGCTCCGTGCCTTTTCCGCCGGGTGGAAATGCAAACCTTGCTCGACGGACCGTGATCAGGCTGGACTGAAACAGCACGAGACTCTGAAGTCTATGACCGAAAAAATGGCTATGTTAAACGAGTCTTATCCATTGTCACAAAGAGGCCTAGACCATCATGAGCCCACACACGCTGCTGTAGATCCTCCTGAGCCTACACAGGAGCTCATGAAGCTCTACGCTTCTTGAAATCTGAAGATGCTGCTTGCGGTCCAACACTGTAGTCCAGCATAATTGTGCTGAGACGTCCGCACGGCTCAGTTAAAGCGGGAGACATCCTATATAATACAGATGACGGTATTTCGTCGAACAAGGATATTATATGCTACGCTTCATACAGCCACAGACAGAAGCAGTGTGCTGAGAAACCGGTGCCGACTAGGATCTATACGACTCTTGGTAGTAGATGAAGGGAGTTGGTCTACAGGTTTCCTCGACGACTGATGCTGAAACTGACAGAATACCCATCCATCTTTTTCATCGGTAAGGTTTCAGATATTCCACTCTGGGAAGGCATAGGACCCTCGTGAGGATCTTTGCCTCTCGAACGGAGTTAACATGTGTGCTAGTCTGTGATTTTGGACCTTACGGCTTTCAGCCGTAAGATCCAAAATCACAGACCAACACACACGGGCCAGACAGTCCTAAAGCTTAAATTGACAGGAAGCTTACCTCTCTCGGATCAGTCAGACTTGAAACATTCTGCCTTTATTTACGTCAAAAGACAGTATGTTCATTTTTGAGAAAAGCAAGATTTGCATTGCGTAACGATGAAAATCGTGCTTTTCTCCAAAACGGATATGCCGGATTTTTTATTTTTTTGGCCATAGAACGGCAGAATTTGGAAGCATTCAGCCGAACAACTGAGGCACGTGTGTGAGCGTTGAGAAGTGCAGTGCACAGTGTGTGTGTATGTGTGTGTGTGAGTGTCGTGTGAGTGTGTGTGTGTGTGTGTGTGTGTGTGTGTGTGTGTGTGTGTGTGTGTGTGTGTGTGTGCCCGTCTGCTTTATATTGGACCCAACAGCTTGATCTGCGCAGGATATTCGGTCAGGAAGGAACATGCATAGCATACGCCTGTGAGGGACGCCGAGTAACCTCGTGACATTACGATGGACGTTTGTAGTTCGTGATATTTGCTTCACAATATTTCTGGCACTTCCCCTTGGGGGCCAAATCTGGACTAAGAACCGACCGTGGAGGACCTGACATTCGAGCGTTGACATTTCAATGATTTGCAGTAAGATGAGGTCAATACCCAGTAAACAAATGTCCTCGGGCCCACAACGGGCGCAGTGGGCCGCCGTGGGCCCGAAGGCGTTTGGTTACTGGGGTACTAAGGACTAGTAGCTACTAGATTCAGTTCCGTACTAGCAGACGAGTCAGTCTCTCTCACGACAAACCGTGCTACGAAAAAAATCCTACAATCCGATAACAACATGTTCGTGGCGACAAAAGTGTCATGTTGTGGATTCTCGTAGTTAAAGAAGAAATGTCTGACGCTTTATTAACTCATTCTACCCCAACAACGAAATCCCCAAATTTGGCCCTTGTCCTCTGAAGACTGCACTCTAGTGCAGGACACAGATCGACCATGATAGTTCAAGGGGGATGCCAGAATAGCTTGGCGCCCATAGGCGCCAAGCTATTCTGGCATCACCCTTGAACTATCATGGTCGATCCTTATCTTGCTGTGGTGTGTCTGGGGTAGAATGAGTTAAAGTGCAACATAACTGTGCTAAATCACAGATGAAAGAACGTTGACGCGGTACGCAAAAAGTGATCATTTGAATAGAAGTGTACTTTTGGCGTACTCCCCAAGTGGGCCTATCCTGGGATTACGGGCAGGCTCGCAGCTTTGCGCGGTCCAGTTTGACGTTGCCTGGAAAACGGCGGAACTTCGGCTGGCCCGGGAAGCTAGTCCACTCCAGCAGCAGATGTGGCAGTCAGCTCGAACATGACAGCCAAGTTCAATGCTAAGACAGCTTGGCGCCTGGTGACTTCATTCTAAACTGTGTCCGAGTCCACGCAGACTGGAACCTTAAAAGCACAGTAATTTCGGACACACTTTGGAGACTCGAAATTAACAGTCTTCTTCTAAGACCTTATCAGCATCAACACAAAATATTAACCACTAAACTGCCATGGCAAAGCGAACGCCATCCAGCTGCAAGAGACATAAATCCTCATGAGCCCCCGAGGTCGCGGTGGCTCATGAGGATTTATGTCTCTTGCCTGTGTTCTTTATGTCATTTTTGTCGAATGTCGATCAGTGTGCAGTCCTGTCGTGGTCACTGGCAGTGAAGGGATAAAAACCACTACCCTGATGTCAAAACAGACCTAAAACTTTGACACAATGGTGGCGGGCACCGAGATGGACGTCCACTCGAGAACCGAAGCCTTGCAGCAAGGCCGGCCGTCAGATCACGCCGAAAACTCCCATGTAGCTCCAGACAAAATGAAGGACGCGGGAGCGACCTTGGACGACCTTAACGAGGACATGGAGCAGACGACACTTGATGACAAGGACGGAGGTTTAGATTGGGAAGGGGAGGAGGAGATAGAATTGGAAGAAGAAGACGAAGAAGAGGATTCGCCGATTCCTGTGGACCGCGGTTGGGCTTGGATGGTCGTCGTGGGTGAGTACTATATTCTCCTTTATTTAATTGTATGTTTTACATTACATTTTAGTTTATTGCAGTAACTATATTCGGGACATTAGAACGGATAAGATAATGGATTCTAATACTAGCAATGCTACTAGCAATTATGCCACGTGCGGGTAAAAATCCAACACAAAAGAGTAAGTGCCAAGTATATGCGTGTAAATTGCCGCAGTGAAAAGACCAATGGGTAAAAAAAAAAAAAAAAAAACAAACCCCAACACGCCTCGGAATAATAAAGATAAGCATATGTGTATTAATATAATAGTAACAGACTAATGGGATACAACAGTCTAGTATTATTTTGCCTAACCACACCTACCCAATTCCTTCAGGTTTTTTTCAGGGCATTGTTAAAATCTAAATTAGCCGTTTGTTGTCGGTTGCGACTTTTGTCTCGAAGATTCCTGCAGGAATCATCGCGACAAAGTCGCTACCGACAGCCAAAGGGTTAACCTCTTTGTACACGAGGCCGTGCCGGTGGCTGCGTGCACGAGGGGAATAAGCGTGAAATGTGGGTTTTGTGGGCAGGTTGTTTCGGGATGCACGTGCTGGTGGTGGGAGGGGTCAAGTCCTTCGGCGTCCTCTTCGTGGAGCTTCAGCACATGTATGACGTGACAGCTCAACAGTTGGGGGTCGTCCACGGTCTGGCGTCTGTCCTCATGATGGCTCTGGGTTAGTGTAATTGTCTGTTTGACTCAACACTCCCTCACAAACCACGAACTCATCCCTCCCCCCTTTCCTGACCCCACTCCCCCCCTCCCTCCCCCCATAAAATTCTCACCACTTAAAAGGCTCGCTGGTTTTAGCCTAAGTGTGTTCACCCCTAGGTAGGCTGTCGATAGCGCTTTTGTCGAGGTGATTCCTGTAGGAATCATCTCGACAAAAAGCGCTACCGACAGTCAAAGGGTTAGTATATGAGTGTATTATGTAGCACGTAGCAAACCGCGACAGAAACGCTCGTGTTATACAAAATAGACAAAAACAACATTTAGTGACCATTTGTCTCTGATATGCTGTTTCTTTCTTCGTGTAGTTTTTGGCAGTGGTATTGGAAGAGGGCGGGGTAGGTAAGGGGACGGAGGGGCGGTTGGGGGTGGGGGGCGTACATCGCATTGCCAAACTTGCCCTATTGACACCATCACTGAAACATATATCAAGCAGCTAATGTATCGCTATCGTTGTTTGTTTGTCTTGTTTTTCTTCCACAGGCCCTGTGAGTAATGCTCTGAGTGTCCGCTACTCGTGTAGGTCGGTGGTGTTCGCCGGAGGTCTGCTTATTGGCACCGGATTCGTCACTTCCGCTTTTGTGCCGTCCTTCCAGTGGCTGTATTTCACTTACAGCAGTCTGACAGGCAAGTGCTTGACCCACACCGGTCGTCACCCTCCACCGATGGTAGCTAATCGAGGTAGGCGACCAGTGTTGTGCCTGATCAGTGAGCAAATGGTCCTCGGGCCGACGTCGGGCTATACGCTGCCACTGCGCGTATCAGCAGATTCAGCCAATCATGGGGATTACTGACGAACGTTAACCTGGTCAGTGCTGAAGAAAATGTAAATACCACCCAGTCGCAAAGAGGTATGGATCCTCGTGAGCCCCCGCATTTGCAGGGGCTCACGAGGATCTATACCTCTTGCTGACACCATTTGAATCCGTGTTCCTGTGACAGTCTAGGGTGTTTTGATGTTGAATTAACGAACATTGCATGAACACAGTCGAGTCTGCCTCAGCTGACACTGAACAGGTTTATCTAGGTCATGGTGATCATGCAGTTTGCAACACACGGCATTCAAAGATGTAGTGCCATTTTCGTTTAATTTTTGTACACTTAAATTTTGTCTTTTCTTTTCCATTTCGGAAAGGGGGGGGGGAGGGGGAGGGGTGGGCGGGGGCAGTATAGATGGATGTACGATGACCGTTCCCGGGTGGTGCAGAATAGCTTGGCGCCAACTACTCTGCACGACCTTACTTAAGCGGGAGTGAAGTCTTCAGAGGGCGAATCCCAAATCTGAGAAGTAGAGAGTTCGACCATGACAGCTTAAAGGGTGGCGCAAGATAGTACAGCACTACCCTTTAAATGTAGTGTAGTCTCCTACATTAGGGAATCCTGACCTTCAGTGTATCCCCAATAGCAAAACCTCTTCGGGCCCACGACGGCCGCAGTGGGCCCGCGCACGGAGTGGGGCCGTCGTGGGCCCGATGGCCACTGCTTACTAGGATTTCCCTTGTTTCAGGTCTGGGAGCTGCCCTAGCCTACGCCCCTAGCGTGGTAATGGTGGGCCATCACTTCACCAAGAGACGCGCCCTGGCCAACGGTATCTCTGTCTCGGGCAGCGCTGTCGGCTCCTTCGTACTTCCGAACCTCATGCGACACCTCCTCAACACCTACGGCCTGCACGGAGCTCTGATCATCATAGGCGCCATGATGTTTCACGTGTGCGCATGCGCCGTGCTCTTTCGACCCCTGTCCAGCTACAGGAGACGGGAGCCAAAGCCAAGTTCTGGCGAGAAGGAGCAAGGTTTTGATTGTGAGAGTATTGTGAGTGGCGGCAGTACAGACGAAAAGAGCGTT
This sequence comes from Semisulcospira habei, assembly GCA_036245525.1. NCBI lineage: Eukaryota > Metazoa > Mollusca > Gastropoda > Semisulcospiridae > Semisulcospira > Semisulcospira habei. Next base: position 56,170,082 of record BTPG01000007.1, read on the forward strand.
CAGCTTCAGGGCACGTCCGAGCGGAGTCAAAGCCTGAAACTGAGAGGATCTGCCTCTGGAGGTTTAAGAAGAGGGCAGGGTGCCAGAGGCAGGCCAACAGATGATGAGACAACCGTTCAAACGTCTTTCCCAAACAATCTAATCATTAACCCCCTTGCGCATGCAGCCACCGGTACCGTGAACAGTACCTGTGGGTGCATGCACGTGGGGGATCACGATGACGATGGCCCGCAGTTTGAGAGGAACGACTGCAATCTCAGAGGCACCACCGTACAAGAAATCTCCAGGAACCTTCAGCGCAATGACAGTTCTATAAGCGCAGCCAGCATCAGGGCTCAGTCCGGGAGCATCAAGCGATTCCCGACCGTCAGCCGAAGCAACACGGACACCCGCAGCGGCAGCTTGAAGATGTCCTTGGGGAGAGGGATGGAGAAAAAAGCTATCGGCAACGTAGAAGCGCGAAGCGGCAGCTTGAAAATGGTTCTGGGGCGGGGGATGGGCAACAAAGCCACCAGCAGTTTCAAGCGCAGAGCCTACATCCGCGGGACTGGATCTCTGGAACGACACCCGAGCGCTCTGTGGGATGCGAGACTGCCTGGCAGCCACGGTGGTGGCCCACCTCAATCCGCTACGCACACTGGTTACCTCCCTCGATCCGCTACGCTGTCGCGTAGCGGATCGAGGGAGGCAACCAGTGTGAGTGGCAGCTTCAAGGTTCATGGCGATTCTGTGGAGGCGTCGTCCGCTGGCTCTAGACTCCCCGGCAGTTTTAAGGGTCACCTCAGACGTGGTCTGGAAAACGGGAGCGTCCACAAAGGGGAATCGTTTGAAATGACGTCTGTCGCTAACAACTGTGAAGGCCACGAGCAAGAAGTCTCCGAGTCGGGAGCATTGCACGGCTTCAGACCCAGCAAATCAGATTCCTCCTCCTCCAGTAACCCGAAGCGGATCGGAAGCTTCAAAGCCGTGGACATAGTCAACCCGATAAAGTTCATCCAAGAACGTAAAAAACTCCTGCTCGCCAACAACCTCCGGTACATGTCCGAGACCGGGGACGTCTCCGCCACAAAAACAGATGCACCTTGGCCTGATGAAAAAGCGCCTCTGAAGCGGTTCTACTCCGTGGAAACTGGCCCACGAGGGGTGGGAGCACCTTTGCACGAGTTTTATTTGCACCGGAGGATCAGGCAGATTTCGGAAGCTGATTCGTGGCGAAGTGAGTCGTCTGTGTTCGCCAGCGCGGGAGACCTGGCCCTGGCTTCGCTGCAGAATATTACAGAGTCGGCGGTGGAGTCTGAAAGCGATGATGTGTTCTCTACCACGTCTAAGGGCAGTGCCGTGAAAGGGTTTCTGAGGTACGTATGACGACGCTGGTTGATTGATTGATTGATTGATTGATTGATTGATTGATTGATTGATTGATTGATTGATTGATTGATTGGGAGTTTAACGTCCACGGCAACGGAGTGATAATAGACGGTGCTACGGGACAGGGTCATGAGGACAGCTATTACCTGTGAAGTACGACCTGAACATTGTTCAATACAAGCGAACTGCAAGTGTGCCACTTTGATTTACCTCTCAACGGGCACGCTGTATAGAACAAGTCTGTCCTTTTTCCTGGACGCATTTCTTTTGCTTGTCAGTATGCTAATATATAGTTCACTGCACATTTTTGACTGACAGTCAAAACATTGGTTACCTCATTTCTGAATACTGTCCGGACGATAATTCTCTGGTTAAGAAAGTGTAACTGTTCCATATTCTACATAAAAAAACTAAAACATGGAAACTATTGACTTAAACAAACATTCTTTCAGATTGTCAACCAAGACTGTAGAGAAGGGGACAACCAAAAGCGCCAGCGTGCCCTTATTTGACTGGTCTCTGCTGGTCAACCCAGTGTTCCTCGTGTTCTTCTCTTCGCTCATCTGCATGAACTTTGGCTATCCCAACGTCTTTGTAATGCTGCCTTCGTATTGCCAGGTTTGTACACGCACATATCTCTTTATTGTCTTCGACCCAGTAACGTGCGCGGGCCCACTGCGGCCGTCGGGTGGGCCCGCAGTCGTTCTGCTACTGGGGTCGCTATTAAAAATGATTGCTCACAGAGTAACAGCTCGATTCCTGGGTGGCTCGGTGGTAGAGCGTTCGACCCGCGTCCGAAAGATCGTGGGTTCGAACCCAGCTGGGGTCAAAATTTGTACAGACCTCTTTTCGGTGCCCCGTCTTTGAAATCACCTTCTTGGTGGACAAAAGACGTTAAGCCCTAAACGTTTAACGTTTTCGATTCCTTCACTGGGCCGTCAGGCTTTGCAATAATGGTCATTGAATCACTGAGTATAATCCAATGTAATTTTTCCTGCGATATATACTGAAGAGCAAACGAAATGCAATATTTTTGGAATCTTTGGAAACATTCAAGTGTTTTCCGATGATCCCAAAAGGGTCGCATTTCTTTTGCTCGTCAGTATTATGTAGTCTTCAACGCACAGCTCTCAAATACGGGTATTTCGACATTCAGTTCAAGCCTGACGTATTTTTGAGCAACCACCCTTATGAGAGACAACATGTCATTAAAAGACCATCATTTAGGTGGCCGTGGCCGCCTAAATGATGGTCTTTAATGACAGGTGTCACTCTGCAAGACCACCGTTATGAGAGACAACATGTCATTAAAGACCATCATTTAGGTGGCCGTAGCCGCCTAAATGATGGTCTTTAATGACATGTGTCACTCTGCAAGACCACCATTATGAGACAACATGTCATTAAAGACCATCATTTAGGTGGCCGTAGCCGCCTAAATGATGGTCTTTAATGACAGGTGTCACTCTGCAAGACCACCGTTATGAGAGATCGTCTTTCATTAAAGACCATTATTTAGGAGGCTGTAGCCACCTAAATAATGGTCTTTGATGACAGGTGACTCTTTTTTGCTCTGCAAAACTTCTCTTGAGAGAGCGCCTGTCTTTTTATACCACTTTGTTGTCTTGCAGAAAGAGGTGGTTAGTCAAAACAGGTTCTACTATATGTATAGCACCGTGTTGGTAACCAACCCTGACGCAGATGAAACATATTCAGGGAGTCATGGGAATGACTCAGACAAGATTTTTTCTGGTAGCATGCACTTTCACCGCCTTACTCAAGTTTACTGATGTTTGGTTCCTACTGATTTAATTTGCCAGGAAGTCGGACTGGACAAGACATTCGGTGCCTTCATGGTGTCCATCATCGGTCTGGGAGACCTGGTAGGACGCCTTTTCATTGGCTGGTTCTCCGACCTTCACCTCTTTCCCAGAAAGGTACAGTACTGCTGTCCAAAACATTATTAGATCTGTAGAAAATGGTGACAGCTCAGATGTAACTTCAGCGACTGAGCACGTAGACGATAAGAGTGTTATACGAATGAGTTGGGGACCACATTGCGCGAAGGCAATCGGGCCGACGTCAGCCCGCGCCGTTGGCCCGCGTACGGCTTTACGCGGGCTAACGGCGGCCTACGTCGGCCCGATGACCTTTTGCGCATTGGACACAGTTAATACTGTGCGCTGGTGCGCGATTCATTCGGGACGTGCCGCATGCGGATACGCGGGAAAAGCCGGCCGAGTATTCGTATGCGGCACGCCTCGAATGCGTCAAAATGATCGTGGTAGGGCCTACATGCACCAGTTTACTTTGTTATCCAGACGAGGACTCGCATGGGGGTGGGGGTTGGGGGGGGGGGAGAGGTGGATGTTGGAGGGAGGGTATGTGGGTGGGTTGGTGCAGTATTTCTGCCCAATAAAATGTGAAAAGACAAAAACGCTCCAGCGTGAAGACACTAATTGCCCATTTTTGTGAAACGCGAGATTTTTCCATTGTAATACACCGGGCAGATTCATTATCCAATTTAGCCCCGACGCACTACTCCAGGTTTGGAAGACCGGCACCATCGTCAAACTTCCGAAGAAAGGAGACCTGGGGAACTGTAACAACTGGCGAGGCATCACCTTACTATCCCTCACCAGCAAGATCTTCAGCCGCATTCTCCTTGAACGCATTACGACAGCAGTGAATGGCATCCTTCGCCGGGAGCAGGCAGGTTTTAGGAAAGGCAAGTCCTGCATTGACCATATTTTCGTACTGAGACAGATCCTTGAGCAGTCTAACGAATGGAATGGATCCCTCTATGTGGTCTTTGTAGACTTTGAGAAGGCCTTCGACAGTCTGCATCGAGACTCCCTTTGGAAAATCCTGCGATACTATGGAATCCCCCAGAAACTTGTCAACGTCATCAGGTCCCTGTACAAGAATTTTGAGTGCAGAGTCGTCCACAACAACCAGCTCACCAAACCGTTTAAGGTGGAAACCGGAGTGAAACAAGGATGTATTCTTTCGCCAATCCTATTCTCAATGGCAATTGATTGGATCATGCGCCGCACCACAGAGGGAAGGAGGCAGGGAATTCAGTGGACGCTGACCTCAATGCTGGATGACCTCGACTACGCCGATGATATCGGGCTGCTGGCAAGCAGAAACCAGGACATGCAACAGAAGACACAACAGTTGACACAGTCAGCAAGCTCCATAGGTCTCGGGGTCAACATTAGGAAGACTCAAGTCATGAGGAAGAACACCATAGTGGGCGACCCAATCACCATCAATGACCAACCTCTGCAAGAGGTGGACGAGTTCACGTACCTGGGCAGCAAGGTTACCACAGATGGAGACTGCACAAGGGAGATCACCACAAGAATCAGCAAAGCCAACCAAGCCTTCGCAATGCTGAAACCCATCTGGAGGACCACAAGCCTGAGCATCCACACCAAGCTCCGTATTTTTAAGAGCAACGTGCTGAGTGTCCTTCTATATGGGTCAGAATGCTGGAAATCCACTACCGCTACGGAACGCAAGCTGGATGTCTTCCAGAACAAGTGCCTGCGACGGATCATGAAGGTCTTCTGTCCAAACATGATTACAAACGAGGAACTACGGAAGAGAGCAGGCGCAGACAGCATCGCTGAAACCATCGCCACACGGAGATGGAGATGGCTAGGCCACGTTTGCAGAATGTCACCTGACTCATTACCAAGGGTGGCACTGAGATGGACACCACAGGGGAAGAGAAACCGTGGGCGACCAAAGGAGACGTGGCGCCGAACCGTGGAGCGAGAGCTCAAGAACAGAGGCCTTACTCTGCAAACAGCACCCAAAATAGCAGCTGACAGACAAAAGTGGCGCTCCCTTGCCGTCGCCTCAAGCACCAGACGGCGCAGAGAGGACTGAATGAAATGAATGCACTACTCCAGGAGATGGATCGACCATGATATAATTCAATGGTAGTGCCAGATTTGCTTGGCGCCGGATGGCGGCTAAGCCAATCTGGCACTACCCTTGAATTATCATGGTTGATCCATTTCCGACAGCTTGTACTTAGTCGTTAGGTGACAACTCCCAAATACGGCCTTTTGGGTAAATGAGTTAACCCCATGGCTGCTAGTCCTCACGACTGAATTTCGCGTCTGAAATGCTGCACACTCACAGAAATTTGCGTTAAAAACACAGACGTACATGAAACAAAAATTGACAGAGTCCAACAAGAGATATAAATCCTCATGAGCCCCCGCGACTGCGGGGGCTCATGAGGATTTATGTCTCTTGTAGATGGGTTGCGTTCGCCTTGCCCCGGCAGTTAAAGTTGTTAACAAATTTCTTACCTTCTTGTTTCCCATCCTACAGTATGGATTCATGGCCAGCATGGCGGTAGCAGGACTACTGTGCACCATTTTACCTCACACGAAGACTACTGCGGGACTCATAACCTTCTGTTGTTTCTTCGGCTTTTTCGGCGGCTGTTTTATCGCGCTGATTGCCGTGATACTGGTGGACTCGCTGGGAAAGGAGCGCCTGGCGACGTCGTTTGGTCTGGCGAGTGTGGCCATGGCCGTGGGCATTTTTGCTGGACCTGCGATATACGGTAAGAACTGCATCAGAGTGTGTATCTTTTCTGAACTGCCATACATGGATTCCTCGACAGATAGAGCTGATTTTGTCTTATTTTATTTTATTTTATTTTATATTATTTCATTTCTTTCATTCATTCATTCATTCATTCATTCATTCTTTTCAATTACCTAGTAAATTAATTAATCAAGCCTTTATTTGTTTATTATTTATGTATTCATGCACTGCTGCTGCTTGGTGCAGTACTCACAAACCAAACAGATGAGACATGCAAGCGGCATTAGAAAAGGATTAAGGGATCAAACCGTATGTTTGTCCATCAATAAGGTAATCTCCCTTGGTATGTGCACTGCCGATGGGAATAAGTGCGCATGCACCTTCTACAGAATACTCACAAACCAGATGAAGCTGAGGTGAGGCTAGCGCTGGTAGAAATAGTACACATATCAAGGGGAACTACTCAACTCCCGATAGACAAACGGTTAGGTCCCTTGCGATGTTGTTTTACCGTTACGAGAGATCACCTGTCATTAATTATAATCATTCAGGTGTCTATTTAGCTGGTAACCTAAATGATGGTTTTTATTGGCAGGTAACGCTTTTCCCCGTCAATACTTCTTTTCAGATCAGAGAGCATCTGTCTTTCAAAGCTGTTTTGTTGTTGTGCAAAACAGGTCCTACCGTATAAGCTGAGCACCGCTGACAGAAAGCGGTTGAAGTTCACTATATTGAAGTTGCCCGTTCACCCCTTGAAGTCATGACCTCAAGGGGTCGAAGGTCAACTTCAATATTTGTATGCTGGTCTGTGATTTTGAACCTTACGGTCTACACTTTTTTTTCTATTAGTTTTACTTATCACTAACGGGTTAATGTGATCAGTCCTGTTTTATCCAATCTAGGCGGCATCCACGACAAGACCGGCTCGTGGGACATCGCTTTCCTGGTGTCCGGTCTGATGTCTCTGGTGGCCGCGTCCTGTATTCTGATGGAACCGCTCGCGCAGCGCAGAATGGACAGAGCCAGCAAGCCCGACCGCCTGCAGGATGAACTTCTGTGAAACACGATGATGCAAAAATAACCTGACCACGGACCCCCCCCCCTCCCCCCCCCCCCCTCCCCCCCCCCAAAAAAAAAAAAAATCAGAATAAAAATAACCTTGCAAAGCGCCCGCATCAATAGCTGTGGAAGTGTCGTATAGCGTTGCCGCAGCTATTCATGTGGGGCACCTTGAAAGCGTTAAAAATATCACGTAGGTGGCTGCAGCCACCCAAATCATGCTCTTTAACGACAGGTGACACTTTTTGACCCTCAAGACATCTGTTGATGGAGCACGTGTCTTTTGAGATCGGTTTTTGTCTTGGCTGCCCAAAACAAGGTTCTACTGTATATGGTGAAGTCAATTCCCTCTTAGAAAGAGAATGAATAAGCATGAACCCAAAATGAGGAATATCTTCTAAACGCAATTCTGCAATATTTGGCCATCAGACTGTGCAATGTCACATACAATTGTCAAAAATAAAATGTCGAAGAGGTATGGCAGATCTAAGCATAAATGCACAGTAAGAACAAACGTATTCTTTACCAGTTGCTACTGGCATTGTAGTAGTAACAGGAGTGACTGTTATAACGACCTGTTCCATGGCGGACTAATTCGCCGATACAATGTTAACTAGCTTCATCTAGGACTGTTCTACCCTTTTTTTTGACAACTCATATGATTAGGCACAAGCCGGGTACCAGAAGTTTTCCATTGCCTTTAGAGCAAAACGGAAGGAACTCTTCTGTGTACAAAAGAGACGAAGAGCACAAAAGTCTTTCATTTTACGACATTGAAACTTCATGATTCTAAGTTAGCCTTTTTGCCCAACGCTTTTGTAAGACATAATTAGAACGTTTATAAAGGAGACATTGTGAACTCTAAACCCAGTACTGTCTGGACTATATCGCATTAACCTTTTTTTAGCGCCAACACCCTACAGCAGGAGATTGATTGACCATGATAATTCAAGCGCCAAGCTAATCTGGCACTACCCTTGAATTATCATGGTCAATTCACCTCCTGCAAGTGGTACATAGTCGTTAAGTAACACTTCCTAAATTCGGGAAATGCGCCCACGGCGCTAAAAGGATTAAAGTACCATTATGCATAAATCGGAAGACACATTTCAACACCATTTGTGTTTGTTATGCCTTGTCGACACACCTAATAAATTTTAACAGCAGTTTGGACGCGCAGCAAAAGCACACGCGTAATCGCTCTTATTTATTGTGCGCTGCCGTAAGCGTGTCAATCTATTTTTAGCTGTTTCTCGTACTGAAAGCGTTGTATTTCTAGATCGGAGCGGAGTCGTTGTCAGGTTACTTGATATAAAGATGGTGTGTGCTGAACTGGATTCTCCTGGGTCTAAATGAACCATAACTAGACCTGTGTTGTTTTGTAACCATCTGTTACAGAAGCGTATCTTTGAGCCTTTAAGCTTGAATGGACAAATGTATGCATACCGGTTACTCCTCGCGGTAGTGAGGTTTGGTTTGCAACGGACGACTCCCAACAAACGACTTGTACCACAAGCATAGAAAACACTCCAAGCATCTCATAAGAGGCATAGATCCTCATGCGCCCAGGGGGCTCATGAGGATCTATGCCTTTTAAATATGTTCGGAGTGTTGTCTATGCTTATAGTAGATGCTAGCTGTCCACCGTGACTTCGCGCTCGTTCGTTGTTGGGGGGGGGGGGGGGGGGGTTGTTTGTTGCAAATAAAGCCTCACTATTGTAACGGTGACAGGAGTAGTCTGTTCCTTAGCTCATTCAGCCCCGACACACACAACAAGACATGGATCGAGCATGATAGTTCAAGGGTGGTGCCAGAATAGCTTGGCGCCCATAGGCGCCAAGCTATTCTGGCACCACCCTTGAACTATCATGCACCACCTGTCTCTAGAATTGTAGTACAATCCTTCAGAGGGCACCTTCAAAATTTGGGGATTTTTCGATCCTGGGGTAGAATGTGTTAACTGAACGTCCTTCTCCATCTCAAATTCACTACTTGTTTTGCGAAGCGAATAAAAGATCGTTCATTGCGATATGCGCTGTGTTTGATGCGGTGGACTTTGACCGAATAAACTCTGGCGCACAACGGCAGGAGACAGTTCGACCATGATAGCTCAAAGGTGGAGTCAGAATAGCTTGGTGTCACGTGTGTGTGTGTGTGTGTGTGTGTGTGTGTGTGTGTGTGTGTGTGTGTGTGTGCGCGCGCGCGCGCGCGCGTCTGTGTGAGCATATCAGCAAGTCGCTATATCATTCATGAATATATTTTGTGTGTGTGTGAATTTAAACTGTAAAGATGATTTTAGTCGGTGATTGTTCACAGAAAGATAAGGCAGTTACGATTGAAATAATTAAGGCAAGGTTTATTAGCTACAAACAACGCAACATATAAAGGAGTGAGCACATGAAAGATATGCTTAACTTCAGTAATCCTTGTTTTATTTCACCCATTCAACCCTGACGCACTACAGCAGGAGATGGGTCGACCACGATAATTCAAGGGTAGTGCCAGAATAGCTTGGCGCCTGACGGCGCCAAGCTAATCTGCCACTACCCTTGAATTATCATGGTCGATCCATCTGCTGCAACAGGTGCATAGTCGTTAGATGAAGCCGCCAAACTTTGGGAAATACGTGCGTCGGGCTGAATAAGTTATGAGAAATGTACATCATCTATGTGAGAAGAGAAAAAGAAAAAAAAAAAAAAAACAGATTCGGAATGATAAGGAAGACTATCATTCACGGTAATATCTACAGTAGAACCTGTTCTGAACAGCCCCTTTTTGGGCAAGAAAAAGTGGTCTCAAGAGAAGTCTCGAAGGGAAAACGTGTCACCTGTCATTAAAGACTGTCATTTAGGTGGCTACAGCCAACTAAATGATGGTCTTCAATGTTAGGTGATCTGTCACTAGGGTGGCCGATGGAAACAGGTTCTGCTGCGCAAGTAGCAGTTTTAGGGGACAATTCAACAGCTCAAGTAATGAAAATAAAAATTGTTTTGTTATATACATTGAAATTTGTTTGATATCCGTCTGCTATTTAGGTGAGTGTGTCTGGCACACAGATTTGGTGCTTTTCTTCTCGCTTCCTTGACAACGGTTTGTTAACCCCTTCACTGCCAAGAAAAATCAAACGCCACCCAGCCGCAAGAGGTATACATCAGCTGCGGGGGCTCATGAGGATCTATACCCTTGCAGAGACCAGTGAGAGTCCTTTGGATTGTTGTAACTGTTGGTCGTCGCATGGACGGACACAAGTTTCAGGGACAAATATATACTTTCAGTGGCAGGGTAAGGGTTAACCTCCCTCAGCCACTGGTTTAGTAAAGAGTGCCAGCGCTGCGTCCACCAAGGGGTTGGTGTGTCCAATCAGCTCGTTTCAATTCAGTTCAATTCAATGCAGTTCAACCCAGTTCAGTTCAGTTCAGTTCGGTTTAATAAACTTAGTTCGACAGCCTGAATGATAAATATTAAAATGAACAAAAATGATAATGAGCAATCTTAACCCATTGAACCCCAAGGCCGAATTTCCAAAATGTTGTAGGGGCACGACCATGTGTAAGCTGCAGGATATGGAGAGACCATGATAATTCAAGGGACCGTGATAATTCAAGGGTAGTGCCAGATTAGCTTGGCGCCGTCAGGCGCCAAGCTAATCTGGCACGACCCTTGAATTATCGTGGTCGATACGTCTCCTGCTGTAGTGCGTCGGGGCTGAATGGGTTAATTAAAATCTAATTATGTAATTATGAAAAACAACAGAATATTAATAAAACATACGTACAGACATATATTCTTGTCCCTGTAGCACACACTACACAGCATTAAGTAGGCCTATATACAAGAATTAATCCCTATACGAACATTTTTGTTCCCGAAATCGTTGTTCATTCAACGACCAAAAGCCAACACCGTCCACGAAACATGGACACAAAATGGTCTCAACATGAGGCATAGATCCTCATGAGCCCCCGCTGTCGCGGGGGCTCATGAGGATCTATGTCTTTTGCAGTTGGGTCGTGTTCATTTTTTTCCTCGGCAGCGAAGGGGTTAATACAAGGAAAATAATACTTCCCAAGTTGTGAACATAATACTGGCATTATCACTGGTGAAAAAAAGTTATCGCGCGCGCGCACACACACGCACGCACACACATACACACACACCGTGGCACACACACACACACACACGCACGCACGCACGCACGCACGCACGCACGCACGCACACACACACACACACACACACACACACACACACACACACACACACACACACACACTCTCCCACTCCCTCCGTCAGAAACACTCTCTCTGCTCCTTCCAGTCCGCCCTCAAAACTCACCTCTTTCAACAGTTCTAGCACCATACCACCACACTCCCCACCCCAAGCTGACTGTCGTAATGTATTTCACTATTTGTGGTACGTGAGTCGTTGTCTAAACCGTGCGCATGCGTGCGCGAGTTGTGAGTGCGCGCTTAGAGTTATAATTATTATAAGATAAACGCATTATAAATACCGTAATTATTATTATTATTACACTCAGGAGTCTTTAATAAAGCAAACAACAGTATGAACAAAAGAGAATTTTCGTCTGTACGTCTCACACACTGGAAGACGGTATAACTCAGCTGCCAGAACATCGAACATTGCTATCCAAAATACAGAAGGCCTTTTTCAATATTTGTCTTTCTCATTACAAAACACGACAGGCGCCTGTGGTTTTCACCAATGATTTTTGTATGCTACCCATACGAGCCTGTCCAGCGCATTAACAATTTATTTATTATTTATTTATTTATTTATTTATTTATTTATTTATTTATTTATTTATTTATTATAATTTATTTTTTTCATATTTTATTTTTATTTATTTATTTATTTATTTTTAGTCAAGTTGGTAAACCGACAGATACAAGACAGAAAAGACGGTACCATTTTAGTGAAAGATTTATAAAATCAAAAGCCAAAATTCTCTTGTCCACTGAAAACGATTTAGATTTACGTAAAAAATACAACCGCTGCTGTCGTCTTTACAATGACATCGGTGTGTTTCATTCCACGTGGGTTTGTCGTCAAAGACAGTACCCAAACACGTTCAGTGCCAGCTGAAGCAGACTGTGTTTCTAGAACCGTCGTTAATTCAACACCAAAACTCCCTAGATGTCCTGGGAATGATGGATCCGAAGTGGTGTCAGCAAGAGGCATAGATCCTCATGAGCCCCCGCAATTGCGGGGGCTCATGAGGATCTATACCTCTTGCAGTTGGGTGGTGTTCAAATTTCCTCGGCACTGAACGGGTTAACTCATTCAGTCCCAACACACCACAGCAAGACATGGATCGAGCGTGACAGCCCAGAGGCGCCAAGCTATTCTGGCACCACCCTTGAACTATCATGTTTGATCTGTCTCTACGAAACTGTAGTACGGTCCTTCAGAGGCCGACTTCAAAATCTGGGGATATCGGTACTGGGGCTGAATGAGTTAAGGCTACGGACAATCCCCACATCTTCTCCATGTATGACAGAAACCTCAGAAAGTATTGTCGGCTTTCTGCGTTAGCTTGCATCAGTTTGGACATTTAGAACTGGGAGGTGAAGCTTTCCCAATGCGCAAAAGGCCATCGGGCCGACGGCGGCCGCCGTCTGCCCGATAGCCTGTTGCGCATCGGGTTGGTACTCCCAGTATGTCAGTTTTGACCTTACAGGTAGATATTTTGCGTTTTGCGTACAACCTCCGATACAGTGAACTTTGGACAACAAATTGCCAGGGGACCCTAACTCTTTATTTTTACTATTTCCGCAGTCTGTAATAAGCGAAGTAATTTCAATAGAAAGAGTGCTGTCGGGGACCTCTGGAAAAAGTGCGGTAATATCCGACTTTTGTTATAACCGACCTTGTTATGAAATCAAATGAAAGTGAAAATGTATTTCTGAACGGAAGAAGCAGTTGCTACTCTACTAAAAGTACAAAGATACTAACTCACATACATACAAATTACAAAATTGCACTGTATAACAAGTCGTTGAAATAATTGATGAAAAACGGAGATCACCCTCTACAATGGCTGCCATTTAAAGTTAAAAATTAAATTAAAAAAATTAACATATTACAATGAACTAACAGAGATAACAGAGACGGTCTATAGTTCTCAGTATCCTATTTTGATTTCATCTGTTACACAATGAATACACATGTAATGATGTTCGTTTCTTCTGCGGTTCTTTCTGTACGTGGCTGCATGCACGGTGGGTAACTCGGGCCATACAGTTCATCACTTGCATATCGCGGTACCCAGAACCTTTAGTCAGACCACGCGATTCCCAAACGCGTTACTGCAACGTTGAATTCACATAGACTTGTAAGAGAGAGAGAAACAAAATATGGCCATCGGGCCGATGTCAGCCTTAGCTGGTCCGCGCTCGGCCGTGCGCGGGCCAGCTCACTGACGTCGGCCCGATGACCTTTTGCTCACCTGGCGGGACTGAGCCAGAGCGCGCGTTATCATCTCAGGCACCGCAGCATACTAGAGCGTGTGACAGGCTGACCCGTAGTTTCAATTGTTTTCTTCTTTCCCTGGAGCAAGTCTCGCCACTTAACTCATTCTACCCCAACACCGAAATCCGCAAATTTTGCCGTTGTCCTCTGAAGACTGCACTCTAGTGCAGGACACAGATCGACCTTGATAGTTCAAGGGTGATGCCAGAATAGCTTGGCGCCCATAGGCGCCAAGCTATTCTGGCATCACCCTTGAACTATCATGGTCGATCCAGATCTTGCTGTGGTGTGTCTGGGGTAGAATGAGTTAAGGGATGCAGCGAGGAGTCGGACAACGGTCACGTAGCCCGATCGCAGGGCTAAAATGTCCGATCAATGTAGCTGCCTACAGGTCAAATGTCCCGTTATAATTGCCTGCAAGCTGCCGGTGGCCCGGTCACTTTTCTGATGTCTTGGACGTCGCCGTTTTACGTAGCACATCAGCAGTGTAAAGCTACGCTTCCATAAGCACGAATCCGATACGAATACAATCCGAACCGCGATGCTGTGATACAATTTTCCTTCAAAAATTGCGCCATTTTCGTTTGAAGCCGGATGCGAATTCGAGTGGGATAATTATGGAAACATACAAACATGAAAAGGCCTTGCGCGAACCTTTCTGTTTTGGGCCCGCTTCGGATTCAGATCGGGTTCGTATCGGATTCGTGTTTATGGGTCGCCGCCTTTTGGCTGCATTGCAGGCAGTGACCACGCACGAAACACTGTCTTCTGTGTACAATATTACCATTGCTGCCCCTGTCTCGTCAGCCATTCTTTGCCATTCCCGTCGTCTTGCGCACATTTGCGTCTTGTTTTATTTTGGATCCGTGATGTCGCATGCTATTCCATGATGATCTACCATACTGACGAGCAAAATAAAACCGCGACATCATCCGAGTCACTTCAGTGTTTCCGATGACTCAAATGATGTCGCATTTCTTTTGCTTGTCAGTATAGTATTTCTAAACGGCGGACATGTGTCCTGTCCATGTTGGCGAACCCAAGATTGGTGTCCCATCTGCGGAAATGTCTAGTTGCATCGATCCCTGCCAACTCCCATCACTTACGTGCACATTTTAGCCGATAGATTGATACACTGGTTTTGCGGGCAAGGCGTCATAACGAAAGGGACTAATCCATTTCCACATTGAACGTACGTCCGGCAGTCTTGATAGTACGGATGAAGCAGAAAGTCACCTTCCTTTTTTCCCGCGCAGAAGTTCGCTATTAAAAACAGACAGATACAGAACCGTAAAATAGGGAAGTTGGTTGGTTGTGAACGTCCCGACAGCAGCAGGACTTTATCATGATGTGCCTGTGCTTCTTGTGAAAAGAAAACTGCACAGAATATTGCACAGCCGGTCTAATATGCTAAATAATCCTTCTAGGACGCTGCAATTTAATGCAATGTAGTAACCTAGTTTACAAAAAGAGTACAAAAACATTACAATTACTGAATATTACAGTGAAATGATATATAAAAAATGCATAAACCGCAAACACATGACATCTCTTACGTGCAGCAGACACTTTTACAACACACATCCAACATCAAGGACTGGAGGCAGCGCAGACAGTACAAAGAATTTTAAACAGGAAAATACAGGTGAATGGACCAAACATACACCCAGAAAACAAATAAAAACGCATCCTGTGGGCCGGCTGACCAGGGTGACCCTGGGAACTACAAAGTAGTTAACCCCACCCAAATCCCCGAGGGCAGACCGGGGGAGGGGGGTAAAATAGGAAGGGGGGGGGGGATTCCATGTAAAATAATTTTAGCACGCGCATGGGTGAAAGTTGGCAAATACAATTAGTAATTATTTAAATTACGTAAGCGGATATGTTCATATTTTCCAAAAATTGGACCACAACTTGTGCTAATGGCAAAAATAAACTGATGACCTCTAGTTTGCACGAGAAGACACAAAAACTTCTTCCCTTTTGCTTGTGTCTACCGACCAACTTCAAAATACTAAAGATTCCAAATGTTTTTGCATTTAAAGTTATTTTCCCCAGGATCAAGCATCTCAACACAGTCAGAAACCTGTCTGCAACAGATACTGCTGACAGTATTATGTATGGGTCCTTTGTGTATTAACTTAGAGCTTTATGATGTAAATACAATGCCAAATGTCGAAATTCATCATTTGGTGGGTGTGTTGTTTTTGTACCCGAGAGCGCAGATTATCGTCTGCATCGACCTCGTTTTGAATTTGTGCATATTTATTAGCCTACGTCACAAGGCAGAACCCGGTCAATACTGCAGACGAGGTCATCGGTGTGGTATACACACATGTCAGTGTAAACATGTACTGATGTTCTTCGGCATCCCTTTGACATAATTTTCCACGAGAATATAAAATAAACCTTCCATACTCGCTATGCTGTCAAAATCAATGCGGGTTCCGCTTGACCAGCTACCCGGAGTAACGATCGTGCTGGGGGCGTGGCTTGTTCGACTCGGTCTCCGCGCCAAGCGACTTAGTGAGCCAGCGTCCACGGTGCCTAGTTTGACCTTTGATCCTTTATCCCTCGGAAACACGAAACATAACAGTGGTATTTATACCCACTTTCTGCACTGCAATTTCACATCTCACACATCGAAGTCCACGTAACTGAAAGCATCTCTGGTAACGACAAATGCACCATCGCAGCAGAAACACTACCTCTGTGAATCGAGTGAATGAGAGCCCGCACAGACAAAAACGTGTCACGACCAGCGATGTCAGTGCCGCAATTTTGACACACACCGTAGTTTTCAAATACTTGAGTGCAGCATAAAATCTGTTGAACTAGCTCGTAACTTTATGATAAAACAGGTTTAAAATCTTGCGAAATCAGTAAGAGATAAATTCTACTGAAGATCATGAATTCTGAAAATCACTAGCGCTCGCGGAACTATAGGGAGATCGACAAAGACCGTAGCCGGATTACTTACTGATTCACATAGCAAGAAAGCGACAAATTCCGGATGGGCGAACAAGCCAGACTCTATATTCCCTTGTCCGATGTCAATTCTACTTAGGGGTATTTTGTATCTCTTTCTCTTTCTTCTCTTCAATTCCGAGTCTGTAATTGTCGGCCGGCGCAAGTCGACTGATACTTTCTTTTTTTCTTCGCTGGTTCATCCGCCATCTTGTCTCTGATTGGTTATAATTATGCAGATGACCTAAGGTCGTATAGAATAGTTATGACGTCAGCTACCATCGCCTATCACAAGCAATCTTTTGATAGTGTCCAGTCAAAAGATTCTGGTGGCCTATTTCGCTTTGAACGGACGAAATAAAGCATTTGGTGGGACAATAGTCTAAGTGGGTGTGTATACTGAATCCCAGTAAAAAAAATTTGCGAACTGAAGCATTAAAAAAGGTCAGGAGTGCCCCTTTAATGTTTTCGGGCCCACGACGGCCGCAGTGGGCCAGCGCATGGCTGTGCGCGGGCCCACTGCGGCCGTCGCGGGCCCGAGGACGTTTTGTTGCTAGGGTTATTCTCGGGTTATAATGTGCTCGACGTTTGCCTATCTTTAATCTTCTTAGCATTTCGCATTACGGGCACTGCGTGGTGTTAGAACAGTGGCCGTCAGGACTACGCACTCTGCTCCATAGCACCAAAGATCCTACATAGACTATTTAGGATCTTTGATAGCACTACGTTTGATAGCACTACGGCCGTTACATCTGCGGGTTAGCGACACTTAACCCTTATCATTCGGAATACATCAGTGTGTAAAATAAGTTTGACTAAAATAGTTCAAGGGTAGTGCCAGAATAGCTTGGCGCCTCTAGGCGCCAAGCTATTCTGGCACCACCCTTGGACTAAATCCATTGGTCTATATCCTTATCTGTAAGTTCTATAAATTAGCTTGCATATGGCAGTGTACAAATTTGAAGCTTTTAGCCGCAGTATGAAATGTGTTAATGTTAGCGACAAGTAGTACCAGCCATTGCTGCGCTATTGTTAGTGATCGTAGTGCTATCGACACGCAGTACTAGCGCTCGTAGTTCTATCAAATTTAAATCCCAAACTCCCAGAACTAAATAACTTCCATTCGATCGAATGGAAGTCATTTAGTTCTGGGTGTTTAAGAGTTAATTCTGTAGAGTAGAAGTCAATTAGTTCTGAGCCGGTTTCAGAGTTAATGAAGTCTGTCGGGATGGAAAGAAATATACTAACAAGGAAACAAACAAACCTGGTACTGCAAGAATGACCTGGCAGGATTCCTCGTAGACGAGAGAAGCGTTGCTGGGGTGGGTTAGCTGACAGCAAAGTTCACTACCATTCCAGCCAAAGTAGCCCTGGGCGTCCAAAGAAGAGTTTCCGCTACTTTCGCAAGACAATGCAGACGACCTGCAATCACGGTCAGAGAAACGAAGAAGGTAATACACTGTGGGTTGGCCCATTTGCTGCTAGAGGCCATGAATGAAATCTTTCCTAGATCTTTCGCACCATCACGTGTTATTGTAATTATGTCGTGAAGGGAAGGCTCCGATAGGATTTGATATTGTAACTTGCAGAAATGTAGTTTTTTTTTTCATATCGATCGAACCAGCTTTACCAGACGTAATCGATATGGAAAATATATTTCGAGCGATGCACGGTCCAGTTAACACAAAACTCTGATAACACAAAATGCTGGTTAACACAAACAGTGTTTTCCCCCCGGATTTTGCTCACCTCTTGGAGTTCTTGTTATCAGGACCTGACTGTACTTATTGGCTGTGTGACGTAGGAATGAAATCGAATTTAACTGAACTGCTCTCTCTTTCTCTCTCTCTCTTCACTGAATAAAAACGTTTCATCATCATCATCATCATCTCTCTCTCTCTCTCTCTCTCTCTCTCTCTCTCTCTCTCTCTCTCTCTCTCTCTTTCTCTCTCTCTCTCTCTCTCTCTCTCTCTCTCTCTCTCTCTCTCTCTCTCTCTCTCACACACACACACACACACACACACACACACACACACACACACACGCACACACACACACACACACACACACACACACACACACACACACACACACACACACACAGAGTAAGCAAAGGTCCTCGGGTCCACTGCGGCCGTCGCGGACCCGAAGACGTGTTGCTACTGGGGTTTCCGCTCCCTCACTGTATGGCATCTGGCTGCTTGCGCTGATTTAACGTGAGTTTGGTGCCGTCCGGTTTCTTCAGCAGCCAGGTGAAGCTGGCTACGGGGTTGTAACCCATGTTGGACGCGTTACACACCGGGTTGAATTCGACCGTAGTATTTTCCACAATTGTCTCCGGGACAGTCAGAACAGGCTTGCCGGGCTTACCTGAAGCGACAGACAGTACACAGCGCTAGCTGACTCCCTGGGTTCATCTCCCTGGGTGGTCAGCGAATCGAGGGAAGAGTAAAAAATCCGGGACATCCTATCTCCCCAGGAGCCAAACGTCTTTGGGCCCACTACGGCCGCAGTGGGCCCGCGCACATCCGTGTTTGGGCACACTGCGGCCGTCGTGGGCCCGAAAACGTTTTGTTTACTAGGCTGCTACAAAAGCTGCCAGCTTTCCATCCTGTCCACACAGTTTGTGTGAACATTAGTCTAGCGTTATTTTAGACTGATTACATTGTTCTAATGTTTGCATTCTAACGTTCAAGTAAAGTAATTCTGGTCGTTTGATTAACGTCATTTTAACGTTTAACTAGTTAGAAAACAAACGTTAGAAAGAGGAAAATCAAATTAACAAACTCCAACGAGAAAAAAACAACAAACTAACGTTAAACTAACAAAGAAACTAATCATAGGTCAAAGTTATTCTAACCTAGCAATGCCACCGCAGTAGAGACGCGCGACACCTCCTTCGCTCCATCGCGTACGACGCAGGAAAACTTCCCGGCATCTGTGCACGTAACTGCCGTGAAGTTCACCGTCACCCGTAGCACGTCCTCTGCACGCATATCCGCTGCGACGGAGACTCCCCGCAGCGAAAAACTGCCTCTCGCTTCTGTGATGTTGTAGACTGCAACGGCCGTGTCGTTTCGGAGGACGTCCACATGCGTGAAAACGCTGGAGTTGCGAACGCTGCAGTCAAAGGAGAAGGGCTTGCCTATCTCGGCTGTGAGTGTTGAAGTTAGTATCGAGATAACTGGAAGAACGGTGACCTTTTCGCAGACGGGCCCGTGTACAATGGAGCTGTTTGGAGCTGTAAGGCTGCAGCAGAACTCAGTGTTGTTCCAGCCAACATATCCGTTCAGCTCAGTTTCTTTAGCTGTAGCAGTGCCAACAGTGTTGCAGTCTGTAAATTTGCTGTGCAAAAAAAAAAAAAAAAAAAAAAAAAAAAAAAAAAAAAAAAAAAAAAAAAAAAAATAGATGGACTATAATGTCTTCTCTAGCTTGTATTATTTATACTTACAATTAATTAACTAATTACTTAATCAACATTTTAGTTACATCATGTTTTTGTGTGCTAGTTTCTGTTTGTTTCTTTGTTTACAATAAAACATCTGTAGCCTAGCTCTAAACCCCTTGTGCATACAGCCAGTAGTAATAAGTATGCCTGGAGTATGTATATACCAGGGGGTGAGCACATTCGAGACGTGTTGCATTCAGATACGCGTATCCAATGCGGCGCGTCTCCAATGAGTCTAAGGCCTGTTCAAAAACATAGAGCTCTAAGACAAAATCAGAGCTCTATGTCTCTATGTTTGAACAGCACCCACCCACCCACCCCCCACCAACACACCCCTCCCCCCCCCCCTCAAAAAAAAAAAATAATAAAAATAAAAATAAAATAAAAAATAAAAGAGAAAGAGAAACCAACAACAACTACAAAAAATTGGCAGCGGTCATCATCTACAATGACAGTTCAAGGCTGCTGGAAGCAGGACGCGTGCCGCAGTGATCGCGGCGATTGAGCGAAACAGTCCCTGTATATATTGATTAAGTGGCTATGGAAGATATTCTTTAACTATGTGCATTGTACTATTGGCCATGTCCCTTTTTCTTATCTTCTTCAATTTATTTCACGATGGGAATCTGGATATATATATATATATATATATATATATATATATATATATATATATATATATATATATATATATATATATATATATATATATATATATATATATGTATATATATATATATATATATATATATATATATATATATATATATATATATATATATATATATATATATATATATTATATATATATATATATATATATATATATATACATGATCATCCCCATACCATATGTCATAGTCTTACCGCGCTAAGCTTTCTGGTATAGCACGGCCTGTAGTCAGTTCGCCGCAAGCTACATGATGTGTGACTGTTCGCAACAGCAACAAAAATTCCACCTTTGAATGGCGAAAGTTCACTTTCTACACGTAAAAAGTCCACGCACAGTCAGAAATATACTAATTTCCAAATTATTTATTACGAAAAAGAAGTTTAGATTGTGCAGAGTACGTAAGAGGTCTACATACCGAAATACCATAAGAATGCGAGCAGTTAGTAGTGACAGGCCACGGAACGCAGAGCCATTTCCGTACTGTCCAGTCTCTTAGCCTTAGTCAGTCCCAGTCATCCCCTAATATTTCAGTCCCCTAAAAAACTCTACCGCCTACCAGCTGCACATTTGCCATGCACAAAATACAACAACAAGAAACAGCACATTAACTGTCTCATTTCTTGGCTATGAACCTGATTCCTTACCAACCCCACACCCAAGCACAGCTGAAATCCGCAGCGTGCCCCTCAAATCACTACGTCAACGGCAACTCAACATAGGTTCACAATTGTCCACTGGATAAGCTCAGGATGGTATGAATCAAAGCACCAAACATGTCTCCTCTTATCTAACCAGAAATTTCCAGCAAATTCCAACATTCAGCCCTACTACAAATTTTCAAACAAGGCAAAAAGTTATTTTTAAATACACGTTGTTGTTTCATAAATTGCAAGGTAAATTTCATCCTATTTTTGTTGTTGCGCAAAATGGACATTTGTTACGAATTTTACTTGTTGATTGAACTGTTGAGTTGGAGTTATTGTGTACTATTTACGAAAATAAATGCGTCGCTTCTCTTCAAAAGATTGCTTCGACCTACAAATCGCTATTCTGCTGTTGTAAAGGCGGAGTGTTCGTATACTATCATTTCTAGACAGACTCAGTCTGCGCGAGGTGACTATGGATCAAACAGCTGCAGAATTGTCAGCCGTGATAGTATACGAACACTCCACTTCTATGGTAATATATTCCCAAACACCTATGATATATATATATATATATATATATATATATATATATATATATATATATATATATATATATATATATATATATATATATATATATATATATATATATATATATATATATATATAATAGCTGTTTGGGAATATTCATGCACTAGCCTCCCCTCTCGGAGGGAGGACTGGATATTCTGCAGCAGATTGCGGGGCGCCTGGGGGTAGTCCCTATTGCTATATGCAGTACGTGTTCAGTGGAAGGCTAAAAAAAAAAAAGGTCTGTCATTCCTTTTCTCCCTTAATCCAGGGGGAAAAACGGATTTGTTCAATAGCATCTCCGTTGAAAGGTCCTGGTAAATCAAAGTGGCACAGTTGGAGTGCGCCTGAGTGATCAGTGTTCAGGTCGTACTCCATAGGCAATAGGCAATAGATTTCCCTGTCCCCTATAACCCGCCCGTCAGGGCCGTCTATGATCACCTCGGTGCTGTGGACGTTAAACCCGAACTAACCAACCAACCTTTTCTCCCACTACCCTTTCTTTCTAGATCTCGTGAGTGATGCAGTCATAGTAAACAGGGCAGCTGATGTGCTGATGACACAATGCAAGCTTACCAGCCTGGAATTCCATGGCGTTAGCACAGCAAGAGCATTCTCAGAATTTATTGAAAAATTACGTCCCTTGGAACTATTCTGATTGAGTGCATTTTTTGGCTTTGGGTGACGCCTTTGTTATAAGTAAAGAATAAATGCACCACAAAATTGCCTAGATGTTCCCTTTTCAAAATTAGTCTGTCTTCTTCCACTACAACACCTCATAAAGCTTTAGGGATGCAATCCGCGCTGTGATAGCGGTGCTACCAGACTTTCTGGAGGCGGCTTCTAGTACATGCGTTGTGTTTGCAATTTCAGGTTTCGCCGTATGCCTACCCGAAGAGCCACCCCCCCCCCCCCCCCCCCCTTGGGGCAAAACAGGTCGGCGGCAAAAACAAAAATCTTTCCAGCAGGTCCAAGATCTGTTTGGGAATATTCATGCACTAGCCTCCCCTCGGGGGGAGGACTGGATATTCTCCAGCGGATTGCGGGGCGCCTGGGGTAGTGCCTATTGCTATATGCAGTAGGTGTTCAGTGGAAGGCTAAAAAAATAGTTTTGTCATTCCTTTTCTCCCACTACCCTTTCTTTCTAGATCTCGTGAGAGATGCAATCATAAAAAGGGCAGCTGATATATATATATATATATATATATATATATATATATATATATATATATATATATATATATATATATATATATATATATATATATATTCCCGTAGGAATCACCGCGACAAAGACCGCTACTGACACGAAAAAGGTTAAAAGGAAACAGCGTGTGTGAAATAGTCTTTGACTTTGGTCCAAAATTACAGACAGGCGCACTTTTTATCATTGTTCATGTGACCATACCACAGCTACTGACCTTTGAATGTCACCGTGAAGTGTCTCTTTCTTTCCGCCAGGTAGCTGTCGAAACAGGTCGAAGGTCAAGGCCGGATCGTAACTTAGAGAGGACGCAGTGCATCTTGGGCCAGTCGTTGTTAATATTTCGACTATGTAGCTTGGTAAGTCTATGGTTGGTTTTTCCGCCCGATCTGCAGAAGAAAACAGTAGAAAGGAAAAATAAAAATGATTGTCTCTTGTCTCGATATAGGCGTGACGTCACATAATCGCAAAGAAAGAAGGCAAGTGGTTTTTTTTTTTTTTTTTTAAAACTCATGGAAAGAGTTGACCAGAATGCCCTTTGACACGGCGACGTCAGAGTCATAAGAACGTCATCAGACAGACTTTGTCTCAGTCTCTCCTTGTGAACCTCCTGCTGTGTAGAGTCGTATGAAGTGAGGTTAAGTATTTTTTTTTTTTTAAATACATTATTTTTAGCACATGATGAAATAATAGCGGACGGGAAGGGGGGGGTGGGTGGGTAGGGGGGATGTTGAACCTGCACTGATCCAACTTCTGTTGATTTGTACTAAAACGCTTAGCAAACAAACAAGTCCACGCGGAGACATGCACCAAATACAAACTTTTATGTCGTGGGTGGGGTTAGAGGGGGTAGTAAGGGGATTATATGACCGACGAGAGAGAGAGAGAGAGAGAGAGAGAGAGAGAGAGAGAGAGAGAGAGAGAGAGAGAGAGAGAGAGAGAGAGAGAGAGAGAGAGAGAGAGAGAGAGAGAGAGAGAGAGACAGAGAGACTCACGTTTGACAACTAGCGTCGCACTCGTAGTACTTTCCGCTGCATCTTTCTCTTTGGCAACACACCTGCACGCGTCAGAGATTACCATTTAACTCATTCGAGATGCGCTGCATCCGGATACGCGGTTTATGCTGCGTATCCGAGGCGGCAAGTCTCGAATGAGTTAATACACGTTAAGTTTAGAGGGGTGCCGGTTTAGTCTATAGTGGAACTATCTTTACTTTTGGACACTTGTTATTCAAAACCTTTGATTGTCTGTCGATTAAAACAAGCATTCTTCCTGTATCAAAACACGCCAGATTCATATTTCGGAGTCAATCATTTTGGCCGAGTCGTTGCGTCGCGGATGGCGTGTGGCACAACGCGCGCTGGTGATTTAAGTGCGCAAAGGGCCATCGGGCCAAAGTCAGGCCTCAGGTGGGACCGCGCACGACTGTGCGCGGGCCCACCGGCTGGCTTGACGCCGACCCGAAGACTCTTGCACACTAGACCGGCTGACTCGGCGAGAGCGTGGGGGTGACTTGCGTGGAATTATATTGTACATAATTATATGTAGCTAGGAAATGGGATAGAAAATGGGATGACCAATCAGCTATTTTCTTCTCGCTGATGCAATGGCAAAAATGCAGCTATCCAGTGCGCAAAGGCCATCGGGCCGATGTCGGCCGCCGTTGGCCCGCGCACGGCCATGCGGCGCGGGCTAGCGGCGGTCGACGTCGGCCCGATGGCCTTTTACGAATCAGTTGGGTAGCTGTGTGGTGTCATTTAGGGGCACTAGATATTAGGTGGTAGACAGCTTGGGCAGGGCGAAGCTACGGAAACACTGTAGACCGGAACTGACCTGTAACTCCCGGCATCTGCACAAGTCACGTTGGTAATCGTCACAGTGACCCGGATGCTGCCGCCGCCGCCGTCACTTCTGCTTCCGTTGACGGACACCCGCGGATCTGAAGCTGTCCAGTTGAATGTTGAGACCTGCAGACTTGCCAACTGCCCTCTCGCTTCGTGGATTAACTGGACAGACTCCAGTCGTGTGACGTATCGGACATTGCACACCAAGACTGCAGTCTCGCCTATCCACGCTGACCAATTTTCCATCGGATCAACCTGAAATTAGGAATTTTAAGAACATGAATTCAGTTTATCGCATAAGAGCATAAACTCATCTTACTACAATTTGAATTTAACGGAAATGAGTTAACCTCATTGTGAACGCGGTTAGTGATACAATGATGCTTGGGTGTAACAGCCAGACTATGCTGGAGACTGATTCAGCTTTTTCAAAGGTAACTTCAACGTTTTGATACACACAGAACACAGACTCTCCACTGACCCGTTCCGCCGACAAGAGACAATACATAGGGTCTGGGAGGTTACGTTTACGCCGAACGACTTCCAACAACGACCTTGTAGGCCTGAGGGAGGTCAAAAGTAACCATTGTACAAATCAGGGCCTCGGGGTGCCATGGTTACTTTGACCTCCGTCACGCCTGCAAGGGTTAATGCGTTTGTTTTAAAATGTTCTCCGCCATAATCGTAAAAGTAAACAAGCTGATGAAAGTTCGGCGGCTTCCCAAAGTTGACCTCAAAGTGCATTGAGAATACTTGTTCCGATCAGGACCAATCAGAGCTCATGCGAAAGTACGCCTCTTGCTGGCAGCCGCTCAATGTTACGTAAGTTAACTTTTGAAAAGATTTTTGAGGCACACTGTATACGGACTGTCGTCATACTAATGGAATGGAATAATGCGTGTGTTTTTCCCCTCAAATAAGTTTAGAATTCTGATATAATTTTAGTATCCGGCATTGAAACGACTATGGGTGAGACACTGAACTTGTGTGCGCCATTTTGTTTAGATCATCTATAAAATGTTCGATCTGGCGAAGCGTTCTTTTAGTTTCACGTGTTTTGAAGGAAAATATTGTTGAAACTAGGGTGATTTTGTCTTTTTTTAAAACTCTAGACATCGTATTGTTTTCAACTATGCTAAGAAGTTTGTTGTTTAGCCTGTGTTTGGGCTCTTTTTGTCGAACAAGTCTGGTACCCACAGTATCGAAAACTGATGAGGTCATAATTAACGCGACAAAAAGTGAGATACACGAAAATTAATATTGTGTCTTGTAGGGAGGTCACGTGGTAAAGTTTGCATTAACGCGATTAGTCGTGTGACGTAGCCGAGATGAAAACAAAGATTGTTTTATTAGTCTCTTCCCTAGCAGCAAAACGTTTTCGGGCCCACGACGGCCGCAGTGGGCCCGCGCACGGCCGTGCGCGGGCCCACTGCGGCCGTCATTGACCCGATGACCTTTGCTTATTTACCCTGGCAGGTTCCCGAAGTAGGCCCTGTCCGCAGTAAGTCCTGTTGGAAGCCTCCATAGCGCACACTACGTCTTTGTCCAATGTTTCGTTGTAGGCAAACCACGAGCCTTCAGGACATTCATCCGCCACAGGAGGCTGACTTGCACCGACACACCTCTGGAATCTGGAGCACTGGGAGGGGTAGGTATCATTAAAGGGGATGTAAGCCGGCGAGCCCTCACGACAGACAAATGGTGATGGAGTTGTGGGACTCGGCGTTGTTGTCGTTGGTACTGAGATAAAGGAAGATATTTTTCATGAGTCAAACTTATGATTACTGAGACACACACTCAGTCATGCACACATTTCGTTTGGTCTCTAAGACAAACGAAGATTTACATGTGATTACATGACAAACGAAGACTTTCATATATGGTTACGAGGACATGCGATTTTCATACATGCTCTTAAGTATACATCATAGTAAACTCACCAGGAACAGGAAGATCGCAGGCTTTAGACTGGAGGTTGAAGCAGCCTTGGCTGCGGCAGTTGCCGAGGTAAACGACCTGGTTTGCGCACTGGATGTACGTCTTGCAAGGTTCATAAGGATACAAGTGGAGGCTTTGGTCGGGTTTGTCAAAACAAAAGTTGGCTAAAACAGAAAACACAAGTCAGCCTCAGGGTATCGCCGTCAGCGTCAATGTACCACACGGGTCAGTTGGCATGAGTGAGTTTAGTCCTGCGCCAGCTACCAAGCAAGGTGCTCCGCTATAGCGGAGCACCTCGCTTAGTGGCTGGCGCAAGACAAAGCTCACTCGATCATCACTCATGCAACTGATCACAGAATTGTTTATATTGCGGACAGGTCTGTAGCCTCCCCCGCCCCCCAAACACACACAGCTCCCCATCCCTCTTTCTCTGTAACATACACACACACACACACACACACACACACACACACACACACACACACACACACACACACACACACACACACACACACACACACACACACACACACACACACACACACACAAACACACACACACACACACACACACACAAACAAACACACACACACACACACACACACACACACACACACACACACACACACACAAACTTCCCACTTAAAAAAGACTGTTTGTCCGACTCTGGAGCCAGTATTACGTGGTCTCGAAAAGTGATGACTTCAAATGATGTCGATTTATGACGTCATATTCGACAAGAGTCGGATGCAATAACAGATTTTCCGAGGTCCAGGCCTCCTATTATTATTTAGTAAACTTTGAATATAACAAAACGTCAAGATACCCACACAGTTTTGTAGGTGGGGGGGGGGGGGGGGTGTTAATATCCAAAGTGTGTCAAAAGCGAATTAAACTACATAGAAAGAGAGGGAGGTTGAGTTATACACGAATAAACCTGCCCCCTCCCCTCCTCCCTCCGCCCCCGCTTTGACAACAAAACATTTTGTCATCCGAAGATCGCTGTATTAACCCATTCAGCCCTGACGCACTACAGCAGCAGATGGGTCGACCATGATATTTCAAGGGTAGTGCCAGATTAGCTTGGCGCCTGTCGGCGCCAAGCTAATCTGGCACTACCCTTGAATTATCATGGTTGATCTCCTGTAACGGGTGAATAGTCGTTCAGGTTATATGACGCCTGCAACATTTGGGAAATATGTGCGCCGGGCTGAATGAGTAAAAAAAAAAAAAAAAAAAAATCAAACATCGCTTTAGTAAGAAGCGTAATACCTGAGATGGTAAGCAGCTGTTTGCAGGTTTCAAACGCAACTTTGGACACGTTGGAAGGATCGGTCAGTTGGCAGCAGAGTTCGCTTCCGTTCATCCCATTGTAGCCATTTGTTTCGAGGGTTGAGATTCCCTCACTCCCCTCACAGCCCCCTTGCCTGCATTAAAATTACACAATAAAATTCACAGAGAGCTGTAATGGGATACAGATCGAGACTTCGCGTAACGCAAAATAAATCACGCGTGCTCAGTACGACCGATAAAATGCGTGCAACAGCTCCCGGCATTTTATCGGTCGTACTGAGCGCTCGTGAGTATTATTCTGCGTAACGAGAGGTCAGGCATAACAAAATTTATTTATAGGACCTTTTCAATTTTTAATTTATTAATTAAAATTAATTAATTAATTAATTAATTATTTTTTAATTGACATTTTTCACGTTGAAACGATGCTGTGCCATATGCTGCAGTTGCGGGGCCTCATGAGGACCGATGCTTCTTGCAAGCTTTGATCATATCCGTTTGCTGACAAGATCATACCGCAGTGAATCTGTTTCAGAGACATAATTTCTAGGCGCTGGCAGTCAAAGGGTTAATAACATGAAGAGTGTACACTGTATAATAATTATGCCAGGAAGGTTCTTGACACTGCGCACGGGTAAGGCCAAGTTGATCCAATCTGATCCCACTCTTCCATTGGTTCTATTGTTTCAACTTTAACAGTGGCCAGACAGATAAACTGTTTTAGTTCAATGGTGGTGCCATAATAGCTTGGCGCCTCCGGCACCAAGCTGTTCTGGCACCACCCTTGAACTAGCCATAGCCTAAATTATTTCAAACAATGGGTTATCAGGATGAAAAGGGTTAATCAATCATTTGATTATTTGACCGACCGACTGACTGACTGATTTTTGTCAATTGTGGATTACTGTCATTTGTTTTCCATCACTTACGTAGGTTTTATTTGATCTTGCTTGTTCTGCAAAATGGACACACTTCCGTTCGGCAGCCGAAGTATCCACGTGAAGTTCATGGTAGGGTTAAGGCCGAGAGAGGTCACGCTACAAACTGGATTTTCTGTTGTGAGGTGTTCTCGGATCTGCAGAGGAACTCGCAAAGTCGGGACGTATGGCCTTCCTGTAAAAAATAAAAATCATTGTCATTATCATACATTATTTTAAAAAATTATTATTATTATTATTATTATTATTATTATTATTATTATTATTATTATTATTATATCATCATCATCATCATTATTCTTATCATCGTTGTGGTTAGTATTAACCCATCATTACTATTATCATTAACTCATAATTATAATTAATATTACTATCATTATTATAATTATTAACTCATCAAAGTACCCCTCATCAATAGCTGCTCAAGTGTTGAATAGCGTTGCCATCGGCAACGCTGTGCGACACTTGCGCAGCTATTGATGTGGGGCGTCCTGAATAAGTTAAGATAAAAGGGGAAATGGAGGTGGGGTAATGGTCCCGCATCATGGAAAATGTGTTTGGGGAGGGGGGAGGGGGGATATGTGGGGGTGAGGGAGCTGTGATTCCTAAAAAGACCAGTAGCCAAACCATTTAGGGCACAAAGACAAGCAAACAGTTACTATGCTCACTTCTGATCCCAAGCACATCAACTTTTTTCTGCTGCCCAGAGGCACAGGTGTATTGCCCTGCATCCTGACAGGACACGGCAGGGAACACCACCTCGATGCTTAAACTGCTCTCGTTAACTTTATGGACGTTGATATCCGGGTGAGGGGTCGTGACATTGACCGTTTCCAAGGTTGTGGCATTGATCCTGGCAACAAAGTCCTTGTCGTGGTAAATTTCATCAGACAAGGCGTCAGAAGAAGTGTTGAGCACGAACTGGAGAGCAGCTGGTTCCTTCAGGTAGGCAAGGACTTGCTGGGTATAAGGAGATTCTGTGCCGTTTTCTGTGACTTGAAGGGAAGGAGATCCAGTGGTATTATTTTCTGCAAATATCGCTACGTGAGATCACAAAATATGGTCTGTGAATCCATTTGAACATGCACTGTTTACATTACCGATGGCTGCATGCACAAGGGGAGTAACCCATTCAATGCCAAGAAAACGTGAACACCACCCAAATGCAAGAGGCATAGATCCTCGTGAGCCGCTCACACCTGTCTATTTAACCCCATCGGCTCCACCACACACTATTATTGAAAAAAAATAATTTGTTGTCCATGTAACTTCTCAAATCTGTCCGAGTAAGCTGTTGTCTTGGGTCAAGAACTTATAAGAAATAATGTTAAGACACTTATAAGAACTTGTTTTAAGTCACTGATAAGATCTTATGACAACTAAATTATAAAACTTACAACGTTACTTGCAAAGGCACTTGTCAGTTGTAGGTACCTGTAGGTAACTTTGAAAATTTGTTATCAAGTGAGATCACGTTTTCCTAGAAAGTATATATGAACAGTAACTTCATAAGTTTACCCCCACTCAGCTATATGACCAGTAACTTTTTAAGTTTACCCCACTCAGCCATTCACAGACCCAAGCAAAGCAGTGACATTTTATTCTTGCCAGCCAATAAATTAGCCACCATCAGCTCCACCGCCAGAGTACTACTGAATTTTTTTATTTTTTTTTATTTCACTGAAGTTTATTTGATAAGTGCCACGTGGCCCCTTTTGACAGTGGGCTGGAATGTGTTACAAGTCAATTACCGTGTCGAGTGCTTTGCCCAATACCGAGTTAATAACAGCCTATTAAAAGCAAACACCTTGAAAAGCTTTTAAATGGCCTCCCCAGCTAGCATACATGAAACCCAACACTCAACACTCAAGACTGTGAGAGCTGGCACACCTCTTGGCACATGGGCAAAGACTAGGCTCAGTCAACCTCCGCCAGTCTAAACATGACGAGCACAGCACGCGACTATTTTTTAAAATGACCTAATGACAAATTTATTGCTGAATGCCAAAGGCATCGTCGAATGACAAAGGCTTCGTCGAATGACAAAGGCGTCGTCAAATAACCTACATAACGTTAAATTGACCTAATTTTGGTCTTGGCTTGGAACGATATGTGTGTCGTGTGTGTGTGTGTGTGTGTGTGTGTGTGTGTGTGTGTGTGTGTGTGTGTGTTGGCATGCCAAGTTTAAACTAACTGTTTTGAACAAGACATGGCATGTGGCAAACGTTAGCAGACAAGCCTTGTCAGTCTAACTCGCCGTGATAGGCCTGACTTAAAAGCAGACAGTACAGTTGTCTGAAACCCTGTGAAAACAGGGGCTCTTGAGGATCTGGCTCTGTGACCTGTGAGAGCTCATGAAGAAGACATGGGCTCCTGAGAATCTTAGCCTCTTGCAAAACAAGCTCTGTTTTTTTGTGCTCATATGTAGGAAGTCAGATAAGGAGGGTTTCTGTTTAAACCAGAGGAGAACTAAGCTTTTAATAATAGAGTGATTAAAGGGTGCAGTGTTTGTCACAAGGCGGATTTGTCTGGGCCTTGAACTGGCTGTTGCGTGTACAAAGTCCAAGTATACATTGAGGTGTTATTGCAGTGTTAGACTGAGAACGTACCACCATACATGTAATTATATGAAGCTAGTCCCAAATCAACAAGAAGCAGTGTTTCTCGAAATTGATATGTAGCTGGCAAGGGGCGGATTTGTGTGGATGGCGTGCTTACATAAGTACATAATGTGGTGTGTCAGTTTGCTGACTACGTTTGATTTGAAAATATATTGTGTACTCAGAAAAAGATAGGGACTTTGTAAGGGTGATGAAAGGTGTTTGTCAAAATGGCTGATTAATTAGGATCTTAAGATAATTAATAGGGGTGGCCTGGGCCTCTCCTATTTCCTCTCTATCTCTCTTGCTACCGCTACTGTGTGTCCATGTTCCTGGGACATCTGTTCGTTTTTTTGTTTGTTTGTTGTTGGTTTTTTTTTTTTTTTTTTTTTTTTTTTTTGGGGGGGGGGGGGGGTGGGGGTGGGGGTGGGGTGGGGGGGGGGGGGGTGTGATGTTTTCTGTGTGTTGAATTAATCAAGATTGCAGTCTGCGTAAGGTGGCACTGAACGGGTTAAAGTATAGCAGCATATTGTCTGGATCCGTACGTAACGTCACATGAGTGCAAAGAAGGAAGGCAAGTCAAAATACAAAAAACAGGTCTCGTTGAAAGAGTTTGACAAGATTGCCCTTTGACACGGCGACGTCAGAGTTATAAAACGTCACCAGACTCGACTCTCTCTTTTGAATAACTTGAATCAGATCAGTGAACTTTTTTTTTTTTTTTTTTTTTTTTTTTTTTTTTTTTTTTTACAGTGGTATGACGTCAGATCAGGTGTCTTCGAGGGAATTATGTGTTCTCCAGTTTATCACACGGGCGTGAAGTGGTCGTTTATCGCCTGCTCCGCGTTAAAACCCTAATAACCAATTTGTTACACTTTTGGAACTTTGGAACTTTGTCACAGTGAGAAGATATCTGCATTATAATTATTATATATGATATAGTGCCGATAACCGGCAGATGTGATGACGAGACCCGAATCAAAATGTCCGAGTCGTCAGACGAGGACATTTTGATTCGGGTCAAGTAATCACATCTGTCGGTTATCGGCACTATATCAAGCAAAATTTAGCTCAATATAATTTAGGTACCGAGTCCAAAACAAAACTTTACCTCGCGTCCTTCAGTTTGCGGCTGATTGCGGTGTTCAGACAAAATATGTGATTGGCAGAGGACTGCGTTTCGGACTATCGACTGAGTGCGCAAATTTTTCTGACTATGGAAAAATCTGTGCTTTCTACTCGTAATTAGATCACGGATAATGACGTAAAATACCAGCAGGTTTGTTTATTTTGCCTTTATCTCGGGTTGTCGCTTACGCTGTCGCTAGCGGGCGTCTTGTAAATTCATTGTTTCAGGGATTCAAATCGCACGTTTACTGGTGTATATGCGTATGTATGGGAAAGACATTTTGAGCGTACGTTCACTAAGAAGTATTTCATCACTACAGCACACAAAGAACTCGTTAATGGTGCAGTATGAGCATACTTCGCGTTTTCGTTTTGACAAATGCAAGTATCAAGATTGAAATTCTTAGGCCTGCCAAGGATTTGACCGGGAAGAAAAGTATATCAAGCAAATTCGTGAATATTAATTTGCTTGTTATACAATATATCAATACATGTGTCAACGAAGGGAACACTTTATGGAGTGGGCACATATAAACATGGGTCCAGCAAGGAAATGCGGATAAGTCGTTTCTATGTTTTGAGTATTGAAGTGAATCGAGACAAATTCGTTGTATACATCCGCAATAAAATTACGGCTTTTCGTAAATAAAATCCCCAAAAAGAAAGAAACACGCTCACGCTCAGAAAAGACAATTACAACACAATACAACAGGCGAGGGGGGGGGGGGGGGATGGGGGGGTGGGGGGGGGGGGGCTCACGAGGTTCTTTGCCTATTGTACTTGGGTGGTGATTTCATTTCCCTAGCCAAAGAGGGGTTAAAATTACAAACAGCTGCAGCAGCAATATCAATAATGATAATAATAATATTGGTGACAATAATAATAACCCTTTGGCTGTCGGTAGCGGTTTTTGTAGAGATGATTCCTGCAAGAATCATCGCGACAAAAACCACTACCAACAGCCAAAGGGAAACTGGTAATTTATATTTTCAATACAATAATAAAAGTAATAATAATATTATAATTATAATAATAACCCTTTTGGGTATCGGTTGCGGTTTTTGTCGCAATGATTCCTGCAGGAATCATCGCGACAAAAACCGCTAATGACAACCAAAGGAAAACTGGTAAGTTATATATACCTAATAATAATAATAATAATAATAATAATAATAATAATAATAATAATAATAATAATAATAATAATAATAATAACAACCTTTTGGCTGTCGGTAGCGGTTTTCGTGGCGATGATTCCTTCAGAAATCATCGCGATAAACACCGCTACCGACAGCCAAAGAGAAAAGGATAATTTAATATTTACCATGTCCGGTCGCGAAAACGCTGACCACAGCCACTGTAATGGAGACGGCCGCAACAACAGCCACTATGACCAAGATGCACAGAGCTTTGCGGCCTGGGCCGTACTTGTTGATCTCTTCCTGTGCATCAGTGTAAGGACTGCCGATTCTGGGTAAAAATGATTTTAAAATAACCCCCTCACTGCAATCTGCGTAAATTTGTACACTGAAATCTGCGTAAATTCGTACACTGAAATCTGCGTAAATTCGTACACTGAAATCTGCGTAAATTCGTACACTGAAATCTGCGTAAATTCGTACACTGAAATATGCGTTAATTCGTACCCTGAAATCTGCGTAAATTCGTACACTGAAATCTGCGTAAATTCGTACACTGAAATCTGCGTAAATTCGTACACTGAAATCTGCGTAAATTCGTACACTGAAATCTGCGTAAATTTAGCTCGAAAGAGCTCCAGCCGTCTCAGAACAATGGATACAAAATGGTGTCAGCAAGAGACATAGATCCTCATGAGCCCCCGCGATTGCGGGGGCTCATGAGGATCTATGTCTCTTGCCGATACCACTTTGTAACCAGCCCCCGTGATTGCGGGGGCTCATGAGGATCTATATCTCTTGCAGTGGTGTGGTGTTCATGTTGTTCTCGGCAGTCAATGGGCTTAAAGCGAGCAGAACTGATGAATTGTACCTGGGGAGACTGAACTTTTTTCCATCCCCCCCCCCTTCCCCGTCGCATTTGAACACGAGCCGCCGCCAAGGAAACTAAATAGTTCGTGGGGAAAAAAAAATCTGAATTCATTCCGGAAGCCCAAATCAGGCAAGACGTGTATATATTGGTTGTAGGCTTATAGAATAGATTCTGGTTTATTTAGATGAAGGGGTTTCTGGCGCTCATTTTAGCATCCGCCAAAAGTGCAAAGGGTGGTGGTGGTGGTGGTGCTGGTGGTGGTGGTGGTGGTGGGTGCCCGGAGGGGGGAGGTGGCGGAAGGGGGGGGGGTGCTCTTGCGCCACTGGCTATATCGCTAGTGTATTTTATGGGAACATGGCTTGAACATCACAGGACACATTAACGCACACTTTGAAGCCAGTTTTATTTAGCAATGTGTGTTTGTGTGTGTCTGTGGGGGTGGGGGGTAAACGGTGTGTGTGTGGGGGGGGGAGGGTACTGGGGGAGGGGGGTCAAGGGAGTGGGGTGCACTTTAGATAGGTTTGGCTCCTGGACATTTGCTTCTTGAGAGGCAAGAAGCCTCTGTTAGACTGTCAGAGTACTTTCACTCGTTCACGTTTCATCATCCTGTGGTTAACCCCTTAACTGCCGGGGCAAGGCGAATGCAACCCATCTACAAGAGACATAAACCCTCATGAGCCACCACAGTCGCGGGGGTTCATGAGGATTTATCTCTTGTTAGTCGTATGTTCTTGATGCCTATTTTGGACAGCCCTTCCTACATCACCCACCCATCTTTTGAGCAAGAAATGTATAATATGACAACCATCGTAACGTATATCTCCCCCCTCTCCCCCCCCCCTCTTTACGAGTCTGCCCCCCCCCCTCCTTCCTCCCCCGCCCCTGCTTACACCCGCTACTGATGAGACAATTCGAAATAAGATGTAAAATACTAGTTGTATTTCGAGCTTGTCTTTGCCAGTGGTTTGTGTCGCCTCGAGGGTCCGGCCAAAGGGGTCGATGTCGAAGGTAAGAGTCGAGGGCTTTTAGCCCTCGACTCTTACCTTCGACATCGACCTCCCCTGACTGGATCCTCGCTAAAGCCCTCGACTTTTACCTCCGACATCGATCCGCCCCCCCCCCCCCCCAGCTCCACCCCCCTGACCGGACCCTTGAGGCGACAAGAACCACTGGCAAAGTCTAACTCGCAATACCACTAATACTGTGACCTAAGTTCACACTTACAACATCGCGCGGCTGTCTGAATGTGGAAGTGCAGGTGGCTGGTCAGGCATGGGGCGATCTTCCGGAAGACGTGGGAGAGGACGTCCACAGGCGACTGGTGCTTCAGTCCTTTCTTTATGACGCCATAGTCCGCCCAGGACAGCTCGCTGGTACAGAAACGCCAATGACTGATGGATTGATTGACTGACTGACTGATTGACTGGCTGGCTGATTGATTGATTGATTTATTTATTTATTGATTGATTGGTTGGTTTTTGGTAGGCGGGGATGTGGCGCAGTGGTTAAGGCGTCTGCAGGCGGGGATGTGGCGCAGTGGTTAAGGCGTCTGCCTCCAATGCCAAAGGTGCGAGGTTCGATACCGGGTTCCGGCGTTGGATTTTTCTCCTCTGGTAAGTGTCACCGTCTGGGCAGTGGGCAGATGTTCACATCTGCACGGGACATAGACGACCCCGGCCCCCACGAGTCCCCTGCTGCCTTGCAGGCTTGGCCGCTTGGCTGCGGAAAGGCTAAGGGAGGAAACCCCTGAAATCAAAGCCCCCGTGTCTCCGGGGAAGGCTTTTGAGCCAGAGACTAAGACAAGGACAGTCTGATATAAAACCTACGACCCGAGGACCTCGATGCCACCGTCCCAGCTTGCTAGGCCATGGCAAACGAACCAAGGGTTTAAAGGGTGGGGCCAGTACTGCGCACACTGCACTCCACCAAAAAGCTCCACCGCGCAGGCTTTAGGAAACGCCCACGGTTGGTTTTGGTGAGTGAGTGAGGGATGGATAGATGGATGGATGGATGGACTGATTGACTAATCGATCGATCGATTGATTGATGAACTA
Source organism: Semisulcospira habei (assembly GCA_036245525.1). Classification (NCBI taxonomy): domain Eukaryota; kingdom Metazoa; phylum Mollusca; class Gastropoda; family Semisulcospiridae; genus Semisulcospira; species Semisulcospira habei. Next base: position 56,206,885 of record BTPG01000007.1, read on the forward strand.
AATGATCGATCAATCGATTTATTGATTGCTAGTTTGGTTGGTTGGTTGGTTGGTTTCCGTGCTGCCTGGTTGGCTGGCTGGATTGGTTGCTTGGTCGCTTGGTTGGCTAATCTTGATCCTCTTTGCCACCACATGTACTGAACCCATTTAACCCCAAGACCGTATTTTCCCAATTTTAGAGGTGTCCTAACCAATTATGTACCAGTTGCAGAAGATGGATCGACCAGGTTAATTCAAGGATAGTGTCCGATAAGCTTGCGCCTGCCTAATCTGTCTTTACCCTTGAATTATCATAGTCGATCCAACTTCTGCTGTCGTTCGTCGGGGATATGTGGTTTAACAAGAGGTCATTATAGGGGACGTAACTCGTGTAGGTTTCCTCGTTCAGAACATACAGCCCTCTCGTCCTCCCCCCCCCCTCCGCACTCCCACCACCACCACCACCCCACCCCCCTTCCGCGGCGCCTCCCACCCACCGCCCGTCTACCCCCACTCTCTACTTTTCCATGTACTCTGCTTTTAACCCATTCAGCTCCGACACACCACAGACTGTCTACTGTTCTGGCACCGCCCTTGAACTATCATGCTCGATCTGTCTCTAGAATTGTAATACAGTCCTTCAGAGGGCACCTTCAAAATTTGGGGATTTCGGTCCTGGGGCCGAATGTGTTAATGTTAAAGTAATCTGAGACCTGTAGTACGTACCTTTGCATGGCGAAACAGGACGTTGTTCTCGTCAGGTACGATATCCAAGTAGGTGTTGGTAGAGGCGGCGCTCCCACTCACAACACTCAAGCGTGACCCAGTTTGCCACCGAGACACGCGGATTGTGCAATCCTGAAAGTCGTCCACTGCGTGAAGGTAGGGATGATGTTTAGCCCCGTACCTCTCGTCTAGGATGGGTGTGAATTCCTGCGGGAACAGTGGGGGTTCGCCGGGGAAGGTTTTTTTCAGGCTTAAGCCTGTAACCGGATCGATGCCCTGTTAGCAAAAGACGGGGAAAGTTGACTACCGAGCTGTAACATGCTGATCGTAACCCTTTGCGGGTCGGTGGCGGTTTCAAGTTAGTCGCGATGATTCCTTTAGGAATCATCGCGATTAAACTGACCCGCTACCGACACCCAAAGGGTTAGCTCGATTGTACAACCCATGTAATCCTGAGGCAGATTTTGCAAAATCTGCTTATTGTGCTACGGAGGCTGCATTACTGATTAAGAGATAGTCTCCCCTTTTGATTGGGCGATAGATCAAGTGACTGTTTTAGTTCAAGGGTGGTGCCAGCATAGCTTGGCGCCTCAGGCACCACCCTTGAACTATCAGTCAAATTTATTTCAAGCAATGAGTGTATCAGGATGAAAAGGGACAACTGTCTTCCCAGACCTTCGCCTTGTTGGTAGGTTCACAGAATTTGCGTCAGTCTGTGTTAGAGCTGTGTTACTGAATCCTACTGCGCACTGTGGGCGCCGTGATCGACATTTTTTCGTCGTTTACTGTTTTCAGTCATCACACGCAGGTTGTCGCTCCCTAAGGTCACTACTCACACTCTAGGCTATTTTCGTTTGCTAGATGGTTTGTGGAAAGGGATACGTCTATTGCTTTTGTGAACTCCCAGTCCTGCCCCCAGTTGCAGAATCCTTTAACAGACTAGTAATTGCCAGCCAACTTGACTGTCGATCTGCAATGTAGCAAGATTTTTTTCTTTTTTCTTTTTTGCGTTGGGCTAAAAAATAGCTCGAAGCAGAGCCGATGAAACTGTGACTGGTCATTGAAAATTACGTGCAACTCGACCCTGGTTTCCCTGGCATCTGAAGCGTGGTCGCTTCTCATTGTTTAAAAGTGGATAATTGTATCGTCTACAGCCTCTTCCAGTAACTTGTCAGCAACGTTTGGGGTGCTTTGTTCTATGTTAAAGTCAGTAGCCTGCAATTCGATCAGCTGATTGCATAATCTTTCTTTTTTTCAGTTGGCGATATTATTGTGCTGAGGGGACGTATACATTTGTTATTTTCATTTTCCCCCTGTTGATAGAGTTATTTCTCCTCTGTGTGTGTGTGTGTGTGTGTGTGTGTGTGTGTGTGTGTGTGTGTGTGTGTGTGTGTGTGTGTGCGTGTGTGTGCGCGCGCGTGCGTGCGCGCGCGTGCGTGCGTGCGTGCGTGCGCGCGCGCGCACACACACACACACACACACGTAACGTTTCAAAAAGTTATTTGTGTCTAACCCTTTACCTCTGGATACCCATTCTCCAGCCATGAAGAGGGTCGGCGGGAGTTTTGGAAATGGATGCTGGCCCTGGGGTACATGGAAGAGCCAGAGAGTTGTGAGAAAGAATCGAAACTGCTGTCTCCGGCATAGCTGCGCAGTCCATCGCTCGTCTCGCGCACTGGTTGAAGCCGAGATGGGTTTGGGGAATCATGGCGTGGTCTCGGATGGGCAGTCCAGTTGTCCATGAAGTAGCCAGAGCGTTGTGAGAAGGAAGAATCAAATCCGCTGCCTCCCGAGTAGTCCGTCTGCTGAGTAAAGTCGTTAGAAGCTCTTCAGTCGCCGTCAGCGGCTAGAAATGATGCGCCAGAAGCAGTTTCAGTGAAATCACTATCGGATGGAACACTGCCGCCGTTAATGTTCAAAGATACACCTGTAACAGATGGTTACGAAATGCTACACACAGGTCTAGTTATGGTTCATTTTGACACCGGAGTCTCCAGTTCAGCACACGTCGTCTTTATATCAAGTAACACGTCAGTGCGAGAAACAGCTAAAAATAGACTGACACGCTAACGGCAGCGGAGAATAAATTAATAAGTGCGATTACGCGTGTCCTTTTGCTGCGTGTCCAAACTGCTGTTAAAGTTCATTAGGTGTGTCGACAAGGCGTAACAAGCACAACTGGTGCTGAAATGTGTCTTCAGATTTATGCGTAACTGTACTTTAACTCATTACATCCTGAGGATGAAATTATCAGTTTTGTCAGATATCCTTTGAGGTCTATGTCAGTTTTGGAAACAGATCGACCATGATAGTTCAAGGGTGGTGTCGGAATAGCTTGGCGCCTACAGGCGCCAATCTATTCTGACACCACCCTTGAACTATCATGGTCGATCTACATGCTGTCGTAGCATGCCAGGGCTGGCCTTTGGTGCTGATAATAAAAATTGCAAAAGTCTTCCATTTCTCGTTACTACTTAGCCTGGCATGTATACAATGCAAACAGAACAGCACGCCCGTATGGTCCCACGCACTTTTGTGAATTACACTTACAGGCCGAAATATATCAGACGTTGTCAATTCAGATCGTTGAAAATCAGGTAGTTTAACAATAAATTTTGTAGCTTCAAAATTAATCAGACTACTTAAAGTACCATTACGCATAAATCTGAAGACACATTTCAGGACCGTTCGCGTTGACTAAATACAACTAATTACCGGCTTTAGGTGAGGTGAGCCATGTTCAGAAACATGGACGCACGGCCGTGCGTTTCTCTGTCTTAAAACAACGGATCTCTCATGAGACAGAGACACAAGGGTATTGGCCTGTGCACTGAAAGACTCGGCACGCTGTGAGGAATATGTGGATATAACTTTTATTACTTTTCGCCAAGTGTATGGGATACAAAAGCGTGTACTTGTGTGGACGGTGATTTTTTTTTTCCTCTGTGAGTACCGGCGCACATGTGTATACTGTGACCGATACACGATACACGAACTCGTGTGTACTGTGACTATGGGTGTTGTTGAAACATGAGTGCAGACTATAATCATGACAATGTATACTGAAAGACTCAGCACGCTGTGAGGTTTTTGCAGATATGATTTTTATTACTTTTCGCCAAACTGTGTGGGACACAAAAACATGTAATGTGTGCACTGAGTCTTCTGTGAGTACGGACATGTGTGTACTGTGACACAGATATATGGATGTGTGTGTACTGGGACTATAGTGGAGCATGAGTGTGCACCGCGGTCATGTCGAAAATAGGCGACAAAAAGAGAAAAAAGAAAGCAAGCACTGATACGGATACTAGCGGTTGTGCGGCGGATATGTCCCAATCAAGTCAAGTGACACAAAGCCCGAAAGAGAGAGACAGTCCCAGCAGGGTGAGGACAGACATCAGACGTCGAAAGGAGTCTCTTTCTTGGGACCGAAATGTACAGACAGTGCTAAATTTTTCCACCTATCGGGCACGCTAACACTCATAACACTCCAGCGATGCAGTCGGAAACGTCTAGCGCTGTGTTGGACAAACTTGACGCGTTACAGGCAACCTCCAATTCTCTCACAAAACAGATGGAAGATTGCAGTTCTCTGTCAAGGTAAATAGACGAAAAAATCGAAAAACTCTCTGGTGTAATTTTCGATCTCCCACAGGAAAATGCAAACTTGAGTAAAACACTGGATCAAACGCTTAGGCAAACCCAGGAACTGAGAGAAGAAGTTAAGAGTCTGCGATCTATAGTAATGGATCAACGTGAACATTTAAATAACCTCGAGCAGTATTCCCGTAGGGAGTCAATCAGAGTCTATGGAGTGAAGGGGGGTGTTCGTGGTGAGACAAGCAAGCAGTGCGAAGAAAAGGTGCTCAAGATCTTTCAGAAGAAACTGAGACTAAGAGACATTGACAGCACGAAAATATCTGCACTACACAGACTGGGAAGAGTCGAGAAAGGAAAAGACAGACCAGTAATTGCCAGATTTGTCTCACGAAAGGACCATGCTGCGGTGCTGAGAGAGCGGAAAAATCTGAAAAACACCAGTGTGGGAATCTCCGAGGATCTGACAAAACTGAACTTTCAGCGCCTAAGCAGACTGAAGCAATACGAAAGTGTGCTTGAGGCCTGGTCCGCAGCCGGCGGCAGACTTTTTGCAAAACTGCTAGATTTGTATATCCCGGAGAACGTTGGCGGAGACACAAATGTGATCGAACACAAACTTATCGGACACATTGCCGATCCCTCTCAACCTCAGCAGCAGCATCAAGAACTTCAACAATGCCAACGGCAGCTCGATCGACCAAAGCCCAGGAGAGAGTGGAACAACGACCCGAGGACGCGGCACTTCAGTCCGAAAGACCACTCCACCCCACAGACCGCAGCGCATCACAACGGGATCCTACCCAGCCCCTTACAGTCTACAACCTCCACTGGGGTTGCACTACGTTCGCCTCCTGCAGCCTCTGCCTCTGATCAGCAACGGCCTCGACCTCAGGATGGGGCAGTAAACGACACACAGAACCGACTGCAGGCTCTGGCCGACAGAAGCCTCGGTGGCATCGCCAGTACCCAAGAGGGTGTAGGAATCAGTAACTCTGACTCCTCTCAAGGCGTTAACCAAAGCTGGCAATTCGACACGGACAGCCTTAGAATCACAGCACTGGAGGCGAAGGGAACTTGGAGGAAGATGCGGCCGTCAACACACGGATAAGCAGTGGCTGAGGCAGGGGATGGATCAATATAGTGATACGTGGTATTGACAGTGTGAACTAGACATGCTAACACACTGCCCTTTTTCTGATGAGAGGTGATTCTTACAAGTGCCTTTGTGTATGAAATACGGGGGTTGGGACTGAGAAAAGGAGAAGTGAATTTACGGAGAAGTGATTTTATGATTTTCCCTTTTTCTTCGCCTTGAAATGACCTCCTCCAGTCGCCCTACACTTTGAGGGGCTTCATGCACGCAAGCGACTCTTTTTTGTGCACTACCACCAGCCAGCATAGCATTCATGCTGTCACCAGTGGCTCAGAGAGCGCTGATGGGCTGGGAACCTCTTGGGCCAAGAATTATCACAGCAGCCTTTAGAACCAAGAAAAAGATCAAGCTGAACGTCATCCAGTGTTATGCGCCCACTAATGACAGTGACGAGGAAGAGAAACAAGAGTTCTACGACCGACTCCAGAGTGCCGTGGACAAATGTGCGGAGCGAGACATCACCATCGTCATGGGCGATTTTAATGCCAAAATAGGGGAGGACAACACCGGATACGAAGAGGTGATGGGGAGACAGGGACTAGGCTCGGAGATAAGTGAGAACGGGGAGAAGTTTGTAGACTTTTGTGCTCTAAACAGACTTGTCATTGGAGGCAGCATCTTCCCACACAGAAGAATACACAAAGCAACTTGGGTCTCACCTGACCATACAACAGAGAACCAAATAGACCATATCTGCATTAGCAAGAAATTTAGAAGATCCCTTCAAGATGTTCGAGTGAGGAGGGGAGCAGATGTCGCCTCAGACCACCATCTGCTTACCTTAAGAATGAAGCTCAAGTTAAAGAAAAGCCGCACAGAGACAACAAGAAGACAGTGCTATAATGTAGGCCTCCTGAGAGAGACTGGAGTGAGAGAAGAGTTCAAACTGGTGCTGTCCAACCAGTTTCAAGCGCTACAGGAGCTAGTAAATGAAGAGGAGGCGGTCGCCACAGAGCAGCAGTGGAAGGCAGTTAGAGAGGCGCTGAACTCAACCTGCAAAGACACTGTAGGGTTCAGGAAACACCATCACAAGGACTGGCTGTCGGCACAGACCTTGAAGAAGATAGAAGTGAGGAAGCAGAAGAAAGCAGTTGTCACACAGGAGGAATACTCGGAAGCCAACCGCGAGGTGAAGAGGAGTATCAGGGCAGACAAGAGGGCCTACACAAACATCCTGGCAGCAGAGGCAGAAAAGGCAGCAGGCAGCGGCAACATGAAACAGCTCTACGACATTACCAGAAGATTGTCGGACAAGTATGGCCATACAGAAAGACCAGTAAAAGACAAAGAAGGCAAGCCTATTGCAGACAGAGCAGACCAACTCGACAGATGGGCCGAGTATTTTGAAGAGTTACTGAACAGACCTAGCCCACCCGACCCCCCAGACATCCAGCCGGCAGAGACCGACCTACCCATCAGCTGTGACAGACCCAGCCGGGAAGAGATCAGAAGAGCAGTGGCATTTTTGAAGAACGGCAAAGCAGCAGGGCCAGATGGCATCCCAGCGGAGTCTCTGAAAGCAGACCTAGAGACAACAGTGGAGATGCTGTACCCACTGTTTGGAAAGATCTGGGAAGAGGAGGTGATGCCGGCTGACTGGAAGGAGGGGTACCTAATCAAGCTTCCCAAGAAAGGCGACCTCAGCAAGTGTTCCAACTACAGAGGAATCACCTTGCTGTCAGTACCAGGAAAGGTCTTCAACAGGATCATCCTGGAGAGAATGAAGAGCTCCGTTGACCCCCAGCTGAGAGACCAGCAAGCAGGATTCAGGAAGAACCGGTCATGTACAGAAAAAGATCGCCACTCTCCGCATCATCTTAGAACAGTCTCTGGAGTGGAGCTCCCCGCTGTACGTCAACTTTGTGGATTATGAGAAAGCATTTGACAGCGTGGACCGAGAGACTCTGTGGAAACTCGTACGACACTACGGTGTACCCACAAAGCTCGTCCGCCTGATCAAGAGCAGCTATGGTGGTATGACATGTCGCGTGATCCACGAAGGGCAGTTCACCAGGGAGCTTCAGGTCAGAACCGGTGTCAGGCAGGGGTGTCTGCTGTCTCCGTTCCTCTTCCTACTGGCCATAGACTGGGTCATGAAGATGACCACAGAGCACAGACGAAGTGGAATACAGTGGACACTGTGGACACAGCTTGACGACCTCGATTTTGCAGACGATTTGGCATTACTGTCCCACACTCATCAACAAATGCAGGACAATACCACGAGGCTTGCTGACATCTCGTCCCAAGTGGGCCTCACCATTCACAAACAGAAAACAAAGACAATAAGGCTGAACGCAAACAGGGAAGAACCAGTTTTGCTTGCTGGCACCCCGCTGGAGGAGGTGGAGTCCTTCACCTATCTCGGGAGCATCATAGACAAAAAAGTCGGCACTGATGAAGATGTCAGAGCACAAATCGGTAAAGCCAGAGCAGCCTTTCTCCAGTTGAAAAAAGTGTGGAGTTCCAGAGAGCTGTCACAACACACCAAAGTCCGGATTTTCAACTCCAACGTAAAAGCAGTTCTCCTATATGGAGCAGAGACTTGGAGATTGACAAAAACCACAGTCAACAGAGTACAGACCTTCATAAACAGTTGCCTTAGAAGAATTTTGAAAATCCACTGGCCAGAGAAGATCAGCAACGTCAGACTCTGGGAGAGAACAGAGCAGATAACAGCAGAGAATGAAATTGGGCGAAGAAGATTGGGATGGATTGGTCACAGTCTGAGAAAGCCAGCTTCCAGTATCACTAGGCAGGCATTGTCATGGAACCCCCAGGGAAAGAGGAAAAGAGGTAGGCCGAGAAACTCCTGGCGTCGAGACCTCCAAGCAGACATCAAGAGACTGGGAACCACCTGGAGTAGAATCGAAGGAGAAGCACAGGACAGGAGTTGCTGGAGGTCTCTCGTCGACGGCCTATACCCGGGTAGGGGTGACAGGCGTAAGTAAGTAAGAAACCACCAGCCAGCACACTTGTCCATTAGCTGCGACAAAAACAACAGTTTTCTTCATTGCTAAAACTTCTACATAGTCTACATTGAACATTTTGAGACGACCCCACAACTAACCTCAACCAGGAAATCAGCTGTTTTCTGGACATGCGCATGCGCTGTCGCCTACCGGAAAGCGCATGGTTGTGATGTGACAAAAAGATTTTTTAAAAAACTTTCGGATTACTGTGGACCGCAAACTGCATGCCAGGATGCAAGGTACTGTTTTCCGTTTCGTGCTTTCGCAGCCATTTAAATATTAAAACACATTGTGCGAATTGGCAGCAGTGATACGCTTACCATTTTAAGGCAACAAATATCGTGAACAAAGTGACAGGTGACAAGTAGTTGCATTGTGTGGTTTGTGGTAGTGTGCCAAGTGTCTGGCGTGGGGTTTTTGAGACCTTCCAGTTTAAGGGGTGAGTTTAATATGTCTTCTAGTCTAGTTCTGGCGTTGTTTATGGTTGGGCAGTCTAGGAGTACATGTTCTGTTGTGAGTGTGTGGCCGCATGTACATATGACTGGATTGGGGTGGACCAGGTATCTCTCGCCCCCTAATCCGATTCTTGTTAGTCGAGTTTGGTCTTTCCTTTTGCCTGAAAGTAGGATGGGTACGTTGTTTAGGACCCTGGTGAGGCCTTTACGTCTACCTCTTTTTGAGTGATGGAATTCTTTTTCCCATAGATTTTGAAAGGCTGGCCGGAGAGCGTTTGATCTTTCGGCTGCCGACAGGGGTAGGTTGAAGAAGGTCGAATGTTGGTCGAGACCTTTCTTCGCTATTTTATCTGCTTTCTCATTACCTGGGATCCTTACATGGGAGGGAACCCAAATGAACTTAATTTCCTGGCCTAATTCTGTGAGTTCCGCTACTCTGAGTCTAATAAGATATGCTAATAAGATATGTTAGGTATTCTCGGGAGGAGTCCAGGTTTTGGATCGCCTGGATCGCTGATAGGGAATCAGTGGCTATGAGAATTTGTTTGGCTGCCTTCAGGTCTGCTTTTATTACTTTGATGGCTCCTAGGATTGCCGTGAGTTCGGCTGTAAAGACCGCCGTGTGGTCCGGTAATTTGATGGCTCTGTCCAATTTGTGGGGAACGTGGATACCTAGTCCAGTTGCGTGGGTCGTGGGATCCATCTGTGTAGATGATGGTGTGGTTATTGTACGTGGTTGTTCTTTTTACGTCGAACTCTAGTCTCATTTTGGGCGCGTCTGTTTCTTTTTGGAGCTTGGTTAGGTCCAGGTCTACTTCTATTTGGGGTAGTTTTCATGGTGGTACGCTTATTGGTGGGTTATGTACTTTATTTGCTAGCTTAAATTTTATGGATTCTTCTAGCTTCTGTACCACGGGGTTGTTGGGTGGGTTCCCATTTGGGTGTGTGGTTGGTGTTTAGGGTTTGTTTGGCCGGGTGGTCGTCCGGCATACCTATTGTTTTGTAGAGGAGGTTAGCTGCTCTTTTCTGCTATTATGATGTTGGCAGCTTTTCTGAGTGTATAGCGGCCTGCGATCGTTGGCTGTGGCTGCTATATCGCCATTCTTGCCGGCGTAGTCGGGGGCAATGGACCCTTAAGTGTCCCCGCTCCCGGCAGTTATGGCACAGCCTGTCATCGTCTTCCCCCTGCTTTCGACCCTAGATCATGAAGAGGCTGTTTTGCTCCATTCTCTTCTTCCTCGCATGAATCTGCTGAAATGCTTCAAATTCCATGGCGAGGGTAACAGCCCTCTCCACGGATGTCGGCCTCCCTTACCGCACGCTCCACTCAAGCTCTGTGTCGTTCATGGAGTCAAAGAACGCCTCTAGCGTTTGATGGTCCCATAGAGCGGGACAGGTTCGCAGGGGGTATGCCTTCCTTACGATTGTTTTCAGGTCTTGGGCGAGTTCAGTCAGTGACTCCCCTTTTTTCTGAGTCTAGTTTTCAGTTTTGCTCTGTGAATTTCTGTTTGATGATCTGACTCGAATCTGGCTTTTAGAGCCTGAACGAGGGCTTGGTAATCGCACCGCTGCTCTTCATCCAGAAATCCCAATACGCTCACTGCCTGGTCTCTCAGTTCTGCAGCCATCTCTTCCTCATCCCACTGGTTCATTTTGGCAACCATCTCGAATTGTACCCGAAAGTTATGGAAACTTGACTTCCTGTTGTAGTTCGGGGCTTTCCTGGCTTTCCTAAGGAGTTGTTCTCGTACTCGGTTCACATCATTGAAGTTCGCAAGTGGCCATCAGTTATTAAGTGTGCAGCCTCGGCCTGTACTCAGGCTCGTCCCTGCACCCCCGCCACCAGTTGAATTTGCTGGGAGATATCCTTCGTCTCCCACCACTGTACCAGTGGATCTTAACGACGACGTCCCGATACGTCTCGCACCACTGTCCAGGTCCCTGGCCCCTTTCCTGGGGCCAAAAGTTGCGTGCCCGGGTGACCTGTAAACCCGTAATGGAACTGGCGGTGTGTTCTCCCCGATCGTACCAGTCGCTGTTTGGGCAAATGTAGAGGACCTCATTCTTCGGCATGAGCTCCCAGCATTTTGCGCCGATCCTTTACTCCAATGGCCTGAAACCGAGTCCCCCTCTTCCTCACTACTCTCATCACCCATCCTGGGCAAGTCAAACTCTCGGGGATGAAGGCCAATCTCCCCGTGATGACCTGTCCAGCGCAAAGAGTTTCCTCTGCCTTCATGACCCGATAGTATGAGGTCTTTGTCCAGTTCTTCGATATCTGCACGTGTTAGATGCCCACTGGCACCTCTGCTCACACCAAAGGTTTTCAGTTCGCCGCATAGTCTACAGCGTCCACGTCTAGATGTGCCCCGACGGTAGTGTCCATTGCGACTTTTCCCATCTGCTCCAGGGTGGTACTCAGCTCGGCGATCTGCTTTTCCACCTCTCGTCGTCGTTTCCTATTTTGCTCCGCTAATTCTCACTGTGGTCACACAGCGTACTGGCAGTCACTCCTGCGTGCGACCGCCCCACTCCACTGTGTTTGTATAATAGTGTCTGCCCCTCCATCACCCCGACTGCTGCTTGGTCTGCTGCGCTCATGCCTGAATGGGAAAAAATCATCCCTTCCCTAACGGGGACGTACACCTCGTAATCTTCCACGGCGGAATCTGCCGACATGACGCCAACTAACAACTGTCACTGAAGTTCGTTGTTGATGTAGCTTTTCTGCTGTGGTGTATGCTCCACCGAGGTCTATGCCAATTCAGAGTCCGCTGCTGCTTTTCCCATCCACTTCTGGATGGTACTCGGCTCTTTGATCTGTTTCGCTGCTGCCACTGTCGACTTCTAGCTGCACGTTCTACTCTATCCTGGCGTGCGGTTCTTAAAAAAAAACTATCATCTTACTTCTCTATCAAAAACGTTAATAAAATTACTGACAAACCATTACGAATATTTCCGCCTCGAGCCTAAGCTCCACAGAAGTCTAGGCCAAGACAGAGTCTGCTCCCCACGTTTTATGGACAAGCGAAACTCACTGGTCTTCCCTCAGACGGTATCAACAAGCAACAGCAAAAATAAACGTTATTAGTCAGTAAGTATACTGCGGACTGCTAAGTACTAGAGATCTATCACGCTACTCTTTTCTGCCCGATCCGAAAGCACAATGCACCAGCTTAATCCCACTTCTGACACCAAATTATGTAGTGTCGCCTCACCCCAGCCTTCGACACCAAATTCTGTAGCGTCGCTGACTGTGTGCAATGTTTGTGTGACCGGTGAATGTGTATGTAAATGTTTGCTTCGTGTCATGATGCCAAGTTCACACACACAAGCACAGTCACTCGCACTCGGTACTAACTACAATAAACATGTGACACGAATATCACATTTCGTATAGACTATATTGTATATTTTCTCCTCTGGTAAGTGTCACCGTCTGGGCAGTGGTCAGATGTTCACATCTGCACGGGACATAGACGACCCCGGCCCCCACGAGTCCCCTGCTGCCTTGCAGGCCTGGCCGCTTGGCTGCGGAAAGGCTAAGGGAGGAAACCCCTGACATCAAAGCCCCCGTGTCTCCGGGGAAGGCTTTTGAGCCAGAGACTAAGACAAGGACAGTCTGATATAAAACCTACGACCCGAGGACCTCGATGCCACCGTCTCAGCTTGCTAGGCCATGGCAAACGAACCAAGGGTTTAAAGGGTGGGGCCAGTACTGCGCACACTGCACTCCACCAAAAAGCTCCACCACGCAGGCTTTAGGAAACGCCCACGGACTATGACACTGAACTTTCCAAGTCCTGTAGCGATGGGCAAGGGGCAAAACGGCAGGTGAAAGATGTCACTGGAAGCCGCAGTCTCAAACCTGCATGCAGGCGGTTCAGGATATTGGTCGCCTGATGTTAACCTGGGGATGACAACGTCACTCGGCACACACTGAACGACCAAGCAGCCTTCTCTAGGGACAGCACTGCTTGCTCCACACGGAGAGGGGCCTAGAAAAGGTGGCCTAACCAAAGCTCATCCCCTCGTAAACCCAGTTGGCTAGCCGCGGTCAACGGGCATCTTCTCATGCGGTCAGAAAACAAGAAAAAACAATGGATCCACTCTCATGACGACCACGACCGGACTCAACGTAGCATGCTGGAACATCCGAACCATGCTCGACACAGCAGACAGCGGACGCCCTGAACGTCGCTCCGCCCTCATTGCCCATGAATTGCGGAGGTTAAACATCGACATCGCCGAAATCTGCGAAGTACGCCTTCCGGAAGAAGGCAGCCTCCAAGAACTTGGCGCTGGCTACACCCTTTACTAGTCAGGCAGGCCTGCATCAGAAAGACGGCTCTCAGGCGTGGGCTTCATGGTGAAGACCCCCATTGCGACTAAGTTGGAAAACCTACCAACGGGTCACTCCGACCGCATCATGTCCATGCGCCTCCGACTGAGACACTAGCAAAACGTCACCCTTCTCAGTGTGTACTCCGCAACCCTCCTGGCAGAGCCTGTAGAAAAAGACAAGTTCTACTCTGACCTGCGCAGCCTCCTGCAGAGCACCCCTGCAGACGACAAAGTCATCATCCTTGGCGACTTCAACGCCAGAGTGGGCCAAGACTCCGAAGCCTGGAAAGGAGTCCTCGGCAAGCATGGCGTTGGGAACTGCAATGACAATGGTCGCCTACTGTTGGAGCTCTGTGCAGAGCAGCAACTTGTCATCACCAACACTACTTTCCAGCAAAAGGACAGTCGAAAGACCACCTGGATGCATCCTCGCTCCAAGCACTGGCACCTTATCGACTATGTCCTAGTGCATCAGAGGGACCGCAGTGACGTCCTCCTCACCAGAGTGATGCTCAGCGCAGAGTGCCACACTGACCACCACCTTGTTCGCTGCAAACTCAGGCTCCGCCTCAAGCTGAAACCCAAGAAAGGGGGCCCCCACAAGAAAAAGCTTGATGTTGCCAGCCTTCAGCGTGACGACAAGAAAGCTTCCCTTCAGGCCGATTTACAGCGCATGCTCAAAGACACAGCTGATCCAGCAGACTCCTCCTCTGAAACACTCTGGGAACAACTGAAAACTGCTATTGTAAAATCCTCTGCGGAAGTCTTAGGCTTTGCTAGAAAGAGGAACAAAGACTGGTTTGACGAAAACGACGTAGAGATCCAGGAACTTCTAGAAAAAAAAGAGCCGCCCACCAGGCCCACCTAGCCCAGCCTTCCTGCCCTGTGAAGAAGTCTGCCTTTCGCCTCATCTGCAGCAGTCTCCAGCTCAAGCTTAGAGAGCTCCAGAACGAGTGGTGGTCCAGACTCGCACAGAGGACCCAACTCTGCGCTGACAACGGTGACTACAGGGGCTTCTACGAAGCACTGAAAGCAGTGTATGGCCCTAGGCACCTGGTACAAAGTCCCCTGCGAAGCGCTGATGGACAGGCACTCCTCACAGATAATACCTCCATCTTGAACCGCAGGTCGGAATACTTTCAGGACCTCTTCGGCGCTGAGCACACTGTTCAAGAAACAGTCATCCTCCAAATCCCACACCTTCCACTAAAGGTTGAATTGGACGAACCGCCCACCACCGAAGAGACCCTCACAGCCATCCACCAGCTCAAGAGTGGCAAAGCAGCAGGCATTGACGGAATCCCGCCAGAGATCTGGAAACATGGAGGCCCAGCACTGCACAACAAGCTCCATGACCTCTTTCTCTGCTGCTGGGAAAAAGGAACACTACCAAAGGATCTCCGTGATGCAGTCATCATCACCCTGTACAAGAACAAAGGAGAGAAGTCTGCCTGCTCTAATTATCGTGGAATCACCCTGCTGTCCATTGCCGGGAAAATTTTCGCAAGGTTGCTCCTGAATCGGCTGGTACCTGCCATCGCTGAAGACCACCTCCCAGAGGGCCAGTGTGGCTTCAGAGCCAACAGGAGAACCACCGACATGGTCTTTGTGCTGAGACAGCTTCAGGAGAAGTGCCGCGTGCAGAACAAAGGGCTGTACGTAACGTTTGTCGACCTAACAAAAGCGTTTGACACTGTGAGCAGGCAAGGTATGTGGCAGATCCTGGAGCGACTAGGTTGTCCCCCAAAGTTCCTCAACATGATCGTCCAGCTCCACGAGGACCAGCAAGGCCAGGTCAGACTAAACAGTGACCTCTCAAAACCATTCCCCATTCGCAACGGCGTGAAGCAAGGCTGCGTGCTGGCACTGACCCTCTTCACCATCTTCTTCAGCATGATGTTGAAGCAGGCCACAGTGTACCTCGACGATGACGACGCAGTGTACATCAGGTATCGTCTCGATGGCAGCCTGTTCAACCTCAGACGACTGCAGGCCCACACGAAAACCCTAGACCAACTGATTCGTGAGCTGCTCTTTGCTGATGACGCTGCCCTCGTTGCACACACAGAGAGAGCCTTGCAGCGCATTACGTCCTGCTTCGCAGATGCCGCCCAGCTCTTTGGACTTGAGGTCAGTCTGAAAAAGACAGAGGTCCTTCATCAGCCGGCACCCAGCTAGGTGGGCCTGGTGGGCGGCTCTTTTTTTTTTTTTTTTTTTTGCTAGAAGTTCCTGGATCTCTACGTCGTTTTCGTCAAACTAGTCTTTGTTCCTCTTTCTAGCAAAGCCCAAGACTTCCACAGAGGATTTTACAATAGCAGTTTTCAGTTGTTCCCAGAGTGTTTCAGGGGAGGAGTCTGCTGGATCAACTGTGTCTTTGAGCATGCGCTGTAAATCGGCCTGAAGGGCAGCTTTCTTGTCGTCACGCTGAAGGCTGGCAACATCAAGCTTTTTCTTGGGGGGCCCCCTTTCTTGGGTTTCAGCTTGAGGCGGAGCCTGAGTTTGCAGCGAACAAGGCGGTGGTCAGTGTGGCACTCTGCACTGGGCATCACTCTGGTGAGGAGGACGTCACTGCGGTCCCTCTGACGCCCTAGGACATAGTCGATAAGGTGCCAGTGCTTGGAGCGAGGATGCATCCAGGAGGTCTTTCGACTGTCCTTTTGCTGGAAAGTAGTGTTGGTGATGACAAGTTGCTACTCTGCACAGAGCTCCAACAGTAGGCGACCATTGTCATTGCAGTTCCCAACGCCATGCTTGCCGAGGACTCCTTTCCAGGCTTCAGAGTCTTGGCCCACTCTGGCGTTGAAGTCGCCAAGGATGATGACTTTGTCGTCTGCAGGGGTGCTCTGCAGGAGGCTGCGCAGGTCAGAGTAGAACCTGTCTTTTTCTGCAGGCTTTGCCAGGAGGGTTGGGGAGTACACACTGAGAAGGGTGACGTATTGCTGGTGTCTCAGTGGGAGGCGCATGGACATGATGCGGTCGGAGTGACCCGTTGGTAGGTTTTCCAACTTAGTCGCAATGGGGGTCTTCACCATGAAGCCCACGCCTGAGAGCCGTCTTTCTGATGCTGGCCTGCCTGACCAGTAGAGGGTGTAGCCAGCGCCAAGTTCTTGGAGGCTGCCTTCCTCCGGAAGACGTACTTCGCGGAGCGTGGCGATGTCGATGTTTAACCTCCGCAATTCATGGGCAATGAGGGCGGAGCGACGTTCAGGGCGTCCGCTGTCTGCTGTGTTGAGCATGGTTCGGATGTTCCAGCATGCTACGTTGAGTCCGGTCGTGGTCGTCATGAGAGTGGATCCATTGTTTTTTCTGGGTTTACGAGGGGATGAGCTTTGGTTAGGCCACCTTTTCTAGGCCCCTCTCCAAGCAGTGCTGTCCCTAGAGAAGGCTGCTTGGTCGTTCAGTGTGTTCCGAGTGACGTTGTCATCCCCAGGTCAACATCAGGCGACCAATATCCTGAACCGCCTGCATGCAGGTTTGAGACTGCGGCTTCCAGTGACATCTTTCACCTGCCGTTTTGCCCCTTGCCCATCGCTACAGGACTTGGAATGGTCAGTGTCATGGTCCGTGGGCGTTTCCTAAAGCCTGCGCGGTGGAGCTTTTTGGTGGAGTGCAGTGTGCGCAGTACTGGCCCCACCCTTTAAACCCTTGTGTTCGTTTGCCATGGCCTAGCAAGCTGGGACAGTGCATCGAGGTCCTCGGGTCGTAGGTTTTATATCAGACTGTCTTTGTCTTAGTCTCTGGCTCAAAAGCCTTCCCCGGAGACACGGGGGCTTTGATGTCAGGGGTTTTCTCCCTTAGCCTTTCCGCAGCCAAGCGGCCAGGCCTGCAAGGCAGCAGGGGACTCGTGGGGGCCGGGGTCTTCTATGTCCCGTGCAGACGGTGACACTTACCAGAGGAGAAAAATCCATCGCCGGAATCCGGTATCGAACCTCGCACCTTTGGCATTGGAGGCAGACGCCTTAAACACTGCGCTACTTCCCCGCCTATATATACACCAGTAATTGTTAATAGCAATTTTCTTGGGGTTGTTACATTTCACACAAAAAATGAGACCTATAAGCTATAATGGCGAATCAGGTACTCACAGTCCATTGAGATGACAGTTTCAGTAAATATCTCCCATGTTAAACATAATCTGAAGTAGACAGTCCAATGCCCTTGCCTTTTTTTGAACATTGTACATGACGTTTAGAAGTAACCAGTTTGGGCTACTTTGCCAGTTTTTGTTGTTTTTGTGTGTACTTTCTATTAATGATTCGTGGTGTTATTTTTTTCTCTGCTTTAGTGTTCTTTTTGCGTTTTCCCTGTGTTTGTATTGATTTTTCAGTTGAGAGCGGCAGTCTGCCACATAGGTTTTCATTTTGTATTGTGTTGTTTTACGTTGACAGAAAGTGTCTAAGGTTGTACTATTCTATGTGCAATGCATGCCTGTACCTTTTATATATCTTATGTATAAGAGAGTAACAGTTTGTAGCATGAATTGTAGGGGCCTCGGAGATTCGAAACGGGATGACGTATTGCATTTTTTGAGAGAAAAGGGGTAGTGTTTTTTTTAATTCATATGCATCGAATGCAAAGGGTCTGGCTGTTCTGATCAATAATAACTTTGGTTTTAAACACTTAGGCTGTTATAAGGATCCTGAAGGAAACTACATGATTCTTAAAGTGATTGCTGATGAAACGGTTTACCTGCTGGCGTTCATGGGCCAAAAAATGATTGTCCAGTTTTTTACGAACAGTTGAAAGGAAACCTGTTTGAGTATAGGGATGTCCCTATGATTTTGGGAGGGGACTGAAATATGGTCATGGACCCTAAGCTTGAATACCATAATTATAAGCGCACAAACAATTCACTTGCTAGAGAAAAACTATATGAGATAATTGAAGAATTTAACTTAATAGATATTTGGAGAGATATACATCCTAATGATACAATATTTACGTGGAGGAGAAGAAACCCCCTTCAGCAGGCATGCCTGGACTTTTTTCTTATATCGGACGCAGTTGCGCATACGGTAGTGGCATCAGAGATTAATAATGGGTAGGCAATCGAAACCGATGATGTGCATGACTTCTATTTGTGGGTGCGGGTGTGGCTGGCCAAGCGAATCCTGGAGCCACACCTGCGAGGGCACTGGAACGTAGCTGTGGGGAGAGTCGACGCTGTCTTTCTGCGAGCTCTGGCACTGGTGATCCGTTCGCGCCGATTGTGTTCAAAGAGCGTGCAGGCTTTCCTGGTGGCGGCACGCCAGCCGGATCTGTCTTGTGCTTGTGCTTCAAGTTCCTTTACCGGAAAGACGCAGTGCTTGAGGCTGTCTCTTATGCAGTCTTTGAAGCGTTTCTTTGGCCGTCCTTGCTTCCTGTGGCCTTTTGAGAGTGCACCATACAGCAGTTGGCGTGGCATGCGAGAATCATCCATGCGAATGACATGACCTTTCCAGCGGAGTTGTGTCTTTAAGATCAAGGCTTCAACACTCACTAAGCCAGCACTGTCCAGGACTTCCAGGTTTGTCACCTTGTCTTGCCATTTGATGCCCATGAGTGAGCGCAGGGATCTCATGTGGAAATATTCAAGCTGCTTGAGGTGCTTTCTGTACAGCGTCCATGACTCACAGCCGTAGAGGAGGCTGGGGAGAACTACTGCCTTGTAGACTTTGATCTTGGTGGAGAGCTTGACGTTGTTGTTATTCAACACACGAGTGCGCAGGCGACCCAGGGCTTGGCTGGCTTTGCTGATGCGAGCTGCGATTTCCTTGTCGATAGTACCGTCAGAAGAGATGATGCTCCCAAGGTACCTGAACTGGTCGACAGTCTTCAGCTTGGTGCCTTCAATGTACATTTTTTTTTTTTTTTTGGGGGGGGGGGGGGGGGCTCTTGTGCCTGGGGCAGGTTGGTGCAGGACCTCGGTCTTGCTGAGACTGATGGTGAGGCCAAATAGTCGAGAGGCTTCCGAGAACCTGTTGGCGATGGTCTGGAGGTCAGACTCCGTGTGCACCATCAGCGCACAGTCATCGGCAAACAGCGCCTCAAGGATCAGTCTCTCGATGGTCTTGGTCCTGGCGTTCAGTCGACGGAGGTCGAAGAGAGAGCCGTCTAGTCTGTACTTCAGGTGCACTCCCTTCTCAAGGTCGCGCACTGCATGGGTCAGGACACACGTGAAGAACAGATTGAACATCACGGGGGCAAGAACACAGCCTTGTTTCACACCGTTGGAAATGTCGAAGGGTGCGGATGTGTCGCCGTTTGACTGGACAACTCCTACCATTCCATCATGGAAGAGGCGGATGCTGTTGGTGAACTTTCTGGGGCAGTCGAGCTTTGCGAGGATGACCCAAAGCGCTTCTCTGTTCACGGTGTCGAATGCTTTGGTCAGATCTATGAAGACAGCGTAGAGGTCCATGTGCTGCTCAATGCATTTCTTCTGGACCTGTCTCACAGAGAAGACCATGTCGACTGTGCCGCGGCCGGGTCTGAAGCCACACTGAGCCTCTGGGAGTGCTTTCAGATACAAAGCTGATCAGGCGGTTGAGGATGACTCTCGCAAGGATCTTGCCAGCAATGGACAAGAGTGAGATCCCTCGGTAATTGGCACAGTCTGCTTTGCTGCCCTTGTTCTTGAACAGGGAGATGATTGTAGCATCTCTAAATTCCTGTGGCATGTTCTCCTCTGCCCAGATGCATGTCAGAATGTTGAGAAAGGCATCAAGGGTCTCAGGTCCAGCTGCCTTGAAGAGCTCTGCGGGGATGCCGTCCATGCCTGCAGCCTTCCCGGAGCTAGTCTGGTTGATCGCTTTCTTGATCTCGTCCATGGTTGGCGGGAGGTCAAGGTCATCCAGTGTCGGCTTCTGGGGAATCATGTCCTTTATCTCCTTGCCTGCCCCAGGGAGTGTAATTATTAAAGAAATTAACACGGTGATGTTTAACTTCATCTGGGGAGAGAAGAGAGATATAGTAAAAAGAACTACAGTTTCTATATAGTATGAAGCAGGAGGACTCAAGGACATGGATATTGAAGCTTTTTACAAAGCACTTAAGGTCACCTGGATTCGGAGAGTGTTTTCTTCGGGCACAAACTGGAACCTTTTACTCGCATCCCTTTATGATAATATTAAACAGTTTGCAGTTTTTGGTGCCTATTTTCTAGAAAGTTTAGAGATGAAAAACACTTTCTGGAAAGAAGTAGCTGTTATTTTTAAAGAATATAATAATCTTTTTCGCCCCCCGGGTGTCGATGCTTTCAAAAGTGAACCACTGTTTTTCAATCCACAGCTGTTGAAAAAAGATTCATTGAAGTTTGTAGACAATTGGGTTTCAAAAACATTTTTTACAATTGGAGATGTAATGGACGATAATGGCGACATTGTCAGTTTTGAAGTGTTTTGTGAACTTTTTGGTGAAGATGTTTCTTTTCTTGTGTACTATAGCAGAACGAGTGCTGTAAGAAAGTACCAAAAAAATGTTACGAATGTGGATGGATGCAGTTGATGTAACCAATATAGGTACACCCTTGGATGTTGTCCTTAAGCCGAGCACAAAAATGGTACAAGAGGTATATACAATGTGTTGTTAAATAAAACGACACCACCTTCATGCATCGAAAAATGGAAAAACAATCATAATGATCTAAAGTGGAAATCCATTTTTTTTGCACCCTATAACAGTCACACAAGACACCAAATTACGATGGTTTCAGTACCGACTTGTCCATAGAATACTGACAACCAATGTTTACTTACGCTATAGACAGCTAAAGGATTCAAACCTTTGTACCTTTTGTTCACTCTCTAAGGAATATATTGAACACATGTTTTTTTTAATGCAGAGTTGTGCACGGCGTTTTGGGACAAATTACTGAACAGGTTAAAGGAAAAATGTGCTCATTGTGAAAAATTTGAACTTAGTACACAATTAATTGTTTTCGGGGTGAAAGAGGGGCTGCGGACGGACCCAGTGCTCGATTTGCACTTATTAATGGCAAAACATTTCATTTACCGTTGCCGCTGTTTGAATCGGCAGTTAGACTTTCCAGGCTTTTTAGCAGAATACAGAAACAGGTACTGTACAGAGAGATATGTATCTACTATGGAAAACAAAATTAGCCGTTTGACACAGCCGTGGTCATATTTGGATTTTTTTGTAAGATAGTTAACATTTGTTACCTTTTCTGTTAACGTCTGGTAATTTGTATAGAATGCAGTTGGGAGCTTTTTGTCCTCATACGGTTCATTATCTCCGAGATATCCATACTTTTTTTTGCTGAAATTCTGACAATGTTCTGTTATAGCTACACGCATGCAGACATTCACAACTGATACACGCTAAAAGAACACGTTCTCTCTCTCTCTTTCTCTCTCTCTCTCTCTCTCTCTCTCTCTCTCTCTCTCTCTCTCTCTCTCTCTCTCTCTCTCTCTCTCTCTCTCTCTCTCTCTCTCTGTGTTGCGATTGTGGTTGTGTTATCCTTTGAGAGTATGCGTGTGGTAATTGTAGGAAACGAGCCGATTTTATTTGAGCTATCATGATTATGATTCACGTACCTTTTTAGTAAGATTTTCTTCCAGTTTCGCAGAGCGGAATTCACTTCATTGATACGTTAGTTTAGTTCAGGACGTTCTAGAAAGGTCGCACTGTCTAGTCACCTCGTATGAATGACGTCGCGTAGTTGGCGACAGTTCGCTACATTTTGTTTTTTGTGCGGTGAATTGAGCAGCCTTTATTTTGTTTTGTGAAACGTCTAGATTCTTCTAGAGTGAATATATAACGTGGTGATAGGGCTACCATACTTTTACGTGTCTTCATTATACATTAGGATTTAGAGCTGAAGTTAGCAGCCGAGTTTTTGTAGCCTATTTTATTGATTCCAGAAAATTCCTATTTATGAGTTTCAGTTGCTTATTTCGTTCCGATTGGTTGCATTGTATTATTTCCGTAGATGATTCTGGAAATTGGTAGTATATTTAAGGAGGGCGCTGGGACATTGTCTTGCTTTGTCAGTGTAGAGACACGCAGTTTATCGTAGGTACGTGGCCCGTATAGGGTGTACATTGTGTGAGACGCTGCGTATGAGAAGTTTTGAGTTGCCAGTGTGGACATTGCAGAAGAGACTTTGTATCAGTTTGTGCATTTGGAATTGCACTGTGTGGATATCGCATCGCTGAATTAAAATATTGTTGGAACTGTTACTCCAGTATTGTCTACATCCTTAAGCCACGTGTGACGGATTGCAACTGAATGAGGTTTAATTAAAAAGAACCTTACGTGCGTGCGTCTGGTGTGTTTATCATACTACGACAACTCCACCACGTAACATTTTGGCACCTCCGACGGGACCTCCTTCAGTGGAAAGGGTAGCAGGAGAAAACAGCCAGCAGTGAAAAGCAGAGATGGCGACATCGGAAATGGAGACATTTCTGAAAATTGGAAAGGAATGTGGACTCGAAGGAGCTCAGCTCTTCGAGTTTGTAAAGGAGAGAGAGAGAAGGAGAGATTGGAGAGAGAAGAAAAGAAACGAAAGAGAGAAGAAAAAGAAATACTGGAGAGAGAGGAGAGAGAGGAAAAGAAACGAGAGAGAGAGAGAGAGAGAGAGAGAGAGAGAGAGAGAGAGAGAGAGAGAGAGAGAGAGAGAGAGAGAGAGAGAGAGAGAGAGAGAGAGATAAAGAGCTAAAATTAGGAAACTCGAAATTCAAGCAGAAGAGGCAGAGAAGCAGCGACAACATGAAATTCATGTAAGGCAGATGGAGATTGAGGCACAGAGCCAGAGGGTTTCTGAAGCAACAGCCTTAGCCCGCAGAGAGCAAACAGCCCGTGCGCCAAAGCTTCCACCTTTTGTTGAGAACTCAGATAAGATGGACGCTTACCTAGAACGATTCGAGCGTTTCGCAGGTAGCAACAATTGGAAACAAGAGACTTGGGCTATCAAACTGAGTGCACTTCTAACTGGCAAAGCGCTTGAATTTTATACTCGCTTACCAAGAGAAGAAGCCGAAGATTATACGCAGTTGAAAGCCGCCCTGCTGAGACAGTATGACTTTACTAAAGAGGGTTACAGGCGACGATTTCGGAACTGCAAGCCTGAAGAAAGAGAAACACCCGGCCTATTCATTGAGAGAATCAGAAGCTACCTGGAGAAATGGATAGAGCTGGCTGGTTTAAACAGAGAGTACCAGGACTTGTGTGACCTTATCATCAAAGAACAAGTCCTCAACGCATGTTCTAAGGACCTGGCCGCCCACCTCAGAGAGCAAAAAGTCACTGAAGGCCCTGGCCGACTTCGCTCAAAGATACTTTGACGCCCACAACATGAAGTTCGGGTCCAGTAAGCCGCAGCGTGTGTCTGCACCTGCAGAAGAAATTCACAATGTCAGAGACACCCCAAAATACAAACCGATGGAGAACCTGACATGTTTTCTTTGTGGAAAGAAAGGTCACAAAGCGATACGGTGTCCTTCTAAAGATGTTCCCCGAGGCGACAACATCAGAAGATCCAACCAAGATCGCGGGATAGCCGGCAGAAGCAATACTACATCTCAACACAGAGCCTCTGCTGTATTAGCCAATGATTTGACGTCATCCAGTGACTTTGAGTCTAGAGAAACGCGAGTGACACCAGAGCTGATTGAATCTTTCAGAAAGAATGGACGCATCCCAGTAGGAGATGGGGCTACATTCTTACCAGTCTCAAACATCGCGCTGCCTGAGAATGAAGTGTTGAATATGCCGGTGGTGTCAGGATTTGTCGGCAAAGCATCAGTGAGAGTGTTGAGAGACACTGGTTGTAGCTGCATCATCGTGAGAGAGGACCTAGTAGCTGAAGACCAGAAGCTACAGGAGTGGACCACCCTCATTTTGGCTGACGGAACTGTAAGGATTATCCTCCTTGCCAAAGTTAGTGTCGACACCCCATACTTGACAGGAGAGGTGAATGCGTTGTGCGTAAAGACCCCTGTCTACGATCTTATCATCGGAAACATTGATGGTGCCAGAAATGCAGACGATCCAGATCCAGGTCGCACTGTCTAGTCACCTCGTATGAATGACGTCGCGTAGTTGGCGACAGTTCGCTACATTTTGTTTTTTTGTGCGGTGAATTGAGCAGCCTTTATTTTGTTTTGTGAAACGCCTAGATTCTTCTAGCGTAAATATAAAACGTGGTGATAGGGCTACCATACTTTTACGTGTCTTCATTATACATTAGGATTTAGAGCTGAAGTTAGCAGCCGAGTTTTTGTAGCCTATTTTATTGATTCCAGAAAATTCTTATTTATGAGTTTCAGTTGCGTATTTCGTTCCGATTGGTTGCATTGTATTATTTCCGTAGATGATTCTGGAAATTGGTAGTATATTTAAGGAGGGCGCTGGGACATTGTCTTGCTTTGTCAGTGTAGAGACACGCAGTTTATCGTAGGTACGTGGCCCGTAGAGGGTGTACATTGTGTGAGACGCTGCGTATGAGAAGTTTTGAGTTGCCAGTGTGGACATTGCAGAAGAGACTTTGTATCAGTTTGTGCATTTGGAATTGCACTGTGTGAATATCGCATCGCTGAATTAAAATATTGTTGGAACTGTTACTCCAGTATTGTCTACATCCTTAAGCCACGTGTGACGGATTGCAGCTGAATGAGGTTTAATTAAAAAGAACCTTACGTGCGTGTGTCTGGTGTGTTTATCATACTACGACTACAACTCCACCACGTAACACACTCTCTCTCTCTCTCTCTCTCTCTCTCTCTCTCTCTCTCTCTCTCTCTCTCTCTCTCTCTCTCTCTCTCTCTCTCTCTCTCTCTCTCTCTCTCTCGCGTACTCGTCCCCCATCATGTTACGTCAGCCTAACTTCCAGTCGCAAGCCCCTTCCCAATCCCCTAATCCCAACGACCCCATTGTGAAGGACACTCTCGATGACAAACAGAAAGTGTTCAGTGACACAAATATCGATGTACTGAAACGATGGAGGAAAGCCTTGTCTTTTCGCTATATCCACCTGCTAGAGGCGATTAACAACGGTTACGAGGTGGTGTGGAAGGACGTCGACTTTGACAACAGAACCATCAACCGCTCAGACATCAACTTGCGTACCCGCGCAGCCAGAATCCCAGACACCCTTGCCAAGACCTTTGTGCAGGTGAAGAAGCGGGGTGGCGTAAACTGCATCACGGTAACCCTATATGACAAACTGAAGTGTACTCTTGGCGGAACCTGTCTGATTCAAGGAGTTAGAGCTGAGGAGTGGGTGCAGACGGAGTTCTGCCAGTTGTGTGCCCTGGTCAGGTCACTACAAAATCTGGACTTTGACGAAGGCAATATATCCCCGCCCACATTCAGTCATTTACCCATAATGTTCTACTGACCAGCCACCCAATTCCCCATCCGTTCAGCCCCTATCATCTACTCCTGCGTGTAATGAGATCTCATTACTTGACTCTGGCGATAAGTGGATTAGTGGCCAGTCCACGCCCCGTCGCCCATCTCGTCTACCCCTCCCAGCCTCCGAGCCCTGCACGCCGCACCTTGCTAATCCTCTGGCCGGTACAGCGGACCCTGCAGCAACCATCTTCCATCTGCCCCCGATTTTACAGAAAGTACCGTCACTTCACCCGCCACCCATCCCAACTCCTCACGGGGCCTGCTGTTGGCTGTCTCCCTAGCAGACACCCCCATCACCCCTACCCTCTCCACTCTCTCGGACAACAAAGAAGTTTCTCTTCTTGTGCAGCCGGCGGAGTCGTCAATCACAAGGGATTATCAGCCGACGCCCCTTATACCCGACCACTCATCCCTGCCTAATCCCATCACCACATCTACTGGCCAACCTCTTCAGAACGCCCGCATTGATTTATCCCTTGTTGCGGCAACAGTTGATGGTGTAATGTCCACTGCCACGCCCCTTTTTCCCCAACCCGACCAAACACGAACTACTGTCCCCAGTCTCCGGGAATGGGATTACATAATACAAAGGCCGCACCTACCACGGCCTGCGGGACTACCTGTCCTGATGAAGACACCACTGACCCTGATACCCTGCGAGCGCAACTCAAAAGTGCTTGTAACCTCATCACGGACCTTCGCGCTGACGTCAGTACACTGTTTAAAGGACTTTCAGCAGCCCTAGCCAGGATTGATCAGCTCGAGAGTCAGCTCCGTGATGAGGCGGTCAAGAGAGCAGGTTACAGAGAAAAGTGTGGGCGAGGTGTTGTCCGATCTGGGTGACAGGATAACTGGTGTGGAGACAGCTCAACACGCCACAGACGGCACTATCAACCAACTATCCTCCGCCAAACAGAATCACAAGCAGCGTCTGAGGGAAATTCAAAAACAGTTGAAAAAGAAATCAGCCCCTGCGTTCAACAGCTCAGACGCTGCCATGAGTGGTAACACTCAAACTGACCTGTCTGCCAATGTTGATAGTTGTGCGTCTCCGCGCCAGGTAACGGGCAACGCAATCGCTGCTCCCTGTCATCCTTCCCCTCCACCCGTTATGCAAGAACTGGCCGCGGTACAGCCTGTGAGTGCAGCCGAGAAGAGCCCAGAGCGCTTCATACCAGTACGGATTACTGGCGGCCTGCCTGAGGCCAACAACGGGTCTGACCACGCCAGCAGCCAGCAGCAGTGTAACAACAGAGTGTCTCCAGAGGAGCAACTACTGCGACACACAGTGCAGAGTGACACCACCACGCTGGTCATTGGAGACTCTGTTGTTCGCAACATCAAGGCCGAGAAGATGCCTACATACCCTAGAGAGAAAGTACAGGTATTATCTGTCTCTGGCCTGCGGACTGCCCACCTGCTCAACTGGCTCCACCGACAACACGCGTCCAACACAGCACTGGTGACCTTCCACGTGGGGGTCAACGACTGCAAACAAAAGGAAGTGACCAGCGCTGTGTGGGAACAGCTCGTCCGGGAATGCAAGCGGGTATTTCCCGACGCTCGTCTGCAGGCATCCACCATCCTGCCGACCGACAGTAGACACCAGCTGTACAGGGCCATCACCGCCTCCAACAGTAACCTGTTCCATGTGTGCAGAAAGCTGGGTGTCACACTGATAGACAACACTCAGGTCTTCACTGCTATTGATGGGTTCCCGCGTAGAAAATTCTACAGGCGCGGTGACCCCATCCATCCTAGTCGCCAGGGTACCATCAGTCTGGCCCTCAACATCAAGAGAGGCGGGCCAGCTACTGACGTCACCCCACCCAACAACCAGCCTGCAGGTGGTGGACGGGACCGCCGTCAGCGACGTGAAGGACACGCTGACACCACCAACACTTACGCTGATGTCACAGCCGGCAGACAGTCAGTGTCCGCGGCAGCACCCAACATGGAATCACTCTGTGGTGCATCCAGCTTCGGTGCTGCAACGGAAAGTCAAGGTGGCCTGTCAGTGTCCTCTGCTGTAGCAGCAAGTCTGGAATCACAGTACAGCCAATCCAGGTTTGGTGGTACAGCAGAGAGTCAATGTAGCTATCAGCAACAAATGCCGGGCCAGTATCCTATGTGGCAGCAACCACCGCTACCACCATACAGTGCCGCGTTTTCACAGTATCGCGAGGCGGGTCCATGGGGACACTTCAGCATGACGCAACCAGCGTATCCTTTCAGCGTCCCCCCGCTCACATACCTGCCATACGCACAGCAGGAACTGTGGGCACAGTACAGCCACCCCGTGCGTGCGTATTAGATTCATTTCCAGAACATTCAGTTACTCTTCCTTACATAACTTTGTGCTTTGCTATCACTCAACAGCATCGAATTGATTTACTTGCGTGCCATTGCTCACTTTGTGTTTGTGCAGAGACGTATTCATTTGTTTTTAACTTCAACCACTGCACGTGGTTCAATATTAACATTGTCATCCTTTTGACTTCTGCCGACAGTACTCGTGACTACCGATCTACTCATTCTGTGCGATTTGTGACGCTTATAGCACTAGTACTTGTGCACCGTGACACTTTCTCTACTAGTGTTTTACGTATATTCCTTCTTGGCTTTGACTTCGCGAACGAAGATTTTATAGGAGTTGCCCACGACGTCTGCAGGCTTGTTCGTGGCTGCGGAGGCCAATCCGAGACAGGCAGGTTCGACCGCAGTGGCTGCAGGGGAAGGTCTGGCTAGGGTTCTGAGCTGCGGCATCTCTGTTTTTTTCTCCTGAGCCGCTTGTCCTTAAGGCTAGCTCTGCGAGAGTCCTCAAAGGAGACGGCTGCCTTGTAAATGGTGGAGCGCCAGGTGTCACGGTCCGCAGCAAGCGAAGACCACTGGTGGTGGTCGATTTGGCAGGCACTAAGTGACTTCTTGAGACAGTCTTTGTATCTCTTCTTTGGTGCCCCTCTGTCACGGTGTCCAGTAGCAAGCTCGCCGAACAGGGTGATCTTTGGTAGGCGATGATCCTCCATCCTGGAGACATGCCCCGCCCAGCGGAGCTGTGTCCGCAGCAGCAAAGCCTCGATGCTCACAGTTTCAGCCTGTTCAAGGACCTCGACGTTGGTGACATAGTCACTCCAGTGAATGCCCAGGATGGTACGCAGGCAGCGCTGGTGGAAGCGTTTGAGGAGTCGTAGTTGGCTGCGGTAGAGGGCCCAGGACTCGGAACCATACAGCAGGGTGGTGAGGACCACAGCTCTGTACACGCTGATCTTGGTGCCTGTTTTCAGCTGCTGATTGTGCCACACCCGCTTGAAAAGTCGCCCGAAAGCACTGTTCGCTTTTGCCAGCCTGCTGTCAAGCTCCTTGTCCAGCTTGGCGTCCGACGTGATAATGCAGCCAAGGTAAGTAAACTGGTGCACTGACTTTAGTTCAGACTCGCCAATGGTGATGTGAGGAGGGCGATACACTGTCTTGGGTGCCGGCTGATGGAGGACCTCTGTCTTTTTCAGACTGACCTCGAGTCCAAAGAGCTGGGCAGCATCTGCGAAGCAAGACGTGATGCGCTGCAGGGCTCTCTCTGTGTGTGCAACGAGGGCAGCATCATCAGCAAAAAGCAGCTCACGAATCAGTTGGTCTAGGGTTTTCGTGTGGGCCTGCAGTCGTCTGAGGTTGAACAGGCTGCCATCGAGACGATACCTGATGTACACTGCATCGTCATCATCGAGGTCCACTGTGGCCTGCTTCAACATCATGCTAAAAAAAATGGTGAAGAGGGTCGGTGCCAGCACGCAGCCCTGCTTTACGCCGTTGAGAATAGGGAATGGTTCTGAGAGGTCATTGTTGAGTCTGACCTGGCCTTGCTGGTCCTCGTGTAGCTGGACAATCATGTTGAGGAACTTTGGGGGACAGCCAAGTCGCTCCAGGATCTGCCACATGCCTTGCCTGCTCACAGTGTCGAACGCTTTTGTTAGGTCGACAAATGTTACGTACAGCCCTTTGTTCTGCTCGCGGCACTTCTCCTGTAGCTGTCTCAGCACAAAGACCATATCGGTGGTGCTCCTGTTTGCTCTGAAGCCACACTGGCCCTCTGGGAGTTGGTCTTCAGCGATGGCAGGTACCAGCCGATTCAGGAGCAGCCTTGCAAGGATTTTCCCAGCAATGGACAGCAGGGTAATTCCCCGATAGTTGGAACAGTCAGACTTCTCGCCTTTGTTCTTGTACAGGGTGATAACGACTGCGTCACGGAGATCTTTTGGTAGTGTTCCTTCCTCCCAGCAGCAGAGAAAGAGGTCATGGAGCTTGTTGTGCAGTGCTGTGCCTCCATGTTTCCAGATCTCTGGCGGTATTCCATCAATGCCTGCTGCTTTGCCACTCTTGAGCTGGTGGATGGCTGTGAGGGTCTCTTCAGCGGTGGGCGGTTCGTCCAATTCAACCTTTACTGGGAGGTGTGGGATTTGTAGGACGACTGCTTCTTGAACAGTGCGCTCAGCGCTGAAGAGGCTCTGAAAGTATTCCGACCAGCGGTTCAAGATGGAGGTATTATCTGTGAGGAGTGCCTGGCCATTCGCGCTTCGCAGGGGACTTTGTACCAGGTGCCTGGGGCCATACACTGCTTTCAGTGCTTCGTAGAAGCCCCTGTAGTCACCATTGTCAGCACAAAGCTGGGTCCTCTGTGCAAGTCTGGTCCACCACTCATTCTGGAGATCTCTGAGCTTGCGCTGGAGACTGCTGCAGACGAGGCGGAAGGCAGACTTCTTCACAGGGCAGGAAGGCTGGGCTAGGTGGGCCTGATGGGCGGCTCTTTTTTTTGCTAGGTGTTCATGGATCTCTACATCGTTTTCGTCAAACCAGTCTTTGTTCTTCTTTCTGGCGAAACCCAAGACTTCTGCAGAGGATTTTGCAATAGCAGTTTTCAGTTGTTCCCAAAGTGTTTCAGGGGAGGAGTCTACTGGGTCCGCTGTGTCTTTGAGCCTGCGCTGTAAATCTGTCTGAAAGGCAGCTTTCACATCGTCACGCTGAAGGCTGGCAACATCAAGCTTTTTCTTGGGGGGCCCCCATTTCTTGGGTTTTGGCTTGAAGTGGAGCCTGAGTTTGCAGCGGACAAGGCGGTGGTCAGTGTGGCACTCTGCGCTGGGCATCACTCTGGTGAGGAGGACATCACTGCGGTCCCTCTGACGCACTAGGACATAGTCGATAAGGTGCCAGTGCTTGGAGCGAGGATGCATCCAGGTGGTCTTTCGACTGTCCTTTTGCTGAAAAGTAGTGTTGGTGATGACCAGTTGCTGCTCCGCACAGAACTCCAATAGTAGGCGGCCATTGTCATTGCAGTTCCCCACGCCATGCTTGCCGAGGACTCCTTTCCAGGCTTCAGAGTCCTGGCCCACTCTGGCGTTGAAGTCGCCAAGGATGATGACTTTGTCGTCTGCAGGGGTACTCTGTAGGAGGCTGCGCAGGTCAGTGTAAAACTTGTCCTTTTCAGCAGGCTCTGCCAGGAGGGTTGGGGAGTACACACTGAGAAGGGTGACGTGCTGCTGGTGTCTCAGTGGGAGGCGTATGGACATGATGCGGTCTGAGTGGCCCGTTGGTAGGTTTTCCAGCTTAGTCGCAATGGATGTCTTGACCATGAAACCCACGCCTGAAAGCCGTCTTTCTGATGCAGGCCTGCCTGACCAGTAGAGGGTGTACCCAGCACCAAGTTCTTGGAGGCTGCCTTCGTCCGGAAGGCGTACTTCGCTGAGCGCGGCGATGTCGATGTTTAACCTCCGCAATTCATGGGCAATGAGGGCGGAGCGACGTTCAGGGCGTCCGCTGTCTGCTTTGTCGAGCATGGTTCGGACGTTCCAGCATGCTACGTTGAGTCCGGTCGTGGTCGTCATGAGAGTGGATCCGTTATTCTTTCTTGTTTTTTGACCGCAGGAGAAGATGCCCGTTGACCGCGGCTAGCCAACTGGGGTTGCCAGGGGACGAGCTTTGGTTAGGCCACCTTTTCTAGGCCCCTCTCCGTGTGGAGCAAGCAGTGCTGTCCCTAGAGAAGGCTGCTTGGTCGTTCAGGGTGTGCCGAGTGATGTTGTCATCCCCAGGTCAACATCAGGCGACCAATATCCTGAACCGCCTGCATGCAGGTTTGAGACTGCGGCTTCCAGTGACATCTTTCACCTGCCGTTTCGCCCCTCGCCCGTCGCTACAGGACTTGGAATGGTCAGTGTCATGGTCCGTGGACGTTTCCTAAAGCCTGCGCGGTGGAGCTTTTTGGTGGAGTGCAGTGTGCGCAGTACTGGCCCCACCCTTTAAACCCTTGGTTCATCTGCCATGGCCTAGCAAGCTGGGACGATGGCATCGAGGTCCTCGGGTCGAAGGTTTTATATCAGACTGTCCTTGTCCTAGTCTCTGGCTCAAAAGCCTTCCCCGGAGACACGGGGGCTTTGATGTCAGGGGTTTCCTCCCTTAGCCTTTCCGCAGCCAAGCGGCCAGGCCTGCAAGGCAGCAGGCGACTCGTGGAGGGCGGGGTCGTCTATGTCCCGTGCAGATGTGAACATCTGCCCACTGCCCTTTACGTATATTCACACTACGATCATATCTGTCCTTTCGCAGCGCTGACGGACTTATTTCCCCTATCGCGCAGGGTCGACTGTTGAAGTGTGCTGAAGGGATTAGTCCTTCTTAGTGAACGTTGTGACGTATTTTCTGGCCGCAAGGTAGTGAGATCTATGTTAGTTATTTCACTTGCCTCCACATTCTGTGTTAAGAGCGGACTGATTGTTTTTTTTTTTTTTTTTTTTTTGTTGTTGTTGTTGTTGTTGTTGTTGTTGTTTTTACTCAAGTTGTTTTATGATTTCAGTTCTTTTTTTTTTGTTGCGATTTCAGTTCTTTTTTTTTTTTTTGCCGTTGTATCATTTATAAGCTTTTTCATTAGTACTCTTTAGTACTGATATACGTTAGCAATCATGGCATATGATCGCCAGTTACATATTGGCCATTTAAATGTTTATCATTTAACTAACAAAGTTCCCGATCTATGTGTCCTCTTGAGTCACCCCAATCCATTTCACTTATTTGGTGTAACGGAATCGCGTCTCAATCCTAACATAAGCGATGAGGCCGTTTCTATCCAGGACTTCACTGTACTGCGCCGCGATGCTGAATGCCCGGGACAAACGGGTATTGCAGTATACATTCATAATTCAATTAGCGGTATTACTCGCAGGCGTGGGGACCTGGAGTCAAAAACCGTGGAATGCATTTGGGTTGAGTTAAGGGCAAACAAATCAAGCCCCGTACTGGTCGGGTACATTTACAGGAACCCAGCATCAACATTTCAATGGTTCGATGACTTTATCGTCATGATGGATAAAGTCAGACAGTCCAGCTCTGAAATTTTGATCCTAGGCGATTTCAATATTAACATGTTTCTGAATAACCCTGCTTGGGAGTGCACCATGTCTATGTTTGGTTTAAAGCAGCTAGTTAAAACAGCAACTCGTGTTAGTCCAGCTTCCTCCACCCTTATAGACCACATATATACAACTACTCAATCAAGGGTTATGGCAGTAGAAGTGCCTCAGGTAGGGATTAGCGATCACTACCCGGTGTGCTGTTGCTGGGCATTGAAAGCGGATAATTCATTCCGAAAACATCAGCACACGACTATTAGATACAGATCTCTTAAACACTTCAACAAGGAAACATTTCTTTGTGATTTAAGTAGCGCACCCTTTGATACAGTGTACTACCATAATGACCCTAACGATGCTTTGTCTGAGTGGTACGGATTGTTCCTTGGTGTTCTCGATAAACACGCTCCATTCAGAGAGAAACGGGTGAAGAACCCCCAGTTTCCCGCCTGGTTAAGTAAGGAAATCAAGGATGCCATGCAGCTCCGAGATGACTATAAAAGAAAGAAGGATTTTGTAGCTTATCGAAGGCAAAGAAACCATGTTAAACATTTAGTGAGGAAAGCTCAAAGGTCACTTTTTCACCGTCTTATGAACGGAAAGAAAGATGTCGTATCTGTGTGGCGAGCGATCAATGCTTTTACGAGGTCCAAAAATACTGCACAATGTACACAGTTATCAGCTGATATCTTGAATCAGCATTTCCTCTCGGCTGCCAGTACGTTGCTAAAAAATACATATTCTGGTCAGCCTTCAGCTGTGTCCGAAAAGCTAAAGACGTTTTGTGCAGAACGGCTGAACCCTGATACGTCATTCAGCATTCCCCTGTTAACGATATACGACGTGGGAAAATCCATCTCGTACTTCGAGAACAAACGTACGTCTGGCCATGATGGTATTAGTAGCTCAGTTCTGAAAATGGCCCTACCGTATATTGTAGATACCTTGACATATATATACAACCTTTGCATAAAGCAGGGGATATTTCCATCTTCTCTAAAAACAGCCAAAGTGATCCCACTACCTAAAACGAAATACCTTGCTGACCCTAACAAGTTCAGGCCCATTTCACTACTGTCAACACTGTCGAAACCGATAGAAAGACACATTCACACACACTTACAACATTATCTAGAAAAACACAAACTCATACATCCATTACAATCTGGCTTTCGGCGGAAACACTCCTGTCACACAGCATTGGTACACCTAGTTGACAGATGGCTTACTGCCATAAATAGCAGTCAAATGACTGGAGTAGTATTTTTGGACCTTTCAAAAGCATTTGACCTCGTCAATCATAAAACTTTAGTTCAAAAACTTAATGTCTATCAACTAAGCGCAGAAACACTTGCCTTCCTTACGTCATATTTGCATGGGCGTACGCAGTATGTCTACGTGAATGGTAAAAACTCACCTGAAGGGGTGATAGAGCACGGAGTACCACAGGGATCGATTCTTGGTCCATTATTGTTCTCTGTCTTCATAAACGACCTTCCATTACATATATCACACTCCAGTGTAACTTGCAGTCTTTTTGCAGACGATGGAACTCTGGACGTTTCGTCATCAGACGTAACATATATGGTGAAGATTCTCCAAGACAGTTTAAATGAGGTATCTGAATGGTGCAGAAATAACGCCATGATACCTAATCCCACTAAAACCAAATGCATGCTGATTACCACACGGCAAAAGCATCAGTTGAACCCCCCTCCCCTTCAACTAACACTTAACGGCCAGCCTGTGGAGCAAGTCAGAGAACAACGCATGCTTGGAATCAACTTAGACGACAAGTTGTGCTGGCAAGGCCACATTACTAAACTGTGTAAAATAGTATCCAAAAATGTATTCCTCCTGTCGAAATTGAGACATTTCGCTGATGAGCCAACAAGGAAACTCTTCTACTATGCCCATATTCAGTCACATTTGGATTATGCCTCATCTAATTGGGACGGTAGTAGCGATGCTAATTTAAAAAGTCTGAACTCGCTCCATAGAAGAGCCATTAAACTCATTGTTGACAGACCCTCAGAAGTCATTAGTACTGACAATAAGTTCAAGCTGTTAGACATTTTGCCACTTGAAAAACAGTTTAAGTATAATAAGTTGGTGCTCATGCGCAAAATCACCCTCTCAGAAACACCAGCCTATCTCAATAGTTAGTTTCACTTTGCTCATACGAGGTCCAGTCGAACACCAATGAACAATCTTGTTGTACCTATGCCTCGACTGGACATTTATATGTCGTCATTGTCCTATTCTGGTGCAAAGTTATGGAACTCTATTCCTGCGGATGTTAGAGCCGCGCCATCGCTTAAAACTTACAAGACCAAGCTGCTCAAACATCTAGACAAAACTTAATTTTTCCTTTTATTTTTTTATTATATTTTTATTTTACATGTAGCACTTCATGCCTTATGCGGCATTTCACGGATAGTCTGCATTCCCTTCTAACATTTATGAACGCATGTAATATACCGCTGGCATTCCAGCAAGCCGCATTATGTAATATCCATGACCCCATGGACTCGGCTGGCCAGACGGGATGCCGTCGATAGACACAGCATTGGGCGCACGCGCCGCGTGGCAGTGCTGTGGTTTCTTCGCGTCGACCCGCGCGCGCGGTGGTTGCGGGATCGCTATACCTTTTACTGCAGACTAGCTGTGCGCGGTTTAGTGGCGCGAGCCGGAGGCCGCTGTCGCGTGTGTGTGCGGTTGTGTGTTTATCTGTGTGTGTGCAAGTGTATGTGTGTACACGCGCGCATCCCTACGTGCTTGCGCGCGCACGCGTGTGTGTGTGCCAGTGTGTATGTGTGTGTGTGTATGCCTGTTGTATGTTTGTTGGAGTGAGCCGTGTTGATCATAATTATGATGAGAACAACAACGGGTTTATGTACAAAATCCTTTATACTTTTTATATTCGCTGTAGTATAGTTTTAAGTGGTAGAATGCATGTTTACATGATATACTGATGTGTCTGTATCGGTGTGTCAGTGTGTGTGTGGGTCAGTGTGTGTGTGTGTGGAGGGTTGTGCAGGCTTGGCTTGGCGCCTGTAGGCTACAAGCTAATCTGGCACAACCTGTGCACGCGGCAATTGCACACCGGCGCACGTGTGTGTGTGTGTGTGTGTGTGTGTGTGTGTGTGTGTGTGTGTGTGTGTGTGTGTGTGTGTGTGTGTGTGTAAGAGAGTGATTTTATGTACGTTATTTTGTTTTATAGTGTGTAGCAAGGACAAGAATGAAAACAGGTCTGCGAACCTATTCTTTTATCCTTGGAAAACTGAAAGTTTCATTTCATTTTCATTTCATTTCATTTCATTTCATTTTCATTTCATTTCATTTCTCTCTCTCTCTCTCTCTCTCTCTCTCTCTCTCTCTCTCTCTCTCTCTCTCTCTCTCTCTCTCTCTCTCTCTCTCTCTCTCTCTCTCCAGCTGGCCGCGGCTCTCCGCGCACGGCACCCTATTTGCATGGACTAACAAAAGTATGTTAAGTGATATTTGGTGTGTGACTTCATGAGTGAACGAGGATTTTGGTGGTGTGTTTTTTTTTTGTTGAAAATTGGACAGACTGAACGTGAATAATTTGGACCTATATTTTCTTCAGCACCGGCTTTAACCGCCCGCAGCATCGCACGGCTGTTCATGGCCTTCCATTTAGCTGGAGGCGCGCGCGCGTGCAGGCTGTAGTATAAGATAAGCAGCCAAGCAGCGTGTAGCGAACATGAACGCAACCCCTGTACCAACGAAGGAAGAAAAGAGCACCGCAACGGACCCAGCACCACAACAGCCGCCACCGCCGCCGCCAACACCAACAGTCAACCAGTCAACCACCACCCACCCGAACCGACAACGCCACCGGCCACCCAAGCGGCCGTTCAGAAACAAGCGCCCGCCACTCCTCCCCACGCCGCCACCACACCTCCGACTACCACCCCAACACCGCCACCCACCACGCCCGTTCCAGCGCCCGGCCCCTCGACCAAGAATTGACTGGCCGCCGCCTCCACCACCCTACCTCCCCAGACCCATCTACAACCGGCCACGGTTCCCCCGGCCACCACCACCACCACCGCCACCACTCCTTCAACATTTTCTGGAGTGGTTGGCACACCACCACCCACCAGCCTGGCGATAGGCGACGGTCCACCGGCCTACCACCTGCCTCCTGCACCATCAACCACCCGGCCCCGGCAATAACATCAGCCAGCTGAGCGACGGAGCGACAGACAGTCAGCGAGACAACCTCCCCCCCCCCCCCACCAACCCCCCTGCCCCCCCCCCCCCCCCCCCCCCCGGACGAAATCAACGAGAGTTGGAAGTCCCTGTCCCGTTTCAAGTCAAGCAAGCAAGCGTGTAGCGAACACGCCGCGATGTGTGTACACTGACGCTGCCGGAGCGGCCGACCGTCAATGTGCTGCACGGGACATCTTGGCTTGACTTCGCGAACGAAGATTCTATAGGGCTTGCCCACGTCGTCTGCAGGCATTTTCGTGGCTGCGGAGGCCAATCCGGGACAGGCAGGTACGACCGCAGTGGCTGCAGGGGAAGGTCTGCACGGGACACACTGCCGGTTTTTAATGGCGTCGCTTCAGTTTAGTATTTCAGCTCTCAAAGTAGGACAGTCTATAACTCAACGGACAGAGAAAAAAAGGTCCCTGAATTCCGGCAAGTGTGGGTGCGAGTCAGTTATCATCAAGCTGTCGTGAGAGATATCTGGCACATATCAAACCCGCTGCGACCGTATTTCCTCCCCTCCTTTTGGCTCCTGCGGCTCCTTGCCTGACCAAAAGCTTTTCGAGTTTTTCAGTTCACGGATAGTACGACTGTGTCTTCACTTATACCGTGTATACACTATTTAGTTATAACCATTTTTTACACTTTATTATCACTAGGCTGTTGTGTTTTTTTTTTTGTTTTTTTTTTTCTCTCTTAATAAAGTTTCATTTCATCTCTCTTTCTCTCTCTAAGAATGTTGTAGTTTAGCAAGGACAAACACGAAAAGAGGCCTGTGCGCCTATTGTTTCCCCCAAAAATGCGCTAACCCGTACACGCACTAAAAAATTCTAGAGTTCATTTGTTTTTAAATGAAGTTGATGCGAATTTTCAATGATTTCACACAAGTTCACCTTATTTTGCGCACGCAGTCAAGGAGACAAGGGACAAAAAAGGAAAGTGAGAAACGGGACGGCTGCCGTCTGCCGTCCGCTGTAATATAAACAATTCCGCGATAACGCGGATGCTAAGGAGCTCGTGGGGCCATGTGTTTTTGGAGCTGTAGCGACTACCTCAGTTCGGAGTAATCTCTGTGTCCGTTGAGTTATAGACTGAGGAGTAGGCGTGATCAGCAAACTGAACATGGCGTCCTACGAGTGAGTCCAGCAAAGAGATGACATCAGCCTCTCACCATGCCCGGCGGCCGCACCACTCGCTCAACTAAGACGGCCACTAAAGCTACACTTGAGCAAATAAATGACACTCTCAACCCAATTCAGAAAAACTGGGAAACTGACCCCTCCAGAATCTTTCTATGGAGAATAGCCCTCCATGAAAGATATCTAGAGCAGCCGCTTCCCCTTGGGGCTACAGCTGAATGGAAGGATGAGGATGTCAATCATGACCCAGTGAAGTCGCCTATCTACCCTCCTTACCCCGAGTCGCTACAGAGTACCATACTGTGGCTTAGACAGGGATCGTCTAAAACAGGCTGTCGACTCACAATAACAGTTAGTCCTCAATGAAC
This sequence comes from Semisulcospira habei, assembly GCA_036245525.1. NCBI lineage: Eukaryota > Metazoa > Mollusca > Gastropoda > Semisulcospiridae > Semisulcospira > Semisulcospira habei. The sequence goes on from BTPG01000007.1 coordinate 56,245,605, forward strand.
AAAGTGCATCCTAAAAATTAGGGTGGCAGGACGCCAGCTGTCAGCGGTGATAGATAACACTTGCCCCCTCTTGCCGCCTCTCTCTAGAGCAAATGTAAACTGATACTTCATGCGTGGTCCATATCTTCGCGGTGCAGCACAATTCAAAACCCCTTCCGTCTGTAAGAGGCTTACATCCTCATCAGCCCCCAAGGCTGCATTAAATTTCAGTCTCTTGTTGGGCCATTTATGTTGATTATGATCCTACGTATGAGGATGCCGCTGCGGACTGGTTCTATGACTATGTAGTCCGTTTTCTTTTACGTGACTTTATCTCATGAAAACACGTTCTTGTGTGTTCACAAATTCTTGTGTGTTCATGAATTCACACAGAGTATGCCGAACAGTTTCTTTGTGCATAATTATGCGCGTGGGAATTAATTAAGTTTTTCCTTCATTTCGACGAGCTTTGGATTTACGGTTTGACACACGGCAAGGCCGAAAAAATGTAGGTAAGGGCCGGTTCGGGTGGTCCGATTTTATAAACATCATATTTATTTGTGTAAATAATAATTGTTATTTTATTCAAAGTATGATTATCATGTTACTGTGTATGCATTTGTAGATAAATGTTGCAACAGATTTAGCTGGAACACAAGATCCCGGCCAGGTCAGTTTCTACATTAGGCCATTACTATTTAAAACAGACCGGCCAGTGTTTACTGAGTTTAGTGCCGCGGGAGTTTCATCGCCGCCGATTTTCAGTGTGTATGATTTTTGACCAATAATTAGAGGGCCGGCATTCGATGTGGAAACCTGAAGTTACCAACCCTGGGTTCTTGTTTTTGTTTTTAAATCTGCAATCATGACTGACTGACCTAACATTCCCTCTGCCGTATTATCATCTTATCATTAAAGCCTTAACTTTTTTCATCCAGTCAAGAACATGTTGCAGGTTTCCTGACATGTTATTAAATGCCATTGAATGTGTGTCTAGGTTCATCTACGTTCACGAGCATAGCTTCACCATACAACCTTAAAAGTCTTGGAAAGCTACCTTTTATAGAGGAAGACAGTCAAGTGTGGGTGGGTTTTGACCAGTTTATATTACTCTTAAAAGAGTTATTGCGCGTCAGACACTGTCACGGAGGGATAATATCCTGCAGTCCCTAAAGGCCCAGAGTGCATTGCTTAACAAGGATGGAAAATTATATCTTCAGTTAGTGAGCTTTTAGCATACGTCTTCAACAACAAAAACGCTTTGCGCATCTGTGCTCAGCTCGCAAAGGAGGTGGAATATTGTGTACTATATTGTTCACCGCCGTCTGCGAACACGTGTGCTGCCGGAAGGACATTTGGAAGAAGAAAAAAAAACATCTGACTCTATTAATTCAATATCTGAACTTTATCAAAATGTTGCCAGGGCTAACATTCATATTAGAGAGATTGATACATTCTTTTTGAAATATTCATCAACCGCTGAGACTCATCTGAAACTGAACTCTGTACAGCCAGTACAGAACAGATCATAACAAAATATCCTGGGAGAAAATCAAACTGTTCGAGTGGCATTTTCAGCTTGAATTTCCAGATTGTTGAGAGTTTGCATATGAAAGGCTTTTGGACAAGAAGATTTTTTCTTGAGTAAGTGTGTTACTTTGTGCGAGAAACTGAAAGATCAATCAGCTGTGAGCTGAAACAGTTTCGGCAGAGAAAAACAGGCAAGCATTTGGAAACCTACGGGATGGCATCGAGCTTTATGCAAGATGTATTCATTATCCTGACATTATTCAAAGGGACATTTTGAAAATCTTGCCCGATACAGATAAACCACAGCTATATTGCGGCGATTGTGTCATTACTCACTGTGGTAATGAAAAGGGAGTTCATCTTTTCATTGAATTTTCTAGAGAAGTAGTCGGTACAGACCCAACCATCTTGAATGATGTTCTGCTGCTCGTCAGAACAGAAGTTCAGCAGCGCCATTTGGACTTTTGCCATGAAATACACGTGTTCGAAAGTGGTACATTAAAAGCGTATGCGGACGATAACTTCTGCGATTACAAGTCTCAGTCTCGGGAAGCTTCGATCTAAATCCCTGCATGTGCAGAGAGAGAGAGAGAGAGAGAAGTTCTTAGATTGGATGATCATCATCCAGCTGAAGAAAGTCTCTCGCAGTCTGCATATCACCAAAATCATAATGGCTCTGGAGTCAGCACTGGTGACGAGTTGCCATGTGCAGCATGCAGTCATGCAGCCAGTGCAAATGACCCGCTGCATTGGAAAGAGCTAGAGGTGGTCACAGAGTGGTTTCAAAATGTTCCTCTGGAAGTCCAGCTTTTCTTTGAATCATTTTCAGTAAACAAGAGGTACATTTCGAAAGCCGTCGATGCAGATTCTTACATTATGAAGAGATTGAAACGTTTGTACCAAACATTTCACACACTGCTCGGAACACATGATATTCATACACTATGCAGGCGTGCTGCAGGGACTCTGTACTGACTACCTTTCGTACAGTTACCACAGTGTTAGGACAGTCTTCGCGATCACTGGACAAGCCGGGTTGACAGTAAGCTTGTGTGAAGCCGAGCGTCGCCTGAAAAAAGAAAGCATCATTCAACAACTGCTATTACAACACATTCAAAACTGAGACGCTTCAGCTTGGAGTACTGTTCAGTGGGTGGACGTGTGCAGCGGTCAGTTAGTCTTCGAGATTGTTTTCTCGTTGTCTATCTGGACAACCTGGTGCGGCTAACCTTTCATTCTGACACAATCAGAGGAGAGTCCAGGTCATCCCAGTTATGCACTTTGCCCGTTTCAGTGAAAGGTGTCCCAAAGGATATAGACAATGTGGAAACATGGCACGACCGTGAATGCGACGGGCATTGTACCAACTGTTCTTGTATGCAGCCAGTCACTTTGTCCTATGGAGGCCACTTGTCCTAAACATTTTCAATAGTTGCTCTGAGATCCACTTTCTGTTTCTTCTGAGCCTCTGTCGAGAAATGGAGTATCCTTTGCAGAGAATATTCGGAGGCCAGGGGCATCTCACACTATCCTTTGGAACTACTCAGAAATAAAGACGGGAAGTTACAAGTATTGTTTAAAATAATGTCGATCTTTCCCTTTGTGTAAACAAAGAGGCAAGGCTTGCAGGTCCCGCTTAACACTTGACAAAAATGACCTGTAATCCAAATTTACAAATTCTATCCTTCTATTTCCTCATCATCATAGCTTGTTGTTGGAGCGTAAACTTGTACAAGGGTGATATTAAATGGGGTGAATATTTACTGACATATTATTTGCCTTTCCTCGTACATTCCCGGTAACATACCATTGCGGACTACGAAAGATTGGTTTCTTGTGCAAGAAGGAGACTTGTCCTTTAACTTTTTGATATTGTTTCCCAAAGAGGAAGTCCGACGGTTATTTATTGCTGTCTTTTTAAAAATTAAAGTCATGGATCTTCAGTTACTGATGTGCACCTTTACTTTCTTTTACAGATATTTTCACAAGTTATAACACTGTAGGTACTCAGCGACAAATGAAATCGCACATTTATTCTCTAGGCACTTTGGTATACATAGCTACGGATCATTAGTGGTTTCTTTCATTATTATTTTTTCATCAGAGGGAAAAGCCCAACCTTCTGTATTTCTGCTCTGTAAGTTATCAGTGATCACTGAGACTGCATAATTGGCACTGGCAGTGATCGCACATCACAACATATCTTGTCAGTGCAACTGATTGAATTAAATGTTACAGTAATAAATAATTAATCAAGTTCCGAAACTTTGTTCAGCCATGACAGTTAAAACCAAGTGGTGTGGCACTCTTTCTCTTTTACAGCATGCAGCATGTTGCACATCGGACATAGGTTTCGAAGATAGCGGGTTTTTTTTGTAGGTTGCGTGTATACCCAAACCTTTGTTACTCTCTAGAAAATCACTATCTGGTAAAAAAAAAAATAACCTTCGGCTGAAGTAAGGATTGCTCAAGTTGCAAGAGTGAGTCTATGAAATCTGCAAGAGGTACAGATCTTCATAAGTCCTCGCCACAAAAGGCTATTTTTGTGCGTTTGTAACTGACATCATTCCTCAAACTGAGGAAGTGGTCGCGGACTAAGTAACGATTGTAGTCTGTGCAAGAAACCAATCCACATCTGCAAGGGGCATAGATACTCATAATCCCCTTTGCTTGAGGGCTCATGAGAATCTATACCTCATGCTGATGTTTCTCAAACTGAGTCTAATTGAAACAGGGCCGGCTTGACTGTGACCAGATGCCAGGCAAGCACCGCGGAAACAGTGCGAGTTAGCGGGCCGAGTTATCAAGATGTGTTGACAGGTTTCACAACTGAGCCGACTTCTAGACCACGCCCACTAACGGCACGTGCGGCGATTGAGGTAGAACTGATAACTGTATTTTACACTACATGCCTTATCAGAGCCCAAGGCAAGGGATGCGAGAGGTGGATATCTAAAGAATTTGAAATCATGAAGGATGTCGTAGAGCAGTTTCGCTCCAATCTTGATTCCAAGTCGCTACCTCTCTCCTCCCCCTCTTCCCCACTCGCGCTGCCTTCCGCCCCCTCCATTATGACTGACAGCGAGTCCCCGCCCACCCTGAACCCTGATGAACCGATAAAACCACTCCTCTGCGAGTCAGCCTCTACTGTACCTATAGAGACTCCATCCCATTCATCCAGACCCATGTCGCCAGCGGCGACCTCAACTAATGCCGAAACTGACGGCAAAGCCTCGCCTGCCTCAGGCACCCCTGATGATGTAACGGACACTGTAGCCCTGTACCATGACCCGTCCCTTGCTACACTGCCGAAATCCCATTATGACGTCACCTTGACCAGTACGCCAAAGGCATGTGTGCACTCAGATATCAATAGTACCCAGCGCGTCAATGATCAAGCGGACCTTCTCACCAGCAAAAACGACAGCCATGAGAATACCACCTCAACTACCTTCTCATCGAACCTGTTGGAAGACATGCTGAGCCAACTAGCAGCCGCCACAGAGTCAATAAGAGACCTACAAACAGAACTATTCGCTGTGAAAAGTGAGCTGGCTACTATCCAAGGGCAATATGCAACACTTCAAGAAAAGCAAACCGTTCTTGATAGTGCCATCAGGGACACTGAGGTCATGGTTAAAAAAAATGGCAAGTTAGCCGAAGAAAGGTGTTTAACAGCGGCTGAACAGTCGCACCACGCAGCTCTTGAACAACAGACCAAGGACCATGAGAAACTTATCAAAAAACATGAAACACTGAATAGACAAATGAACAAGCTAGCTAAAACCAAGGACACTCAGAGTGCTGAAATCACGGAACTTAAAGTTCAGTTTGATTCTTTGTGTCGGTCACTGTCCCCCACCGCGCCCACTCTAACTGATACCAACCTGCACACTGACAAAGCCCTCACCTTAAGCGCCCAGTCACCCATCACCCCTCCGGCCCTACCTCAAGTATTGGAAGCTGGTCAATCCACGCCACCAATCAGCCCTGGGGGGAATAGCTGTAGCGGGACCGGGACTGAAGGGATGTCGGCTATTCCTATAAGTCGTCAGCCACCGCAGGATACTGTCCCGTTTACTGTGCGACTACCGGCTAAAGCCAGGATAGCGGGACTACTGATTGGCGATTCTAACTTACAGCGGGTAGATCGCCGGAGACTGGATCCCAGCGGGGCCACGTGCGTTCGAACGCTGCGAGGGGTGACAGTTGGACAGCTGGCAGTGGCCCTGAGTCATTGCGAACCACGTGCTGACATTGGACATGTAGTGGTCCACGTTGGTACAAATGACTGCGCCTCAGACCATGACATTGACGTCATCCTGAGGGACTATAAGAATCTGACAGTAGCAGTCCGCCGTGCCTTCCCGTCTGCATCTGTCGCCTTAACCTCCGTCCTTCCGCAAGGCCAGTGCCCCCTGCAGAAAGTGTGCACCATTAATGAACGTCTGGCAAAACTCTGCCGCCAAGAGAAAGTGCACTTTCTCCAAGAGACTGGCTTTTACACGCCAGCAGGCGCAGTGGTTACATCACTGTTCCGAATAACGACAGACTTCACGTCAATGAGCGTGGTGCTGGTGTCCTGCTCCGTCTGGTCAAACAGTTTCTCCTTCAGGCCAGAGACCACAGGGAATCTGACACACAACAGCCTCGCGACCAGCGCGCCACCCGCCAAGTACTGAGCACATGTGCTTTTGATATGTTATGTTCGGACAGTGATCGTACTCAGGTAGTAAATTCTGCTGAGGGCCGGAGACCAGGACCTGACCATCCCACTCAGAATTCAAACGGTACTATTCGCAAACCCTCAGTGACTTTTCCTGTCCGCCGTTGGGAGACAGCCCACAATACTCTGTTCTCACCTCCCAAAAACAGTAACAATACACATGACATTGATCCCTCAGCCTCTGGTGGACGTCAAGCTACTGAAGCTGTTGGCATCCAGTCTTACGACGAACAGAGTGCGCCGCCTGCCAATGAACCCACAGGTGCCAAACAGGGCGGGTCGGGTGCTGCTTTTGCCTCCAACTTCCCTTTCTCCCAGCCGCTCCTTTACCACCGTGTGGAAGCTGGACCAAACCCCTTCGCATCGTGTTTTCCCGGCAACTACGTACGCCCTTCTGCCGGCTTCTGGCCGCAGGTCACACCACACGGACTACCCGTGCCACCGTTACCTGCATTCCACCCGACTTTTTCACCGTACCCAGTACCTTATCCGCAGTGGCTGGTCCCGTACCACTCAGGCGGCTTGCGGCCCCAAGTCATCTAGTGATTGGATTATGCCAGGGACAGCTGTTTTTTTTTTTCTTTCATTTATTTTTTTTTTTTATTTTTTATTTTTTGGTCATTAATATGTATTCATAGTGACATGTGAACTAGTTTAACAGGACACAAAGTGTGAGGCTTGTTGTTATCTATTTGGATTCTACTGCCATATTTAGCCGATTGGTGCTGTTTTTGTTGCGATAGACAGATATCTGGACTGAAATTACCGTGCCGAGCATTTTGGCTACGTTAATCTCATTTTGCTTCTGACGCAGACGTCGTCTGTGATATGACTATGTATTTGCAAATGAGCAGCTTTCTGGCTGAGCCAGAAATTTTTCTAGACAAAGTGTGACATTAAGCGGCTTTTTTTAGAAGCTGCGTGAAAAGGGACACACGGATTTGTTTCATTGTGCCGGACAGTGAATCTGCACTTTGGAATGTGAAACTAGTAAATTTTGGTTTTTAGTCATGTGTGGACTGAATAGCGCCGGTTATAACTTGAATGTACTCATTTGAGGCCGGAGTGTGACTGTATAGTGAAAGTTTTCGTGAACTCTTAGTTATCGAAATTGTTTTTTTTTCTTCTGTTCATAGATCAGTCGCGTACAGACTTATAAGAGAAAGGATAACTATTGACTATTGACTTTATAAAAAGGTCTTTTGTCGTCGTGTGTACACTAGTGTCTATATACAACGAACAATATGGCGAGTGGATCCACTGGCTCAGCCATTCAAGGACTGAAAGTCGGACATTTAAATGTGTATCATTTATATCCGAAAGTACATGATGTCTCCCTGTTTCTGAACCAGCCGTCACATTTCCACCTCTTTGGTCTCACTGAATCTCGTCTGGACTCTCGAATCACTGACGCATGTGTCAGTATTCCGAATTTTTCCCTTATTCGACGTGATGCAACTTCTCCTGGTCATACTGGGTTAACTGTTTATGTGCTGTTCAGCACAGGGTACGCAGACGTCTTGATCTTGAGACAAAGGAGGTGGAATGCGTGTGGTTGGAAGTCAAGCTTCCCAACACGTCGCCACTGCTAATTGGCTTTGTGTATAGGAATCCAGCATCCACTGCCGAGTGGTATGACGACTTTGTACAGGTGATGGATAAAGTTAATGACACAGGCAGGGATATACTCATTCTCGGTGATTTTAACATTGACATATCAAAACCCCATTCGATGTGGCAATGTACAACAATGCTGTTTGGACTAAAACAGATGATTACCACTGCAACCAGAGTAACCCACTCTTCGTGTACTTTGATTGACCACATCTATACTAACAACCCTCAAGCTATCATTGAAACTGATGTCCCTTCACTAGCTGTCAGTGACCACTTTCCCATCACCTGTACATGGTCATGTTATGTTCCTAAACAGAGCCGAACCCAACATTTATACATTACTTATAGATGTTTTAGAAAACTAGATAGAGATAGTTTCCTTCATGAGCTCAGTTTTTTGCCGTTTCATGAAGTTTACAATCACAATGACCCTGATGTAGCGCTCTCACTGTGGCTTGAACTGTTCCTCGGAGTGCTAAATAAGCATGTCCCTTTAAAAAGGAAAAGAGTCCGGTGCCGTGAGCCCCCCACCTTGGGATTACGGAGGAGATTAAACAAACCATGGAAGCCAGAAATCGAGCCAAGCGGGACAAAGATTTTATTGAGTTCAAAAGGTTACGTAACGGAGTCAAATACCTTATCCGGGAGGCACAAAAAGCACTGGTAGAGAAAACTATACGCGGCGGGAATCCGTCTTCAGTATGGAAAGTTTTAAACTTACTAACTAACAATAGTAAAAATCGTTCTGCAAATACGACTGCCAACCTTACAGCCGATGCATTTAACGACCACTTCAATTTAGCTCCGAAGGTTTAGATCAGGTGGAACATGTCGCATCGCAGAAGCTTAGTGACTTTTGTAAGCAAAGACTGTCCGCGGGTGATGCTTTTAATATCCCCTACATCGCTGTACATGAAGTGGGCAGATTTATCTCTAGTCTCAAGAACAAAAAGTCAGGTGGAATTGATGGTATCAATGGTTTTATCCTCGAACTTTCTCTTCCATACATTGTGGAAAGCTTAACCTACATTTAATAAAATAATAATACCGTTATTATATAGGCGCTTTTTCTCAATTTTGGGGAAATCGACTCAAAGCGCCGCGCCTGAAACCCAACACACACACTCACGAAACAGACACGGATTTACGCCATTTAAGACAAACACAGTACAAGACAAACGAAGGGCCAGTCAGCTACTGAAGTTACAGAGATTTTTGATCGCTTGTATTTGAAATTTGTAAAGTGGCCTGAGACCGGTACCAAAGTGTGGGGGGGTGGAAGAACCGGAGTACCCGGAGAAAGAACCCCCGACGGTCCGCCCGAATTAACGGTGACACTTACCAGAGGAGAAAAGTCCAACGCCGGAACCCGGTATCGAACCGCTCACCTTTGGAATTGGTGGCAGGCGCCTTAACCACTGCGCCACGGACCGCCCCATTTACAACCTATGTCTTCAAAATAATATTTTTCCGGCGGCTTTCAAAAGATCTAAAGTGGTACCTATACCTAAAACAAAAGACACATCTGATCCAAATAATTTTCGGCCTATATCCATATTATCTATTCTATCGAAGCCTATTGAGAAGCATGTACACAAACATCTTCTCGAATTCCTGGAAGAAAAGTCTCTCCTGAATAAATATCAATCTGGTTTTCGCCCTAAACATTCGTATCACACTGCCTTGGTTCATATGATTGACACTTGGCTGCTCAACATCAACAGAAACAAAATGTCTGGTGCTGTCTTTCTAGACCTAAAAAAAGCGTTCGACCTTATAAACCACGAAATTTTATTAGAGAAACTAGACTGCTACTTTAACAAGAACAGTCCAGGGACACTCTCATTCTTCCGTTCATATATCGTAGGGAGAATTCAAACTGTGTACATCAATGCTACCTTCTCTTCTGAAAAGAGTGTTGAGTATGGCGTGCCCCAGGGATCCATACTAGGGCCGTTACTTTTCTGTTTGTTTATAAATGATCTTCCACTTTATATATCCAATCCATATACCGAATGTGACATGTTTGCCGATGATTCAACTCTTCACGCTGGCGGGAAAACTGTACCTGAAATATCAAGCAATCTTCAGCTTTGTCTTCAGGAGGTCTCACTGTGGTGCAAAAATAATCAAATGCTTGTAAATCCATCCAAAACGAAAAGCATGCTAATCACAACACGCCAAAAGCATCAGCTCCGCCCCCATTCACTTAACCTCTCTTTTGATTCAGTTACCATTGAGCAAGTCAAGGAATATCGCCTCCTCGGGGTAATTGTTGATGACCAACTGTGCTGGTTGCCCCATCTAACACAACTAGGGAAAACATTATCAAAGAAGCTATTTTTATTGTTAAGATTAAAATCTATCATTGATACTAAGACACGAAAGCTATTTTTCAACTCCTACATTAAACCTCACATTGACTACGCATCTACTATTTGGGACGGCTGTAGTAAGGCTAACCTTAAGCGGATCAATTCTCTATACAATCGCGCAGTTAAACTGATCCTCCCAATCCCCTCTCTAACTTTGGAGGAAAAGCTTCAGGCAACAGGGCTCCTTCCTTTACGTCAACACCTTACGTTTAATAAGTGCGTACTTATGCACAAAGCAGTGAACGGGAAAGCCCCCCTGTACCTGGCTAAGCTTTTCACTGAGAGCGAAAGAGTCTACTGCACTTTGAGGAACAGTCTCGTCATTGAACTGCCCCGAATTGACTTGTTTAAATCCAGTCTTTCGTACGCGGGTGCCTATTTATGGAACTCACTTCCTCCACATATACAGCAAACGAGACATCTTCCATTGTTTAGGACGAAAGTTTTTAAATACATCTCTGAGCAAACTTGAAAGAAACGTAGATAATATGCCCAAAAGAGTCATGTCAATGATTTCCTGTGGTCCTCCGTTTTGCACTTGTTAGCTTTTACATAATATCTCTCTTTATCGTGGTGTTTTGCCTGCTCACTAAATTCCTACACATGAGTAGCTGTATCATAAGTGTGCAGTCGCTTTCTTTAAACACACTTTACATCATACCCCGCCCCCCCCCCCCCCAAGACCCTGTCATTTTGCTGTGTGTGTGTGTGTGTGTGTGTGTAATCTTCAGCGACTTTGGAACTTGTATCGGAATGTAACACAAGTGACCTGTGGGGTGTAGCCGCTTGTTTTGTGCTGTTAACATATTGTTTTAATGTTGCTTTTAATGTTGTAGTTTAGCAAGGATAAGCATGAAAAGAGGCCTGTGCGCCTATTGTTTCCATCCTTGAGAAATAAAGTATCATTCATTCATTTATTCATTCATTCATTCTCTCCACAAACACACGCCACTTAATAAAATAATAATACATAGTATTTAAATGGCGCATTTCTCATATTTATAATATAACTCAATGCACAGGACAGCCGCGAAATGAACTCAACAAGCACGCTCACGTGAATCACGCGCATTCCCTTACACACTGTACATAAACATAGAACATTCACGTGGTGCTAAGGGCAAGCTCAAGCGAGCTACTGAAAATTTTGGAAATTTAAATCTTTTTTATATTTATGAAATTTTTGATTAAGTGGACTTAAATTAATACCAAATTCGTGGGGGAGGAAAGAGCCGGAGTACCCGAAGAAAGAACTCCCGACGGTCTGCCCGAATTAATGGTGACACTTACTAGAGGAGAAAAGTCCGACGCCGGAACCGGTTATTGAACCTCGCACTTCTTGCTTTTATCGCTGCGTCACGGACCGCCACTTTAGTTTAATCGTGCTGAAATTGTTTATCATCGTTTTGGGTGTGTGTATATGTGTACATATTGTATTTGTACGGTATGCACTCTTTGTTTTTCTTGTTACTCTTTTGAAAGAAGCTTCAATAAAAATTAATTTTTTTTTTTAAAGTTACAAAAAACAAAACAAAAATAAAAACAAAACATTAATTACCTTTAATGCAAACCAAACTTCTAAAACTTGATTATACTGTGTCTAGGTTCTCAATAATAGTTGTAGATGTTGTTATTTTAGCTCAGGAAAGGTTATTCCGGGTTAAGCGTGGCGGTCCGTGGCGCAGTCGTAAAAGCGCCTGCCCCCAATGCTAGACCTGTGAGAGGTTCGATACCCGGTTCCGGCGTTGGCTTTTCTCCTCTAGTGTCAACGGTCAATAATTCGGGCAGACCGTCGGGTTTTTTTTTTTCTCCGGGTACTCGGGCTCTTCCTCCCCCACGACTCTGGTATCAATTTCAGCCCACTTAATCAAATTTAAAATATAAACGATCTGAATTTCCAAAACTTCATTAGCTCGCTTGAGCTTGCCCTTAGCACCACGTGGATGTTCTGTGTTTATGTACAGTGTGTGAGTGAATGCGGGTGATTCACGTGAGCGCGCTTGTTTGGTTCAGTTCGCGGCGGCGCTTTGAGCCGAGTTTCAATTGGGATAAAGCGCCTATTTAATGCGCTAATTTATTTATTTATTAAGAAAGGTTATTCCGGGTTTTAACAGGACTCTGTCTAAATGAACTATAACTAGACCTGTGTGTAGCGTTTCGTAACCATCTGTTACAGATGTGTATCTTTGAACAGTTAAGGCGGTAGTAGACGTTGAGTCAGGACGTTAATGTGGAGTATAACCCGCCATATCATACTGAGGCTTAACACTTCAAATGTGTACACTGCCATATGCAAACTACATTATAGTACTTACAGATAAGGATATAGACCAATGACTTTAATTCAAGGGTGGTGCCAGAATAGCTTGGCGCCTAGAGGCGCCAAGCTATTGTGGCACTACGCTTGAACTATTTTAGTCAGTCTTATTTCACACGTGGAAGTGGCACAGTGGTTAAGGCGTCTGCCTCCAATGCCAAAGTGCGAGGTTCGATACCGGGTTCCCGCGTTGGATTTTTCTCCTCTGGTAAGTGTCACCGTCTGGGCAGTGGGCAGATGTTCACATCTGCACGGGGACATAGACGACCCCGGCCCCCACGAGTCCCCTGCTGCCTTGCAGGCCCGGCCGCTTGGCTGCGGAAAGGCTAAGGGAGGAAACCCCTGACATCAAAGCCCCCGTGTCTCCGGGGAAGGCTTTTGAGCCAGAGACTAAGACAAGGACAGTCTGATATAAAACCTACGACCCGAGGACCTCGATGCCACCGTCCCAGCTTGCTAGGTCATGGCAAACGAACCAAGGGTTTAAAGGGTGGGGCCAGTACTGCGCACAATGCACTCCACCAAAAAGCTCCACCGCGCAGGCTTTAGGAAACGCCCACGGACTATTTCACACACTGGTGTAATCCGAATGATAAAGGCTAACAGAATCCGCATATAACAACAGCTTTTAGAGGTCCTAACTACACCCTGTTGAATATGATACTAAGCTAATAACAAACCGATCGGATAGATCAATCAAAATTATGGTCCCCTAGACTTCTGCTGTATCCACAGTTAATTGTCGGGGCTACCGGCAACATAATTACTGATATAACAACGCTTCCTCAGGGTCCTCTGCCGTTTTGCCTATTATCCGAAATTGAGTGTAACATAAGACTATAACGAACGCGCTGCATGGCAAATGTCTAACATGTCGTCACAAGGAAATACCCAGTGCGCAAAAGGCCATCAGACCGACGTCGGCCCGATGGCCTTTTGCGCGTCAGTTGGGTACCCAAAATCGAAAGGAACACGCTCGGCAACTTTACCATTATCACCGGCGTCGACAACAAAGAATGGTGCGGTTTTTAACTTTTATTTTTTAACCTGAGGGAATGGCACCGGCTGGCAGCAACAGACGCCGGAAGTGTATCAAACCTTAACCCTCTTGCTGTCGGTAGCGGTGTCGGTTTGTCGCGATGATTCCCGCCGACAGGAATCATCGCGACAAATACCGCTGCCGACAGCCAAAGGGTTAAACGTCAATTTAGCATCAGTTCATTCGTAAAAAGATGAAAGAGAAGAAAACAAATATAACACAGTTTATTAAATCTTTGTGTTAAATTAAAATCATTCTCATAATAAATCTACATAGATAATCACTGACGACGGGCCGTATGTCATTTTTTAGGCAGGAGATGCAACAAATGAATGAATAAATAAATTGATAATTAAATAAATAATAATAAATAAATGTTACGATTGTGGTTGTGTTATCCTGTGAGAGCATGCATGTGTTAATCGTAGGAAACGATCCGATATTTATTTGAGCCATCATGTTTACGAATCACGTACCTTTTTAGAAAGTTTTTCTTTAGTTTGCACGTAGAGTGGATTTCGTTCAGTTTTGCCAGAACGTTCTAGAAAGTCGCACGGAGAATAGCGGACGATCTTTGTTTAGCGTAGATTAAAACCTTCGATAAGATCGCACTGTCTAGTGACCTTGTGTGTGTGACGTCGCGTAGTTGGCAACAGTTTGCAACATTTTGTTTTTCTGTGCGCGTGAATTGAGCAGCCCCTTTTCTTTTCTTTTTTTTTTTTTTTTTTTTTTTGGGGGGGGGGGGGTGGAGGTCTAGATTATTCTAGAGTAGATATACAACGTGGTGATAGGGCTACCATACTTTCATGTGTCTTCATTATACTTTAAAATTTAGAGCTGAAGTTAGCAGCCGAGTTTTTGTAGCCTGATTTAGTGATTCCAGAAAATTCTTATTTATGAGTTTCAGTTGCGTATTTCGTTCCGATTGGTTGCATTGTATTATTTCCGTAGATGATTCTGGAAATTGGTAGCATATATAAGGAGGGCGCTGGGAAAGCCGGTTGGTACATAGTCTTGCAATTGTCAGTGGTAGAGACACGCAGTTTATCGTAGGTACGTGGCCCGTAGAGGGTGTATATTGTGTGAGACGCTGCATATGAGAAGTTTTGAGTTGCAAGTGTGGACATTGCAGAAGAGACTTGTATCAGTTTGTGCATTTGGAATTGCACTGTGTGGATATCGCATCGCTGAATTAAAATATTGTTGGAACTGTTACTCCAGTATTGCCCACATCCTTAAGCCACGTGTGACGGATTGCAGCTGAATGAGGGTTATTTGAAAAGAACCTTACGTGTGTGCGTCTGGTGTGTTTATCATACTTCGACTACAACTCCACCACGTAACAATAAATAAATAAAACTAAATAAGTTAGTTAATAAATACATAATTAATCAATTGATTAATTAATAGATAATTTAATAAAGTATCATATTATTAAATAAATACTAATAAATTAATTAATTTATTAAACGGATAAGTCTCTATGACTGTATCTGTATTTTTGAAAGTATAATTTACTCGAAACTTTAATAAACTGTGTTGTACTTTACCTTTCTGGAACTGTTTTTTTTTTCTTCCTTTCTAAGCTTTTTTCTTTTTTTCTTGTTTTTTCTTCTATTTATCTGAGTATTTCTTGTTTCTTTATATTCAAAACACTTGGCACTCACCTTATTAGTCTGGATTGACCGATTCTGTCCGCACAAATCCAAAACAGCACGTAGATTACACAGAGCCTGAAATCGGAAGGGGCAAGACTAAATACCTCAGACAAGGAAGTGCAAGTGCAGCAGACCGTGAATGATTCCAGGAATCCCGCGATGTAATCCGTGTCAGCGGTTATGCGCGTCGCAATTTTTTTAATCCTTATATTTCAGAATACACCAGTGTGTGAATTAAGTTTGACTAAAATAGTTCAAGGGTAGTGCCAAATTGGTGTAATTATATCTTTATCTGTAAGTACTATAATGTAGCTTGCACATGGCAGTGTACAAATTTGTAGCTTTTAGCCTCAGTATGCTATGGGTTATAGACATCCAGCGCCAGTGGCTGATCAACTTGGCTTTCCAACTCGAGAACTGTCTGATATGCTCCTGAATTATAAACCAAAACTTGCAAAAATGAAAGAAATTGTAAAGCAGTGGAAACTGCGAGATTTAACACCTATCGGAAAAAAATGTTGTTTTCAATTCCTTAATTCTTTCAATTTTTACACATCTCTTTATCTCCTTGCCTTCCCCAGGGAGTGTAATTATTAAAGAAATTAACACGGTGATGTTTAACTTCATCTGGGGAGAGAAGAGAGATATAGTAAAAAGAACTACAGTTTCTATATAGTATGAAGCAGGAGGACTCAAGGAAATGGATATTGAAGCTTTTTACAAAGCACTTAAGGTCACCTGGATTCGGAGAGTGCTTTCTTCGGGCACAAACTGGAACCTTTTACTCGCATCCCTTTATGATAATATTAAACAGTTTGCAGTTTTTGGTGCCTATTTTCTAGAAAGTTTAGAGATGAAAAACACCTTCTGGAAAGAAGTAGCTGTTATTTTTAAAGAATATAATAATCTTTTTCGCCCCCCGGGGGTCGATGCTTTCAAAAGTGAACCACTGTTTTTCAATCCACAGCTGTTGAAAAAGATTCATTGAAGTTTGTAGACAATTGGGTTTCAAAAAACATTTTTTTACAATTGGAGATGTAATGGACGATAATGGCGACATTGTCAGTTTTGAAGTGTTTTGTGAGCTTTTTGGTGCAGGTGTTTCTTTTCTTGTGTACTATAGCAGAACGAGTGCTGTAAGAAAGTACAAAAGAAAAATGTTACGAATATGGATGGATGCAGTTGATGTAACCGATATAGGTACACCCTTGGATGTTGTCCTTAAGCCGAGCACAAAAATGGTACAAGAGGTATATACAATGTGTTGTTAAATAAAACGACACCACCTTCATGCTTCGAAAAATGGAAAAACAATTATAATGATCTAAAGTGGAAATCCATTTTTTTTTGCACCCTATAACAGTCACACAAGACACCAAATTACGGTGGTTTCAGTACCGAATTGTCCATAGAATACTGACAACCAATGTTTACTTACGCTTTAGACAGCTAAAGGATTCAAACCTTTGTACCTTTTGTTCGCTCTCTAAGGAATATATTAAACACCTGTTTTTTGAGTGCAGAGTTGTGCACGCGTTTTTGGGACAAATTACTGAACAGGTTAAAGGAAAAATGTGCTCATTGTGAAAAATTTGAACTTAGTACACAATTAATTGTTTTCGGGGTGAAAGAGGGGCTGCGGACGGACCCAGTGCTCGATTTGCTCTTATTACTGGCAAAACATTTCATTTACCGTTGCCGCTGTTTGAATCGGCAGTTAGACTTTCCAGGCTTTTTAGCAAAATTCAGAAACAGGTACTGTACAGAGAGATATGTATCTACTATGAAAAACAAAATTAGCCGTTTTACACAGCTATGGTTGCCATATTTGGATTTTTTGGTAAGATAGTTAACATTTGTTACCTTTTCTGTTAACTTCTGGTAATTTGTATAGAATGCAGTTGGGAGCTTTTTGTCCTCATACGGTTCATTATCTCCGAGATATCCGTACTTTTTTGCTAAAATTCGGACAATGTTCTGTTACCGCTACACGCATGCAGACATTCACAACTGATACGCGCTAAAACAACACGTTCTCTCTCTCTCTCTCTCTCTCTCTCTCTCTCTCTCTCTCTCTCTCTCTCTCTCTCTCTCTCTCTCTCTCTCTCTCTCTCTCTCTCTCTCTCTCTCTCTCTCTCTCTCTCTCTCTCTCAGAGTGTAGGCAGGGCAAAACACCATTCACACCGAATGTCCCCTCTGCCTGCTATGGTTACACATCAACAACTAGTAGGAATGTCACTCTGTCTTCAAAAGAATCTTTAAGAGCAAACATTAACGTCATTGATAACAAAACACAGATCGTGCCTTTTACTATGACCCCTATCATACCGAGGCTGAAAGCTAGTACTTAGTAATAAGGCTATAGACCAATGGCTTTAGTTCAACCCATATCATACCGAGGCTGAAAGCTTCAAATGTGTACACTGTCATATGCAAACTGCATTATAGTACTTACAGATAAGATATAGACCAATGGCTTTAGTTCAACCCATATCATACCGAGGCTGAAAGCTTCAAATGTGTACGCTGTCATATGCAAGCTACATTATAGTACTTACAGATAACGATATAGACCAATGGCTTTAGTTCAACCCATATCATACCGAGGCTGAAAGCTTCAAATGCGTACACTGCCATATGCAAGCTATATTATAGTACTTACAGATAAGGATATAGACCAATGGCTTTAGTTCAACCCATATCATACCGAGGCTGAAAACTTCAAATGTGCACACTGCCATATGCAAGCTATATTATAGTACTTAAAGATAAGGATATAGACCAATGGCTTTAGTTCAACCCATATCATACCGAGGCTGAAAGCTTCAAATGTGTACACCGCCATATGCAAGCGCTATATTATAGTACTTAGAGATAAGGATATAGGCCAATGGCTTTAGTTCAACCCATATCATACCGAGGCTGAAAGCTTCAAATGTGTACACTGCCATAATTATGCAAGCTACATTGTAGCAGGAGAGCTGGGTGGCTCGGTGGTAACAGTGTTCGCCTCTCGACCGAAAGGTCCCGGGTTAGATTCCAGCTTGGTTCAAAATTTGTTCACACCCTTTTTTGGTGCCCCGTCTTTCAAATTACCTTCGTGGTGGACAAAAGACGTTAAGCCCTAAACATTTAACTTTTTTTATATTATAGTACTTGCAGATAAAGCTATAAACCAAAGGCTTTTTGTTCAAGGGTGGTGCCAGAAAAGCTATTCTGGCACTACCCTTGAACTATTTTAGTCAAACGTATTTCACACACTGGTGTATTCCGAATGATAAGGGTTATGGCGTCAACTGCGGGCCCAATCATGCATGTCTTTTGAAACTGCTTAACTCATTCTACCCCAGACACACCACAGCAGGATAAGGATCGACCATGATAATTCAAGGGTGATGCCAGAATAGCTTGGCGCCTACGGGCGCCAAGCTATTCTGGCATCACCCTTGAACTATCGTGGTCGATCTGTGTCCTGCACTGCAATGCAGTCTTGAGAGGACAGGGGCAAAATGTAAGGATTTTGGTGTTGGGGTAGAATGAGTTAAGGCCTACTAGAATCCAGTTCTGATGTGCGGCTTCAATACCCGTCGGGACATTCATGCATTGACATTTTTTGTCCACATCTCCCGTTGAACATGTTACCTGTTTCCTTTCAACAAGTTACGGCACAGTTTTATTGGCATACCACGTCGCTCGGTAACAACACAACAACAAACAGGCATGTAACTCGCGGTCAGAAGGGAGATTCTCATGAGCTAACAACAAAATCCGAGTTTTGCAAGGGTAATCCCCGTAATGGAAATTTAGCTCTAGGTGGAGGCATGGAATGTATGCCCCTGCAGACACCACAGTAAAATGTGGCTGTCTTTGGAGGTAGGCAGAACTTCCTGCCTTCCCCCAGTATGCCGAATGGTGTGCTGACGAGGTCGCCAAGACCGAAACAGCTGTCCACACCGGCTAAATATCTGGACCCCCTTGGGGGGACTTAGAGCTATATTTCCATGCACCGGGCTGGAAATGCAGTGAATATGCGATACGCCCTCCTTCAAGAGGAGGTTAAGGGGGGTGGGGTGGAGGAGGAGGAGGGTCTTCCATATTCATTGCTTTCAGTCACTTACTTAGCCCACCCTTCTTTCCCGTCCTTTTTGTTTGCCGTATTGACGCTAGACTTTAGGACGGGGCTGGTCGGAGCGCGTTCAGTAGAATGCAAACGACATAACAGGCGGGCGGGGCTCATGGTCTGGCAAAGAAGTAACAAGATAAACATGACGTCACGTCTAGCCATTCTAACCTTGCTGTTGAAAGTTATATACATGTGTGTGTGTGCGCCCGCGCGCGCGCGCGCGTGTTTGTGTGTGTGTGTGTGTGTGTGTGTGTGTGTGTGTGTGTGTGTGTGTGTGTGTGTGTGTGTGTGTAAACAGGAGAATCTCTAATATTACTGTACGCACAACCTGAAACTTGGCAAAACACTGTATTAAGTGGGTAGCTAAGAGAGCATCCGAGCATATTGTAATTAGATGTCTCATTAAAGACATAAAAGACCGTTTATAGAAAGTCGGTTGACCCAAATTAGAAACCGCAATTTTGATTATATGAACTTGAAATTCTGGATATAGCTAGTTTGTAGAAAGACTTTGGATGAGTTCGTTAGCCAGATTTGTACCTCTTCAACGGTTTCGAAAACAAAAGTTCAATGCGGGAAAAATGTCAGAAGTAAGACTCCTTGATTTCATCAGAAGAATCAAACAGTGACGGTGACGTACATCACCAAACGCGTCAGTTTTTAAAAAAAATATACAATGTTCCTAATTGACGCAAATCACTATCACGTCAGTATTCTACATGTATGAGCCGGCGCGATGTTCTCCTTCAATTATTTTTGTATGATATTTGCGAACGTATTGTGGAAAAGGTGGAATATGCATGCAAGCTCATACAGAAGAGGCTTTGTGGGCATGGGCCATTCCGCCTTATTCTTCAAAATGGCTGTGGCTACGCCAGCCCACAAAACGTATAACCGGTAGGAAGCGCCTTGTGTCTGCCATCTGTGTTTGTGCGTGCCATTGCCGTGCGGATCAGGCGGGGGTTGGGGGGGGGGGCAGGAGGATTAAAGGGAGATAATGAATGAGTTCGTAATCCAACGTTGTACCCCTTCAATAATAACTATTTTCGCATGTTTTGGATCCACTATTTTACTCCCATCAAATAGTCAGCCCTGGAAGAGGTTGTGTGGAACAAAACAGTCAGCTATGGAAGAATGTGCCTTTTAGATGAGTGACGTAAAACATCAAATTCGTCACAGTGAACACGGCGTCGTGAGACCAGCGATGTCATGACGTGAAGCTTATAGTGACGTCATTTTGCTGCTCGAGCTATTCTTCTTCTTCAGAATTCCCGTGACTACTCCAGCCCACAGAGCGTTCTAATAGCAGGGAAGCACTGTATGTTCGTCTTTATTTGTGTGCGCCGGCGTGTGCGTTGATCAGAGGTTGGCTTAGAGAGCAGGGAAATGGATCAGAAGGATAAGCTTAAAAATATGAACAACTCTGAATGTTCCTAAAAGAAAAACGCACGAGAGCTTCAAACAATACGGTAGCCTTTGGGATGAAATTCATCTTGTTAAGGTGGTAAAATATTTCGGGTTTTAAACTATTTTAGTCCACAAGCTAGGAAGGTCTACCGTGCACCCCCCCCCCCCCTCCCCAGTACTCAATAAGATGATTTCAAAGTGTTCCTTAGTATGTCCTGAGATGTTTAAGCCTTGTTCCCAGAAAATCCTTAGGAACATGCCAGAGATATAGCCGATGGCGCAAGGGTAACCCTATTCACGCTCTTCGCAAGTGCTAAAATGAGGTTGAGAAACATTTTCCTCTAAATAAATCAGACATTCATTCCAGAAGCCCAAATCAGGCAATATTATGTCAAGGCACACCTTCTGCAGCTTCTGCGAAAAACAGAATGAAAAAAAATATTGAATCTCTGGCTCACAGTGAAGGTATTTGTGCACCCAGCAAACGACCATTTCTGCTAAATCGCAAAAAAAGACAAAAATAATGTGTCAGAAGCCTTCAGACATTTTCTATAGCACTGACAGTCCGTTTTCAGGCTTACGTCATTAAAACAGGATGTCACAATTATTATAAACTTGACTAGGTGATGCTGTGAGTGCCACAGTGGTTGATTTTGTATCCCTACACCCAAGTTGTAAATTAATTAGAAAAAATTACTAAAGTTATTACATTTTATTTTGACCTCTCTTTACCTATTAAGTTTCAATAATGTGAGCATAAAGTGCAAGAAAATAAGGAAAGTCGGCATCCTTTATGGTACATTCGTGGTGAGTGATAGCTTTTTCCCATTTAAAATTGCCGAATTGGGAAACGTACGTTGTTTCCGGTGCCCTCAGAAATTTTGTATACAACCGATAGGTCTTTGTTAGGTTTTATTGGTTAGGATAGAGTACCACAGTTACTCCCAACCTGATTTTGTGATGCTATGATGCATTTAGGGGCCACAGTGGCTGAATCTGCTGCTCTACCCCCATTTTACCAGTACGCAAAGTAACGCAAAATAATCATAAAAAATTGCTTACGTCATACTCCTCTGTTTAAATATTTTTTGTTGCCAGTTTTTTTTTTAAAGTATGCATATTGAGCATAAAAAGTTGTGATCATTTCATTAATTTCAATGTAACCCATCAATTTAATTGTAACTATTTTTAACTGGCTGGTCTTTTAGGTGATATTTTACCTAGCGTAAGGCGGGTCTAGTAAGGTCTCTCCTTTCCCTTTTATTTATTTTCATCTAGGAATGTGTAAATATGAATATGCGTAATAAAGTTTCATGGTTCCTAATAGCCAAAACAATGTTATCAAATATACTTAGTTTCCACATGTCGACCACAAGATCTCCACTTCCACCTTCTGCAACGTTCAATATTTTGATGGCCATCTTTAAATCTTATATTGTTCTGGCTGCCAATATGTGAGCTGTGAAGAGCTAGGCAGCATGTTTCCAGAGTTTGGTGTACAGGGGCGTGTCTTCTGGTCAGAACTGCCAGCAGACCGCTTCTCTGTATGGACATGTTTGGAGAATGTGCTAAGGAGACTGATTTTCTACGCCAAATTCGCATAGGGCTGTTTCCACATGACCCAGTCTCACGAGGTGAGTCCAGCAGGGTCCTTACGGTCTGTGAACATCAGTTTGTGAAAGTTGTTAAAAAATGACAAGGCTTTTTCAGGGCCCTGGAAAGTCTGTCAATTTCAGTCCTTTTCCTTAAAGTCTGTGAAAGTTTGTAAAAAAAATGACAACGTGCTGGCAAACTTGTGTCTACTTCTTTCTTTTTTTCTCCCCCAGTTTGTGACTATTCCATTGTGAACGATCATGCTGACGCTTGTTGCAAGTGATCTATATTTAGCTCTGATCATAAAGTGACTGCATGGCCTTTCTGCCGAACATTCTGATTGGTTGTTTACGCTTCTACCGAAGTCCGCCATTCGCTAAGCGTTCTTTTATTTGGTATCTCTTCATGCATTAGGCACTTACTTACTTACTTACACCTGTCACCCCTACCCGGGTATAGGCCGTCGACGAGAGACCTCCAGCAACTCCTGTCCTGTGCTTCTCCTTCGATTCTACTCCAGGTGGTTCCCAGTCTCTTGATGTCTGCTTGGAGGTCTCGACGCCAGGAGTTTCTCGGCCTACCTCTTTTCCTCTTTCCCTGGGGGTTCCATGACAATGCCTGCCTAGTGATACTGGAAGCTGGCTTTCTCAGACTGTGACCGATCCATCCCCATCTTCTTCGCCCAATTTCATTCTCTGCTGTTATCTGCTCTGTTCTCTCCCAGAGTCTGACGTTGCTGATCTTCTCTGGCCAGTGGATTTTCAAAATTCTTCTAAGGCAACTGTTCATGAAGGTCTGTACTCTGTTGACTGTGGTTTTTGTCAATCTCCAAGTCTCTGCTCCATATAGGAGAACTGCTTTTACATTGGAGTTGAAGATCCGGACTTTGGTGTGTTGTGACAGCTCTCTGGAACTCCACACTTTTTTCAGCTGGAGAAAGGCTGCTCTGGCTTTACCGATTCGTGCTCTGACATCTGCATCAGTGCCGCCTTTTTTGTCTATGATGCTCCCGAGATAGGTGAAGGACTCCACCTCCTCCAACGGGGTGCCAGCAAGCAAGACTGGTTCCTCCCTGGTTGCGTTCAGCCTCATTGTCTTTGTTTTCTGTTTGTGAATGGTGAGGCCCACTTGGGACGAGATGTCAGCAAGCCTCGTGGTCTTGTCCTGCATTTGTTGATGAGTGTGGGACAGTAATGCCAAGTCGTCTGCAAAATCGAGGTCGTCAAGCTGTGTCCACAGTGTCCACTGTATTCCACTTCGTCTG
Organism: Semisulcospira habei; assembly: GCA_036245525.1. Lineage (NCBI taxonomy): Eukaryota > Metazoa > Mollusca > Gastropoda > Semisulcospiridae > Semisulcospira > Semisulcospira habei. Next base: position 56,269,233 of record BTPG01000007.1, read on the forward strand.
TGCTCTGTGGTCATCTTCATGACCCAGTCTATGGCCAGTAGGAAGAGGAACGGAGACAGCAGACACCCCTGCCTGACACCAGTTCTGACCTGGAGCTCCCTGGTGAACTGCCCTTCGTGGATCACGCGACATGTCATACCATCGTAGCTGCTCTTGATCAGGCGGACGAGCTTTATGGGTACACCGTAGTGTCGTAGGAGTTTCCACAGAGTCTCTCGGTCCACACTGTCAAATGCTTTCTCATAATCCACAAAGTTGACGTACAGCGGGGAGCTCCACTCCAGAGACTGTTCCACGATGATGCGGAGAGTGGCGATCTGGTCTGTACATGATCGGTTCTTCCTGAATCCTGCTTGCTGGTCTCTCAGCTGGGGGTCAACGGAGCTCTTCATTCTCTCCAGGATGATCCTGTTGAAGACCTTTCCTGGTACTGACAGCAAGGTGATTCCTCTGTAGTTTGAACACTTGCTGAGGTCGCCTTTCTTGGGAAGCTTGATTAGGTACCCCTCCTTCCAGTCAGCCGGCATCACCTCCTCTTCCCAGATCTTTCCAAACAGTGGGTACAGCATCTCCACTGTTGTCTCTGGGTCTGCTTTCAGAGACTCCGCTGGGATGCCATCTGGCCCTGCTGCTTTGCCGTTCTTCAAAAATGCCACTGCTCTTCTGATCTCTTCCCGGCTGGGTCTGTCACAGCTGATGGGTAGGTCGGTCTCTGCCGGCTGGATGTCTGGGGGGTCGGGTGGGCTAGGTCTGTTCAGTAACTCTTCAAATTACTCGGCCCATCTGTCGAGTTCGTCTGCTCTGTCTGCAATAGGCTTGCCTTCTTTGTCTTTTACTGGTCTTCTGTATGGCCATACTTGCCTGACAATCTTCTGGTAATGTCGTAGAGCTGTTTCATATTGCCGCTGCCTGCTGCCTTTTCTGCCTCTGCTGCCAGGCTGTCTGTGTAGGCCCTCTTGTCTGCCCTGATACTCCTCTTCACCTCGCGGTTGGCTTCCCAGTATTCCCCCTGTGCCCTTACTTTGGCTGCTCTCGTGCGACTGTTGTTGACCGCTGCTTTCTTCTGCTTCCTCACTTCTATCTTCTTCAAGGTCTGTGCTGACAGCCAGTCCTTGTGATGGTGTTTCCTGAACCCTACAGTGTCTTTGCAGGTTGAGTTCAGCGCCTCTCTAACTGCCTTCCACTGCTGCTCTGTGGTGACCGCCTCCTCTTCATTTACTAGCTCCTGTAGCACTTGAAACCGGTTGGACAGCACCAGTTTGAACTCTTCTCTAACTCCAGTTTCTCTCAGGAGGCCTACATTATAGCGCTGTCTTCTTGTTGTCTCTGTGCGGCTTTTCTTTAGCTTGAGCTTCATTCTTAAGGTAAGCAGATGGTGGTCTGAGGCGACATCTGCTCCCCTCCTCACTCGAACATCTTGAAGGGATCTTCTGAATTTCTTTCTAATGCAGATATGGTCTATTTGGTTCTCTGTAGTATGGTCAGGTGAGACCCAAGTTGCTTTGTGTATTCTTCTGTGTGGGAAGATGCTGCCTCCAATGACAAGTCGGTTTAGAGCACAAAAGTCTACAAACCTCTCCCCGTTCTCACTCATCTCCGAGCCTAGTCCCTGTCTCCCCATCACCTCTTCGTATCCGGTATTGTCCTCCCCTATTTTGGCATTAAAATTGCCCATGACGATGGTGATGTCTCGCTCCGCACATTTGTCCAAGGCACTCTGGAGTCGGTCGTAGAACTCTTGTTTCTCTTCCTCGTCCCTGTCATTAGTGGGCGCATAACACTGGATGACGTTCAGCTTGAGCTTTTTCTTGGTTCTAAAGGCTGCTGTGATGATTCTTGGCCCAAGAGGTTCCCAGCCCATCAGCGCTCTTTGTGCCACTGGTGACAGCATGAATGCTACGCCTTCTGTATGGGGGGCATTCTCCTCTTCATGACCTGAATACAGAATCATCTCCCCACTTAACAGCCTTTTCTGGCCAGACTGTGTCCATCTGGCTTCACTGATACCTAGCAGGGAAAGGTTGTACTTTTGCATTTCCGCTGCTATCTGGGCGGCCTTGCCGCTCTGGTACATGGTCTTAACGTTCCATGTGCCCATGGTTGTATCCCTGGATAGAGAGAGGCGGCTCGGTCCTGTGGCTTCCGAAGACTTCCGGCTTTCACCACAGGACGTCATAAGTCTTCTGGTAGAAGAACCTTCCTCCTCCAGGAAAGGAATTACTGTTAGTCTTTTCGTCGGCATTTTTGTAGCTATTTCCTTTTTTGCCCAACCCCCTTACTAGGAGGACCAGGGGTTTTCTGTCGGGGTCACCTTCCCTTAGACCATGTTGGTTCACGGCACCTTATTTCATTCGGTGCACCCCTCTCACGAGGGACCCCCTATCCACCACCCAGGGGACGCGCCTCAACGCCGTATGGTCACAGCGCGAGGATGCATTAGGCACGGAAGCTTCAAATAATTGCTGATACAGAGTGATCTGATTAAAGTGTGTAAACCTTCAGGCTTCAGTTTGGGTTTGTGAAACGTTCCTGCTTTTCTGTATGGACCCAGTCCAGAGTAATCAGTGCGTAGATGAAAAATGGTGGCCTGGCTCTCCCTGTTCAGCTTGTTGATGTCATCTGCCCACGGGCTGCAGCCGCCATTCTGCTGTTGCCAATCACTTTGTTGTTGTAGTGTCTCCATTCCCAGCTAGTCCAGAATGCACAGGAATCCACTGCAGCACTATTTTGTGGACAGGGCATCCAGTCTATCTTGAAGCTTCCTGGTGAGATCAGTGGATTAAGCTGCTGCCTTTCCCTAGCTAGTGCTCTAATGCTGTGTTGAGCACCTGCAGATCTGTACGATAGTTGGAGCTGCTGCCGCCAGCTGGTAAGGAGAGGGAGGTAGTAGTGCGGTCTGCACAACAGATGTACACGCCACTTCCTTCATTGCGCATGGCATCTTGTGTGGTATCACAGCTGCTGTGAGGGTAGCGCCGGCTTGTGCACAACCTCCAGCAAGATGGCTTTATGCTATGCCGCGACCTTTGGCAAAGAGTCCTGGAACATTGTTTATGTTGTCTTGAAGGCTCTTTCGAGATGCCCACGTATCTGAAGGGAGCTATTCACACATCTTTGGGCTTGGTTGCAGGACGTTAGTGTTAGCCCTTTGCAGGACCTTCAGTTGGCGGTTCAGATTTGGGCATTTCTGACGATTCTTGGTCTGCTCCTGTAGTCTCCCATGCTGTCGGTGTTTAGTAAGTCTCTTCATCATGTGTGTTGTTCTGCATTCCTGTGGCTCCAATGTCCTATATTTCCTAAATTGGGGTGCTCCAGATGGCTCTAAGAATGTCACTGCATCATGAGAATGACCCATGTTCTGTATCTTGTCAAGCCTGGCTTTTTGGGTTTTGCAGGCAGTGTTTCATGTTGTCGATGTATCTTGGTACCGCACAACTGGTCTGACCGAGCAGGTGTTTGCTTGTGCCAGGATGTTGTAATTTGCGCCAATGTGGTCCCCACCAGTTTCTTCATCAGAGACATTTTTTTTTGCAACTCTAGCTTCCATGGCTTCAATGTGAGGCCTCCACGTGAATTCAGTAATTTATTTGTTGCCAGTAAAGTTGGCCTGTCTGTCTTTGGTACTGGAAGGTCTCCAGTTTTGAGGTGACCTTTTCCGTCTGATTGAAAGAGATGGTCTAGCTCAGTTTGAGTGGCCTCTTTTATTCCAGCTGCTGACTCTATTGGCAGCATATGTTCTGCTGCACTCCACACTGCAAAGTCATCCGCATGGAGGATGTTCAAGACGAACCTTGGTACTGTTGTACTGATGTCATTAATGTAGACCAAAAACAGCATCAGACACAACATCTCCCCGAGTTTGACAAGAGTGCTGAATGTGCAGACGGTAGAAGCTTCAGCGGCAGCCCCTGTTAAGCATACCTTAAATACATAGAATTAAATTAAATAAATTGGGGTGTAGGGGGCTCTGGATAGAGGTAGCACCTTTGCTGTTCGGCAGCTGCGTCCTACCTAGGACGGGCGGGCATCACTGGTCCTCATCCATCTCCTTAATCTCTCGCGTGCTGGCTCCAAGCGCCACACCCTGGCAAACCACCTCAGCTGGTGGGCTAAACCACGTGAGGGGGTGGTGTTCACATTGCACCACTAGTCGGATGAGCTGCTGACAGCCAACGGCTAGAGGACGGAGGAGATCAGGTTGAATCCAACGGCCAAATGTGGTGGAGTAAACCCTTCAAATCAGGAGTGGAGCCCCGAAGGCAGACAGCTGCCTGTATTCACGCACTGTTCTGGCAGCTCCTGCAGCCAAACTGGTGCCAAACGTACTGCTTTGCATTCCTTTGGATACATCAGCGAGGCCGAGAGGGGGATCTTGACGACTGAGCATCCCAGGATCTCCATACACTTCGCCCAGGCTTGCGCCCTGGAGAGGTCACTCCAGTGACTGACCCAGCAAGCGCATATACTCCATTGTCTTCCGAGACAGGATGCCAAGAGACAATTAAATTGATGGGTCATATTGAAATTAATGAAATGATCACAAATGTTTATGCTCAATATGCATATTTTGTTAAGAAAACTGGCAACAAAAATATTTAATCAGAGGAGCAATTGTTATGATAATTTTTTCGTTCCTTTGCGTACAGGTAAAATGGGGGTAGGGCAGCAGATTCAGCCACTGTGGCCCCTAAATGCATCACAGCATCATAAATTCAGGTTGGGAGTAACTGTGGTACTCTATCCTAAACAATAAAACATAAAAAGACCTATCAGTTGTATACAAAATTTCTGAGGGCATCAGAAACAACGTATGTTTCCCAATTCTGCAATTTTAAATGGGAAAAAGCTATCATTCACCACGAACATACTGTAAAGGATGCCGACTTTCCTTATTTTCTTGCACTTTATGCTGCTCACATTATTGAAACTTAATAGGTAAAGAGAGGTCCAAATAAAATGGAATAACTTAAGCAATTTGTTCTAATTAATTTTGTGTATTTTTACAACTTGGGGGTAGGGATACAAAATCAACCACTGTGGCACTCACAGTGATCACAGCATCACCTAGTCAAGTTTATAATAATTGTGACATCCTGTTTTAATGATGTAAACCTGAAAATGGACTGTCAGTGCTATAGAAGATGTCTGAAGGCATCTGACACATTATTTTTGTCTTTTTTTTGGGCGATTTAGCAGAAATGGTCGTTTACTGGGTGCACAAATACCTTCACTGTGAGCCAGAGATTCAATATTTTTTTCATTCTGTTTTTTTTTTTTTTTTTTTTTTTTTTTGCAGAGGTTGCAGAAGGTGTGCCTTGACATAATATTGCCTGATTTGGGCTTCGAGAATGCATGTCTGATTTATTTAGAGGAAAATGTTTCTCAACCTCATTTTAGCACCTGCGAAGAGCGTGAATGGGGGTACCCTTGCGCCATCGGCTATATCTCTGGTGTGCCTAATGATTTTCGGGGAACATGGCTTAAACATCTCAGGACATATTAAGGAACACTTTGAAACCCATCTTATTAAGTACTGGGGGGGGGGGGGGGGGGGGGGGGTGCACGGTAGACTTTCCTAGCTTATGGACTATTTAGGGTAAAAGGTGATGGTGGTTGTTTTTTCATGTTATTTTGTAAAGCTGTATGGCCGTTGAGGTGAAAAATAAAGCATGTACTTCCCTCAGCTCCCCTTATCATTTTGTTTTTTTGTTGATAATGTTGATTAGTAGTTAGCACGAAAATTGGTCTTATAAGCAAATACTTCTACCGTTCTAAAATAAAACTTCATTGTCATTCTCTCTCTCTCTCTCTCTCTCTCTCTCTCTCTCTCTCTCTCTCTCTCTCTCTCTCTCTCTCTCTCTCTCTCTCTCTCTCTCTCTCTCTCTCTCTCTCCACAAACACACGCCACTTAATAAAATAATAATACATAGTATTTAAATGGCGCATTTCTCATATTTATAATATAACTCAATGCACAGGACAGCCGCGAAATGAACTCAACAAGCACGCTCACGTGAATCACGCGCATTCCCTTACACACTGTACATAAACATAGAACATTCACGTGGTGCTAAGGGCAAGCTCAAGCGAGCTACTGAAATTTTTGGAAATTTAAATCTTTTTTATATTTATGAAATTTTTGATTAAGTGGACTGAAATTATAACCAAATTCGTGGGGGAGGAAAGAGCCGGAGTACCCGAAGAAAGAACTCCCGACGGTCTGCCCGAATTAATGGTGACACTTACTAGAGGAGAAAAGTCCGACGCCGGAACCGGTTATTGAACCTCGCACTTCTTGCTTTTATCGCTGCGCCACGGACCGCCACTTTAGTTTAATCGTGCTGAAATTGTTTATCATCGTTTTGGGTGTGTGTATATGTGTACATATTGTATTTGTACGGTATGCACTTTTTGTTTTTCTTGTTACTCTTTTTACTCTTCAATAAAAATAAAAAAAAAATAAATTTTTAAAAAGTTACAAGAAAACAAAACAAAAATAAAAACAAAACATTAATTACCTTTAATGCAAACCGCAAACTTATAACACTTGATTATATTGTGTCTAGGTTCTCAATAATAGCTGTAGATGTTGTTATTTTAGCTCAGGAAAGGTTATTCCGGGTTAAGCGTGGCGGTCGTAAAAGCGCCTGCCGCCAATGCTAGAGGTGCGAGGTTCGATACCCGGTTCCGGCGTTGGCTTTTCTCCTCTAGTGTCAACGGTCAATAAATAATTCGGGCGGACCGTCGGGGGTTCTTTCTCCGGGTACTCGGGCTCTTCCTCCCCCACGACTTTGGTATCAATTTCAACCCACTTAATCAAATTTAAAATATAAACGATCTGAATTTCCAAAACTTCATTAGCTCGCTTGAGCACCACGTGGATGTTCTGTGTTTATGTACAGTGTGTGAGTGAATGCAGGTGATTCACGTGAGCGTGCTTGTTGGGTTCAGTTCGCGGCGGCGCTTTGAGCCGATTTTCAATTGGGATAAAGCGCCTATTTAATGCGCTAATTATTATTTATTTATTAAGAAAGGTTATTCCGGGTTTGAACAGGACTCTGTCTAAATGAACCATAACTAGACCTGTGTTTTTAGCGTTTCGTAACCATCTGTTACAGATGTGTATCTTTGAACAGTTAAGGCGGTAGTGGACGTTGAGTCAGGACGTTAATGTGGGGTATAACCCGCCATATCATACTGAGGCTTAAAACTTCAAATGTGTACACTGCCATATGCAAGCTACATTATAGTACTTACAGATGAGGATATAGACCAATGGCTTTAATTCAAGGGTGATGCCAGAATAGCTTGGCGCCTATTTTAGTCAGTCTTATTTCACACACTGGTGTAATCCGAATGATAAAGGCTAACAGAATCCGCATATAACAACAGCTTTTAGAGGTCCTAACTACACCCTGTTGAATATGATACTAAGCTAATAACAAACCGTTCGGATAGAACAATCAAAATTATGGTCCCCTGGACTTCTGCTGTATCCAAAGTTAATTGTCGGGGGTACCGGCAACATAATTACTGATATAACAAAGCTTCCTCCGAGTTCCTAGCCATACTCTGTGTACATTACTTCGCTTTTTACAGACTCCGAATATAACACAAACAAATGTGGGTCCTCTGCCGTTTTGCCTATTATCCGAAATTGAGTGTAACATAAGACTATAACGAAAGAGCTGCATGCAAAGGTCTAACATGTCGTCACAAGGAAATACCCAGTGCGCAAAAGGCACATATACACAACCAAGCCAGAGTCTGTTGTCTGTCGGTAACCTTAGTATCAGCGACCACTTTCCCATCCGTTGTACGTGGTCTACTAAACTCCCTAAAGCAAAGAAAGGATGCCATACGTATATCACTATCGCTCCTTTAAAAATTTTAATGAAAGCGAGTTTCTGTTTGATCTTAACAGCGCACCTTTTGATGAAGTATTTAGTAAATCTGACCCTGACAGCGCTCTGTCTGTTTGGTATACCATCTTTCTTAAGATCTTAAATAAACATGCGCCCCTGCGGAGGAGACGCGTCAAACACGCATCGCTCCCGCCGTGGCTTACTCAAGACATCATTCAAGCCATGAGGGTGAGAGATGATCTGAGACAGCAGAAGCGCTTCACTGAATTTAAGCGTGAGCGTAATCGCGTAAAATCTTTTGTGCGACAGTTTAAAAAATCTTTCATTGATCGCTTGATTAAACAAGACAAAGACATGTCAACGCTCTGGCGCGCTATGGCCGTAGTGACTGGAGGCAAGTGTAACAAATCCCTAGTTTAATCCCTTCTGATCTGACTGCAGACATGTTTAACGATCATTTCCTCTCAGTTGCCGAGTCTCTTGTCCCTTCACTAGAAGCAAGTTCTCAGCCCTACTCTTGTTCAGATAGACTAGTTGACTTTTATAGAACGCGAACTGCAGGATCTGATCCTTTCGTGATTCCACCACTGGCAGTGCACGAAGTCGGTAGGGCAATTAGTTCAATGAAGAATAAGCAATCGTCCGGGCCAGATGAAATCAGCCCCAAAATACTTAAATTAGCTATTCCTTATGTTATTGAAACAATAACCTATATTTATAACTTGTGCATTCAAACGAATATTTTTCCAAAGGAACTTAAAAAAGCCAAGGTTATACCCCTCCCGAAAACAAGAGATATGACTGATGTTAATAACTATCGCCCCATCTCATTATTGTCCATCCTTAGTAAACCACTTGAACGGCATATTTATAAAATCATACATTAATCCATCCCCTTCAGTCGGGATTTAGACCAAAGCACAGCTGTCACACGGCCCTAGCACGTCTAACTGATGTGTCAGTGGCTACGCTCAATAAATCAGGGCGAATTTACTGGTGCTGTATTTATTGACTTACGAAAAGCCTTTGATCTTGTGGACCATAAACTTCTACTTTCCAAGCTACGTGTGTACCTCGGTAGTTCGTTTGGCAATAAATGTATTTCTTCTTCGAATAACTACAGCCAGAAATCTCTTTACCACAATGGCACAACTCCACTTTTCGCCTCATATCTCAGCGACAGACAGCAGCGCGTCATGGTCAATGGATCATACTCCTCAAGCGCATTAGTAACACGGGGAGTTCCCCAGGGTTCAGTCCTAGGGCCTCTCCTGTTTTGCCTCTTTATAAATGACCTGTCGCTACATTTGACTAGCGACAAAATTTCGTGTGATTTATTCGCTGATGACGCCACAATTCTTACCCCGGACAAGAGTATTGATTCTTTAAATGGCTTTTTGCAGCAGGGTTTGAGCGAAATTTCCAATTGGTGCGCAAATAATGAAATGATTTTAAATCCTTCCAAAACGGAATGCATGACGATAGCAACCCGTCAGAAGCACCAGCTCAAGCCACTTACACTCAGGCTTACTATCCATAACGACATCGTTACTCAGGTCACGGAACACCGATTACTTGGTGTAATTGTTGATGACCAGATGAAGTGGCAATCGCACATAAATGCTGTATGTAAAACTGTTGCCAGAAATGTTTTTATGCTTTCAAAGTTGAAGTACTTTATCGATGTTGATGCCCGCAAGTTATTTTACAATGCACATGTCAAATCCCACATCGATTATGCGTCCACGATATGGGATGGCAGCGGTGACATACACTTGAAGAGGCTTAACTCCCTGCATCGGAGAGCAGCGAAACATATCCTGCCTGATTCAGCCCTGACAACTGACGAAAGACTTGAAAAACTGAAAATGCTACCTCTTAGCAAGCATCACCTTTTAAACAAGGGTGTGGCTATGTATAAAATCTGGAATGAGATTCACCCAGAATATCTTTGTAAGCTCTTTACCAAGGCAAGATCAGGTTATTCTACTTCAAGACGAAACTTTATTACACGGCCTCGCCCCAGGATAAACATATTTAAAACCAGTGTATCTTTATCAGGCGCATCATTCTGGAACAAACTGCCTACATGTATAACACACGCTAGCTCCCTCTCCTCTTTCAAGGAATGCCTCTTAAAGTACTTGTCTGCTGATACATAATCTTCCTCAAGTATCCGTATAAAACATGTGCTTATCTTATAATCAATGCATGCTGCCGTATGGTTTGTCCATACTAATAATAATCGCCTAATTACATTTCAAGTTTCTATTATAATCCAAAAAAATTTTGCTGTCTAAAGTGAATTTTCATTATGATCCAAATGATTTGCTTCGTATATAGGTCAAGTTATCATTAGCGTGTGTCTGTGTGCGCGCGCGAGCGTGTGCGTGCATTGCGTGTACTTTCTGTTTTTCTTTTGTATGACCGAATGAATAAATGAATTTTGTTTAATGTCTCTTCATGTTTAATGTCTCCTAATTTTTCTTTGTGTAATTTGGTACTATTAGTATTACAATTATTATCCTGTGTTTGTAGAGTAGCAACGGCAAGTATGAAAAATGGCACTCGTGCTAATTACTTCATCCGTTGAGAAATAAAGTTTCATTTCATTTCTCTCTCTCTCTCTCTCTCTCTCTCTCTCTCTCTCTCTCTCTCTCTCTCTCTCTCTCTCTCTCTCTCTCTCTCTCTCTCTCTCTCTCTCTCTCTCTCTCTCTCTCTCTCTCTCTCTCTCTCAAAGACGGGCACGACCTGATTCATCCCAGCTTCAAGGGCATGACCCGAATTGCGGCCAACTTCAAACGGGCGTGGTCACAAAGCATCGACCAGCCACGCGGCCCGCCACGCTCTCCGCGCAGCATCTCAAGTCCGGATGCAGCACAGGGGAAGCGGTACTGTAATGTTACCACTAATACCAGACAACGTAATGTGCGGCAGGAAGCTTCCTCTGGCTCCGCGTGTGACGCTGACGTCAACGTTGCGTCATCCTTGCCACCGCAGCCCCCCCCCCGGTTCAGCCGACACAGCAGTCCTTTGATGTCCCTCAACAGACGCCGTCAATACTTCCATGGCCGGGAATGACGCAATATTCTGGCCCCCATCATCTCTCCCCATGGCAGGAGTACGGTGCACACTGATTGTCTCCCTCAATTCGCTACGATCAGCGTGGCGAATCGAGGGAGATAACCACTGTAGCGGGGTGCAACACCGATCCCCGGGTGTTTGGACCGCCACAGCTCCTACCGCAGTTCTACAGTTTTTACGGTGGCGTGCCGCAGCAACCTTACATCACTATGACAACACACACCCCTACGCCTTATCCGTCATTGCATCAGTGGCCGTTGCCTAGCCGGGTCCACGACTTCTAAATTGACCTGACATTGATACCGTATGTGTTTACCAGTAAGTGTAAAAGACTAATAATTTTCTTTTCGTTAAACTCTCTGCCAGCAGCCACGGAATCTCTGCTTCGTCAGTCTGACATAACCGAGTTCGGGAACAAGCCGTAAAGCATGTTCATGTGCTGTTCTCAACCTTGACTCTCAGTGACTCAGCGCCATAGACAATTTACCTCTTGGCTTGACTTCGCGAACGAAGATTTTATAGGAGTTGACCACGACGTCTGCAGGCTTGTTCGTGGCTGCGGAGGCCAATCCGAGACAGGCAGGTTCGACCGCAGTGGCTGCAGGGGAAGGTATGGCCAGGGTTCTGAGCTGCAGCATCTCTGTTTTTTCTCCTGAGACGCTTGTCCTTAAGGCTAGCTCTGTGAGAGTCCTCAAAGGAGACAGCTGCCTTGTAAATGGTGGAGCGCCAGGTGTCACGGTCCGCAGCAAGCGAAGACCACTGGTGGTGGTCGATTTGGCAGGCACTAAGTGACTTCTTGAGACAGTCTTTGTATCTCTTCTTTGGTGCCCCTCTGTCACGGTGTCCAGTAGCAAGCTCGCCGAACAGGGTGATCTTTGGTAGGCGATGATCCTCCATCCTGGAGACATGCCCCGCCCAGCGGAGCTGTGTCCGCAGCAGCAAAGCCTCGATGCTCACAGTTTCAGCCTGTTCAAGGACCTCGACGTTGGTGACATAGTCACTCCAGTGAATGCCCAGGATGGTACGCAGGCAGCGCTGGTGGAAGCGTTCGAGGAGTCGTAGTTGGCTGCGGTAGAGGGCCCAAGACTCGGAACCATACAGCAGGGTGGTGAGGACCACAGCTCTGTACACGCTGATCTTGGTGCCTGTTTTCAGCTGTTGGTTGTGCCACACCCGCTTGAAAAGTCGCCCGAAAGCGCTGTTCGCTTTTGCCAGCCTGCTGTCAAGCTCCTTGTCCAGCTTGGCGTCCGACGTGATAATGCAGCCAAGGTAAGTAAACTGGTGCACTGACTTTAGTTCAGACTCGCCAATGGTGATGTGAGGAGGGCGATACACTGTCTTGGGTGCCGGCTGATGGAGGACCTCTGTCTTTTTCAGACTGACCTCGAGTCCAAAGAGCTGGGCAGCATCTGCGAAGCAAGACGTGATGCGCTGCAGGGCTCTCTCTGTGTGTGCAACGAGGGCAGCATCATCAGCAAAAAGCAGCTCACGAATCAGTTGGTCTAGGGTTTTCGTGTGGGCCTGCAGTCGTCTGAGGTTGAACAGGCTGCCATCGAGACGATACCTGATGTACACTGCATCGTCATCATCGAGGTCCACTGTGGCCTGCTTCAACATCATACTAAAAAAGATGGTGAAGAGGGTCGGTGCCAGCACGCAGCCTTGCTTTACGCCGTTGAGAATAGGGAATGGTTCTGAGAGGTCATTGTTGAGTCTGACCTGGCCTTGTTGGTCCTCGTGTAGCTGGACAATCATGTTGAGGAACTTTGGGGGACAGCCAAGTCGCTCCAGGATCTGCCACATGCCTTGCCTGCTCACAGTGTCGAACGCTTTTGTTAGGTCGACAAATGTTACGTACAGCCCTTTGTTCTGCTCGCGGCACTTCTCCTGCAGCTGTCTCAGCACAAAGACCATATCGGTGGTGCTCCTGTTTGCTCTGAAGCCACACTGGCCCTCTGGGAGTTGGTCTTCAGCGATGGCAGGTACCAGCCGATTCAGGAGCAGCCTTGCAAGGATTTTCCCAGCAATGGACAGCAGGGTAATTCCCCGATAGTTGGAACAGTCAGACTTCTCGCCTTTGTTCTTGTACAGGGTGATAACAACTGCATCACGGAGATCTTTTGGTAGTGTTCCTTCCTCCCAGCAGCAGAGAAAGAGGTCATGGAGCTTGTTGTGCAGTGCTGTGCCTCCATGTTTCCAGATCTCTGGCGGTATTCCATCAATGCCTGCTGCTTTGCCACTCTTGAGCTGGTGGATGGCTGTGAGGGTCTCTTCAGCGGTGGGCGGTTCGTCCAATTCAACCTTTACTGGGAGGTGTGGGATTTGTAGGACGACTGCTTCTTGAACAGTGCGCTCAGCGCTGAAGAGGCTCTGAAAGTATTCCGACCAGCGGTTCAAGATGGAGGTATTATCTGTGAGGAGTGCCTGGCCATTCGCGCTTCACAGGGGACTTTGTACCAGGTGCCTGGGGCCATACACTGCTTTCAGTGCTTCGTAGAAGCCCCTGTAGTCACCATTGTCAGCGCAAAGCTGGGTCCTCTGTGCAAGTCTGGTCCACCACTCATTCTGGAGATCTCTGAGCTTGCGCTGGAGACTGCTGCAGACGAGGCGGAAGGCAGACTTCTTCACAGGGCAGGAAGGCTGGGCTAGGTGGGCCTGATGGGCGGCTCTTTTTTTTTTGCTAGGTGTTCCTGGATCTCTACATCGTTTTCGTCAAACCAGTCTTTGTTCTTCTTTCTGGCGAAACCCAAGACTTCTGCAGAGGATTTTGCAATAGCAGTTTTCAGTTGTTCCCAAAGTGTTTCAGGGGAGGAGTCTACTGGGTCCGCTGTGTCTTTGAGCCTGCGCTGTAAATCTGTCTGAAAAGCAGCTTTCACATCGTCACGCTGAAGGCTGGCAACATCAAGCTTTTTCTTGGGGGGCCCCCATTTCTTGGGTTTTGGCTTGAAGTGGAGCCTGAGTTTGCAGCGCGCAACCCACAACACAAACGCTATCTTCAAAACCTATGCTGCATTCTGTAAAAGAAAAAGAGTGCCACACCACTTGGTTTTAACTGTCATGGCTGAGCAAAGTTTCGGAACTTGATTAATTATTTTATGCAGCAGTAACATTTATTTTAATCAGTTGCACTGACAAGCTATGTTGTGATGTGCGATCACTGCCAGTGCCAATTATGCAGTCTCAGTGATCACTGATGGTACAGTACACTTCACACTGAAAAAAAAAAAATACACAGCACAATGTGAACACGCTTGGAAGTTCATGCAATGCTTTGTTTAAAATTGAACCCTATCTTGCTAGCAGTAGCCTACTGCACAAAAGAGGAACTTATTTTGCTGCTGTGTTATTTGCAGTTTGTCTGCATATAGACATTTGCAGTTCGCTGCAAGGATTCTTAGCAGCTGACATTAGCACTGACATATATATTGGGATTAAAACGAGAAAGAAAACGGAGAAAGGTGACACAGAGATGATTTAATAAATCAGTCAAGTGATCAAATGAATGAGATATCTATGTTTTATGATGCACAGCTAGTTATGGAAGGGGGGGGGGGGGGGGGGGGGAGGAGGCACATACTTTATAATGTACACATGCTATTTCTTTCAGTGTTTCCATCACCCACTCATAACACCATTAGACTCGATGAGTTGTCACGTTTTGAGTGGTTTACAAAATACATGTACTTGTTGCTGTTACATTATCTTCTTACTGGTTTTGACATTTCGCTGTAAGATTTACAGTCCCATACTTTAAGCGTGTTCCCCCTAAAGCACACAGAGGTTGACTGTATCATTGATATGTGTGTGTAGGTAGCGTTTGGTTTTGTTTGAGGTGGCAGTTTTGGCCTCACCTTTAAGTTTGGTGCCGCTGTGCATGTGGCCACCAGTACTATTTACAGAACTGATGACTGCATGTGCAGGCTAGTTCACGGTATCAAAATGTGAACTGGGCAGCCTATTGTTTGAAGTGATCAGTGGTAGCAACATCCATGATGTATGTGTGCATTTGGCCACTGGTACTGTTTACAAAGGTGCTGTTTACAGAACTAGTGGCTGAGTATGCATATTATTATTAGTACTATTATTGTTATCAGGTGTGGCCTTATCTCTAAGTTTTGGTGCCCCTGTGCATGAGGCCAACAGTACTTTTCACAGAACTGATGGCTGCATGTGCAGTGTGCTTTACTGTACACATGAAATTTGTAGGTGGGCAGCTAAAATACAGGCAGTCAATACAAGCCACTTGCTTAACCTGAAGTCTCTATATATAGATTTTACAGTCCACTAATGCCCATCAGTATACAATTGTGCATGTCTTTTGTGGGTATTCTGTGGTTTTGTATGTGGGCTGGGGTTGAAAGTGGGGTGGTATGGCACCTATTACCGTGTATGTACAAAACCTACATTACAAACAAACATAAATTAATAATTTTAATAGTTATTTGGGTTTAACGCCGCGCGGTAGACTACGGCCATCTCACGGTAGTTAAATAAATAAGATAAAGTCAGTCAAAGATACCTGGGACATAAGAATGCTAAGTAAAGTATAGATTATGATCATGCACAGATGTACATTGGTGGATGTTCTGCGGTTTTGTGTGTGTAACTGGATTGGGGTTGGGAGCGAGCGATACTGCACCTATTACCATGTACGTGTATAAGATATAAGACATTTATTCACCAAGTAAAACGTTACAAGGATTTTTGTGTGGCATGGTGACAGTAAAATATGTCCTCACTTGTAGGGCATTCATCATGTCATACACTTAGTTGGCGATCATCCTATATACAGCACTAAAAGATAGATAAACACAATATTAAACACAAATCAGTCATATGTCACAAATCATGGAATCACGTTGTTCCGTGCATGGTGATGTATTGAGGACAGCTTCTGGAAAAAAAATTGCATCTGAATCGAGAGGTTCTGGCTTTAAAAGCACGAAACTGCCGGCCAGAGGGCAGAAGCTCGAAGAGATTATTGGCTGGGTGTGACAGATCTGACAGAATAGTACTGGTGGCCACATGCACAGGGGCGGGGCATCATGGTGTATGTTCTTGAGCTGTATGCTGATGTGTATGTACAAAACCTACATTACAAACAAAATAAATAAATAATTTAAATAAATAAGATAAAGTAAGTCTAAGGTACCTGGGACATATGCATGCTAGGTAAAGGATAGATTAAAAATTATGAAACATACACAGATGTGCATGTCCTTACTTTGGTAGGTGTTCTGCGGTTTTATGTGTGTATTTAGGTAAGGGTTGGGAGCAGGCAGTATGGCACCTATTACCATCTATATATGTGTGTATTTTCTTGTTTGCTGATGTGTAGGTACAAAACCTTCATTACAAGCAAACAAAATAAATAAATAATTTAAATATATAGTTATTTGGGTTTAATGTTGAGCAGGCGACCAATGCCATCTCATGGCGGTTAAATAAAAAAAGATAAAGTAAGTCAAGATACCTGGGACATATGAATGCTCAGTAAAGGATAGATTATGAACATGCACAGATGTAAGTGTCGTTTGGTGGGTGTTCTCTGGTTGTGGATTGGGGTTGGGAGTGGGCAGTATTACCATATATGTGTATGTGAACATCAGCATATGTACAAAACCTACTTTTCAAACAAATAAAAATAAAAATAAATAATAAATTTAAATAACTAGGACATATGAATACCAAGTAAAGGATATAGTATGAACATGCACAGATGTGCATGTCCTTTAATGGGTGTTCTGTGGTTTTGTATGTGGGGTGGGGAGCGGGTGGTATGCACCTATTACCATATATGTGTACATGTTATGTTCACATCATATATGTGTATATGTATGTTCTCATTTTGTATGCTGATGTCCCCCACCCTGGGGGACTTGGGTGGGGTTAACTACTTTTTAGTTCCCAGGGTGACCCTGGTCAGCCCCACAGGGTGGGTTTTCCCCTCTATTCTGGGGCGTGTGTTTCTGTCTACCCTTGGTACATTCACCTGTATTTTCCTTTTTTAAACTCTTCCTAGTGTCTGCACTGCTTGTAGCTCTTGATATTGGATGTGTTGCTAAAGGGTCTAGTTAGGTTTATTTAGTGTATTAGACCAGCTGGCGACATACATTCAATATTCTGTTTAGTTTGGGTTTTTTCACAAGCAGTGCAGGCACGTCCTGAGAAAGTCTTGTTGCTGTCAGGACGTTAAACAATGTACAATCAATCATGTCAATGCTGATGTGTATGTGCAAACATACATCACAAACAAACAAACAAACAAATAATAAATTAATAAAATAAGTTGGGGATACCTGGGATCTATGAATATGTATGTTAAGTAAAGGATAAGATTATGAACATGCACAGATGTATGCATATTGAAAACAAATTTCCTCTCCTTGGTGACCACTATCATACCGCTATAGTGATCATGTGCATCAAGGAATTCCTTCCATCCATAATTAAAAGGATAAATAATAAATAAATATGTAAGTGAATACATACATGAATCAATAATAAATAAATAAATAAACATATAATAGAGAGGGCTACTATCTGTATTGTGTCTCATGCAGTCCTGATAAAGCTTAATCATAAGAGTCCTTATGAGTACTTGAGTGCGGATTGGTTGAATTGGTTGCAAAAACTAAAATTTTTATATTTAGGTGTTTAGCTGAACATGGTGATTTTGATGGAAACGGTTCGGAGATGGATTTCACTCTGCCTGGCTTGTGGTTAAGACCAGTCGGATACGAGTGTGCTTGACCAGTTAAAAATCCCATCTCCACTACATAAAATAAAAAAAAGAGCAGACCTGCACTTAGAGCCGTTAGGCTGAAAAACAGACGAACAACATGCATGTTATATCCGGCCAAAAAGTCTTCAGAATGTTGAAGATGGTCGGCTGACACATTGCACAACATGCACAAAGGGAGTTTACTTTCGCTATGCTTTCCTCCCACAAAAGACCGAGTTCTATGGAAAAGGCTGTTTTCAAGACCAGGAAAAATAACGTATTTGACGTTCATAAGATTTTCAAATCGAAAATAATCTCTGTTTCAATTCAGGAGCAAAGTAAAGCTTCATCAACCGTGCGCGTC
Source organism: Semisulcospira habei (assembly GCA_036245525.1). NCBI lineage: Eukaryota > Metazoa > Mollusca > Gastropoda > Semisulcospiridae > Semisulcospira > Semisulcospira habei. Next base: position 56,287,270 of record BTPG01000007.1, read on the forward strand.
TGATTGACTTCTTTAGAAGGCTTCTCGCTGACCGCCATTTTGAAACTAGCGACGCGACCATGCTTACCGCATTACAAATAATACTTTTAAACTTATTTTATCGTATATATGTATGCATGTTTACTTGCTGATGATTTTAATTTACTCACTGGAATAAACTTGTAACTTGTATGCTTGAAATTTTTAATGTTATGCACAAAAAATGTCTTGCACCTTATCCGGGCGGTGTACGAGGACTGGTTCCCTCACATCGAAAAATAGCTTTCGAAAAACACTTCTACAAAAATGTCTCCATCCTAAGGACAAATATTGTTGCCATGCATAAACTATATGGCATTAGTACTTTCGTTTCGTACCTGCAAACCATTGTTACTCTTTTGACGAACTACTTACTCTGCAGAAATTGCGAAAAGCTGCTAGACTATTGCACGTGGGACATCTAAATATCTATCATTTGCTGAATAAGATTCCCGATTTGACCGTCCTTCTGACTCAACCCTCCCCCTTTCACATTTTTGGAATGTCACGGAGTCGCGATTACATTCTGACATAAGTGATTTGTCCATTTCGATACCGGAGTTTTCTGTAATCCGGCGCGATCCTGTACGTCCTCAACAAACAGGATTAGCTGTCTATATTCATGACTCTATTGCGCACTTTACACGCAGAAGAAAAGACCTGGAATCAGACTCTGTTGAAAGCGTGTGGGTTGAGGTGAAGACAAACAAATCGGCCCCTTTGCTTGTTGGATTTGTCTACAGAAATCCGTCTGCATCATTTGAGTGGTACGACGATTTCTTACAAATGGCGGACACCGTTAACAATAGCAGCTCTGATATGTTGCTGCTCGGAGACTTTAATATTAACATGTTTTCCCCACACCCTGCTTGGGAGTCTACTATTACTATGGTAGGCCTCAAGCAGCTTATCACATCCGCAACTAGAGTTACGCAGACGTCTGCCACTCTAATTGATCATGTATACACTTCCAACAAGTCAAGGGTCCTTAGCTCTCGTGTTCTTCAAGTGGCGATTAGCGACCACTATCCTGTGTGCTGTAGTTGGGCTCTGAAGATGGACAAGCCGCCATGTCGTAAAAACCAGCATACCACTATTCATTACAGGTCGTTTAAACACTTCAATCGGGACGCGTTTCTCGCAGACCTGAGCGGAATCTCTTTTCAGTCAGTTTATAACTATGCTATTCCTGAAGAAGCGTTGGCCGAATGGTACAGATTGTTCCTTGGTGTACTTGACAAACACGCGCCACTACGTGAGAAAAGAGTCAAACACGCACAGTTACCTCAGTGGTTAAGTAAGGACATTAAAGACGCCATGGCCCTCCGAAATGAGTTGAAGCGGAACAAAGATTATGCTGCCTTCCGCAAGCAGCGTAACCGCGTAAATTACCTGGTGCTCGAGGCCCAGAAAAAACACTTCCAGCGCTTGATGGATAATAAAACTGATACCGTATCTGTCTGGCGAGCCCTCAATGCCTTTACCAAATCACGTCAAACACCACCATGTACTTCTATACCTGCTGATACTTTTAATCAACATTTTCTGTCTGCTGCCGACTCACTTCTGAATAAAAGTACTAATAACCTAAACCAGCCGACTATTTCTGTAAAACTAAAACATTTTTGCGACGAGAGACTGGCGCCAAACGACTTTTTTAGTATTCCATACTTAACTGTTTTCGACGTAGGCAAGTCTATTAGTCAGCTGAAAAATAAACGCTCCCTTGGTCATGACGGCATTAATAGTTTCTTTTTAAAACTGTCTGTCCCCTATGTGGTCGAGTCTTTAACATTTATCTACAATTCTATAATCCAGCAAGGCACTTTCCCAAGAAGCTGGAAAATAGCTAAAGTCATTCCGCTGCCTAAAACTAAAGACCTCACTGACCCCAACAAATTCAGGCCAATTTCACTTTTATCAACTTTGTCAAAGCCTATAGAAAAACATGTCCACAGGCACCTGAGTCACTTCCTGGAGACACATAACTTGATTTATCCGTTGCAGTCAGGCTTCAGACCCCGCCACTCTTGTCACACGGCTCTGTCTCATCTGACCAATACCTGGCTAACTTCAATAAACAACGCTAAAATGACCGGTGCGGTATTTTTAGATTTTTCTAAAGCTTTTGACTTAGTCAACCATGAACTGTTGCTACAGAAGCTGTTGGCATACCACATAGACACAGATTCCGCTGCCTTCTTTAAATCTTATCTAAGCAATAGATCTCAGTATGTTTTTGTCAACGGTAAGCGTTCCTCAGAAGGTATCATTAAGCATGGAGTACCCCCAAGGGTCTATTTTAGGCCCTCTCTTGTTTTTAATTTTTATTAATGACTTGCCTTTGTGTATCTCACAATCAAATGTGCGATGCAATTTGTTTGCAGATGACGCTACTCTCAACGTGTCGTCGGCAAAAATATCTACAATTAATTCTTCTTTGCAACATAGTCTATTAGACGTCTCAAATTGGTGCCGAGACAACTACATGATACTTAACCCATCTAAAACAGAGTGCATGCTAATCACTACACGTCAAAAGCACCAGCTAAACCCACCGCTACTTAGCCTTTCCCTTAACTGTCAGCCGATTAAACAAGTTAAGGAGCGCCGGCTGTTAGGCGTCATTATAGACGATCAATTGACATGGCATGCGCATGTAAACAGTGTGTGCAAAATTGTGTCCAGAAATCTATTTCTCCTTTCAAAACTTATTTACTTTACGAACTCACCAACTAGAAAACTCTTCTTCGGCGCTCACATCCAGTCCCACATTGACTACGCATCTACAGTCTGGGACGGGAGTAGTGATGCGTGCTTAAAGAGGCTTAATTCCCTCCACCGGAGGGCAGCCAAGCTAATCCTTCCTAATAGCAGAGACAGCACTGACGAGCGACTTAGGGCCCTTGACATGCTTCCGTTACGTAACCTCTTTCTGTTCAATAAGGGCGTGTTAATGTTTAAAGTCCGAAAATCCAAAACCCCGCGGTACGTCTCGGATTTGTTTAAGGATGCTAACACACCATACAAGACATCAAGGAACAAAGTGTCAGTACCTAGGCCACGACTCGATATATTCAAAACTAGTCTGTCATACTCAGGGGCCAAACTGTGGAACTCGTTTCCGGCCAATATTACCGAAGCATCTTCATTGTCCACCTTCAAGGCAAGACTATTCCGGCACTTAATTGAGCCGCCGAACAAAGCGCACGCGACTACTGCGTTCTGAATAATGACTGTTATTAAACATGCAGTGTGTGGGCGCGTGTGTATGTGTGTGCGTGCATGTGTGAGGAACAGTGTGTGCGTGCATATTTGTTATGCTGGTGTGTGCGTGCATGTGTGTGTGTGTGTGCGCGCGCGCGTGTGTGTGTGTGTGTGTGTGTGTATGTGTGTGCGTGCGTGCGTGCATCTTGCGTGCATGTATGTGTGTGTTGGGTTAGTCAGGAGGAAGTAAAACGTCTAGATAATCTTGACGTTTATGCTTACAGTTTTTGCGTTCAATGTACCGAATGTAGTCTTATCAGTGTGCAATGTATACTATAAGTGTGTTTATTATGTAGTAGTATTTCATGTACCGTATGTAATGCATATTAGCCAGACTTGGGTCGGGACTGTGCTTCGTCTGACGCGGGCGTTGGTTGAAGGCCCCGGACATACATCACGATACCACGTTTGTCCCGGCCTTTAATCCAATGTGTGAGCCGTAGCGGGGTCTGACCTAACTCTGATTTACGTACTTCCGTGTGTGTGCGTGCGCGCGTGTGTGGGTGAGTATGTGCAAGCGCGTGTGTGTGCCGGCGTGCGTGTGTGTGTGTGTGTGTGTGTGTGTGTGTGTGCGCGTGTGTGTGTGTGCGTGTGTGTGTGTGTGTGTGTGTGTGTGTGTGTGTGTGTGTGTGTGTGTGTGTGTGTGTGCGTGTGTGTTTCTATGTAGTTTGTAGCAAGGACAAGAATGAAAAAAGGTCTGTGCACCTATTCTTTTATCCTTGGAAAATAAAGTTTCATTTCATTTCATTTCATTTCATTTCTCTCTCTCTCTCTCTCTCTCTCTCTCTCTCTCTCTCTCTCTCTCTCTCTCTCTCTCTCTCTCTCTCTCTCTCTCTCTCTCTCTCTCTCTCTCTCTCTCTCTCTCTCTCTCTCTCTCTCTCTCTCTCTGAGAGTGTAGGCAGGGCAAAACACCATTCACACCGAATGTCCCCTCTACCTGCTATGGTTACACATCAACAACTAGTAGGAATGTCACTCTGTCTTCAAAAGAATCTTTAAGAGCAAACATTAACGTCATTGATAACAAAACACAGATCGTGCCTTTTACTATGACCCCTATCATACCGAGGCTGAAAGCTTCAAATGTGTAAACTTTCATATGCGAGCTATATTATAGTACTTACTAATAAGGCTATAGACCAATGGCTTTAGTTCAACCCATATCATACAGAGGCTGAAAGCTTCAAATGTGTACACTGTCATATGCAAACTGCATTATAGTACTATCTCTATAAGATATAGACCAATGGCTTTAGTTCAACCCATATCATACCGAGGCTGAAAGCTTCAAATGTGTACACTGTCATATGCAAGCTACATTATAGTACTTACAGATAACGATATAGACCAATGGCTTTACTGAGTTCAACCCATATCATACCGAGGCTGAAAGCTTCAAATGCGTACACTGCCATATGCAAGCTATATTATAGTACTTGCATTTTCAGGCTTACGTCATTAAAACAGGATGTCACAATTATTATAAACTTGACTAGGTGATGCTGTGATCACTGTGAGTGCCACAGTGGTTGATTTTGTATACCTACCCCCAAGTTGTAAAAATACACAAAATTAATTAGAAAAAATTACTAAAGTTATTCCATTTTATTTTGACCTCTCTTTACCTATTAAGTTTCAATAATGTGAGCATAAAGTGCAAGAAAATAAGGAAAGTCGGCATCCTTTATGGTACATTCGTGGTGAGTGATAGCTTTTTCCCATTTAAAATTGCCGAATTGGGAAACGTACGTTGTTTCCGGTGCCCTCAGAAATTTTGTATACAACCTATAGGTCTTTGTTAGGTTTTATTGGTTAGGATAGAGTACCACAGTTACTCCCAACCTGATTTTGTGATGCTATGATGCATTTAGGGGCCACAGTGGCTGAATCTGCTGCTCTACCCCCATTTTACCAGTACGCAAAGTAACGCAAAATAATCATAAAAATTGCTTACGTCATACTCCTCTGTTTAAATATTTTTTGTTGCCAGTTTTTTTTTTAAAATATGCATATTGAGCATAAAAAGTTGTGATCATTTCATTAATTTCAATGTAACCCATCAATTTAATTGTAACTATTTTTAACTGGCTGGTCTTTTAGGTGATATTTTACCTAGCGTAAGGCGGGTCTAGTAAGGTCTCCCCTTTCCCTTTTATTTATTTTCATCTAGGAATGTGTAAATATGAATATGCGTGTATTTGTACGGTATGCACTCTTTGTTTTTCTTGTTACTCTTTTGAAAAAAAGTTTCAATAAAAATAAAAAAAATAATTTAAAAAAAATAGTTACAAAAAAACAAAACAAAAACAAAAACTTAATTACCTTTAATGCAAACCGCAAACTTATAACACTTGATTATACTGTGTCTAGGTTCTCAATAATAGCTGTATATGTTCTTATTTTAGCTCAGGAAAGGTTATTCCGGGTTAAGCGTGGCGGTCCGTGGCGCAGTCGTAAAAGCGCCTGCCGCCAATGCTAGAGGTGCGAGGTTCGATACCCGGTTCCGGAGTTGGAGGCTTTTCTCCTCTAGTGTCACCGGTCAATAATTCAGGCGGACCGTCGGGGGTTCTTTCTCCGGGTACTCGGGCTCTTCCTCCCCCACGACTTTGGTATCAATTTCAGCCCATTTAATCAAATTTAAAAATATAAACGATCTGAATTTCCAAACTGACTTCATTAGCTCGCTTGAGCTTGCCCTTAGCACCACGTGGATGTTCTGTGTTTATGTACAGTGTGTGAGTGAATGCAGGTGATTCACGTTAGCGTACTTGTTGGGTTCAGTTCGCGGCGGCGCTTTGAGCCGATTTTCAATTGGGATAAAGCGCCTATTTAATGCGCTAATTTATTTATTTATTAAGAAAGGTTATTCCGGGTTTTAGCAGGACCTTGTCTAAATGAACCATATCTAGACCTGTGTGTAGCGTTTCAGTCGTAACCATCTGTTACAGATGTGTATCTTTGAACAGTTAAGGTGGTAGTGGACGTTGAGTCAGGACGTTAATGTGGAGTATAACCCGCCATATCATACTGAGGCTTAAAACTTCAAATGTGTACACTGCCATATGCAAGCTACATTATAGTACTTACAGATAAGGATATAGTCCAATGGCTTTAGTTCAAGGGTGGTGCCAGAATAGCTTGGCGCCTAGAGGCGCCAAGCTATTCTGGCACTACCCTTGAACTATTTTTAGTCAATCTTATTTCACACACTGGTGTATTCCGAATGATAAAGGCTAACAGAATCCGCATATAACAACAGCTTTTAGAGGTCCTAACTACACCCTGTTGAATATGATACTAAGCTGATAACAAACCGTTCGGAGAGAACAATCAAAATTATGGTCCCCTGGACTTCTGATGTATCCAAAGTTAATTGTCAAGGGTACCGGCAACATAATTTCTGATATAACAACGCTTCCTCCGAGTTCCTAGCTACACTCTGTGTACATTACTTCTTTTTTTTTTTTTTTACTAACTCCGAATATATAACACAAACAAATGTGGGTCCTCTGCCCTTTTGCCTATTATCCGAAATTGAGCGTAACATAAGACTATAACGAACGCGCTGCATGGCAAAGGTTTAACATGTCGTCACAAGGAAATACCCCGTGCGCAAATGGCCATCGGGGCCGAAATCGGCCCGATTGCCTTTTGCGCGTCAGTTGGGTACCCAAAATCGAAAGGAACACGCTCAGCAACTTTACCATTATCACCGGTGTCGACAACTGAACGAAAAATGGTGCGGTTGTTTTTAACTTTTTTTTTTTAACTTGAGGGAATGGCGCCGGCTGGCAGCAACAGACGCCGAAAGTGTATCAAACCTTACAGGAATCATCGCGACAAATACCGCTGCCGACAGCCAGAGGGTTAAACGTCAATTTAGCATCCGTTCATCGTAAAAAGATGAAGGAGAAGAAAAACAAATATAACACAGTTTATTAAATCTTTGTGTTAAATTAAAATCATTTTCATAATAAATCTACACAGAGAAACACTGACGACGGGCCATATGTCATTTTTTTTTTTTTTTTTTTTTTTTTTTTTTTTTGTAGGCAGGAGATGCAACAAATGAATAAATAAATAAATTGATAATTAAATAAATAATAATAAATAAATAAAACTAAATAAGTTAATTAATAATACATAAATATATAAATTAATCAATGATTAATTAATAGATAATTTAATAAAGTATCACATTATTAAATAAATACTATTAAATTTATTAATTAAACGGATAAGTCTTTATGATTGTATGTGTATTTTTGAAAAATATAATTCACTCAAAACTTTAATAAACTGTGTTGTACTTGTCCTTTCTGGAACTGTTTCTTTCTTCCTTTCTAAGCTTGTTTCTTTCTTCTTGTTTCTTCTTCTATTTATATGGGTATTCCTTATTTCTTTATATTCTAAACACTTGGCACTCACCTTATTAGTCTGGATTCTGTCAGTACAAAGCCAAAACTGCAGGTAGGTTACACAGAGCCTGAAATCGAAAGGGGCAAGACTAAATACCTCAGACAAGGAAGTGCAAGTGCAGCAGACCGTGACTGACTTCAGAAATCCCGCGATATAATTCGTGTCAGCGGCTATGCGCGACGCAATTTTAACGACTTCAGGAATCCCGCGATATAATCCGTGTCAGCAGCTATGCGCGTCGCAATTTTTGTAACCCTTATCATTCAGAATACACCAATGTGTGAATTAAGTTTGACTAGAATAGTTCAAGGGTAGTGCCAGAATGCGCCAATCTATTCTGGCACCACCTTGAACTATAGCCATTGGTGTAATTATATCCTTATCTGTATGGGTTAGACATCCAGCGCCAGTGGCTGATCGGCTTGGCTTTCCAATTCGAATTCTGCTCGGCACTAAAATATACTGACCCATTATTTTCGATTTTTTTGTTTTGTTTTGTTTTGGTTCTTTCTAAATCTTTTTAGTCGTCCACACGTAGTATTGTTGGTAGAGAGTGTTATGGGGACCAGTGTGAAGAGGGGGAGGGGATGGGGATGGGGTGGTGGTGGTGATGGTGATTCGGATTGGCGTTTTTCGGTTATCATGATTCGTGAATGATTTTTTTTTTTTTCAGTCGTGATCCTTCAAAGAAGGGGTTCTAAACGTGAAAGCCCGAAATAGATTTTCGTGATCAGTGAAAACGTCGTGGTTATCTCATGAGACGTAAAATCTCCCCCCCCCCTCCCCCCCCCCAACCCCTCTCCCTCGCAAGCCTAGGAGAGAATCCACCAGGGCTCGATTTCATGTCGGGCTTTCAACTTAAGGGGCAGTTTAACCCCAAATGCCTGTTTGCTGCAAGCCTGTAACTTGTCGTACGCGTGAGGCTTTCATGACGGGCTGATAGCAGGGCCGATAGAAAAAAGCCTCTCTATTTATAGCCGATTGACCTTGACATGAAATCTTGGAGGATTCCCTCTCAGCGCATGCGCATGATGCGTTTCTGCGATTTCCGTCAAGCTGATTCCGGCGCGAGAAAACGTAAACAGCAAAAAGAAGAAAATAATGCCTTCGCAGGAAAGGAAGAAAAGGAGGGAGGAGAAGGCGAATGGGACGATAAAAGACCGCAAACCCAATTGGCAGGCAAACGAGATTGCCTGCCTTTTGGACTTTATTCGCGCAAACCGCGAAGTTCTGTTATCTTCGTTCACTAACGAAATAACCAACAAGCTGAAAAACGACTTGTGGCGTAAAAACGAAGGGCCAAAAGCACCTGGAATTGATATAATAGAGTAAAAAAGTGTGGATTTAGGTTTAAAAACATAATAATGCTCTTACCTTGTAATGTACACTATCACTTCCTAACATGAATAGTTGTGCCGAAAAAAACATATGATGCGATGAGGACCCAATGCGCAAAAGGTGATTGGGTCGACTTCGGCTGCTGTGGGACCACGCAAGGCCGTGCGTGGGCCACTTCTTCCAAAACCCTCTACGCTACCATGAACACACTCCTAGGCACTTCTAAAGACTCTCCCCTTCCCAACACACACAGCAAAGAAGAACTTCCGTCCGCCTTTTCCTCCTATTTCTCCGACAAAATCCAAACTCTGCGCAACACACTCGACACTCTGCCTTCTTCGCCTTGCCTCCCTGACACCCCCTTTTCCGGCACTCCCCTCTCGTCCTTCCGCCCCGTCTCTCAGGATGAAGTCCTCAAGACCATAAAGTCCATGCCTTTCAAAACCTGCGAACTAGATCCCCTCCCAGCTTCCCTCTACCAGGACGGCCTCCCAAAACTTTTGCCCTTCATTACTGACATCATCAACACATCTCTAGAAAATGGCTCCGTCCCCGATATCTTCAAGTCCGCCATCGTCCGTCCTCTCCTCAAAAAACACAACCTCGACCCAAACAAACTCAAGAACTACCGCCCAGTCTCCAATCTCTCTTTCCTGTCCAAGCTTCTTGAGAAGGTCGTCCTCAACCAACTCAACCTCCACCTCGCCGACAACAACCTCCTCAGTCCCTTCCAGTCTGCCTATCGCAAACATCACAGCACTGAAACTGCCCTTCTACATATCCTAAACGACCTGCTTCTCTCCACTGACTCGGGCAACATCTCCCTTCTTACGCTACTCGATCTCTCTGCCGCCTTCGACACCATAGACCACTCTATCCTCCTCCACCGCCTCCACCACTCCTTTGGCATCACTGACTCTGCTCACTCCTGGTTTCTCTCCTACCTCTCCGACAGACAGCAGTCCGTCACCATCGACGGCGTCTCCTCCAACCCAGTCAGGCTCTCCTGCGGCGTTCCTCAGGGGTCCGTCCTGGGCCCGGTCCTTTTTACACTCTACATCTCCCCACTGTCCAACATCATCCAGTCTCACCACATACACCACCACCTCTACGCTGACGACTCACAACTACTAGACAAAGACAAACTCGACAACACTCAGACACTACTGACTCGCACGGCTGACTGCTATGAGGACGTGAAAAACTGGATGACAGCAAACAAGCTCAAACTGAACGACGACAAAACGGAAGCCATGCTGGTAGGCACTCGCCAGAAACTTTCCCAGCTCTCTCCCTCTCTCCACCTTCAACTCGACAGCACCCCCATCTCCCTCTCTGACTCGGTCAAGAACCTTGGCGTTATCCTCGATTCCTCTCTTTCCATGACCAGCTTCGTCTCCGCCACGGCCCAGGCATGTTATTTCCACCTCCGCCGCATCAGTCAGATCAGAAAATACCTCACTACCGAAGCTGCCACCAAACTCGCTGTCTCTCTCATCTTATCTCGCATCGACTACTGCAACTCTCTCCTTTCTGGCCTTCCTCACTCCACCACTCTCACTCTCCAGCGCGTCCAGAACAATGCTGCCCGCCTCGTCCTCAGAAAGAAAAAATCCGACCACATCACTCCCCTGCTCAAGCTCCTTCACTGGCTCCCCATCCCCCAACGCATCCAATAAAAGATTCTGTCTCTCTGCTACAAATCCCTGAACAACTACGCTCCTGCGTATCTCTCCAACTTACTTCACCCCTACACTCCTCCCCGCTCCCTCCGCTCCGCCTCTGACCCTCTCCGCCTCCTCATCCCCCGCACCAAACTCAGCACTTTCGGCCCCCGCTCTTTCTCAGTATACGGTCCAACCACCTGGAACACTCTCCCACTCTCTCTCCGTCAGAAACACTCGCTCTCCTCCTTCCAGTCTGCCCTCAAAACTCATCTCTTTCAACAGTTCTAGCACTATATCACCACACTCCCCAGCCCAAGCTGACCGTCCTAATGTATCTTCACTATTTGTGTTACGTGAGTCATTGTCTAAAGCGTGCGCATGCGTGTGTGAGTTGTGAGTGCGCGCTTAGAGTTATAATTATTATAAGATAAGCGCATTATAAATACCGTAATTATTATTATTATTATTAAGTCGGCCCGATGGCTTTTGCGCACTGGGGAGGAGTAGCCCCCCCCCCCCTCCCCCCTTGTTTTGGGCCAGTGAAAGAGGTTCTACAAATCGGAAACGTTTCTCTTCATCGTGTCTTTCCATCTTGAAACGCAAATGCTATTTTTTTTTATTTGTTTTTTTAAAATTTATTTATTTATTTATTTATTTTTTATTTTTATTATTATTTTTTTTGGGGGGTGGGGGGTGGGGGGGGGGTGGGGGTGGGGGAATTCGTGATTCGCGGCAAAACAAATCGGCTTCAAGTCGTGATGGTACCCCCTGCTGTGAAATGTTTCTCTGAATTTCGACGGGTGGACGATCTTGTTAGGCGGATTATCGGTCTCATGTTCTCTTCCTGGTGCAAGGCGAGTCAGTCATGCGCTGTGAATATCGTCTTACATTGACGGTGATCTGGGCCGGTACATGCCTCTCACTCTGCATCAGTGTCCCGAAATCAGCGCAACAGCTCACGAAGATTTTTAAAGCCGATTTTCCGACTGGGAGGGCCGGGCTGGGCGAGGGGTGGCCCGGGTGGGGTGGGGGTGACGTGAGGTGCAGGAGGGAGGTTGAGAGGAAGACAGATTAGCGAGAAGGGCACCCCAGTGGCAAAACGACTTCGGGCCCTCGACGACCGCAGTGGGCCCGCGCACAGCCGTGCGCGGGCCCACTGTGGTCGTCGTGGGCCCGAGATCCTTTACTTACTGGGAAGCAGTTATTCAGGCTAAATCAGACTCAGGTAAGACAGGAAGCAGTGCCCTTTGACAGTGAGGACGCCCAAGCAGCAAACGTGGACTGTTTTGTTCGTCACCCGGCATGCGCACATTTGGCCAAACTAGACAGTAATTAGTCCATTTGTTGTGAGAAGCAATTTTTTTTATTTTTATTATAATACAATGAAAATCTCGTTTTTAACTTAGATGGACTTTTTTTTTCGGTTGTTCATTTTGTTTTTAATTTTAACCCTTTTAGTTCCCGATCCCTACAGCAGGAGATGGCTTGATCATGATAATTCAAGGGTAGTGTCAGATTAGCTGCTTGGCGCCTGAAGCCAGCTAATCTGGCCCTACCCTTGAATTATCATGGCCAAACCATCTCCTGCAACTGGTACATGGTCGTTATGCAACACCTCCAAAATTTGAGAAATGGGACCTTGGGGCTAGACGGGTTAAGCGAGATTTTCATCGTAAATACAATGAAACTCTAGAGAAGAACGTATGTGCGTGCGTGCGTGCGTGAGCGAGTGCATACATGCGTCAGTGTGTGGTATGTGTATGTTTACATGTCTATGTTTACATGTCTATGTCTACCGCAGCCAACTACGACTCCTCGAACGCTTCCACCAGCGCTGCCTGCGCACCATCCTGGGCATTCACTGGAGTGACTATGTCACCAACGTCGAGGTCCTTGAACAGGCTGAAACTGTGAGCATCGAGGCTTTGCTGCTGCGGACACAGCTCCGCTGGGCGGGGCATGTCTCCAGGATGGAGGATCATCGCCTACCAAAGATCACCCTGTTCGGCGAGCTTGCTACTGGACACCGTGACAGAGGGGCACCAAAGAAGAGATACAAAGACTGTCTCAAAAAGTCACTTAGTGCCTGCCAAATCGACCACCACCAGTGGTCTTCGCTTGCTGCGGACCGTGACACCTGGCGCTCTACCACTTACAAGGCAGCTGTCTCCTTTGAGGACTCTCGCAGAGCTAGCCTTAAGGACAAGCGGCTCAGGAGAAAAAACAGAGATGCCGCAACTCAGAACCCTGGCCATACCTCCCCCTGCAGCCACTGCGGTCGAACCTGCCTGTCCCGGATTGGCCTCCGCAGCCACGAACAAGCCTGCAGACGTCGTGGGAAACTCCTATAAAATCTTCGTTCGCGAAGTCAAGCCAAGACATGTCTATGTCATTTATGTAGTAGATGTAGCAACGGCAAGTTTGAAAACTGGTCCTGTTACCAATAACTTCTACCGTTGGAAAATAAAGGTTCATTGTTCATTGTTCATTGTTCAGCGAAGAAAGAAGTACTTTTAGAAAAGACAGTTTCAACACAATTTATTAACACAATTTATTAACATTTGTTCTTTTTTTTCGGAATAGACAAACAAACAATTAAGTAAACGATTGAAGCTATAATTAAACTTTTAAAATGTGCATTTTAGTGTGTTAATGTTTACATCATTGATAGATTAATTAGCTCCGGTGCTATTTTACTTTAGTCGTCAATGGCATTGATTTTGGAAATCTTAATTTTACCGAGTAAAATAAAGGGGATTTGGGAAAATGTGAGCGATGTGGACATTATGAGCGATGTTAGCAAAAATAGAAAAATAAAGGTTTTTTTAATTAGGATAATTAAAGATATAAACAGAATTCCTAGAAATGTCTATTATTGTATCTCGGGAGGGGGGGGGGGGGGGGGCGGGGGGGGGGGGGGGGGCGAGCACTCTAAATTAATATCCTGCGGTTTTTTGTACTAAACATTGCCGGTTGTTACGCACACGTTTTGTCACAAGATCTTTTATAAGCCGGCAAAAAAGACTTAGCGTTCTTTGCCAAACTTAGCTTTGCTGCCCTCGTGACAATCGCACAGTTCACCCCGGATGTCGAGTAATAAATCAAAAATGGGAATCTAGCAGCGTGTGGGTAACATCAGATGATCGTGTACATTCTTAGAAGCTTGCGTCTGCGGAAAAGCTCAAGACACATTATGCTTCTTGCGGACTTTAACCCTTTTATCCCCAAGGGTGCTTTTCCCAGATTTTGGAAGTGTTACTGAACGACTATGTACCAGCTGCAGGAGGCGGATTGATCGTGATAATTTAAGGGTAGTGCCAGATGATCTGGCACTACCCTTAAATTATCATGATCAATCCATCAGGGTTGCTGCAGGGTCCTTGGGCTAAGTGGGTTAACTCATTCTACCCCAGACACACCACAGCAAAATATGGATCGACCATGATAGTTCAAGCTATGTAGGTCACTGTCTGGCATCAACTATTCCTTCTATAATCTATGTTGCGGGACTCCTGTGTGTAATGTTCTCTATAGTCTAGCAGCTTTTCGCAATTTCTGCAGAGTAAGTAGTTCGTCAAAAGAGTAACAATGGTTTGCAGGTACGAAACGAAAGTACTAATGCCATATAGTTTATGCATGGCAACAATATTTGTCCTTAGGATGGAGACATTTTTGTAGAAGTGTTTTTCGAAAGCTATTTTTCGATGTGAGGGAACCAGTCCTCGTACACCGCCCGGATAAGGCGCAAGACATTTTTTGTGCATAACATTGAAACTTTCAAGCATACAAGTTACAAGTTTATTCCAGTGAGTAAATTAAAATCATGAGCAAGTAAACATGCATACATATATACGATAAAATAAGTTTAAAAGTATTATTTGTAATGCGGTAAGCATGGTCGCGTCGCTAGTTTCAAAATCAGTGGCGGTCAGCGAGAAGCCTTCTAAAGAAGTCAATCAGACGCGCACGGTTGATGAAGCATTATTTTGCTCCTGAATTGAAACAGAGATTATTTTCGATTTGAAAATCTTATCAACGTCAAATACGTTATTTTTCCTGGTCTTGAAAACAGCCTTTTCCATAGAACTCGGTCTTTTGTGGGAGGAAAGCATATCGAAAGTAAACTCCCTTTGTGCATGTTGTGCAATGTGTCTGCCGACCATCTTCAACATTCTGAAGACTTTTTGGCCGGATACAACATGCATGTTGTTCGTCTGTTTTTCAGCCTAACGGCTCTAAGTGCAGGTCTGCTCTTTTTTTAATTTTATTAGTGGAGATGGGATTTTTAACTGGTCAAGCACACTCGTATCCGACTGGTCTTAAGCACAAGCCAGGCAGAGTGAAATCCATCTCTGAACCGTTTCCATCAAAATCACCATGTTCAGCTAAACACCTAAATATAAAAATTTTAGTTTTTGCAACCAATTCAACCAATCCGCACTCAAGTACTCACAAGGACTCTTATGATTAAGCTTTATCAGGACTGCATGAGACAATACAGATAGTAGCCCTCTCTATTATATTACATGATTTATTTATTTATTTATTATTGATTCATGTATGTATTTACTTACATATTTATTTATTATTTATCATTTTAATTATGGATGGAAGGAATTCCTTGATGCACATGATCACTATAGTGGTATGGTAGTGGTCACCAAGGAGAGGAAATTTGTTTTCAATATGCAAACATGTGTGCATGTTCATAATCTATCCTTTACTTAACATGCATATTCATAAGTCCCAGGTATCCCCAACTTATTTTATTAATTTATTATTTTTTTGTTTGTTTGTTTGTGATGTATGTTTGCACATACACATCAGCATAAAATGATTGATTGTACATTGTTTAACGTCCCGACAGCAACAAGACTTTCTCAGGACGCGCCTGCACTGCTTGTGAAAAAACCCAAACTAAACAGAATATTGAATGTATGTCGCCAGCTGGTCTAATACACTAAATAAACCTAACTAGACCCTTTAGCAACACACATCCAATATCAAGAGCTACAAGCAGTGCAGACAGTAGGAAGAGTTTAAAAAAGGAAAATACAGGTGAATGTACCAAGGGTAGACAGAAACACACGCCCCAGAATAGAGGGGAAAACCCACCCTGTGGGGCTGACCAGGGTCACCCTGGGAACTAAAAAGTAGTTAACCCCACCCAAGTCCCCCAGGGTAGACCTGGGTGGGGGACATCAGCATACAAAATGAGAACATACATATACACATATATGATGTGAACATAACATGTACACATATATGGTAATAGGTGCATACCACCCGCTCCCCACCCCACATACAAAACCACAGAACACCCATTAAAGGACATGCACATCTGTGCATGTTCATACTATATCCTTTGCTTGGTATTCATATGTCCTAGTTATTTAAATTTATTATTTATTTTTTATTTGTTTGAAAAGTAGGTTTTGTACATATGCTGATGTTCACATACACATATATGGTAATACTGCCAACTCCCAACCCCACTCCACAACCAGAGAACACCCACCAAAAGACACTTACATCTGTGCATGTTCATAATCTATCCTTTACTGAGCATTCATATGTCCCAGGTATCTTGACTTACTTTATCTTTTTTATTTAACCGCCATGAGATGGCATTGGTCGCCTGCTCGACATTAAACCCAAATAACTATATATTTAAATTATTTATTTATTTTGTTTGCTTGTAATGAAGGTTTTGTACATACACATCAGCAAACAAGAAAATATACACATATATAGATGGTAATAGGTGCCATACTGCCTGCTCCCAACCCTTACCTAAATACCAACATAAAACCGCAGAACACCTACCAAAGGAATGACATGCACATCTGTGTATGTTTCATAATTTTTAATCAGTCTATCCTTTACCTAGCATGCATATGCCCAGGTACCTTAGACTTACTTTATCTTATTTATTTAAATTATTTATTTATTTTGTTTGTTTGTAATGTAGGTTTTGTACATACACATCAGCATACAGCTCAAGAACATACACCATGGTACCCCTGTGCATATGGCCACCAGTACTATTCTGTCAGATCTGTCACACCCAGCCAATCATCTCTTCGAGCTTCTGCCCTCTGGCCGGCGGTTTCGTGCTTTTAAAGCCAGAACCTCTCGATTCAGATGCAATTTTGTTTCTAGAAGCTGTCCTCAATACATCACCATGCACGGAACAACGTGATTCCATGATTTGTGACATATGACCGAGTTGTGTTTAATATTGTGTTTATCTATCTTTTCGTGCTGTATATAGGATGATCGCCAACTAAGTGTATGACATGATGAATGCCCTACAAGTGAGGACATATTTTACTGTCGCCATGCCACACAAAAATCCTTGTAACGTTTTACTTGGTGAATAAATGTCTTATGTCTTATACACGTACATGGTAATAGGTGCAGTATCGCTCGCTCCCAACCCCAATCCAGTTACACACACAAAACCGCAGAACATCCACCAATGTACATCTGTGCATGATCATAATCTATACTTTACTTAGCATTCTTATGTCCCAGGTATCTTTGACTTACTTTATCTTATTTATTTAACTGACGTGAGATGGCCGTAGTCTACCGCGCGGCGTTAAACCCAAATAACTATTTATTAAAATTATTAATTTATGTTTGTTTGTAATGTAGGTTTTGTACATACACGGTAATAGGTGCCATACCGCCCCACTTTCAACCTCAGCCCACATACAAAACCACAGAATACCCACAAAAGACATGCACAATTGTATACTGAAGGGCATTAGTGGACTGTAAAATCTATATATAGAGACTTCAGGTTAAGCAAGTGGCTTGTATTGACTGCCTGTATTTTAGCTGCCCACCTACAAATTTCATGTGTACAGTTAACCACACTGCACATGCAGCCATCAGTTCTGTGAAAAGCACTGTTGGCCTCATGCACAGGGGCACCAAAACTTAGAGATAAGGCCACACCTGATAACAATAACAGTACTAATAATAATATGCATACTCAGCCACTAGTTCTGTAAACAGCACCTTTGTAAACAGTACCAGTGGCCAAATGCACACATACATCATGGATGTTGCTACCACTGATCACTTCAAACAATAGGCTGCCCAGTTCACATTTTGATACCGTGAACTAGCCTGCACATGCAGTCATCAGTTCTGTAAATAGTACTGGTGGCCACATGCACAGCGGCACCAAACTTAAAGGTGAGGCCAAAACTGCCACCTCAAACAAAACCAACAGAGGGCAGGGTGCCAGAGGCAGGCCAACAGATGATGAGACAACCGTTCAAACGTCTTTCCCAAACAATCTAACCATTAACCCCCTTGCGCATGCAGCCACCTGTACCGTGAACAGTACCTGTGGGTGCATGCACGTGGGGGGTCACGACGACGATGGCCCACAGTTTGAGAGGAACGACTGCAATCTCAGAGGCACCACCGTACAAGAAATCTCCAGGAACCTTCAGCGCAATGACAGTTCTATAAGCGCAGCCAGCATCAGGGCTCAGTCCGGGAGCATCAAGCGCTTCCCGACCGTCAGCCGAAGCAACACGGACACCCGCAGCGGCAACTTGAAGATGTCCTTGGGGAGAGGGATGGAGAAAAAAGCTATCGGCAACGTAGAAGCGCGAAACGGCAGCTTGAAAATGGTTCTGGGGCGGGGGATGGGCAACAAAGCCACCAGCAGTTTCAAGCGCAGAGCCTACATCCGCGGGACTGGATCTCTGGAACGACACCCGAGCGCTCTGTGGGATGCGAGACTGCCTGGCAGCCACGGTGGTGGCCCACCTCAATCCGCTACGCACACTGGTTACCTCCCTCGATCCGCTACGCTGTCGCGTAGCGGATCGAGGGAGGCAACCAGTGTGAGTGGCAGCTTCAAGGTTCATGGCGATTCTGTGGAGGCGTCGTCCGCTGGCTCTAGACTCCCCGGCAGTTTTAAGGGTCACCTCAGACGTGGTCTGGAAAACGGGAGCGTCCACAAAGGGGAATCGTTTGAAATGACGTCTGTCGCTAACAACTGTGAAGGCCACGAGCAAGAAGTCTCCGAGTCGGGAGCATTGCACGGCTTCAAACCCAGCAAATCAGATTCCTCCTCCTCGAGTAACCCGAAGCGGATCGGAAGCTTCAAAGCCGTGGACATAGTCAACCCGATAAAGTTCATCCAAGAACGTAAAAAACTCCTGCTCGCCAACAACCTCCGGTACATGTCCGAGACCGGGGACGTCTCCGCCGCAAAAACAGATGCACCTTGGCCTGATGAAAAAGCGCCTCTGAAGCGGTTCTACTCCGTGGAAACTGGACCACGAGGGGTGGGAGCACCTTTGCACGAGTCTTATTTGCACCGGAGGATCAGGCAGATTTCGGAAGCTGATTCGTGGCGAAGTGAGTCGTCTGTGTTCGCCAGCGCGGGAGACCTGGCCCTGGCTTCGCTGCAGAATATTACAGAGTCGGCGGTGGAGTCTGAAAGCGATGATGTGTTCTCTACCACGTCTAAGGGCAGTGCCGTGAAAGGGTTTCTGAGGTACGTATGACGACGCTGGTTGATTGATTGATTGATTGATTGATTGATTGATTGATTGATTGATTGGGAGTTTAACGTCCACGGCAACGGAGTGATAATAGACGGTGCTACGGGACAGGGTAATGAGGACAGCTATTACCTGTGAAGTACGACCTGAACATTGTTCAATACAAGCGAACTGCAAGTGTGCCACTTTGATTTACCTCTCAACGGGCACGCTGTATAGAACAAGTCTGTCTTTTTTCCTGGACGCATTTCTTTTGCTTGTCAGTATGCTAATATATAGTTCACTGCACATTTTTGACTGACAGTCAAAACATTGGTTACCTCATTTCTGAATACTGTCCGGACGATAATTCTCTGGTTAAGAAAGTGTAACTGTTCCATATTCTACATAAAAAACTAAATCATGGAAACTATTGACTTAAACAAAAATTCTTTCAGATTGTCAACCAAGACTGTAGAGAAGGGGACAACCAAAAGCGCGAGCGTGCCCCTGTTTGACTGGTCTCTGCTGGTCAACCCAGTGTTCCTCGTGTTCTTCTCTTCGCTCATCTGCATGAACTTTGGCTATCCCAACGTCTTTGTAATGCTGCCTTCGTATTGCCAGGTTTGTACACGCACATATCTCTTTATTGTCTTCACAGTAAACAAAGGTCCTCGGGCCCACAACGGCCGCAGTGGGCCCGCAGTCGTTCTGCTACTGAGGTCGCTATTAAAAATGATTGCTCACAGAGTAACAGCTCGATTCCTTCACTGGGGAGCTGGGTGGCTCGGTGGTAGAGCGTTCGACCCGCGTCTGAAAGGTCGTGGGTTCGAACCCAGCTGGGGTCAAAATTTGTACAGACCTCTTTTCGGTGCCCCGTCTTTGAAATCACCTTCTTGGTGGACAAACGACGTTAAGCCCTAAACGTTTAACGTTTTCGATTCCTTCACTGGGCCGTCAGGCTTTGCAATAATGGTCATTGAATCACCGAGTATAATCCAATGTAATTTTCCTGCGATATATACTGAAGAGCAAACGAAATGCAATATTTTTGGAATCATTGGAAACATTCAAGTGTTTCCGATGATCCCAAAACGGTCGCATTTCTTTTGCTCGTCAGTATTATGTAGTCTTCAACGCACAGCTCTCAAATACGGGTATTTCGACTTTCTTATGAGAGACAACATGCCATTAAAGACCATCATTTAGGTGGCCGTAGCCGCCTAAATCATGGTCTTTAATGACAGGTGTCACACTGCAAGACCACCGTTATGAGAGACAACATATCATTAAAGACCATCATTTAGGTGGCCGTAGCCGCCTAAATCATGGTCTTTAATGACAGGTGTCACTCTGCAAGACCACCCTTATGAGAGATCGCCTGTCATCAAAGACCATTATTTAGGTGGCTGTAGCCACCTAAATAATGGTCTTTGATGACAGGTGACTCTTTTTTGCTCTACAAAACTTCTCTTGAGAGAGCGCCTGTCTTTTTAGACCACTTTGTTTTCTTGCAGAAAGAGGTGGTTAGCCAAAACAGGTTCTACTATATGTATAGCACCGTGTTGGTAACCAAACCCTGACGCAGATGAAACAAATTCAGGGAGTCATGGGAATGACTCAGACAAGATTTTTCTGGTAGCATGCACTTTCACCGCCTTACTCATGTTTACTGATGTTTGGTTCCTACTGATTTAATTTGCCAGGAAGTCGGACTGGACAAGACATTCGGTGCCTTCATGGTGTCCATCATCGGTCTGGGAGACCTGGTAGGACGCCTTTTCATTGGCTGGTTCTCCGACCTTCACCTCTTTCCCAGAAAGGTACAGTACTGCTGTCCAAAACATTATTAGATCTGTAGAAAATGGTGACAACTCAGATGTAACTTCAGCGACTGAGCACGTAGACGCTAAGAGTGTTATACGAATGAGTTGGGGGCCGCATTGCGCGAAGGCAATCGGACCGACGTCGGCCCGCGCCGTTGGCCCGCGTACGGCTATGCGCGGGCTAACGGCGGCCTACGTCGGCCCGATGACCTTTTGCGCATTGGGACACAGTTAAGACTGTGCGCTGGTGCGTGATTCATTCGGGACGTGCCGCATGCGGATACGCAGGATAAGGCCGCGCATTTGTATGCGGCACGCCTCGAATGCGTCAAAATGATAGTGGTACATGCACCAGTTTACTTTGTTATCCAGACGAGGGGGTGGAGGGGGGGGGGAGGTGGATGTTGGAGGGAGGGTTATGTGGGTGGGTTGGTGCAGTATTTCTGCCCAATAAAATGTGAAAAGACAAAAACGCTCAGCGTGAAGACACTAATTGCCCATTTTTGTGAAACGCGAGATTTTTCCATTGTAATACACGGGGCAGATTCATTAACCAATTTAGCCCCGACGCACTACTCCAGGAGATGGATCGACCATGATATAATTCAATGGTAGTGCCAGATTTGCTTGGCGCCGGATGGCGGATAAGCCAATCTGGCACTACCATTGAATTATCATGGTTGATCCATTTCCGACAGCTTGTACTTAGTCGTTAGGTGACAACTCCCAAATACGGCCTTTTGGGTAAATGAGTTAACCCCATGGCTGCTAGTCCTCACGACTGAATTTCGCGTCTGAAATGCTGCACACTCACAGAAATTTGCGTTAAAAACACAGACGTACATGAAACAAAAATTGACAGAGTCCAACAAGAGACATAAATTCTCATGAGCCCCCGCGACTGCGGGGGCTCATGAGGATTTATGTCTCTTGTAGATGGGTCGCGTTCGCCTTGCCCCGGCAGTTAAAGTTGTTAACAAATTTCTTACCTTCTTGTTTCCCATCCTACAGTATGGATTCATGGCCAGCATGGCGGTAGCAGGACTACTGTGCACCATTTTACCTCACACGAAGACTACTGCGGGACTCATAACCTTCTGTTGTTTCTTCGGCTTTTTCGGCGGCTGTTTTATCGCGCTGATTGCCGTGATACTGGTGGACTCGCTGGGAAAGGAGCGCCTGGCGACGTCGTTTGGTCTGGCGAGTGTGGCCATGGCCGTGGGCATTTTTGCTGGACCTGCGATATACGGTAAGAACTGCATCAGAGTGTGTGTGTCTTTTCTGAACTGCCATACATGGATTCCTCGACAGATAGAGCTGATTTTGTCTTATTTTATTTTATTTTATATTATTTCATTTCATTCATTCATTCATTCATTCATTCATTCATTCATTCATTCATTCATTCATTCATTCATTTCAGTTACCTAGTAAATTAATTAATCAAGCCTTTATTTGTTTATTATTTATGTATTCATGCACTGCTGCTGCTTGGTGCAGTACTCACAAACTAAACAGATGAGACATGCAAGCGGCATTAGAAAAGGATTAAGGGACCAAACCGTATGTTTGTCCATCAATAGGTAATCTCCCTTGGTATGTGCACTGCCGATGGGAATAAGTGCGCATGCACCTTCTACAGAATACTCACAAACCAGATGAAGCTGAGGTGAGGCTAGCGCTGGTAGAAATAGTACACATATCAAGGGGAACTACTCAACTCCCGATAGACAAACGGTTAGGTCCCTTGCGATGTTGTTTTACCGTTACGAGAGATCACCTGTCATTAATTATAATCATTCAGGTGTCTATTTAGCTGGTAACCTAAATGATGGTTTTTATTGGCAGGTAACGCTTTTCCCCGTCAATACTTCTTTTCAGATCAGAGAGCATCTGTCTTTCAAAGCTGTTTTGTTGTTGTGCAAAACAGGTCCTACCGTATAAGCTGAGCACCGCTGACAGAAAGCGGTTGAAGTTCACTATATTGAAGTTGCCCGTTCACCCCTTGAAGTCATGACCTCAAGGGGTCGAAGGTCAACTTCAATATTTGTATGCTGGTCTGTGATTTTGAACCTTACGGTCTACACTTTTTTTTCTATTAGTTTTACTTATCACTAACGGGTTAATGTGATCAGTCCTGTTTTATCCAATCTAGGCGGCATCCACGACAAGACCGGCTCGTGGGACATCGCTTTCCTGGTGTCCGGTCTGATGTCTCTGGTGGCCGCGTCCTGTATTCTGATGGAACCGCTCGCGCAGCGCAGAATGGACAGAGCCAGCAAGCCCGACCGCCTGCAGGATGAACTTCTGTGAAACACGATGATGCAAAAATAACCTGACCACGGACCCCCCCCCCCCTCCCCCCCCTCCCCCCCCCAAAAAAAAAAAATCAGAATAAAAATAACCTTGCAAAGCGCCCGCATCAATAGCTGTGGAAGTGTCGTATAGCGTTGCCGCAGCTATTCATGCGGGGCACCTTGAAAGCGTTAAAAATATCACGTAGGTGGCTGCAGCCACCCAAATCATGCTCTTTAACGACAGGTGACACTTTTTGACCCTCAAGACATCTGTTGATGGAGCACGTGTCTTTTGAGATCGGTTTTTGTCTTGGCTGCCCAAAACAAGGTTCTACTGTATATGGTGAAGTCAATTCCCTCTTAGAAAGAGAATGAATAAGCATGAACCCAAAATGAGGAATATCTTCTAAACGCAATTCTGCAATATTTGGCCATCAGACTGTGCAATGTCACATACAATTGTCAAAAATAAAATGTCGATGAGGTATGGCAGATCTAAGCATAAATGCACAGTAAGAACAAACGTATTCTTTACCAGTTGCTACTGGCATTGTAGTAGTAACAGGAGTGACTGTTATAACGACCTGTTCCATGGCGGACTAATTCGCCGATACAATGTTAACTAGCTTCATCTAGGACTGTTCTACCCTTTTTTTTGACAACTCATATGATTAGGCACAAGCCGGGTACCAGAAGTTTTCCATTGCCTTTAGAGCAAAACGGAAGGAACTCTTCTGTGTACAAAAGAGACGAAGAGCACAAAAGTCTTTCATTTTACGACATTGAAACTTCATGATTCTAAGTTAGCCTTTTTGCCCAACGCTTTTGTAAGACATACTTAGAACGTTTATAAAGGAGACATTGTGAACTCTAAACCCAGTACTGTCTGGACTATATCGCATTAACCTTGTTTAGCGCCAACACCCTACAGCAGGAGATTGATTGACCATGATAATTCAAGCGCCAAGCTAATCTGGCACTACCCTTGAATTATCATGGTCAATTCACCTCCTGCAAGTGGTACATAGTCGTTAAGTAACACTTCCTAAATTCGGGAAATGCGCCCACGGCGCTAAAAGGGTTAAAGTACCATTATGCATAAATCGGAAGACACATTTCAACACCATTTGTGTTTGTTATGCCTTGTCGACACACCTAATAAATTTTAACAGCAGTTTGGACGCGCAGCAAAAGCACACGCGTAATCGCTCTTATTTATTGTGCGCTGCCGTAAGCGTGTCAATCTATTTTTAGCTGTTTCTCGTACTGAAAGCGTTGTATTTCTAGATCGGAGCGGAGTCGTTGTCAGGTTACTTGATATAAAGATGGTGTGTGCTGAACTGGATTCTCCTGGGTCTAAATGAACCATAACTAGACCTGTGTCGTTTTGTAACCATCTGTTACAGAAGCGTATCTTTGAATGGTTACGGCGGTAGTGGGCCTTTAAGCTTGAACGGACAAATGTATGCATACCGGTTACTCCTCGCGGTAGTGAGGTTTGGTTTGCAACGGACGACTCCCAACAAACGACTTGTACCACAAGCATAGAAAACACTCCAAGCATCTCATAAGAGGCATAGATCCTCATGCGCCCAGGGGGCTCATGAGGATCTATGCCTTTTAAATATGTTCGGAGTGTTGTCTATGCTTATAGTAGATGCTAGCTGTCCACCGTGACTTCGCGCTCGTTCGTTGTTGGGGGGGGGGGGGGGGGGGGTTGTTTGTTGCAAATAAAGCCTCACTATTGTAACGGTGACAGGAGTAGTCTGTTCCTTAGCTCATTCAGCCCCGACACACACAACAACAAGACATGGATCGAGCATGATAGTTCAAGGGTGGTGCCAGAATAGCTTGGCGCCCATAGGCGCCAAGCTATTCTGGCACCACCCTTGAACTATCAT
This sequence comes from Semisulcospira habei, assembly GCA_036245525.1. NCBI lineage: Eukaryota > Metazoa > Mollusca > Gastropoda > Semisulcospiridae > Semisulcospira > Semisulcospira habei. The sequence goes on from BTPG01000007.1 coordinate 56,312,519, forward strand.
GCACCACCTGTCTCTAGAATTGTAGTACAATCCTTCAGAGGGCACCTTCAAAATTTGGGGATTTTTCGATCCTGGGGTAGAATGTGTTAACTGAACGTCCTTCTCCATCTCAAATTACTCACGACTTGTTTTGCGAAGCGAATAAAAGATCGTTCATTGCGATATGCGCTGTGTTTGATGCGGTGGACTTTGACCGAATAAACTCTGGCGCACAACGGCAGGAGACAGTTCGACCATGATAGCTCAAAGGTGGAGTCAGAATAGCTTGGTGTCACGTGTGTGTGTGTGTGTGTGTGTGTGTGTGTGTGTGTGTGTGTGTGTGTGTGTGTGTGTGCGCGCGCGCGCGCGCGCGTCTGTGTGAGCATATCAGCAAGTCGCTATATCATTCATGAATATATTTTGTGTGTGTGTGAATTTAAACTGTAAAGATGATTTTAGTCGGTGATTGTTCACAGAAAGATAAGGCAGTTACGATTGAAATAATTAAGGCACCAGGCCTACCTAGAAATTAAAAAAAAACACTTTTTTGAGCATGTAAAAAACAGTTACTGGTTTTATATACTTTAACATCTCTATTTTCACACACACTTTATATTTTTTCGATAGCGTAAGTAGTTTTGGAGATATGACGCCTCAAAGTAGGTAGGTGAGGCCCCCAGATTGAGAAAAAATCCACGAACCTAACAGGTAAGTTTCAGCTCAACCAAATAATGTGCTACTCCCTTGCGTATTTGAAACAACGAGCACCTCCCTGCTGTACGACGTCATCAAAATGGCTGCGCCCATTGATTACAAGCGTGGTTGAGCTTTATTCTGACTTTCTACGCGGATTTTGTGCAAACTTCTGAGGTTTACATTAGCAAAGATGCCAGGAGACAAGAAATCTGGTGGAAAACGACTACTGAAGCATAAATTTCACTGCAATCAATACCCAAAAAAAGGTAAAAATGAATCTGAAGTTGTTTTATCGGTGTTTGAAAGGAGTGTTGACCAGAGCAATCATTGTGAAAGTGAAACTGACATTTCTGGTGACAATGACACTGAATCGAAAGCTGGGACCACGCCCACTCGGTCAGATATGAAGATTTACAACTTATATGACTTCTCCGGTGAGTCTGAGAGTGACAGTGAAAGTGTCAGTGATGCAGAAGTTAATCATGACCAAATGTTCCAGGGGTATAGACTTATTGATATGGACATTCTGAACAATTTTAAAGACCTGGCTGCAACGTCTCTTCTTCGAAAGTGTCTGGAGGGCTACACGCAAAATTCCAACGAGTGTGTGAACAGTGTCATCTGGACTTTCTGTCCCAAGAGGAAAAAACATGGGTTAACTACAGTGAACACAGCAGTTTTTGCTGCAGTCTGTCTGTTCAATGATGGTGCAGTGACTTTGAAAGCTATTGTTGAGAATATGGGTATCAGTGTCGGTGCATTCTCTCACCGGATCTTTGAGAGCAAGGACACTTTGAGGGTTATAACATCCCAGAGGCAAGCCCAGCAGGCATCAAAAGAGTTCAGGAGGAAGCAGAGTTGCAGGAGACTTGGCAGGGATGAAGACCAAGCTGACAGAGAAGGATTTCCCTATCTGGCAGGTGGCCACTAGTCTGGATGCAACAAGTAAGACTCAATTTCCCTATTGAAATTTTCTCCGAAAATCGCTGTCGTTTACCACCATAAACACCATAAAATCCACAATTTTCAACCTAGAGCCACAACATATGGCTTAAAATAAAGCATATAAGTGTGTCTGGCGTCTGAACTAGAAGAATTACTAATGCTTTGTAATGGACAAAGTTATGAGCTATCAAGATGTCATTATTTAGTTATAATTTATAACCGAATTCAAACCACGGTTATCAAATACATATTAATCTCAGGATGTTTCTTCTAGAATACACGCCAGATATGAGTCTAAATAAGGTTGTGACAAAAGAACAGGTTCCCACATGGGGTGTGTGTGAAAATATGATGTTTGCAGTACCCAGCATGATAAATCAGCCAATTTTTAAAAATTATTATTATTAATTATTTAAAACCCTTTTAATGCAAAAATATTCCCAAATCAACCTGTTTACCATAAAATATCACCAAAATGCTACACTGTGTCAAAATTTCATCAGGATATTCCAAACAGAACATTGATTGTTTTTGGGTCAAAACTTGGACCAATTTCTAGGTAGGCCTGCCCCCTTAAGGCAAGGTTTATTAGCTACAAACAACGCAACATATAAAGGAGTGAGCACATGAAAGATATGCTTAACTTCAGTAATCCTTGTTTTATTTCACCCATTCAACCCTGACGCACTACAGCAGGAGATGGGTCGACCACGATAATTCAAGGGTAGTGCCAGAATAGCTTGGCGCCTGACGGCGCCAAGCTAATCTGCCACTACCCTTGAATTATCATGGTCGATCCATCTGCTGCAACAGGTGCATAGTCGTTAGATGAAGCCGCCAAACTTTGGGAAATATGAGAAATGTACATCATCTATGTGAGAAGAGAAAAAGAAAAAAAAAAAAAAAAAAGATTCGGAATGATAAGGAAGACTATCATTCACGGTAATATCTACAGTAGAACCTGTTCTGAACAGCCCCTTTTTGGGCAAGAAAAAGTGGTCTCAAGAGAAGTCTCGAAGGGAAAACGTGTCACCTGTCATTAAAGACTGTCATTTAGGTGACTACAGCCAACTAAATGATGGTCTTCAATGACGGGTGATCTGTCACAAGAGTGGCCGATGGAAACAGGTTCTGCTGCGCAAGTATCAGTTTTAGGGGACAATTCAACAGCTCAATTGATGAAAATAAAAACTGTTTTGTTATATACATTGAAATTTGTTTGATGTCCGTCTGCTATTTAGGTGAGTGTGTCTGGCACACAGATTTGGTGCTTTTCTTCTCGCTTCCTTGACAACGGTTTGTTAACCCCTTCACTGCCAAAGAAAAATCAAACACCACCCAGCCGCAAGAGGTATACATCAGCTGCGGGGGCTCATGAGGATCTATACCCCTTGCTGAGACCAGTGAGAATCCTTTGGATTGTTGTAACTGTTGGTCGTCGCATGGACGGACACAAGTTTCAGGGACAAATATATACTTTCAGTGGCAGGGTAAGGGTTAACCTCCCTCAGCCACTGGTTTAGTAAAGAGTGCCAGCGCTGCGTCCACCAAGGGGTTGGTGTGTCCAATCAGCTCGTTTCAATTCAGTTCAATTCAATGCAGTTCAACCCAGTTCAGTTCAGTTCAGTTCGGTTTAATAAACTTAGTTCGACAGCCTGAATGATAAATATTAAAATGAACAAAAATGATAATGAGCAATCTTAACCCATTGAACCCCAAGGCCGAATTTCCAAAATGTTGTAGGGGCACGACCATGTGTAAGCTGCAGGATATGGAGAGACCATGATAATTCAAGGGACCGTGATAATTCAAGGGTAGTGCCAGATTAGCTTGGCGCCGTCAGGCGCCAAGCTAATCTGGCACGACCCTTGAATTATCATGGTCGATACGTCTCCTGCTGTAGTGCGTCGGGGCTGAATGGGTTAATTAAAATCTAATTATGTAATTATGAAAAACAACAGAATATTAATAAAACATACGTACACACATATATTCTTGTCACTGTAGCACACACTACACAGCATTAAGTAGGCCTATATACAAGAATTAATTCCTATACGAACATTTTTGTTCCCGAAACTATGATCTTGGTTCATTCAACGACCAAAAGCCAACACCGTCCACGAAACATGGACACAAAATGGTCTCAACATGAGGCATAGATCCTCATGAGCCCCCGCTGTCGCGGGGGCTCATGAGGATCTATGTCTTTTGCAGTTGGGTCGTGTTCATTTTTTTTCTCGGCAGCGAAGGGGTTAATACAAGGAAAATAATACTTCCCAAGTTGTGAACACAATACTGGCATTATCACTGGTGAAAGAAAGTTATCACGCGCGCGCACACACACGCACGCACACACATACACACACACCGTGGCACACACACACACACACACGCACGCACGCACACACACATACACACACATACACACACACACACACACACACACACACACACACACACACACACACACACACACACACTCCCACTCTCTCTCCGTCAGAAACACTCTCTCTGCTCCTTCCAGTCCGCCCTCAAAACTCACCTCTTTCAACAGTTCTAGCACCATACCACCACACTCCCCACCCCAAGCTGATTGTCGTAATGTATTTCACTATTTGTGGTACGTGAGTCGTTGTCTAAACCGTGCGCATGCGTGCGCGAGTTGTGAGTGCGCGCTTAGAGTTATAATTATTATAAGATAAACGCATTATAAATACCGTAATTATTATTATTATTACACTCAGGAGTCTTTAATAAAGCGAACAACAGTATGAACAAAAGAGAATTTTCGTCTGTACGTCTCACACACTGGAAGACGGTATAATTCAGCTGCCAGAACATCGAACATTGCTATCCAAAATACAGTAGGCCTTTTTTTCAATATTTGCGAACTTTCTCATTACAAAACACGACAGGCGCCTGTGGTTTTCACCAATTATTTTTGTATGCTACCCATACGAGCCCGTCCAGCGCATTAACAATTTATTTATTTATTTATTTATTTATTTATTTTATTTATTTATTATTTTTTATTTTTTAAAATTTAATTTATTTATTTTCAGTTAAGTTGGTAAACCGACAGATACAAGAAAGAAAAGACGGTACCATTTTAGTGAAAGTTTTATAAAATCAAAAACCTAAATTCTCTTGTCCACTGAAAACGATTTAGGTTTACGTAAAAAATACAACCGCTGCTGACGTCTTTACAATGACATCGGTGTGTTTCATTCCACGTGGGTTTGTCGTCAAAGACAGTACCCAAACACCTTCAGTGCCAGCTGAAGCAGACTGTGTTTCTAGAACCGTCGTTAATTCAACACCAAAACTCCCTAGATGTCCTGGGAATGATGGATCCGAAGTGGTGTCAGCAAGAGGCATAGATCCTCATGAGCCCCCGCAATTGCGGGGGCTCATGAGGATCTATACCTCTTGCAGATGGGTGGTGTTCAAATTTCCTCGGCACTGAACGGGTTAACTCATTCAGTCCCAACGCACCACAGCAAGACATGGATCGAGCGTGATAGCCCAGAGGCGCCAAGCTACTCTGGCACCACCCTTGAACTATCATGCTTGATCTGTCTCTAGAACTGTAGTACGGTCCTTCAGAGGCCGACTATAAAATCTGGGGATATCGGTACTGGGGCTGAATGAGTTAAGGTTACTGACAATCCCAACATCTTCTCCATGTATGACAGAAACCTCAGAAAGTACTGCCGGCTTTCTGCATTAGCTTGCATCAGTTTGGACATTTAGAACTGGGAGGTGAAGCTTTCCCAATGCGCAAAAGGCCATGGGGCCGACGGCGGCCGCCGTCTGCCCGAAAGCCTTTTGCGCATCGGGTTGGCACTCCCAGTATGTCAGTTTTGACCTTACAGGTAGATATTCTGCGTTTTGCGTACAACCTCCGATACAGTGAACTTTGGACATCAAATTGCCAGGGGACCCCCAACTCTTTATTTTTTACTATATCCGCAGTCTGTAATAAGCGAAGTAATTTCAATAGAAAGAGTGCTGTCGGGGACCTCTGGAAAAAGTGCGGTAATATCCGACTTTTGTTATATCCGATATTGTTATGAAATCAAATGAAAGTGAAAATGTATTTCTGAACGGAAGAAGCAGTTGCTACTCTACTAAAAGTACAAAGATACTAACTCACATACATACAAATTACAAAAATTGCACTGTATAACAAGTCGTTGAAATAATTGATGAAAAACGGAGATCACCCTCTACAATGGCTGCCATTTAGAGTTAAACATTAAAAAAAAAAAAAAAGATTAACATATTACAATGAACTAACAGAGATAACAGAGACGGTCTATAGTTCTCAGTATCCTATTTTGATTTCATCTGTTACACAATGAATACACATGTAATGATGTTCGTTTCTTCTGTGGTTCTTTCTGTACGTGGCTGCATGCACGGTGGGTAACCCGGGCCATACAGTTCATCACTTGCATATCGCGGTACCCGGAACCTTTAGTCAGGCCACGCGATTCCCAAACGCGTTACTGCAGTGTTGAATTCACATAGACTTGTAAGAGAGAGAGAAACAAAATTTGGCCATCGGGCCGATGTCAGCCTTAGCTGGCCCGCGCTCGGCCGTGCGCGGGCCAGCTCACTGACCTTTTGCTCACCTGGCGGGACTGAGCCAGAGCGCGCGTTATCATCTCAGGCACCGCAGCATACTAGAGCGTGTGACAGGCTGGCCCGTAGTTTCAATTGTTTTCTTCTTTCCCTGGAGCAAGTCTCGCCACTTAACTCATTCTACCCCAACACCGAAATCCGCAAATTTTGCCGTTGTCCTCTGAAGACTGCACTCTAGTGCAGGACACAGATCGACCATGATAGTTCAAGGGTGATGCCAGAATAGCTTGGCGCCCATAGGCGCCAAGCTATTCTGGCATCACCCTTGAACTATCATGGTCGATCCAGATCTTGCTGTGGTGTGTCTGGGGTAGAATGAGTTAAGGGATGCAGCGAGGAGTCGGACAACGGTCACCGTAGCCCGATCGCAGGGCTAAAATGTCCGATCAATGTAGCTGCCTACAGGTCAAAATGTCCCGTTATAATTGCCTGCAAGCTGCCGGTGGCCCGGTCACTTTTCTGGTGTCTTGGACTTCGCCGTTTTACGTAGCACATCAGCAGTGTAAAGCTACGCTTCCATAAGCACGAATCCGATACGAATACGATCCGAACCGCCATGCTGTGATACAATTTTCCTTCAAAAATTGCGCCATTTTCGTTTGAAGCCGGATGCGAATTCGAGTGGGATAATTATGGAAACAGACAAACATGAAAAGGCCTTGCGCGAACCGTCCTTTCTGTTTTGGGCCCGCTTCGGATTCGGATCGGGTTCGTATCGGATTCGTGTTTATGGGTCGCCGCCTTTTGTCTGCATTGCAGGCAGTGACCACGCACGAAACACTGTCTTCTGTGTACAATATTACCATTGCTGCCCCTGTCTCGTCAGCCATTCTTTGCCCTTCCCGTCGTCTTGCGCACATTTGCGTCTTGTTTTATTCTGGATCCGTGATGTCGCATGCTATTCCATGATGACCTACCACACAGACGAGCAAAATAAAACCGCGACGTCATCCGAGTCACTTCAGTGTTTCCGATGACTCGAGTGATGTCACATTTCCTTTGCTTGTCAGTATAGTATTTCTAAACGGCGGACATGTGTCCTGTCCATGTTGGCGAACCCAAGACTGGTGTCCCGTCTGCGGAAATGTCTAGTTGCATCGATCCCTGCCAACTCCCATCACTAACCGCTGCACTCTTTAGCCGATAGATTGATACACTGGTTTTGCGGGCAAGGCGTCATAACGAAAGGGATTGGTTGGATTGTTCCATTTCCACATTGAACGTACGTCCGGCAGTCTTGATAGTACGGATGAAGCAGAAAGTCACCTACCGCTTTTCCCGCGCAGAAGTTCGCTATTAAAAACAGACAGATACAGAACAGTAAAATAGGGAAGTTGGTTGGTTGTGAACGTCCCGACGGCAGCAGGGCTTTATCATGATGTACCTGTGCTCCTTGTGAAAAGAAAACTGCACAGAATATTGCACAGCCGGTCTAATATGCTAAATAAATCTTCTAGGACGCTGCACTTTAATGCTAATTTGTAGTACCTAGTTTACAAAAAGAGTACAAAAACATTACAATTACTGAATATTACAGGGAAATGATATACTAAAAAATGCATAAACCGCAAACACATGACATCTCTTACGTGCAGCAGACACTTTTGCAACACACATCCAACATCAAGGACTGGAGGCAGCGCAGACAGTACAGAGAATTTTAAACAGGAAAATACAGGTGAATGGCCCAAACATACGACCCCAAAAAACAATAAAACCACATCTTGTGGACCGGCTAACCAGGGTGACCCTGGGAACTACAAAGTAGTTAACCCCACCCAAATCCCCTAGGGCAGACCGGGGGAGGAGGAGGGGGTAAAACAGGAAAGGGGGGGGGGGCATTCCAAGTAAAATAATTTTAGCATGCGCATGGGTGAAAGTTGGCAAATAAAATTAGTAATTATTTACTCACAAACCAGATAGGTGAGGCTAGCGCTGGCAGAATTGTATAACAAACCAAGGGGAATTACTCAGCGCTGGACAGAACAGTTAGATCCCCTGCCCCCGCCTATCAGGCACCCATTCGCCAGCCCACAGAGAAATACGCAGGTATAGAACAAGACGATCATCTACATCCCTTTAGGCGGGGGCAGGGGATCTAACTGTTCTGTCCAGCGCTGAGTAATTCCCCTTGGTTTGTTATATAGTAATTATTTAGATTACGTAAGCGGATATGTTCATATTTTCCCAACATTGGACCACAACTTGTGCTAATGGCAACAATAAACTGCGGATCACGTCTAGTTTGTACGAGAAGACACAAAAACTTCTTCCCTTTTGCTTGTGTCTACCGACCAACTTCAAAATACTAAAGATCCAAATGTTTTGGCATTGTAAATGTTTTCGGGCCCACGACGGCCGCAGTGGGCCAGCGCACGGCTGTGCGCAGGCCCACTGCGGCCGTCGTGGGCCCGAGGACGTTTTGTTGCTAGGGTTATTCTCGGGTTATAATGTGCACGACGTTTGCCTGTCTTTTATCTTCTTAGCATTTCGCATTACGGACACTGCGTGGTGTTAGAACAGTGGCCGTCGGAACTACGCACTCTGCTCCGCACTACGTTTAAAGTCACTACGATCGTTAGATCTGCGAGTTAGCGACACTTAATCCTTATCAATCGCAATACACCAGTGTGTGAAATAAGTTTGACTAAAATATTTCATGTGTAGTGCCAGAATAGCATGGCGCCTCTAGACGCCAAGCTATTCTGGCACCACCCTTGAACTAAAGCCATTGATCTATATCCTTATCTGTAAGTACTATAATGTAGCTTGCATATGGCAGTGTACAAATTTGAAGCTTTTAGCCTCATTATGTTATGTCTAATCACAAACCAGATAGGCGAGGCTAGCGCTGGTAGAATTGTACACAAACCAAGGGGAATTACTCAGCGCTGGACAGACAAACAGTTAGATCCCCTGCCCCCGCCTATCAGGCACCCAATGGCCAGCCCACAGAAAAATACACAGGTATAATAGAACCAGACGATCATCTACATCCCTAAAAGGATGCATCAGTTCTAGCTTATAACCCATGTCTTTTTCTGGAACTTAGGAAGTAGGCAGGAGAAACACACATACACAAACAAGAAGGTGTACTACTCAACGTCGTGCACATTATAACCCGAGAATAACCCTTACAGCAAAACGTCCTCGGCCCACGACGGCCGCAGTGGGCCCGCGCACAGCTGTGCGCTGGCCCACTGCGGCCGTCGTGGGCCCGAAAACATTAAATGCGAAAACATTTGGAATCTTTAGCATTTTGAAGTTGGTCGGTAGACACAAGCAAAAGGGAAGAAGTTTTTGTGTCTTCTCGTGCAAACTAGACGTGTTCAGTATGATATGGGTTAATGCTAGCGACACGTAGTACCAGTCATTGCTGCGCTAGTGTTAGTGAGCGTAGTGCAATCGACACGCAGTACTAGCGCTCGTAGTTCTATCAAATTTAATTCAGAAACTCCCAGAACTAAATAACTGGGTGTTTAAGAGTTAATTCTGTAGAGTGGAAGTCAATTAGTTCTGAGTTTTAGAGTTAATGAAGTCTGTCGGGATGGAAACTGAGAAATATACTAACAAGGAAACAAACAAACCTGGTACTGCAAGAATGGCCTGGCAGGTTTCCTCGTAGACGAGAGACGCGTTGCTGGGGTGGGTTAGCTGACAGCAAAGTTCACTACCATTCCAGCCAGGGTAGCGCTGGGCGTCCAAAGAAGAGTTTCCGCTACTTTCGCAAGACAGTGCAGACGACCTGCAATCACGGTCAGAGAAACGAAGAAGGTGATCCACTGTGTGTTGGCCCATTTGCTGCTAGAGGCCATGAATGAAATCTTTCCTAGATCTTTCGCACCATCACGTGTTATTGTAATTAAGTCGTGAAGGGAAGGCTCCGATAGGATTTGATATTGTAACTTGCAGAAATGTGGATTTTTTTCATATCGATCGAACCAGCTTTACCAGACGTGATCGATATGGAAAATATATTTCGAGCGATGCACGGTCGAGTCCAGTTAACACAAAACTCTGATAACACAAAATCCTGGTTAACACAAACAGTGTTTTACCCGGATTTTGCTCACCTCTTGGAGATCTTGTTATCAGGACCTGACTGTACTTACTGGCTGTGTGACGTAGGAAAGAAATCGAATTTAACTGAACAGCTCTCTCTCTCTCTCTCTCTCTCTCTCTCTCTCTCTCTCTCTCTCTCTCTCTCTCTCTCTCTCTCTCTCTCTCTCTCTCTCTCTCTCTCTCTCTCTCTCTCTCTCTCTCTCTCTCTCTCTTCACTGAATAAAAACGTTTTATCATCATCATCATCATCATCATCATCATCATCATCTCTCTCTCTCTCTCTCTCTCTCTCTCTCTCTCTCTCTCTCTCTCTCCTCTCTCTCTCTCTCTCTCTCTCTCTCTCTCTCTCTCTCTCTCTCTCTCTCCTCTCTCTCTCTCTCTCTCTCTCTCTCTCTCTCTCTCTCCCTCTCTTCACTGAATAAAAACGTTTTATCATCATCATCATCATCATCATCTCTCTCTCTCTCTCTCTCTCTCTCTCTCTCTCTCTCTCTCTCTCTCTCTCTCTCTCACACACACACACACACACACACACACACACACACACACACACACACACACACACACACACACACACACACACACACAGAGTAAGCAAAGGTCCTCGGGTCCACTGCGGCCGTCGCGGACCCGAAGACGTGTTGCTACTGGGGTTCCCGCTCCCTCACTGTATGGCATCTCGCTGATTGCTCTGATTTAACGGGAGTTTGGTGCCGTCCGGTTTCTTCAGCAGCCAGGTGAAGTTGGCTACGGGGTTGTAACCCATGTTGGACGCGTAACACGACGGGTTGAAGAAGACCGTAGTATTTTCCACAATTGTCTTCGGGACAGTCAGAACAGGCTTGCCGGGCTTACCTGAAGCGACAGACAGTACACAGCACTAGCTGACTCCCTGGGTTTACCTCCCTGGGTGGTCAGCGAATCGAGGGAAGAGTAAAAAACCCGGGACATCCTATCTCCCCAGTAGCCAAACGTCTTTGGGCCCACGACGGCCGCAGTGGGCCCGCGCACGGATGTGCGCGGGCCCACTGCGGCCGTCGTGGGCCCAAAGACGTTTTGTAGAGTTTTCTAGGCTGCTACAAAAGCTGCCAGCTTTCCATCCTGTCCACATAGTTTGTGTGAACATTAGTCTAGCCTAATTTTGCTCATTTGATTTACGTTAGTCTGACAATTGTATTGTAACGTTAATCTAACGTTTGCAATTTAACGTTAGACTGATTACATTGTTCTAATGTTTGCATTCTAACGTTCAAGTAAAGTAATTCTGGTCGTTTGATTAACGTCATTTTAACGTTTAACTAGTTAGAAAACAAACGTTAGAAAGAGGAAAATCAAATTAACAAAATCCAACGAGAAAAAAACAACAAACTAACGTTAAACTAACAAAGAAACTAATCATAGGTCAACGTTATTCTAACCTAGCAATGCCACCGCAGCGGAGACGCGCGACACCTCCTTTGCTCCAACACGTACGGCGCAGGAAAAATTCCCCGCATCGGAGCACGTGACTGCCGTGAAGTTCACCGTCACCCGTAGCACGTCCTCTGCACGCATATCCGCTGCGACAGAGACTCCCCGCAGCGGATACGCTCCTGTGATGTTGTAGACTGCAACGGCTGTGTCGTTTCGGAGGACGTCCACATGTGTGAAAACGCTGGAGTTGCGAACGCTGCAGTCAAAGGAGAAGGGCTTGCCTATCTCGGCTGTGAGTGTTGAAGTTAGTATCGAGATAACTGGAAGAACGGTGACCTTTTCGCAGACAGGCCCGTGTACAATTGAATTGTTTGGAGCTGTAAGGCTGCAGCAGAACTCAGTGTTGTTCCAGCCAACATATCCGTTCAGCTCAGTTTTTATAGTTGTAGCAGTGCCAACAGTGTTGCAGTCTGTAGGTTTGCTGTGCACAAAATAAATAAATAAATAAATAAATAAATAAATAAATAAATAAATAAATAAATAAATAAATAAATAAATAAAGAAATTAAAAAATAGGACTATGATGTCTTCTCTAACTTGCATTTATTTATACTTACAATTAATTAACTAATTAATTAATCAGCATTTTAGTTACATCATGTTTTTGTGTGGTAGCTACTGTTTGTTTCTTTGTTTACAATAAAACATCTGTAGCCTAGCTCTAAACCCCTTGTGCATACAGCCAGTAGTAATAAGTATGCCTGGAGGCTGTATATACCAGGGGGTGAGCACATTCGAGACGTGTTGCATTCAGATACGCGTATCCAATGCGGCGCGTCTCCAATGAGCTAAGGCCTGTTTAAACATAGAGCTCTAAGACAAAATTCCCCCCCCCCCCCACACACACACCCCTCCTTCGGGGGTGGGGGGGGGGGATTTTGCCTTAGAGCTTTATGTCTCTATGTTTGAACAGCACCCACCCCCCTCCCCCCACCCACCCCCCCCCCAAACAAAAACAAAAAATAAAAATAAATAAATAAGTGAGAGAGAGAAACCAACATCAACAAAACATTGGCAGCGGTCATTATCTACAATGACAGTTCAAGGGTGCTGGAAGCAGGACGCGTGCCTCAGTGATTGCGGCGACTGAGCGAAACGGTCCCTGTATATATTGATTAAGTGTCTTTTTTTAAAGATATTCTTTAACTATGTGCATTGTACTATTGTTTATGTGCCTTTTTGTTATCTTAATCAATTTATCTCACGATGGGAATATATATATATATATATATATATATATATATATATATATATATATATATATATATATATATATATATATATATATATATATATATATATATATATATATATATATACATGTCATCCCCATACCATATGTCATAGTCTTACCGCGCTAAGCTTTCTGGTATAGCACGGCCTGTAGTCAGTTCGCTGCAAGCTACATGATGTATGACTGTTCGCAACAGCAACAAAAATTCCACCTTTGAATGGTGAAAGTTCACTTTCTACACGTAAAAAGGCCACGCACAGTCATAAATATACTAATTTCCCAACTATTTATTACGAAAAAAGAAGTTTAAATTGTGCAAAGTACGTAAGAGGTCTACGTACCGAAATACCACAAGAATGCGAGCAGTTCGTGACAGGCCACGGAACACAGTGCCGTTTCCGTACTGTCCAGTCTCTTAGCCATAGCCAGTCCCAGTCATCCCCTAATATTTCAATCCCCTGAAAAACACTACCGCCTACCAGCTGCACATTTGCCATGCACAAAATACAACAACAACAAGAAACAGTACATTGACTGTCTCATTTCTTGGCTATGAACCTGATTCCTTACCAAACCCACACCCAAGCACAGCTGAAATCAGTGTGCCCCTCAAATCACTACGTCAACGGCAACTCAACATAGGTCCACAATTGTCCACTGATAAGCTCAGGATGGTATGAGTCAAAGCACCAAACATGTCTCCTCTTATCAAACCAGAAATTTTAAGTAGATTCCAACATTCAGCCCTACTACAAATTTTCAAACAAGGCAAAAAGATATGTTTAAATACACGTTGTTGTTTCATATATTGCAAGGTAAATTGCATCCTATTTTTGTTGTGCAAAATGGACATTGTTACGAATTTTACTTGTTGATTGAACTGTTGAGTTGGAGGTAAATGTGTACTATTTACGAAAATAAATGCGTCGCTTCTCTTCGAAAGATTGCTTCGACCTATACATCGCTATTCTGCTGTTGTAAAAATGTTCTATGAAATATACAAGCGGAGTGTTCGTATAATATCATTTCTAGACAGACTCCGCGCGAGGTCACGACTATGGGTAAAACAGCTCTGCAGAATTGTCAGCCGCGATAGTATACGAACACTCCACTTCTTTGTTTGTTTATATAATAATATATATAATATATATATATATATATTGCCTGAAATTGCAAACACAACGCATGTACTAGAAGCCGCCTCCAGAATTTACTGGTAGCACCACTAGTACAGCGCGGATTGCATCCCTAAAGTTTTATGAGGTGTTGCTGTGGAAGAAGACAGACTAATTTTGAAAAGGCAACACCTAGGCAATTTTGTGGTACAATTATTCTTTACTTTTAAAAGGCGTCGCCCAAAGCCAAAAAATGAACTCAATCAGATTAGCTCCAAGGGACGTAATTTTTCATTCAATTCTGAGAATGTTGTGCTAATGCCATGGAATTCCAGGCTGGTAAGCTTGCATTGTGTCATCAGGACATTAGCTGCCCTTATTGTGACTGCATCGCTTATTATGATCTTTTGAGCCTTCCAATGAACACCTACTGCATAAAGCAATAGGGACTACCCCCAGGCGCCCCGCCGTCCGCTGGAGAATATCGGCCAGTCCTCCCCCCGAGGGGGGATGCTAGAAAATATTCCCAAACAGATATTGGACCTGCTGAGTAGATTTAAAGTTTTTGCCGCCTACGACCGGTTTCGCCTCAAGGCGGGGCTCTTCAGGTAGGCATACGGCGTAACCTGAAATTGCAAACACAATGCATGTACTAGAAGCCGCCTCCAGAATTTACTGGTAGCACCACTAGTACAGCGCGGATTGCTTACATTGCTTACCAGCCTGGAATTCCATGGCATTAGCACAGCATTCTCAGAAATGAATGAAAAATTACGTCCCTTGGAGCTAATGGATATTCTCTAGTGGATGGCGGGGCGCCTGGGGGTAGTCCCTACTGCTTTATGTAGTAGTAGGTGTTCAGTGGAAGGCTCAAAATGATAGGTCTGTCATTCCTTCTCTTCCACTAACCCTCTCTTTCTAGAACTAGTGAGCGATGCAGTCACAAAAAGGGCAGCTGAGACACAATGCAAGCTTACCAGCCTGAAATTCCATGGCATTAGCATTGCAAGAGCATTCTCAGAATTTAATGAAAAAGTATAAATAATTTTTTTTTTAAACACGTCCAGGACTGCTGGCACCACGCGCTCCAAAAGAGATTCAAGAGACCATGAAATAGAAGAAATATTTGAAGAAAACAAGAATCCATTTACACCATGGTTGTTCTGGAATAGACCGACCTATTTTGTATTTGGCTGCTAATCTGCTAGCATAGTTAAGCGCGCTATTCGACGTTTTTAAAAAAAAATTTTTTAGGATGGCATAATCTTCTAAAGTATACTATTATAATGAGTACAAACTAGGTATTGGGTTTAATTATTACAGCAAGTGGGGATATTATCAGTCAAGAGATTATGTAGTTATTCGACCCTAAATTTAGCATTTTATGGCATGCATAAATCGTACTCATTTCGCCAAATCAAGTTGTGATTTTTAATAAAATATAAAGAGGAGAGCTTTGAAATTCTGCACGACCACACATTTTTATGCGCTCTTTCCGATGGTAACATCAGTTTTTATGCGTTTACAGTCTGAAATTATTGGCGACCCTATACCTACACGTGGGCATATCATATCCCCCTACTGAGTCTCTAAAAGAAATTCTCGCGCAGGCAATCAGTACACTTTTCTCTGAAATCTATCTAAAAACGTCTCTTTTTCCTTCCTGAAAACGTCTGCTACGCCTAGTACTAGTCTGTTTACATCAATGAGCCTCACGGGCGTCTCTCACTCACTCTCACAGCCATACGGGTCAGCGTCCATGCAATCCTCACACACAGCTGACAGACCAGGCTAATCTACGATCCAATTTAGCACGAATGCGTCACACACAACTGACAGATCTACTATCCAAGTTAGGCCAAATGTAAATACAAGCGATCGAGTCAGTCTGTGAATACTATGGCAGGTGGGACGCGGAAAAGTAGAAATTTTACTTTCGAGCATACGTAGTGATGTCTTGTAATTTTCTCAGGGTTCAGTTGATCATGTGGCCAGCCACAAGCTTTTCTTTCGCATTCTTTCGTGTCTGCCGGTCGTGATGAAGGCTTCGGGAACGGAAAAATCTTCACCTAAATATGGATTGGGGTATCAGGAATTTGATTTACATTCCTCATAACAACAGTGCTTTCCAATGCTATGCTATGCTATTTTTAAAGGATCAGGACTTCCAGCTCTCGCTGATTTCGTCCAGGGGGGGTGGGGCGGGGGATGGGGGGGGGGGGGAAGGGGTCTATTTTGACTGCCTGTCGCTGATGTACTCGCATCACTTTGTTTCGTCTTTCATCATGGCTGGCCGCGCCGTAGGCGGTTGGGTCGTTGGGGGAGCCCGTGTTCCCGTGGGTGCCCGGGTCCCGGTCTTGCCTGGTCGGTGGTGTTGCCTTCCTTCTCTCTCCTTTGTTGGTCACAGTCCAAGGCCCGGTTCTTTAAGGCCCCCGCCTGCTATTACCCTCTTTGTTTGAGGGGGTTTGATTTTTACTAACCCCCCTATATGTATTCGTGTTTTTTCTCTGGAGGGGGGGTGTTGTACCTTCCATTGCCCAGGGGGTGCATGGACGAGGGATGCTAAACCTCCCTGGGAGCCCTATTTATTTTGATGGGAGGCGACCGTACGCAGGCGAGCGGGGAGTCACACGGTGTCGGAGTGCCAATGTCACCGAAATTGGCTAATTAATGGAAACATCGACGCTCTTCCATGCCCCGCAAGCATAAACACCCGGTGTCATGCCGTACCGTCTGCTTGGCGGTCAGAAAACACGTGGTCAACAGCGTTTTGAATGGTCGAGAGGCTAAGTCTGATTGACATGTCACCCCACCCAAAAACGGGTCGGTCTATTAGGGTTTTATTTTAGCATGTCCACATTTTCGCCCTCTCTGCGATGGCTTTATCAGGGGAACGCCCACGTAACAGAAAAGAGGTGCAAACGTTAACCCATTCAACCCCGGGCTGATGCACTACAGCAGGAGATGGGTCGACCATGATGATTCAAGGGTAGTGCCAGATTAGCTTGGCGCCTGTCGGCGCCAAGCTAATCTGGCACTGTCCTTGAATTATCATGGTCGATCCATCTCCTGCAACTGGTGCATAGCCATTAGATGACGCCTCCACAATTTGGGAAATACTTGCTGAATGAGTTAAAACTGTTATCAAATGTGATTTTCGCTGGTACATGTGTGTAAATGGACTACTAACGACGAGCTGAAAAGACGAGCAGTAGCAGCCAAAGGGTGGGATATGGATAGTTGTTAACCCTTTGCGTGTAGGTAGCGGTTTTTGTCGCGATGATAATCATCGCGACAAAGACCGCTACGGACACGAAAAAGGTTAAAAGGAAACAGCGTGTGTGAAATGGCCTTTGACTTTGGTCCAAAATCACAGACAGGCGCACTTTTATTGTTCATGTGACCATACTACAGCTACTGACCTTTGAATGTCACCGTGAAGTGTCTCTTTCTTTCCGCCAGGTAGCTGTCGAAACAGGTCGAAGGTCAAGGCCGGATCGTAACCGGACGCAGTGCATCTTGGGCCACTCGTTGTTAATATTTCGACTATGTAGCTTGGTAAGTCTATGGTTGGTTTTTCCGCCCGATCTGTAGAAGAAAACAGTAGAAAGGAAAAATAAAAATGATTGTCTCTTGTCTCGATATAGGCGTGACGTCACATAATCGCAAAGAAAGAAGGCAAGTGGGTTTTTAAAAAAAAAAAAAAGACTCATGGAAAGAGTTGACCAGAATGCCCTTTGACACGGCGACGTCAGAGTCATAAGAATGTCATCAGACAGACTTTGTCTCAGTCTCTCCTTGTGAACCTCCTGTGTAGTAGAGTCGTATGAAGTGAGGTTAAGTATGTGTTTATTTTCTTTTATATATATTTTTTAAAATATTTTAAATACATTATTTTTAGCACATGATGAAATAATAGCGGACGGGAAAGGGGGGGGGGGTAGGGGAGATGTTGAACCTGCACTGATCCAACTTCTGTTGATTTGTACTAAAACGCATACAAACAAACAAGTCCACGCGGAGACATGCACCAAATACAAACTTTTATGTCGTGGGTGGGGTTAGAGGGGGTAGTAAGGGGATTATATGACCGACGAGAGAGAGAGAGAGAGAGAGAGAGAGAGAGAGAGAGAGAGAGAGAGAGAGAGAGAGAGAGAGAGAGAGAGAGAGAGAGAGAGAGAGAGAGACTCACGTTTGACAACTAGCGTCGCACTCGTACTTGCCTCTGCATCTTTCTCTTTGGCAACACACCTGCACGCGTCAGAGATTACCATTTAACTCATTCGAGATGCGCTGCCTCCGGATACGCGGTTTATGCTGCTTATCCGAGGCGGCAAGTCTCGAATGAGTTAATACACGTTAAGTTTAGAGGGGTGCCGGTTTAGTCTATAGTGGAACTATCTTTACTTTTGGACACTTGTTATTCAAAACCATTGATTGTCTGTCGATTAAAACAAGCATTCTTCCTGTATCAAAACACGCCAGATTCACATTTCGGAGTAATCATTTTGTCCGAGTCGTCGCGTCGCGGATGGCGTGTGGCACTACGCGCGCTGGTGATTTAAGTGTGCAAAGGGCCATCGGGCCGAAGTCAGGCCTCAGTGGGACCGCGCACGACTGTGCGCGGGCCCACTGCGGCTGGCTTGACGCCGACCCGAAGACTCTTTGCACACTAGACTGACTCGGCGAGAGCGTGGGGTGACTTGCGTGGAATTATATTGTACATATATGTAGCTAGAAAATGTGATAGAAAATGGGATGACCAATCAGCTATTTTCTTCTCGCTGATGCAATGACAAAAATGCAGCTATCCAGTGCGCAAAGGCCATCGGGCCGATGTCGGCCGCCGTTGGCCCGCGCACAGCCGTGCGCGGGCTAGCGGCGGTCGACGTCGGCCCAATGGCCTTTTACGAATCAGTTGGGTGTGATGTCATTTAGGGGCACTAGATATTAGGCCGTGGTAGACAGCTTGGGCAGGGCGAAGCCGCTACGGAAACACTGTAGACCGGAACTGACCTGTAACTCCCGGCATCTGCACAGGTCACGTTGGTAATCGTCACAGTGACCCGGATGCTGCCGCCGCCGCCGTCACTTCTGCTTCCGTTGACGGACACCCGCGGATCTGAAGCTGTCCAGTTGAATGCTGAGACCTGCAGACTTGCCAACTCCCCTCTCGCTTCGTGGGTTAACTGGACAGACTCCAGTCGTGTCAGACGTATCGGACATTGCACACCAAGATTGCAGTCTCGCCTATCCACGCTGACCAATTTTCCATCGGATCAACCTGAAATTAGGAATTTTAAGAACGTGAATTCAGTTTATCGCATAAGAGCATAAACTGATCTTACTACAAATTGAATTTAATGGAAATGAGTTAACCTCATTGTGAACGCGGTTAGTGATACAATTATGCTTGTGTGTAACAGCCAGACTATGCTGGAGACTGATTCAGCTTTTTCAAAGGTAACTTCAACGTTTTGATACACACAGAACACAGACTCTCCACTGACCCGTTCCGCCGGCAAGAGACAATACATAGGGTCTGGGAGGTTACGTTTACGCCGAACGACTTCCAACAACGAACGGGAGCGAAGTCACAGCGGATAACTAATGTGTATCAGAAGCATAGACAACGCTCCGAACATCTGCAAGAGGCGTAGATCCTCGTGAGCCCGGAGGGCTCATGATGACCTATTCCTCAGTCTTGGAGATGTTTGGAGTGTTGTCTGTGCTTATGGTCCTTGCTGATTTTACGTCGCAATTTTGCTCTCGTTTGTTGTTGGGAGTATTTGGTCGGAAACGAAACTTCACTAATATCATTTATTGGTAGCAGGCGTCTACAACACGGACCCTTGTAGGCCTGAGGGAGGTCAAAAGTAACCATTGTACAAATCAGGGCCTCGGGGTGCCATGGTTACTTTGACCTCCGTCACGCCTGCAAGGGTTCGCGACGCAAACCGCTACTTCCAATAATGCGTTTGTTTTAAAATGTTCTCCGCCATAGTCGTAAAAGTAATCAAGCTGATGAAAGTTCGGCGGCTTCCCAAAGTTGACCTCAAAGTGCATTGAGAATACTTGTTCCGACCAGGACCAATCAGAGCTCATGCGGAAGTACGCCTCTTGCTGGCAGCCGCTCAATGTTACGTAAGTTAACTTTTGAAAAGATTTTCGAGGCACACTGTATACGGACTGTCGTCATACTAATGGAATGGAATAATGCGTGTGTTTTTCCCCTCAAATAAGTTTCTATCTATCTATCTATCTATATCCCGTAGTCTTGCCGACCATTGGGGCACCACTGATGACTTAACAACCAGCTCCCTCCATTCCTCTCTGTTTTCTGCCATTCTCAGCGTATCGCCCAGCCTTAGTCCTGTCCACTCTGGGATATTGTCCTCCCATCTTTTCCTCTGTCTTCCTCTCCTTCGTCCTCCTTGCACAGTGCCTTGCAGGATTGTTTTGGCAAGCCCTGCTGAACGTGTGACATGCCCATACCACTTCAGTTTGCGTTTTCTCACAATGGCTAATAAGTCTTCATAGGGCAAATAAGTTTAGAATTCTGGTATAATTTTAGTATCCGGCATTGAAACGACTATGGGTGAGACACTGAACTTGTGTGCGCCATTTTGTTTAGATCATCTTTAAAATGTTCGATCTGGCGAAGGTACTTCTTTTAGTTTCACGTGTTTTGAAGGAAAATATTGTTGAAACTAGGGTGATTTTGTCTTTTTAAAACTCTAGACATCGTATTGTTTCCAACTATGCTCAAGAAGTTTGTTGTTTAGCCTGTGTTTTGGCTCTTTTTGTCGAACAAGTCTGGTACCCACAGTATCGAAAACTGATGAGGTCATAATTAACGCGACAAAAAGTGAGATACACGAAAATTAATCAGTATTGTGTCTTGTAGGGAGGTCACGTGGTAAAGTTTGCATTAACGCGATTAGTCGTGTGACGTAGCCGAGATGAAAACAAAGATTGTTTTATTAGTCTCTTCCCTAGCAGCAAAACGTTTTCGGGCCCACGACTGCCGCAGTGGGCCCGCGCACGGCCGTGCGCGGGTCCACTGCGGCCGTCGTGGGCCCGATGACCATTGCTTATTTACCCTGGCAGGTTCCCGAAGTAGGCCCTGTCCGCAGTAAGTCCTGTTGGAAGCCTCCATAGCGCACACTACGTCTTTGTCCAATGTTTCGTTGTAGGCAAACCACGAGCCTTCAGGACATTCATCCGCCACAGGAGGCTGACTTGCACCGACACACCTCTGGAATCTGGAGCACTGGGAGGGGTAGGTATCATTAAAGGGGATGTAAGCCGGCGAGCCCTCACGACAGACAAATGGTGATGGAGTTGTGGGACTCGGCGTTGTTGTCGTTGGTACTGAGATAAAGGAAGATATTTTTCATGAGTCAAACTTATGATTACTGAGACACACACTCAGTCATGCACACATTTCGTTTGGTCTCTAAGACAAACGAAGATTTACATGTGATTACATGACAAACGAAGACTTTCATATATGGTTACGAGGACATGCGATTTTCATACATGCTCTTAAGTATACATCATAGTAAACTCACCAGGAACAGGAAGATCGCAGGCTTTAGACTGGAGGTTGAAGCAGCCTTGGCTGCGGCAGTTGCCGAGGTAAACGACCTGGTTTGCGCACTGGATGTACGTCTTGCAAGGTTCATAAGGATACAAGTGGAAGCTTTCGTCGGGTTTGTCAGAACAAAAGTTGGCTAAAACAGAAAACACAAGTCAGCCTCAGGGTATCGCCGTCAGCGTCAATGTACCACACGGGTCAGTTGGCATGAGTGAGTTTAGTCCTGCGCCAGCTACCAAGCAAGGTGCTCCGCTATAGCGGAGCACCTCGCTTAGTGGCTGGCGCAAGACAAAGCTCACTCATCACTCATGCAACTGATCACAGAATCGTTTATATTGCGGACAGGTCTGTAGCCTCCCCCCGCCCCCCAAACGCACACAGCTCCCCATCCCTCTTTCTCTGTAACTAACACACACACACACACACACACACACACACACACACACACACACACACACACACACACACACACGCACGCACGCACGCACGCACACACACACACACACACACACACACACACACACACACACACACACACACACACACACACACACACACACACACACACACACACACAAACTTCCCACTTAAAAAAGACTGTTTGTCCGATCTGGAGCCAGTATTACGTGGTCTCGAAAAGTGATGACTTCAAATGATGTCGATTTATGACGTCATATTCGACAAGAGTCGGATGCAATAACAGATTTTCCGAGGTCCAGGCCTCCTATTATTATTTAGTAAACTTCGAATATAACAAAACGTCAAGATACCCAAACAGTTTTGTAGGTGGGGGTGGGGGTGGGGGGGTGGGGGGCTAATATCCAAAGTGTGTCAAAAGCGAATTAAACTACATAGAAAGAGAGGGAGGTTGAGTTATACACGAATAAACCTGCCCCCCTCCCCCCTCCCTCCCACTACCTGGGTCTGCCTTGGGAGACTTGGGTGGGGGTTTAACTACCTTTTAGTTCCCAGGGTCACCCTGGTCAGCCCCACAGGGTGGGTTTTTCCCTTTATTCTGGGGCATGTGTTTCTGTCTACCCTTGGTCCATTCACCTGTATTTGCCTTTTTAAAACTCTCCCTACTGTCTGCGCTGCCTGTAGCTCTTGATATTGGATGTGTTGCTAAATGGTCTTGGCTTTATTTAGGCCCCATGTCTTAGGTTTATTTAACGTATTGGACCTGCTGGCGACATACATTCAATGTTCTGTTTAGGTTTTTTTCACAAGCAGTGCACGCATGTCCTGAGAAAGTCTTGTTGCTATCGGGACGTTAAGCAATGTATAATCAATCAATCAATCAATCAAACCCTCCCCCCTCCCTCCAACCCCTCCCCCCTCCCCCCCTCCCCCCCCCCCGCTTATGACAACAAAACATTTTGTCATCCGAAGATCGCTTTATTAACCCATTCAGCCATGACGACGCACTACAGCAGGAGATGGGTCGACCATGATATTTAGTCAAGGGTAGTCCCAGATTAGCTTACGTGTGCGCCGGGCTGAATGGAGTATTAAAAAAAAAAATCAAAAAAAAAAAAAAAATCAAAGGTCGCTGTAGTAGGAAGCGTAATACCTGGGATAGTAAGCAGCTGTTTGCAGGTTTCAAACGCAACTTTGGACACGTTTGAAGGATCTGTCAGTTGGCAGCAGAGGTCGCTTCCGTTCATCCCATTGTAGCCATCTGTTTCGAGGATTGAGTTTCCCTCACTCCCCTCACAGCCCCCTTGCCTGCGTTAAAATTACATAATAAAATTCAAAGAGAGCTGTAATGGGATACAGATCGAGACCTCGCGTAACGCAAAATAAATCACGCGTGCTCAGTACGACCGATAAAATGCGAGCTACAGCTCGCATTTTATCGGTTGTACTGAGCGCTCGTGAGTATTATTCTGCGTAATGAGAGGTCAGGCATAACAAAATTTATTTATAGGACCTTTTCAATTTTTAATTTATTAATTAAAATTAATTAATTATTAATTAATTTTTAATTGACATATTTTTCACGTTGAAACGATGCTGTGCCATATGCTGCAGTTGCGGGGCCTCATGAGGACCGATGCTTCTTGCAAGCTTTGATCATATCCGTTTGCTGACAAGATCATACCGCAGTGAATCTGTTTCAGAGACATAATTTCTAGGCGCTGGCAGTCAAAGGGTTAATAACATGAAGAGTGTACACTGTATAATAATTATGCCAGGAAGGTTCTTGACACTGCGCACGGGTAAGGCCAAGTTGATCCAATCTGATCCCACTCTTCCATTGGTTCTATTGTTTCAACTTTAACAGTGGCCAGACAGATAAACTGTTTTAGTTCAATGGTGGTGCCAGAATAGCTTGGCGCCTCAGGCACCAAGCTGTTCTGGCACCACCCTTGAACTAGCATAGCCTAAATTATTTCAAACAATGGGTTATCAGGATGAAAAGGGTTAATCAATTATTTGATTATTTGACCGACCGACTGACTGACTGATTTTTGTCAATTGTGGATTACTGTCATTTGTTTTCCATCACTTACGTAGGTTTTATTTGATCTTGCTTGTTCTGCAAAATGGACACACTTCCGTTCGGCAGCCGAAGTATCCACGTGAAGTTCATGGTAGGGTTAAGGCCGAGAGAGGTCACGTTACAAACTGGATTTTCTGTTGTAAGCTGTTCTCGGATCTGCAGAGGAACTTGCAAAGTCGGGACGTATGGCCTTCCTGTAAAAAATAAAAATCATTGTCATTATCATACATTATTTTAAAAAATTATTATTATTATTATTATTATTATTATTATTATTATTATTATTATTATTATTATTATTATATCATCATCATCATCATCATTATTCTTATCATCGTTGTGGTTAGTATTAACCCATCATTACTATTATCATTAACTCATAATTATAATTAATATTACTATCATTATTATAATTATTAACTCATCAAAGTACCCCTCATCAATAGCTGCTCAAGTGTTGAATAGCGTTGCCATCGGCAACGCTGTGCGACACTTGCGCAGCTATTGATGCGGGGCGTCCTGAATAAGTTAAGATAAAAGGGGAAATGGAGGTGGGGTAATGGTCCCGCATCATGGAAAATGTGTTTGGGGAGGGGGGAGGGGGGATATGTGGGGGTGAGGGAGCTGTGATTCCTAAAAAGACCAGTAGCCAAACCATTTAGGGCACAAAGACAAGCAAACAGTTACTATGCTCACTTCTGATCCCAAGCACATCAACTTTTTTCTGCTGCCCAGAGGCACAGGTGTATTGCCCTGCATCCTGACAGGACACGGCAGGGAACACCACCTCGATGCTTAAACTGCTCTCGTTAACTTTATGGACGTTGATATCCGGGTGAGGGGTCGTGACATTGACCGTTTCCAAGGTTGTGGCATTGATCCTGGCAACAAAGTCTTTGTCGTGGTAAATTTCATCAGACAAGGCGTCAGAAGAAGTGTTGAGCACGAACTGGAGAGCAGCTGGTTCCTTCAGGTAGGCAAGGACTTGCTGGGTATAAGGAGATTCTGTGCCGTTTTCTGTGACTTGAAGGGAAGGAGATCCAGTGGTATTATTTTCTGCAAATATCGCTACGTGAGATCACAAAATATGGTCTGTGAATCCACTTGAACATGCACTGTTTACATTACCGATGGCTGCATGCACAAGGGGAGTAACCCATTCAATGCCAAGAAAACGTGAACACCACCCAAATGCAAGAGGCATAGATCCTCGTGAGCCGCTCACACCTGTCTATTTAACCCCATCGGCTCCACCACCAGACTATTATTGAAAAAAATTAATTTGTTGTCCATGTAACTTCTCAAATCTGTCCGAGTAAGCTGTTGTCTTGGGTCAAGAACTTATAAGAAATAATGTTAAGACACTTATAAGAACTTGTTTTAAGTCACTGATAAGATCTTATGACAACTAAATTATAAACTTACAAAGTTACTTGCAAAGGCACTTGTCAGTTGTAGGTACCTGTAGGTAACTTTGAAAATTTGTTATCAAGTGAGATCACGTTTTCCTAGAAAGTTTATATAAACAGTAACTTCATAAGTTTACCCCCACTCAGCTATATGACCAGTAACTTTTTAAGTTTACCCCACTCAGCCATTCACAGACCCAAGCAAAGCAGTGACATTTTATTCTTGCCAGCCAATAAATTAGCCACCATCAGCTCCACCGCCAGAGTACTACTGAATTTTTTTATTTTTTTTTTATTTCACTGAAGTTTATTTGATAAGTGCCACGTGGCCCCTTTTGACAGTGGGCTGGAATGTGTTACAAGTCAATTACCGTGTCGAGTGCTTTGCCCAATACCGAGTTAATAACAGCCTATTAAAAGCAAACACCTTGAAAAGCTTTTAAATGGCCTCCCCAGCTAGCATACATGAAACCCAACACTCAACACTTTGAATAGCAGACTGTGAGAGCTGGCACACCTCTTGGCACATGGGCACAGACTAGGCTCAGTCAACCTCCGCCAGTCTAAACATGACGAGCACAGCACGCGACTATTTTTTTTAAATGACCTAATGACAAACTTATTGCTGAATGCCAAAGGCATCGTCGAATGACAAAGGCTTCGTCGAATGACAAAGGCGTCGTCAAATAACCTACATAACGTTAAATTGACCTAATTTTGGTCTTGGCTTGGAACGATATGTGTGTGTGTGTGTGTGTGTGTGTGTGTGTGTGTGTGTGTGTGTGTGTGTGTGTGTGTGTGTGTGTGTGTGTGTGTGTGTGTGTGTGTGTGTTGGCATGTCAAGTTTAAACTAACTGTTTTGAACAAGACATGGCATGTGGCAAACGTTAGCAGACAAGCCTTGTCAGTCTAACTCGCCGTGATAGGCCTGACTTAAAAGCAGACAGTACAGTTGTCTGAAACCCTGTGAAAACAGGGGCTCTTGAGGATCTGGCTCTGTGACCTGTGAGAGCTCATGAAGAAGACATGGGCTCCTGAGAATCTTAGCCTCTTGCAAAACAAGCTCTGTTTTTTGTGCTCATATGTAGGAAGTCAGATAAGGAGGGTTTCTGTTTAAACCAGAGGAGAACTAATCTTTTAATAATAGTGTGATGAAAGGGTGCAGTGTTTGTCACAAGGCGGATTTGTCTGGGCCTTGAACTGGCTGTTGCGTGTACAAAGTCCAAGTATACATTGAGGTGTTATTGCAGTGTTAGACTGAGACCGTACCGCCATACATGTAATTATATGAAGCTAGTCCCAAATCAACAAGAAGCAGTGTTTCTCGAAATTGATATGTAGCTGGCAAGGGGCGGATTTGTGTGGATGGCGTGCTTACATAAGTACATAATGTGGTGTGTCAGTTTGCTGACTATGTTTGATTTGAAAATATATTGTGTACTCAGAAAAAGATAGGGACTTTGTAAGGGTGATGAAAGGTGTTTGTCAAAATGGCTGATTAATTAGGATGAACTTAAGATAATTAATAGGGGTGGCCTGGGCCTCTCCTATTTCCTCTCTATCTCTCTTACTACCGCTACTGTGTGTCCATGTTCCTGGGACATCTGTTCGTTTTTTTTGTTTGTTTGTTGTTGGTTTTTTGTTGTTGTTTTTTTTTTTTGGGGGGGTGGGGGTGGGGGGGTGGGGGTGGGGGTGGGGGTGGGGGGGGGGTGATGTTTTCTGTGTGTTGAATTAATCAAGATTGCAGTCTGCGTAAGGTGGCACTGAACGGGTTAAAGTATAGCAGCATATTGTCTGGATCCGTACGTGACGTCACATGAGTGCAAAGAAGGAAGGCAAGTCAAAATACAAAAAACAGGTCTCGTTGAAAGAGTTTGACAAGATTGCCCTTTGACATCAGAGTTATAAAACGTCACCAGACTCGCCTCTCTCTTTTGAATAAATCAGATCAGTGAACTTTTTTTTTTTTTTTTTTTTTTTTTTTTTTTAAAGTGGTATGACGTCAGATCAGGTGTCTTCGAGGGAATTATGTGTTCTCCAGTTTATCACACGGGCGTGAAGTGGTCGTTTATCGCCTGCTCCGCGTTAAAACCCTAATAACCAATTTGTTACACTTTTGGAACTTTGGAACTTTGTCACAGTGAGAAGATATCTGCATTATAATTATTATATATGATATAGTGCCGATAACCGGCAGATGTGATGACGAGACCCGAATCAAAATGTCCGAGTCGTCAGACGAGGACATTTTGATTCGGGTCAAGTAATCACATCTGTCGGTTATCGGCACTATATCAAGCAAAATTTAGCTCAATATAATTTAGGTACTGAGTCCAAAACAAAACTTTACCTCGCGTCCTTCAGTTTGCAGCTGATTGCGGTGTTCAGACAAAACATGTGATTGGCAGAGGACTGCGTTTCGGACTATCGACTGAGTACCCAAATTTTTCTGACTATGGAAAAATCTGTGCTTTCTACTCGTAATTAGATCACGGATAATGACGTAAAATAGCAGCAGATTTGTTTATTTTGCCTTTATCTCGGGTTGTCGCTTACGCTGTCGCTAGCGGGCGTCTTGTCAATTTCACTGTTGCAGCGATTCAAATCGCACGTTTACTGGTGTATGCTGTCCATAAATGCGTATGTATGGGAAAGACATTTTGAGCGTACGTTCACTAAGAAGTATTTCATCACTACAGCACACAAAGAACTCGTTAATGGTGCAGTATGAGCATACTTCGCGTTTTCGTTTTGACAAATGCAAGTATCAAGATTGAGATTCTTAGGCCTGCCAAGGATTTGGCCGGGAAGAAAGGTATATCAAGCAAATTCGTGAATATTAATTTGCTTGTTATACAATATATCAATACATGTGTAGGGACTTATGGAGTGGGCACATATAAACATGGGTCCAGCAAGGAAATGCGGATAAGTCGTTTCTATGTTTTGAGTATTGAAGTGAATCGAGACAAATTCGTTGTATACATCCGCAATAAAATTACGGCTTTTCGTAAATAAAATCCCCAAAAAGAAAGAAACACGCTCACGCTCAGAAAAGACAATTACAACACAATACAACAGGCGGGGGGGGGGGGGGGGGGGGTGGGGGGGGGGCTCACGAGGTTCTTTGCCTATTGTACTTGGGTGGTGATTTCATTTCCCTAGCCAAAGAGGGGTTAAAATTACAAACAGCTGCAGCAGCAATATCAATAATGTTAATAATAATATTGGTGACAATAACAATAACCCTTTGGCTGTCGGTAGCGGTTTTTGTAGAGATGATTCCTGCAAGAATCATCGCGACAAAAACCACTACCAACAGCCAAAGGGAAACTGGTAATTTATATTTTCAATACAATAATAAAAGTAATAATAATATTATAATTATAATAATAACCCTTTTGGGTATCGGTTGCGGTTTTTGTCGCAATGATTCCTGCAGGAATCATCGCGACAAAAACCGCTAATGACAACCAAAGGAAAACTGGTAAGTTATATATACCTAATAATAATAATAATAATAATAATAATAATAATAATAATAATAATAATAATAATAATAATAATAATAATAACAACCTTTTGGCTGTCGGTAGCGGTTTTCGTGGCGATGATTCCTTCAGAAATCATCGCGATAAACACCGCTACCGACAGCCAAAGAGAAAAGGATAATTTAATATTTACCATGTCCGGTCGCGAAAACGCTGACCACAGCCACTGTAATGGAGACGGCCGCAACAACAGCCACTATGACCAAGATGCACAGAGCTTTGCGGCCTGGGCCGTACTTGTTGATCTCTTCCTGTGCATCAGTGTAAGGACTGCCAATTCTGGGTAAAAATGATTTTAAAATAACCCCCTCACTGCCTCTGTACGTACACTGAAATCTGCGTAAATTCGTACACTGAAATCTGCGTAAATTCGTACACTGAAATCTGCGTAAATTCGTACACTGAAATCTGCGTAAATTCGTACACTGAAATCTGCGTAAATTCGTACACTGAAATCTGCGTAAATTCGTACACTGAAATCTGCGTAAATTCGTACACTGAAATCTGCGTAAATTCGTACACTGAAATCTGCGTAAATTCGTACAGTGAAATCTGCGTTAATTCGTACACTTAAATCTGCGTTAATTCGTACCCTGAAATCTGCGTAAATTCGTACACTGAAATCTGCGTAAATTCGTACACTGAAATCTGCGTAAATTCGTACACTGAAATCTGCGTAAATTCAGCTCGAAAGAGCTCCAGCCGTCTCATGAACAATGGATACAAAATGGTGTCAGCAAGAGACATAGATCCTCATGAGCCCCCGCGATTGCGGGGGCTCATGAGGATCTATGTCTCTTGCCGATACCACTTTGTAACCAGCCCCCGCGATTGCGGGGGCTCATGAGGATCTATATCTCTTGCAGTGGTGTGGTGTTCATTTTGTTCTCGGCAGTCAATGGGCTTAAAGCGAGCAGAATGAATTGTACCTGGGGAGACTGAACTTTTTTTCATCCCCCCCCCCCCTTCCCCGTCGCATTTGAACACGAGCCGCCGCCAAAGAAACTAAATAGTTCGTGGGGGAAAAAAAATCTGAATTCATTCCAGAAGCCCAAATCAGGCAAGACGTGTATATATTGGTTGTAGGCTTATAGAATAGATTCTGGTTTATTTAGATGAAGGGGTTTCTGGCGCTCATTTTAGCATCCGCCAAAAGTGCAAAGGGTGGTGGTGGTGGTGGTGGTGGTGGTGGTGGTGGTGGTGGTGGTGGGGTGCCCGGAGGGGGGGGGGAGGTAGGGGAGGGGAGAGGGGTGCTCTTGCGCTACTGGATATATCGCTAGTGTATTTTATGGGAACATGGCTTGAACATCACAGGACACATTAACGCACACCTTGAAGCCAGTTTTATTTAGCAATGTGTGTTTGTGTGTGTCTGTGGGGGTGGGGGGTAAACGGTGTGTGTGTGTGGGGGGGGGGGGACTGGGGGGGGGGTGTCAAGGGAGGGGGGGTGCACTTAGGTAGGTTTGGCTCCTGGACATTTGCTTCTTGAGAGGCAAGAAGCCTCTGTTAGACGGTCAGAGTACTTTCACTCGTTCACGCTTCATCATCCTGTGGTTAACCCCTTAACTGCCGGGGCAAGGCGAATGAAACCCATCTACAAGGTACATAAACCCTCATGAGCCACCACAGTCGCGGGGGTTCATGAGGATTTATCTCTTGTTAGTCTTATGTTCTTGATGCCTATTTTGGACAGCCCTTCCTACATCACCCACCCATCTTTTGAGCAAGAAGTGTATAATCATGACAACCATCGTAACGTATATCTC
>BTPG01000007.1:56344001-56354001 GCA_036245525.1 Semisulcospira habei
AAAGCACTGTTGTTATGGGGAATGTAAATCAAATTCCTGATACCCCAATCCATATTCAGGTGAAGATTTTTCCGTTCCCGAAGCCTTTATCACGACCGGCAGACACGAAAGAATGCGAAAGAAAAGCTTGTGGTTGACCACATGATCAACTGAACCCTGAGAAAATTACAAGACATCACTACGTATGCTCAAAAGTAAAATTTCTACTTTTCGGCGTCCCACCTGCCATAGTATTCACAGACTGACTCGATCGCTTGTATTTACATTTTGCCTAACTTGGATAGCCGATCTGTCAGTTGTGTGTGACGCATTCGTGCTAAATTGGATCGTAGATTAGCCTGGTCTGTCAGCTGTGTGTGAAGATTGCATGGACGCTGACCCCGTATGGCTGTGAGAGTGAGTGAGAGACGCCCGTGAGGCTCATTGATGTAAACAGACTAGGACTAGCAGACGTTTTCAGGAAGGAAAAAAGAGACGTTTTTAGATACATTTCAGAGAAAAGTGCGAGAATTTCTTTTAGAGACTCAGTAGGGGGATATGATATGCCCACGTGTAGGTATAGGATCACCAATAATTTTAGACTGTAAACACATAAAAACTGATGTTACCATCGGAAAGAGCGCATAAAATGTGTGGTCGTGCAGAATTTCAAAGCTATATTTTATTAAAAATCACAACTTGATTTGGCGAAAAGAGTACGATTTACGCATGCCATAAAATGCTAAATTTAGGGTCGAATAACTACATAATCTCTTGACTGACAATATCCCCACTTGCTGTAATGATTAAACCCAATACCTAGTTTGTACTCATTATTTTGCAGCTCCAATAATAGTATACTTTAGAAGATTATGCCATCCTAAACATGTTTTTAAAAAAAACATTGTCGAATAGCGCGCTTTACTATGCTAGCAGACTAGCAGCCAAATACAAAATAGGTCGGTCTATTCCAGAACAACCATGGTGTAAATGGATTCTTGTTTTCTTCAAATATTTCTTCTATTTCATGGTCTCTTGAATCTTTTTTGGGAGCGCGTGGTGCCAGCAGTCCTGGACGTGTTTTATTATTATATATACTTTTTCATTCAATTCTGAGAATGCTCTTGCAGTGCTAATGCCATGGAATTCCAGGCTGGTAAGCTTGCATTGTGTCTCAGCTGCCCTTTTTGTGACTGCATCGCTCACTAGTTGTAGAGGGTTAGTGTGAGAGAAGGAATGACCGACCTATCATTTTGAGCCTTCCACTGAACACCTACTACTACATAAAGCAGTAGGGACTATCCCCAGGCGCCCCGCCATCCACTGGGGAATATCCAGTCCCCCCCCCCCCCCGCCCCCCGAGCGGGGATGCTAGTAAATATTCCCAAACAGATATTGGACCCGCTGAGTAAGTTTTTGCCGCCTACGACCGGTTTTGCCCCAAAGCCAAAAAATGCACTCAATCAGATTAGCTCCAAGGGACGTAATTTTTCATTCAATTCTGAGAATGCTCTTGCAGTGCTAATGCCATGGAATTCCAGGCTGGTAAGCTTGCATTGTGTCATCAGGACATCAGCTGCCCTTTTTGTGACTGCATCGCTCACTAGTTCTAGAAAGAGAGGGTTAGTGGGAGAGAAGGAATGACAGACCTATCATTTTGAGCCTTCCACTGAACACCTACTACATAAAGCAGTAGGCACTACCCCCAGGCGCCCCGCCATCCGCTGGAGAATGTCCAGTCCTCCCCCCGAGGGGGGATGCTAGTAAATATTCCCAAACAGATATTGGACCCGCTGAGTAGATTTAAGTTTTTGACGCCTACGACCCGTTTCGCCCCAAGGGCGGCTCTTCAGGTAGGCATACGGTGTAACCTGAAATTGCAAACACAACGCATGTACTAGAAGCCGCCTCCAGAATTTACTGGTAGCACCGCCACAAGCTCTCTCTCTCTCTCTCTCTCTCTCTCTCTCTCTCTCTCTCTCTCTCTCTCTCTCTCTATATATATATATATATATATATATATATATATATATATATATATATTATATATATATATATATATATATATATATATATGATATCAGCTGCCCTTTTTATGATTGCATCTCTCACGAGATCTAGAAAGAAAGGGTAGTGGGAGAAAAGGAATGACAGACCTTTTTTTTTTTTAGCCTTCCACTGAACACCTACTGCATATAGCAATAGGCACTACCCCAGGCGCCCCGCAATCCGCTGGAGAATATCCAGTCCTCCCCCCGAGGGGAGGCTAGTGCATGAATATTCCCAAACAGATCTTGGACCTGCTGGAAAGATTTTTGTTTTTGCCGCCTACGACCGGTTTCGCCCCAAGGGGGGGGGGGGGGGGGGGCTCTTCAGGTAGGCATAAGGCGTAACCTGAAATTGCAAACACAACACATGTACTAGAAGCCGCCTCCAGACTTTACTGGTAGCACCGCTATCACAGCGCGGATTGCATCCCTAAAGCTTTATGAGGTGTTGCAGTGGAAGAAGACAGACTAATTTTGAAAAGGGAACATCTAGGCAATTTTGTGGTGCATTTATTCTTTACTTATAACAAAGGCGTCACCCAAAGCCAAAAAAATGCACTCAATCAGAATAGCTCCAAGGGACGTAATTTTTCAATAAATTCTGAGAATGCTCTTGCTGTGCTAACGCCATGGAATTCCAGGCTGGTAAGCTTGCATTGTGTCATCAGGACATCAGCTGCCCTGTTTATGACTGCATCACTCACGAGATCTAGAAAGAAAGGGTAGTGGGAGAAAAGGAATGACAGACCTTTTTTTTTTTTTTTTTAGCTTTCCACTGAACACGTACTGCATATAGCAATAGGGACTACCCCCAGGCGCCCCGCAATCTGCTGCAGAATATCCAGTCCTCCCTCCGAGAGGGGAGGCTAGTGCATGAATATATATATATATATATATATATATATATATATATATATATATATATATATATATATATATATATATATATATATATATATATATATATATATATATATATATATATAATAGGTGTTTGGGAATATATTACCATAAAAGTGGAGTGTTCGTATACTATCACGGCTGACAATTCTGCAGCTGTTTGATCCATAGTCACCTCGCGCAGAGTCTGTCTAGAAATGATAGTATACGAACACTCCGCTTGTATATTTTATAGAACATTTTACAACAGCAGAATAGCGATTTGTAGGTCGAAGCAATCTTTTGAAGAGAAGCGACGCATTTATTTTCGTAAATAGTACACAATAACTCCAACTCAACAGTTCATTCAACAAGTAAAATTCGTAACAAATGTCCATTTTGCGCAACAACAAAAATAGGATGAAATTTACCTTGCAATATATGAAACAACAACGTGTATTTAAAAATAACTTTTTGCCTTGTTTGAAAATTTGTAGTAGGGCTGAATGTTGGAATTTGCTGGAAATTTCTGGTTAGATAAGAGGAGACATGTTTGGTGCTTTGATTTATACCATCCTGAGCTTATCCAGTGGACAATTGTGAACCTATGTTGAGTTGCCGTTGACGTAGTGATTTGAGGGGCACGCTGCGGATTTCAGCTGTGCTTGGGTGTGGGGTTGGTAAGGAATCAGGTTCATAGCCAAGAAATGAGACAGTTAATGTGCTGTTTCTTGTTGTTGTATTTTGTGCATGGCAAATGTGCAGCTGGTAGGTGGTAGAGTTTTTTAGGGGACTGAAATGTTAGGGGATGACTGGGACTGACTAAGCACTGGACAGTACGGAAATGGCACTGCGTTCCGTGGCCTGTCACTAACTGCTCGCATTCTTGTGGTATTTCGGTATGTAGACCTCTTACGTACTCTGCACAATCTAAACTTCTTTTTCGTAATAAATAATTTTGAAATTAGTATATTTCTGACTGTGCGTGGACTTTTTACGTGTAGAAAGTGAACTTTCGCCATTCAAAGGTGGAATTTTTGTTGCTGTTGCGAACAGTCACACATCATGTAGGGCTTGCGGCGAACTGACTACAGGCCGTGCTATACCAGAAAGCTTAGCGCGGTAAGACTATGACATATGGTATGGGGATGATCATGTTTATATATATATATATATATTATATATATATATATATAATATATATATATATATATATATATATATATATATATATATATATATATATATATATATATATATATATATATATATATATATATATATATATATATATATATATATATATAAATTATCCAGATTCCCATCGTGAAATAAATTGCAGAAGATAAGAAAAAGGGACATGGCCAATAGTACAATGCACATAGTTAAAGAATATCTTCCATAGCCACTTAATCAATATATACAGGGACTGTTTCGCTCAATCGCCGCGATCACTGCGGCACGCGTCCTGCTTCCAGCAGCCTTGAACTGTCATTGTAGATAATGACCGCTGCCAATTTTTTGTAGTTGTTGTTGGTTTCTCTTTCTCTTTTATTTTTTATTTTATTTTTATTTTAATTATTTTTTTTTTTGGGGGGAGGGGTGTGTTGGTGGGGTGGTGGGTGGGTGGGTGCTGTTCAAACATAGAGACATAGAGCTCTAAGGCAAAATCCCCCCCCCCCCCAAAAGGGGGGGGGGGGGATTTTGTCTTAGAGCTCTATGTTTTTGAACAGGCCTTAGACTCATTGGAGACGCGCCGCATTGGATACGCGTATCTGAATGCAACATGTCTCGAATGTGCTCACCCCCTGGTATATACATACTCCAGGCATACTTATTACTACTGGCTGTATGCACAAGGGGTTTAGAGCTAGGCTACACGTCGGACGCCAAGCTGGACAAGGAGCTTGACAGCAGGCTGGCAAAAGCGAACAGCGCTTTCGGGCGACTTTTCAAGCGGGTGTGGCACAATCAACAGCTGAAAACAGGCACCAAGATCAGCGTGTACAGAGCCGTGGTCCTCACCACCCTGCTGTATGGTTCCGAGTCCTGGGCCCTCTACCGCAGCCAACTACGACTCCTCGAACGCTTCCACCAGCGCTGCCTGCGTACCATCCTGGGCATTCACTGGAGTGACTATGTCACCAACGTCGAGGTCCTTGAACAGGCTGAAACTGTGAGCATCGAGGCTTTGCTGTTGCGGACACAGCTCCGCTGGGCGGGGCATGTCTCCAGGATGGAGGATCATCGCCTACCAAAGATCACCCTGTTCGGCGAGCTTGCTACTGGACACCGTGACAGAGGGGCACCAAAGAAGAGATACAAAGACTGTCTCAAGAAGTCACTTAGTGCCTGCCAAATCGACCACCACCAGTGGTCTTCGCTTGCTGCGGACCGTGACACCTGGCGCTCCACCATTTACAAGGCAGCTGTCTCCTTTGAGGACTCTCACAGAGCTAGCCTTAAGGACAAGCGGCTCAGGAGAAAAAACAGAGATGCCGCAGCTCAGAACCCCGGCCATACCTTCCCCTGCAGCCACTGCGGTCGAACCTGCCTGTCTCGGATTGGCCTCCGCAGCCACGAACAAGCCTGCAGATGTCGTGGGCAACTCCTATAAAATCTTCGTTCGCGAAGTCAAGCCAAGAGACAGATGTTTTATTGTAAACAAAGAAACAAACAGAAACTAGCACACAAAAACATGATGTAACTAAAATGTTGATTAATTAATTAGTTAATTAATTGTAAGTATAAATAATACAAGCTAGAGAAGACATTATAGTCCTTCTATTTTTTATTTATTTTATTTTTATTTTATTTTTTTGCACAGCAAATTTACAGACTGCAACACTGTTGGCACTGCTACAGCTAAAGAAACTGACCTGAACGGATATGTTGGCTGGAACAACACTGAGTTCTGCTGCAGCCTTACAGCTCCAAACAGCTCCATTGTACACGGGCCCGTCTGCGAAAAGGTCACCGTTCTTCCAGTTATCTCGATACTAACTTCAACACTCACAGCCGAGATAGGCAAGCCCTTCTCCTTTGACTGCAGCGTTCGCAACTCCAGCGTTTTCACGCATGTGGACGTCCTCCGAAACGACATGAGATTTGCAGTCTACAACATCACAGAAGCGAGAGGCAATTCTTCGCTTGTGGGAGTCTCCGTCGCAGCGGATATGCGTGCAGAGGACGTGCTACGGGTGACGGTGAACTTCACGGCAGTTACGTGCACAGATGCCGGGAAGTTTTCCTGCGTCGTACACGATGGAGCGAAGGAGGTGTCGCGCGTCTCTGCTGCGGTGGCATTGCTAGGTTAGAATAACTTTGACCTATGATTAGTTTCTTTGTTAGTTTAACGTTAGTTTGTTGTTTTTTTCTCGTTGGAGTTTGTTAATTTGATTTTCCTCTTTCTAACGTTTGTTTTCTAACTAGTTAAACGTTAAAATGACGTTAATCAAACGACCAGAATTACTTTACTTGAACGTTAGAATGCAAACATTAGAACAATGTAATCAGTCTAAAATTACGCTAGACTAATGTTCACACAAACTGTGTGGACAGGATGGAAAGCTGGCAGCTTTTGTAG
Source organism: Semisulcospira habei (assembly GCA_036245525.1). Taxonomy (NCBI): domain Eukaryota; kingdom Metazoa; phylum Mollusca; class Gastropoda; family Semisulcospiridae; genus Semisulcospira; species Semisulcospira habei. The sequence continues at coordinate 56,350,494 of BTPG01000007.1, forward strand.
CAGCCTAGTAAACAAAACGTTTTCGGGCCCACGACGGCCGCAGTGGGCCCAAACACGGATGTGCGCGGGCCCACTGCGGCCTTCGTGGCCCCAAACACGTTTGGCTACTGGGGAGATAGGATGTCCCGGTTTTTTTTAACTCTTCCCTCGATTCGCTGACCACCCAGGGAGACTGATGAACCCAGGGAGTCAGCTAGCGCTGTGTACTGTCTGTCGCTTCAGGTAAGCCCGGCAAGCCTGTTCTGACTGTCCCGGAGACAATTGTGGAAGATACTACGGTCTTCTTCAACCCGTCGTGTTACGCGTCTAACATGGGTTACAACCCCGTAGCCAACTTCACCTGGCTGCTAAAGAAACCGGACGGCACCAAACTCACGTTAAATCGGAGCAACCAGCAAGATGCCATACAGTGAGGGAGCGGGAACCCCAGTAGCAACACGTCTTCGGGCCCGCGACGGCCGCAGTGGACCCGAGGACCTTTGCTTACTCTGTGTGTGTGTGTGTGTGTGTGTGTGTGTGTGTGTGTGTGTGTGTGTGTGTGTGTGTGTGTGTGTGTGTGTGTGTGTATGTGTGTGTGTGTGTGTGTGTGTGTGTGTGTGTGTGTGTGTGTGTGAGAGAGAGAGAGAGAGAGAGAGAGAGAGAGAGAGAGAGAGAGAGAGAGAGAGATGATGATGATGATGATGATGATGATGATGATGATGATAAAACGTTTTTATTCAGTGAAGAGAGAGAGAGAGAGAGAGAGAGAGAGAGAGAGAGAGAGAGAGAGAGAGAGAGAGAGAGAGAGAGAGAGAGAGAGAGAGAGAGAGATGATGATGATGATGATGATGATAAAACGTTTTTATTCAGTGAAGAGAGAGAGAGAGAGAGAGAGAGAGAGAGAGAGAGAGAGAGAGAGAGAGAGAGAGAGAGAGAGAGAGAGAGAGAGAGAGAGAGAGAGAGAGAGAGATGATGATGATGATGATGATGATAAAACGTTTTTATTCAGTGAAGAGAGAGAGAGAGAGAGAGAGAGAGAGAGAGAGAGAGAGAGAGAGAGAGGAGAGAGAGAGAGAGAGAGAGAGAGAGAGAGAGAGAGAGAGAGAGAGAGAGAGCAGTTCAGTTAAATTCGATTTCATTTAGTCCTACGTCACACAGCCAGTAAGTACAGTCAGGTCCTGATAACAAGATCTCCAAGAGGTGAGCAAAATCCGGGGGAAAACACTGTTTGTGTTAACCAGGATTTTGTGTTATCAGAGTTTTGTGTTAACTGGACTCGACCGTGCATCGCTCGAAATATATTTTTCATATCGATCACGCCTGGTAAAGCTGGTTCGATCGATATGAAAAAAACCCACATTTCTGCAAGTTACAATATCAAATCCTATCGGAGCCTTCCCTTCACGACTTAATTACAATAACACGTGATGGTGCGAAAGATCTAGGAAAGATTTCATTCATGGCCTCTAGCAGCAAATGGGCCAACCCACAGTGTATCACCTTCGTTTCTCTGACCGTGATTGCAGGTCGTCTGCACTGTCTTGCGAAAGTAGCGGAAACTCTTCTTTGGACGCCCAGCGCTACCCTGGCTGGAATGGTAGTGAACTTTGCTGTCAGTTAACCCACCCCAGCAACGCGTCTCTCGTCTACGAGGAAACCTGCCAGGTCATTCTTGCAGTACCAGGTTTGTTTGTTTCCTTGTTAGTATATTTCTTTCCATCCCGACAGACTTCATTAACTCTGAAACTCAGAACTAATTGACTTCTACTCTACAGAATTAACTCTTAAACACCCAGAACTAAATCACTTCCATTCTATAGAATGGAAGTCATTTAGTTCTGGGAGTTTCTGAATTAAATTTGATAGAACTACGAGCGCTAGTACTGCGTGTCGATAGCACTACGCTCACTAACAATAGCGCAGCAATGGCTGGTACTACGTGTCGCTAGCATTAACCCATATCATACTGAACACGTCTAGTTTGCACGAGAAGACACAAAAACTTCTTCCCTTTTGCTCACGTTGTGTCTACCGACCAACTTCAAAATGCTAAAGATTCCAAATGTTTTCGCATTTAATGTTTTCGGGCCCACGACGGCCGCAGTGGGCCAGCGCACAGCTGTGCGCGGGCCCACTGCGGCCGTCCGTGGGCCGAGGACGTTTTGCTGTAAGGGTTATTCTCGGGTTATAATGTGCACGACGTTGAGTCGTGCACCTTCTTGTTTGTGTATGTGTGTTTCTCCTGCCTACTTCCTAAGTTCCAGAAAAAGACATGGGTTATAGGCTAGAACTGATGCATCCTTTTAGGGATGTAGATGATCGTCTGGTTCTATTATACCTGCGTATTTTTCTGTGGGCTGGCGATTGGGTGCCTGATAGGCGGGGGCAGGGGATCTAACTGTTTGTCTGTCCAGCGCTGAGTAATTCCCCTTGGTTTGTGTACAATTCTACCAGCGCTAGCCTCGCCTATCTGGTTTGTGATTAGACATAACATAATGAGGCTAAAAGCTTCAAATTTGTACACTGCCATATGCAAGCTACATTATAGTACCTACAGATAAGGATATAGATCAATGGCTTTAGTTCAAGGGTGGTGCCAGAATAGCTTGGCGTCTAGAGGCGCCATGCTATTCTGGCACTACCCATGAAATATTTTAGTCAAACTTATTTCACACACTGGTGTATTCCGATTGATAAGGATTAAGTGTCGCTAACTCGCAGATCTAACGATCGTAGTGCTTTTAAACGTAGTGCGGAGCAGAGTGCGTAGTTCCGACGGCCACTGTTCTAACACCACGCAGTGTCCGTAATGCAAAATGCTAAGAAGATAAAAGACAGGCAAACGTCGTGCACATTATAACCCGAGAATAACCCTAGCAACAAAACGTCCTCGGGCCCACGACGGCCGCAGTGGGCATGCGCACAGCCGTGCGCTGGCCCACTGCGGCCGTCGTGGGCCCGAAAACATTTACAATGCCAAAACATTTGGATCTTTAGTATTTTGAAGTTGGTCGGTAGACACAAGCAAAAGGGAAGAAGTTTTTGTGTCTTCTCGTACAAACTAGACGTGATACGCAGTTTATTGTTGCCATTAGCACAAGTTGTGGTCCAATGTTGGGAAAATATGAACATATCCGCTTACGTAATCTAAATAATTACTCATTTTATTTGCCAACTTTCACCCATGCGCATGCTAAAATTATTTTACTTGGAATGCCCCCCCCCCCCTTTCGTGTTTTACCCCCTCCTCCTCCCCCGGTCTGCCCTAGGGGATTTGGGTGGGGTTAACTACTTTGTAGTTCCCAGGGTCATCCTGGTCAGCCGGTCCACAAGATGTGTTTTTGTTTTTTGTTTTTTGGGTCGTATGTTTGGGCCATTCACCTGTATTTTCCTGTTTAAAATCCTTGATGTTGGATGTGTGTTGCAAAAGTGTCTGCTGCACGCAAGAGATGTCATGTGTTTGCGGTTTATGCATTTTTTAGTATATCATTTCCCTGTAATATTCAGTAATTGTAATGTTTTTGTACTC
>BTPG01000007.1:56359001-56434833 GCA_036245525.1 Semisulcospira habei
GCGTCAGGGCTGAATGGGTGAAATAAAACAAGGATTACTGAAGTTAAGCATATCTTTAATGTGCTCACTCCTTTATATGTTGCGATGTTTGTAGCTAATAAACCTTGCCTTAATTATTTCAATCGTAACTGCCTTATCTTTCTGTGAACAATCACCGACTAAAATCATCTTTACAGTTTAAATTCACACACACACACAAAATATATTCATGAATGATATAGCGACTTGCTGATATGCACACACAGACGCGCGCGCGCGCGCGCGCACACACACACACACACACACACACAGGCGTGACACCAAGCTATTCTGACTCCACCTTTGAGCTATCATGGTCGAACTGTCTCCTGCTGTTGTGCGCCAGAGTTTATTCGGTCAAAGTCCACCGCATCAAACACAGCGCATATCGCAATGAACGATCTTTTATTCACTTCGCAAAACAAGTAGTGAATTTGAGATGGAGAAGGACGTTAACACAATCTACCCCAGGACCGAAAAATCCCCAAATTTTGAAGTTGTCCTCTGAAGGATTGTACTACAATTCTAGAGACGGTGCATGATAGTTCAAGGGTGGTGCCAGAATAGCTTGGCGCCTATGGGCGCCAAGCTATTCTGGCACCACCCTTGAACTATCATGCTCGATCCATGTCTTGTTGTTGTGTGTGTCGGGGCTGAATGAGCTAAGGAACAGACTACTCCTGTCACCGTTACAATAGTGAGGCTTTATTTGCAACAAACAACCCCCCCCCCCCCCCCCAACAACGAACGAGCGCGAAGTCACGGTGGACAGCTAGCATCTACTATAAGCATAGACAACACTCCGAACATATTTAAAAGGCATAGATCCTCATGAGCCGCTGGGCTCATGAGGATCTATGCCTGTTATGAGATGCTTGGAGTGTTTTCTATGCTTGTGGTACAAGTCGTTTGTTGGGAGTCGTCCGTTGCAAACCGAAACCTCACTACCGCGAGGAGTAACCGGTATGCATACATTTGTCCATTCAAGCTGAAAGGCCCACTACCGCCGTAACCGTTCAAAGATACGCTTCTGTAACAGATGGTTACAAAACGACACAGGTCTAGTTATGGTTCATTTAGACCCAGGAGAATCCAGTTCAGCACACACCATCTTTATATCAAGTAACCTGACAACGACTCCGCTCCGATCTAGAAATACAACGCTTTCAGTACGAGAAACAGCTAAAAATAGATTGACACGCTTACGGCAGCGCACAATAAATAAGAGCGATTACGCGTGTGCTTTTGCTGCGCGTCCAAACTGCTGTTAAAATTTATTAGGTGTGTCGACAAGGCATAACAAACACAAATGGTGTTGAAATGTGTCTTCCGATTTATGCATAATGGTACTTTAACCCTTTTAGCGCCGTGGGCGCATTTCCCGAATTTAGGAAGTGTTACTTAACGACTATGTACCACTTGCAGGAGGTGAATTGACCATGATAATTCAAGGGTAGTGCCTGATTAGCTTGGCGCCTGAATTATCATGGTCAATCAATCTCAGTCCTGCTGTAGGGGTCCCCACCCGGGTCTGCCCTGGGGGACTTGGGTGGGGTTAGGTATTTTTTAGTTCCCAGGGTCACCCTGGTCAGCCCCACAGGGTGGGTTTATCTCTCTATTCTGGGGCATGTGTTTCTGTCTACCCTTTGTCCATTCACCTGTATTTGCCTTTGTAAAACTCTCCCTACTGTCTGCACTGCATGTAGCTCTTGATATTGGATGTGTGTTGCTAAATGGTCTTAGCTTTATTTAGGCCCATGTGTTAGGTTTATTTAGTGTATTTGACCGGCTGGCGACATACATTCAATGTTCTGTTTAGGGTTTTTTTCACAAGCAGTGCAGGCACGTCCTGAGAAAGCCTTGTTGCTGTCGGGACGTTAAGCAATGTACAATCAATCAATCAATCTGCTGTAGGGTGTTGGCGCTAAAAAAGGTTAATGGTCCAGACAGTACTGGGTTTAGAGTTCACAATGTCTCCTTTATAAACGTTCTAAGTATGTCTTACAAAAGCGTTGGGCAAAAAGGCTAACTTAGAATCATGAAGTTTCAATGTCGTAAAATGAAAGACTTTTGTGCTCTTCGTCTCTTTTGTACACAGAAGAGTTCCTTCCGTTTTGCTCTAAAGGCAATGGAAAACTTCTGGTACCCGGCTTGTGCCTAATCATATGAGTTGTGAAAAAAGGGTAGAACAGTCCTTAGATAAAGCTAGTTAACATTGTATCGGCGAATTAGTCCGCCATGGAACAGGTCGTTTTAACAGTCACTCCTGTTACTACTACAATGCCAGTAGCAACTGGTAAAGAATACGTTTGTTCTTACTGTGCATTTATGCTTAGATCTGCCATACCTCTTCGACATTTTATTTTTTGACACTTGTATGTGACATTGCACAGTCTGATGGCCAAATATTGCAGAATTGCGTCTTGAAGATATTCCTCATTTTGGGTTCATGCTTATTCAATCTCTTTCTAGGAGGGAATTGACGTCACCATATACAGTAGAACCTTGTTTTGGGTAGCCACCGTTATTTCCAAGACAAAAACCGACCTCAAAAGACGCGTACTCCATCAACAGATGTCTTGAGGGTCAAAAAGTGTCACCTGTCGTTAAAGACCATGATTTGGGTGGCTGCAGCCACCTACGTGATATTTTTAACGCTCTCAAGGTGCCCCGCATGAATAGCTGCGGAAGTGTCGTATAGCGTTGCCAGAGGCAACGCTATACGACACTTCCGCAGCTATTGATGCGGGCGCTTTGAACGAGTTATTACAGGGGATCTCGCATTAGGGTGTTTGCTCTCACAAGGTTATTTTTAATCTGATTTTTTTTGGGGGAGGGGAGGGGGGGGGGGGTCCGTGGTCAGGTTATTTTTTGCATCATCGTGTTTTACAGAAGTTCATCCTGCAGGCGGTCCGGCTTGCTGGCTCTGTCCATTCTGCGCTGCGCGAGCGGTTCCATCAGAATACAGGACGCGGCCACCAGAGACATCAGACCGGACACCAGGAAAGCGATGTCCCACGAGCCGGTCTTGTCGTGGATGCCGCCTAGATTGGATAAAACAGGACTGATCACATTAACCCGTTAGTGATAAGTAAAACTAATAGAAAAAAAGTGTAGACCGTAAGGTTCAAAATCACAGACCAGCATACAAATATTGAAGTTGACCTTCGACCCCTTGAGGTCATGACTTCAAGGGGTGAACGGTCAACTTCAATATAGTGAACTTCAACCGCTTTCTGTCAGCGGTGCTCTGCTTATACGGTAGGACCTGTTTTGCACAACAACAAAACAGCTTTGAAAGACGGATGCTCTCTGATCTGAAAAGAAGTATTGACGGGGAAAAGCTTTACCTGCCAATAAAAACCATCATTTACTAGCTAAATGGTGACCAGAATGATTATAATTAATGACAGGTGATCTCTCGTAACGGTAAAACAACATCGCAAGGGACCTAACCGTTTGTCTATCGGGAGTTGAGTAGTTCCCCTTGATATGTGTACTATTTCTACCAGCGCTAGCCTCACCTCAGCTTCATCTGGTTTGTGAGTATTCTGTAGAAGGTGCATGCGCACTTATTCCCATCGGCAGTGCACATACCAAGGGAGATTACCTATTGATGGACAAACATACGGTTTGGTCCCTTAATCCTTTTCTAATGCCGCTTGCATGTCTCATCTGTTTGGTTTGTGAGTACTGCACCAAGCAGCAGCAGTGCATGAATACATAAATAATAAACAAATAAAGGCTTGATTAATTCATTTACTAGGTAACTGAAATGAATGAATGAATGAATGAATGAATGAATGAATGAATGAATGAATGAATGAATGAATGAAATGAAATAATATAAAATAAAATAAAATAAGACAAAATCAGCTCTATCTGTCGAGGAATCCATGTATGGCAGTTCAGAAAAGACACACACTCTGATGCAGTTCTTACCGTATATCGCAGGTCCAGCAAAAATGCCCACGGCCATGGCCACACTCGCCAGACCAAACGACGTCGCCAGGCGCTCCTTTCCCAGCGAGTCCACCAGTATCACGGCAATCAGCGCGATAAAACAGCCGCCGAAAAAGCCGAAGAAACAACAGAAGGTTATGAGTCCCGCAGTAGTCTTCGTGTGAGGTAAAATGGTGCACAGTAGTCCTGCTACCGCCATGCTGGCCATGAATCCATACTGTAGGATGGGAAACAAGAAGGTAAGAAATTTGTTAACAACTTTAACTGCCGGGGCAAGGCGAACGCGACCCATCTACAAGAGACATAAATCCTCATGAGCCCCCGCAGTCGCGGGGGCTCATGAGAATTTATGTCTCTTGTTGGACTCTGTCAATTTTTGTTTCATGTACGTCTGTGTTTTTAACGCAAATTTCTGTGAGTGTGCAGCATTTCAGACGCGAAATTCAGTCGTGAGGACTAGCAGCCATGGGGTTAACTCATTTACCCAAAAGGCCGTATTTGGGAGTTGTCACCTAACGACTAAGTACAAGCTGTCGGAAATGGATCAACCATGATAATTCAATGGTAGTGCCAGATTGGCTTATCCGCCATCCGGCGCCAAGCAAATCTGGCACTACCATTGAATTATATCATGGTCGATCCATCTCCTGGAGTAGTGCGTCGGGGCTAAATTGGTTAATGAATCTGCCCCGTGTATTACAATGGAAAAATCTCGCGTTTCACAAAAATGGGCAATTAGTGTCTTCACGCTGAGCGTTTTTGTCTTTTCACATTTTATTGGGCAGAAATACTGCACCAACCCACCCACATAACCCTCCCTCCAACATCCACCTCCCCCCCCCTCCACCCCCTCGTCTGGATAACAAAGTAAACCGGTGCATGTACCACTATCATTTTGACGCATTCGAGGCGTGCCGCATACAAATGCGCGGCCTTATCCTGCGTATCCGCATGCGGCACGTCCCGAATGAATCACGCACCAGCGCACAGTCTTAACTGTGTCCCAATGCGCAAAAGGTCATCGGGCCGACGTAGGCCGCCGTTAGCCCGCGCATAGCCGTACGCGGGCCAACGGCGCGGGCCGACGTCGGTCCGATTGCCTTCGCGCAATGCGGCCCCCAACTCATTCGTATAACACTCTTAGCGTCTACGTGCTCAGTCGCTGAAGTTACATCTGAGTTGTCACCATTTTCTACAGATCTAATAATGTTTTGGACAGCAGTACTGTACCTTTCTGGGAAAGAGGTGAAGGTCGGAGAACCAGCCAATGAAAAGGCGTCCTACCAGGTCTCCCAGACCGATGATGGACACCATGAAGGCACCGAATGTCTTGTCAAGTCCGACTTCCTGGCAAATTAAATCAGTAGGAACCAAACATCAGTAAACATGAGTAAGGCGGTGAAAGTGCATGCTACCAGAAAAATCTTGTCTGAGTCATTCCCATGACTCCCTGAATTTGTTTCATCTGCGTCAGGGTTTGGTTACCAACACGGTGCTATACATATAGTAGAACCTGTTTTGGCTAACCACCTCTTTCTGCAAGAAAACAAAGTGGTCTAAAAAGACAGGCGCTCTCTCAAGAGAAGTTTTGTAGAGCAAAAAAGAGTCACCTGTCATCAAGGACCATTATTTAGGTGGCTACAGCCACCTAAATAATGGTCTTTGATGACAGGCGATCTCTCATAAGGGTGGTCTTGCAGAGTGACACCTGTCATTAAAGACCATGATTTAGGCGGCTACGGCCACCTAAATGATGGTCTTTAATGATATGTTGTCTCTCATAACGGTGGTCTTGCAGTGTGACACCTGTCATTAAAGACCATGATTTAGGCGGCTACGGCCACCTAAATGATGGTCTTTAATGGCATGTTGTCTCTCATAAGAAAGTCGAAATACCCGTATTTGAGAGCTGTGCGTTGAAGACTACATAATACTGACGAGCAAAAGAAATGCGACCGTTTTGGGATCATCGGAAACACTTGAATGTTTCCAATGATTCCAAAAATATTGCATTTCGTTTGCTCTTCAGTATATATCGCAGGAAAATTACATTGGATTATACTCGGTGATTCAATGACCATTATTGCAAAGCCTGACGGCCCAGTGAAGGAATCGAAAACGTTAAACGTTTAGGGCTTAACGTCGTTTGTCCACCAAGAAGGTGATTTCAAAGACGGGGCACCGAAAAGAGGTCTGTACAAATTTTGACCCCAGCTGGGTTCGAACCCACGACCTTTCAGACGCGGGTCGAACGCTCTACCACCGAGCCACCCAGCTCCCCAGTGAAGGAATCGAGCTGTTACTCTGTGAGCAATCATTTTTAATAGCGACCTCAGTAGCAGAACGACTGCGGGCCCACTGCGGCCGTTGTGGGCCCGAGGACCTTTGTTTACTGTGAAGACAATAAAGAGATATGTGCGTGTACAAACCTGGCAATACGAAGGCAGCATTACAAAGACGTTGGGATAGCCAAAGTTCATGCAGATGAGCGAAGAGAAGAACACGAGGAACACTGGGTTGACCAGCAGAGACCAGTCAAACAGGGGCACGCTCGCGCTTTTGGTTGTCCCCTTCTCTACAGTCTTGGTTGACAATCTGAAAGAATTTTTGTTTAAGTCAATAGTTTCCATGATTTAGTTTTTTATGTAGAATATGGAACAGTTACACTTTCTTAACCAGAGAATTATCGTCCGGACAGTATTCAGAAATGAGGTAACCAATGTTTTGACTGTCAGTCAAAAATGTGCAGTGAACTATATATTAGCATACTGACAAGCAAAAGAAATGCGTCCAGGAAAAAAGACAGACTTGTTCTATACAGCGTGCCCGTTGAGAGGTAAATCAAAGTGGCACACTTGCAGTTCGCTTGTATTGAACAATGTTCAGGTCGTACTTCACAGGTAATAGCTGTCCTCATTACCCTGTCCCGTAGCACCGTCTATTATCACTCCGTTGCCGTGGACGTTAAACTCCCAATCAATCAATCAATCAATCAATCAATCAATCAACCAGCGTCGTCATACGTACCTCAGAAACCCTTTCACGGCACTGCCCTTAGACGTGGTAGAGAACACATCATCGCTTTCAGACTCCACCGCCGACTCTGTAATATTCTGCAGCGAAGCCAGGGCCAGGTCTCCCGCGCTGGCGAACACAGACGACTCACTTCGCCACGAATCAGCTTCCGAAATCTGCCTGATCCTCCGGTGCAAATAAGACTCGTGCAAAGGTGCTCCCACCCCTCGTGGTCCAGTTTCCACGGAGTAGAACCGCTTCAGAGGCGCTTTTTCATCAGGCCAAGGTGCATCTGTTTTTGCGGCGGAGACGTCCCCGGTCTCGGACATGTACCGGAGGTTGTTGGCGAGCAGGAGTTTTTTACGTTCTTGGATGAACTTTATCGGGTTGACTATGTCCACGGCTTTGAAGCTTCCGATCCGCTTCGGGTTACTGGAGGAGGAGGAATCTGATTTGCTGGGTTTGAAGCCGTGCAATGCTCCCGACTCGGAGACTTCTTGCTCGTGGCCTTCACAGTTGTTAGCGACAGACGTCATTTCAAACGATTCCCCTTTGTGGACGCTCCCGTTTTCCAGACCACGTCTGAGGTGACCCTTAAAACTGCCGGGGAGTCTAGAGCCAGCGGACGACGCCTCCACAGAATCGCCATGAACCTTGAAGCTGCCACTCACACTGGTTGCCTCCCTCGATCCGCTACGCTGTCGCGTAGCGGATCGAGGGAGGTAACCAGTGTGCGTAGCGGATTGAGGTGGGCCACCACCGTGGCTGCCAGGCAGTCTCGCATCCCACAGAGCGCTCGGGTGTCGTTCCAGAGATCCAGTCCCGCGGATGTAGGCTCTGCGCTTGAAACTGCTGGTGGCTTTGTTGCCCATCCCCCGCCCCAGAACCATTTTCAAGCTGCCGTTTCGCGCTTCTACGTTGCCGATAGCTTTTTTCTCCATCCCTCTCCCCAAGGACATCTTCAAGTTGCCGCTGCGGGTGTCCGTGTTGCTTCGGCTGACGGTCGGGAAGCGCTTGATGCTCCCGGACTGAGCCCTGATGCTGGCTGCGCTTATAGAACTGTCATTGCGCTGAAGGTTCCTGGAGATTTCTTGTACGGTGGTGCCTCTGAGATTGCAGTCGTTCCTCTCAAACTGTGGGCCATCGTCGTCGTGACCCCCCACGTGCATGCACCCACAGGTACTGTTCACGGTACAGGTGGCTGCATGCGCAAGGGGGTTAATGGTTAGATTGTTTGGGAAAGACGTTTGAACGGTTGTCTCATCATCTGTTGGCCTGCCTCTGGCACCCTGCCCTCTGTTGGTTTTGTTTGAGGTGGCAGTTTTGGCCTCACCTTTAAGTTTGGTGCCGCTGTGCATGTGGCCACCAGTACTATTTACAGAACTGATGACTGCATGTGCAGGCTAGTTCACGGTATCAAAATGTGAACTGGGCAGCCTATTGTTTGAAGTGATCAGTGGTAGCAACATCCATGATGTATGTGTGCATTTGGCCACTGGTACTGTTTACAAAGGTGCTGTTTACAGAACTAGTGGCTGAGTATGCATATTATTATTAGTACTGTTATTGTTATCAGGTGTGGCCTTATCTCTAAGTTTTGGTGCCCCTGTGCATGAGGCCAACAGTGCTTTTCACAGAACTGATGGCTGCATGTGCAGTGTGGTTAACTGTACACATGAAATTTGTAGGTGGGCAGCTAAAATACAGGCAGTCAATACAAGCCACTTGCTTAACCTGAAGTCTCTATATATAGATTTTACAGTCCACTAATGCCCTTCAGTATACAATTGTGCATGTCTTTTGTGGGTATTCTGTGGTTTTGTATGTGGGCTGAGGTTGAAAGTGGGGCGGTATGGCACCTATTACCGTGTATGTACAAAACCTACATTACAAACAAACATAAATTAATAATTTTAATAAATAGTTATTTGGGTTTAACGCCGCGCGGTAGACTACGGCCATCTCACGTCAGTTAAATAAATAAGATAAAGTAAGTCAAAGATACCTGGGACATAAGAATGCTAAGTAAAGTATAGATTATGATCATGCACAGATGTACATTGGTGGATGTTCTGCGGTTTTGTGTGTGTAACTGGATTGGGGTTGGGAGCGAGCGATACTGCACCTATTACCATGTACGTGTATAAGACATAAGACATTTATTCACCAAGTAAAACGTTACAAGGATTTTTGTGTGGCATGGCGACAGTAAAATATGTCCTCACTTGTAGGGCATTCATCATGTCATACACTTAGTTGGCGATCATCCTATATACAGCACGAAAAGATAGATAAACACAATATTAAACACAACTCGGTCATATGTCACAAATCATGGAATCACGTTGTTCCGTGCATGGTGATGTATTGAGGACAGCTTCTAGAAACAAAATTGCATCTGAATCGAGAGGTTCTGGCTTTAAAAGCACGAAACCGCCGGCCAGAGGGCAGAAGCTCGAAGAGATGATTGGCTGGGTGTGACAGATCTGACAGAATAGTACTGGTGGCCATATGCACAGGGGTACCATGGTGTATGTTCTTGAGCTGTATGCTGATGTGTATGTACAAAACCTACATTACAAACAAACAAAATAAATAAATAATTTAAATAAATAAGATAAAGTAAGTCTAAGGTACCTGGGCATATGCATGCTAGGTAAAGGATAGACTGATTAAAAATTATGAAACATACACAGATGTGCATGTCATTCCTTTGGTAGGTGTTCTGCGGTTTTATGTTGGTATTTAGGTAAGGGTTGGGAGCAGGCAGTATGGCACCTATTACCATCTATATATGTGTATATTTTCTTGTTTGCTGATGTGTATGTACAAAACCTTCATTACAAGCAAACAAAATAAATAAATAATTTAAATATATAGTTATTTGGGTTTAATGTCGAGCAGGCGACCAATGCCATCTCATGGCGGTTAAATAAAAAAGATAAAGTAAGTCAAGATACCTGGGACATATGAATGCTCAGTAAAGGATAGATTATGAACATGCACAGATGTAAGTGTCTTTTGGTGGGTGTTCTCTGGTTGTGGAGTGGGGTTGGGAGTTGGCAGTATTACCATATATGTGTATGTGAACATCAGCATATGTACAAAACCTACTTTTCAAACAAATAAAAAATAAATAATAAATTTAAATAACTAGGACATATGAATACCAAGCAAAGGATATAGTATGAACATGCACAGATGTGCATGTCCTTTAATGGGTGTTCTGTGGTTTTGTATGTGGGGTGGGGAGCGGGTGGTATGCACCTATTACCATATATGTGTACATGTTATGTTCACATCATATATGTGTATATGTATGTTCTCATTTTGTATGCTGATGTCCCCCACCCAGGTCTACCCTGGGGGACTTGGGTGGGGTTAACTACTTTTTAGTTCCCAGGGTGACCCTGGTCAGCCCCACAGGGTGGGTTTTCCCCTCTATTCTGGGGCGTGTGTTTCTGTCTACCCTTGGTACATTCACCTGTATTTTCCTTTTTTAAACTCTTCCTACTGTCTGCACTGCTTGTAGCTCTTGATATTGGATGTGTGTTGCTAAAGGGTCTAGTTAGGTTTATTTAGTGTATTAGACCAGCTGGCGACATACATTCAATATTCTGTTTAGTTTGGGTTTTTTCACAAGCAGTGCAGGCGCGTCCTGAGAAAGTCTTGTTGCTGTCGGGACGTTAAACAATGTACAATCAATCATTTTATGCTGATGTGTATGTGCAAACATACATCACAAACAAACAAACAAAAAAAATAATAAATTAATAAAATAAGTTGGGGATACCTGGGACTTATGAATATGCATGTTAAGTAAAGGATAGATTATGAACATGCACACATGTTTGCATATTGAAAACAAATTTCCTCTCCTTGGTGACCACTACCATACCACTATAGTGATCATGTGCATCAAGGAATTCCTTCCATCCATAATTAAAATGATAAATAATAAATAAATATGTAAGTAAATACATACATGAATCAATAATAAATAAATAAATAAATCATGTAATATAATAGAGAGGGCTACTATCTGTATTGTGTCTCATGCAGTCCTGATAAAGCTTAATCATAAGAGTCCTTGTGAGTACTTGAGTGCGGATTGGTTGAATTGGTTGCAAAAACTAAAATTTTTATATTTAGGTGTTTAGCTGAACATGGTGATTTTGATGGAAACGGTTCAGAGATGGATTTCACTCTGCCTGGCTTGTGCTTAAGACCAGTCGGATACGAGTGTGCTTGACCAGTTAAAAATCCCATCTCCACTAATAAAATTAAAAAAAGAGCAGACCTGCACTTAGAGCCGTTAGGCTGAAAAACAGACGAACAACATGCATGTTGTATCCGGCCAAAAAGTCTTCAGAATGTTGAAGATGGTCGGCAGACACATTGCACAACATGCACAAAGGGAGTTTACTTTCGATATGCTTTCCTCCCACAAAAGACCGAGTTCTATGGAAAAGGCTGTTTTCAAGACCAGGAAAAATAACGTATTTGACGTTGATAAGATTTTCAAATCGAAAATAATCTCTGTTTCAATTCAGGAGCAAAATAATGCTTCATCAACCGTGCGCGTCTGATTGACTTCTTTAGAAGGCTTCTCGCTGACCGCCACTGATTTTGAAACTAGCGACGCGACCATGCTTACCGCATTACAAATAATACTTTTAAACTTATTTTATCGTATATATGTATGCATGTTTACTTGCTCATGATTTTAATTTACTCACTGGAATAAACTTGTAACTTGTATGCTTGAAAGTTTCAATGTTATGCACAAAAAATGTCTTGCGCCTTATCCGGGCGGTGTACGAGGACTGGTTCCCTCACATCGAAAAATAGCTTTCGAAAAACACTTCTACAAAAATGTCTCCATCCTAAGGACAAATATTGTTGCCATGCATAAACTATATGGCATTAGTACTTTCGTTTCGTACCTGCAAACCATTGTTACTCTTTTGACGAACTACTTACCTCTGCAGAAATTGCGAAAAGCTGCTAGACTATAGAGAACATTACACACAGGAGTCCCGCAACATAGATTATAGAAGGAATAGTTGATGCCAGACAGTGACCTACATAGCTTGAACTATCATGGTCGATCCATATTTTGCTGTGGTGTGTCTGGGGTAGAATGAGTTAACCCACTTAGCCCAAGGACCCTGCAGCAACCCTGATGGATTGATCATGATAATTTAAGGGTAGTGCCAGATCATCTGGCACTACCCTTAAATTATCACGATCAATCCGCCTCCTGCAGCTGGTACATAGTCGTTCAGTAACACTTCCAAAATCTGGGAAAAGCACCCTTGGGGATAAAAGGGTTAAAGTCCGCAAGAAGCATAATGTGTCTTGAGCTTTTCCGCAGACGCAAGCTTCTAAGAATGTACACGATCATCTGATGTTACCCACACGCTGCTAGATTCCCATTTTTTATTTATTACTCGACATCCGGGGTGAACTGTGCGATTGTCACGAGGGCAGCAAAGCTAAGTTTGGCAAAGAAAGCTAAGTCTTTTTTGCAGGCTTATAAAAGATCTTGTAACAAAACGTGTGCGTAACAACCGGCAATGTTTAGTACAAAAAAAAACCCGCAGGATATTAATTTAGAGTGCTCGCCCCCGCCCCCCGCCCAACCCCCCTCCCCCCCCCTCCCGAGATACAATAATAGACATTTCTAGGAATTCTGTTTATATCTTTAATTATCCTAATTAAAAAACCTTTATTTTTCGATTTTTGCTAACATCGCTCATAATGTCCACATCGCTCACATTTTCCCAAATCCCCTTTATTTTACTCGGTAAAATTAAGATTTCCAAAATCAATGCCATTGACGACTAAAGTAAAATAGCACCTGAGCTAATTAATCTATCAATGATGTAAACATTAACACACTAAAATGCACATTTTAAAAGTTTAATTATAGCTTCAATCGTTTACTTAATTGTTTGTTTGTCTATTCCGAAAAAAAGAACAAATGTTAATAAACTGTGTTAATAAATTGTGTTGAAACTGTCTTTTCTAAGAGTACTTCTTTCTTCGTTGAGTTCTTCTCTAGAGTTTCATTGTATTACGATGAAAATCTCTCTTAACCCGTCTAGCCCAAAGGTTCCATTTCTCAATTTTGGAGGTGTTGTATAACGACTAGTCGCCTCAAGCACCAGACGGCGCAGAGAGGACTGAATGAATGAATGTATAACGACTATGTACCAGTTGCAGGAGATGGTTTGGCCATGATAATTCAAGGGTAGGGCCAGATTAGCTGGCTTCAGGCGCCAAGCAGCTAATCTGGCACTACCCTTGAATTATCACGATCAAGCCATCGCCTGCTGTAGGGATCGGGAACTAAAAGGGTTAAAATTAAAAACGAAATGAACAACCGAAAAAAAATGCCCATCTAAGTTAAAAACGAGATTTTCATTGTATTATATATATTTTTTAAAATTGCTTCTCACAACAAATGGACTAATTACTGTCTAGTTTGGCCAAACAAAAAATGTGCGCATGCCGGGTGACGCCCAACATAACAGTCCACGTTTGCTGCTTGGGCGTCCTCACTGTCAAAGGGCACTGCTTCCTGTCTTACCTGAGTCTGATTTAGCCTGAATAACTGCTTCCCAGTAAGTAAAGGATCTCGGGCCCACGACGACCGCAGTGGGCCCGCGCACGGCTGTGCGCGTGCCCACTGCGGTCATCGTGGGCCCGAAGTCGTTTTGCCACTGGGGTGCCGTTCTCGCTAATCTGTCTTCCTCTCAACCTCACCCCCCCCCCCCCCCCCCCCCACCCGGGCCACCCCTCGCCCAGCCCGGCCCTCCCAGTCGGAAAGTCGGCTTTAAAAATCTTCGTGAGCTCTTGCGGCGCTGATTTCGGGACACTGATGCAGAGTGAGAGGCATGTACCGGCCCAGATCACCGTCAATGTAAGACGATATTCACAGCGCATGACTGACTCGCCTTTCACCAGGAAGAAAACATGAGACCGATAATCGCCTGACAAGATCGTCCACCCGTCTAAATACAGAGAAACATGACTTCAAGCCGATTTGTTTATCACGAATCCCCGCCCCCCCCCCCCCCCCCCCCCCCCCCCCCCCCCGAAAAAAAAAAAAAAAAAAAAAAAAGCATTTGCGTTTCAGGATGGAAAGACACGATGAAGAGAAACGTTTCCGTTTCGTAGAACCTCTTTCACTGGCCCAAAACAAGGGGGGAGGGTGGGGGGCTACTCCTCCCCAGTGCGCAAAAGCCATCGGGCCGACTTCGGCCGCCGTTGGCCCACGCACGGCCTTGCGCGGTCCAACAGCAGCCGAAGTCGACCCAATCACCATTTTGCGCATTGGGTCCTCATCACGGTCTGGTGGATTCTCTCCTAGGCTTGCGAGGGAGGGGGGGGGGGGGGGTGGAGATTTTACGTCTCATGAGATAACCACGACGTCTTCATGGATCACGAAAATCTATTTCGGGCGTTAACGTTTTACAACCCCTTCTTTGAAGGATCACGGCTGAAGAAACAAAAAAAATCATTCACGAATCATGATAAACGAAAAACGCCAATCGCGAATCACAATTTTAGGGTATATCCACCACCACCACAACCACCTTATCCCCCTCCCCTCCCCTCCCCCTCTTCACACTGGTCCGCATAACACTCTCTACCAACAATACTACGTGTGGACGACTAAAAAGATTTAGAAAGACAAAACAAAACCAAAAAAATCGAAAATAATGGGTCAGTTTATTTTAGTGCCGAGCAGAATGCGAATTGGAAAGCCAAGCCGAACAGCCTCTGGCGCTAGATGTCACCCATACAGATAAGGATATAATTACACCAATGGCTATAGTTCAAGGTGGTGCCAGAATAGCTTGGCGCATTTTGGCACTACCCTTGAACTATTTTAGTCAAACTTAATTCACACACTGGTGTATTCTGAATGATAAGGGTTAAAAAAAATTGCGACGCGCAAAGCCGCTGACACGGATTACATTGCGGGATTCCTGAAGTCGTTCACGGTCTGCTGCACTTGCACTTCCTTGTCTGAGGTATTTAGTCTTGCCCCTTCCGATTTCAGGCTCTGTGTAACCTGCCTGCAGTTTTGAATTTGTACTGACAGAATCCAGACTAATAAGGTGAGTGCCAAGTGTTTAGAATATAAAGAAATAAGGAATACCCAGATAAATAGAAGAAGAAACAAGAAAGAAAGAAACAAGCTTAGAAAGGAAGAAAGAAAAAGTTCCAGAAAGGACAAGTACAACACAGTTTATTAAAGTTTTGAGTGAATTATATTTTTTAAAAATACACATACATTCATAAAGACTTATCCGTTTAATTAATTAATTAATTTAATAGTATACTTTATTAAATTATCTATTAATTAATCAATTGATTAATTTATATATTTATTAATTAACTTATTTAGTTTGATTTATTATTTTCTTATTATTATTTATTTAATTATCAATTTATTTATTTATTCATTTGTTGCATCTCCTGCCTAAAAAAAAATGACACATGGCCCGTCGTCGGTGTTTCTCTGTGTAGATTTATTATGAAAATGATTTTAATTTAACACAAAGATTTAATAAACTGTGCTATATTTGTCTTTCTTCTCCTTTATCTTTTTTACGATGAACTGATGCTAAATGGACGTTTAACCCTTTGGCTGTCGGCAGCGTTATTTGTCGCGATGATTCCTGTCGGAATCATCGCGACAAATACCGCTACCGACAGCAAGAGGGTTAAGGTTTGTTACACTTTCGGCGTCTGTTGCTGCCGGCCGGTGCCATTCCCTCAGGTTAAAAAAAAAAAGAAAAGTTAAAAACCGCACCATTCTTCGTTCAGTTGTCGACGCCGGTGATAATGGTAAAGTTGCCGAGCGTGTTCCTTTCGATTTTGGGTACCCAACTGACGCGCAAAAGGCCATCGGGCCGATTTCGGCCCCGATGGCCTTTTGCGCACTGGGTATTTCCTTGTGACGACATGTTAAACCTTTGGCCATGCAGCTCGTTCGTTATGGTCTTATGTTGCACTCAATTTCGAATAATAGGCAAAACGGCAGAGGCCGACCCACATTTTGTTTGTGTTATATTCGGAGTCTGTAAAAAGCGAAGTAATGTCACACAGAGTGTAGCTAGGAACTAGCTGAGGAAGCGTTGTTATATCAGAAATTATGTTGCCGTGACAATTAACTTTCGATACATCAGAAGTCCAGGGGACCATAATTTTGATTGTTCTCTCCGAACGGTTTGTTATCAGCTTGGTATCATATTCAACAGGGTGTAGTTAGGACCTCTAAAAGCTGTTGTTATATGCGGATTCTGTTAGCCTTTATCATTCGGAATACGCCAGTGTGTGAAATAAGATTGACTAAAATAGTTCAAGGGTAGTGCCAGAATAGCTTGGCGCCTCTAGGCGCCAAGCTATTCTGGCACCACCCTTGAACTAAAGCCATTGGTCTACATCCTTATCTGTAAGTACTATAATGTAGCTTGCATATGGCAGTGTACACATTTGAAGTTTTAAGCCTCAGTATGATATGGCGGGTTATACCCCACATTAACGTCCTGACTCAACGTCCACTACCGCCTTAACTGTTCAAAAGATACACATCTGTAACAGATGGTTACGGTTCATTTAGACAGGGTCCTAGTGCTAAAACCCGGAATAACCGTTCTTAATAAATAAATAAATCAGCGCATTAAATAGGCGCTTTATCCCAATTGAAAATCGGCTCAAAGCGCCGCTGCGAACTGAACCCAACAAGCACGCTCACGTGAATCACCTGCATTCACTCACACACTGTACATAAACACAGAACATTCACGTGTTGCTAAGGGCGAGCTCAAGCGAGCTACTGAAGTTTTGGAAATTCAAATCGTTTATATTTTAAATTTGATTAAGTTGGCTGAAATTAATACCAAAGTCGTGGGGGAGGAAGAGCCGGAGTACCCGGAGAAAGAACCCCCGACGGTCCGCCCGAATTATTGACCGTTGACACTAGATGAGAAAAGCCAACGCCGGAACCGGGTATCGAACCTCTCACCTTTGGCATTGGTGGCAGGCGCTTTTACGACTGCGCCACGGACCGCCACGCTTAACCCGGAATACTGAACCTTTCCGGAGCTAAAATAAGAACATCTACAGCTATTATTGAGAACCTAGACACAGTATAATCAAGTGTTAGAAGTTTGGTTTGCATTAAAGGTAATTAATGTTTTGTTTTTATTTATTTTTAATGTTGTTGTTTTTTGTAACTTTAAAAAATATATATATTTTTTTATTTTTATTGAAGCTTCTTTCAAAAGAGTAACAAGAAAAACAAAGAGTGCATACCGTACAAATACAACATGTACACATTATACACACACCCAAAACGATAATAAACAATTTCAGCACGATTAAACTAAAGTGGCGGTCCGTGGCGCAGCGGTAAAAGCAAGAGGTGCGAGGTTCGATACCCGGTTCCGGCGTCGGATTTTTTTTCCTCTAGTAAGTGTCACCATTAATTCGGGCGGACCGTAGGGGGTTCTTTCTCCGGGTACTCCGGCTCTTTCCTCCCCCACGAATTTGGTATTAATTTCAGTCCACTTAATAAAAACAATTTCATAAATATAAAAAAAACAACGATTTAAATTTTTAAAAATGTCAGTAGCTCGCTTGAGCCTGCCCTTAGCACCACGTGAATGTTCTGTGTTTATGTACAGCTCTTGAGGGAATGCGCGTGATTCACGTGAACGTGCTTGCTGGGTTCAGTTCGCGGCTATGCCCTGCGCATTGAGTTATATTATAAATATGCGAAATACTATGTATTATTATTTTATTAAGTGGCGTGTGTTAGTGGGGGAGAGAGAGAGAGAGAGAGAGAGAGAGAGAGAGAGAGAGAGAGAGAGAGAGAGAGAGAGAGAGAGAGAGAGAGAGAGAGAGAGAGAGAGAGAGAGAGAGAGAGAGAGAGAGAGAGAGAACGTGTTCTTTTAGCGTGTATTGTGAACGTCTGCATGCGTGTATCGGAAACAGAAAATTGTCAGAATTTCAGCAAAATAAGTATGGATATCTCGGAGATAATGAGCCGTATGAGGACAAAAAGCTTCCAACTGCATTTTTTACAAATTACCAGAAGTTAACAGAAAAGGTAACAAATGTTAACTATCTTACCAAAAAATCCAAATATGGCAACCACATCTGTGTAAAACGGCTAAATGTGTTTATCATAGTAGATACATATCTCTCTGTACAGTAACTGTTTCTGAATTCTGCTAAAAAGATTGGAAAGTCTAACTGCCGATTCAAACAGCGGCAACGGTAAATGAAATGTTTTGCCATTAATAAGAGCAAATCGAGCACTGGGTCCGTCCGCAGCCCCTGTTTCACCCCGAAAACAATTAACTCTGTACTAAGTTCAAAATTTTCACAATGAGCACATTTTTCCTTTAACCTGTTCAGTAATTTGTCCCAAAAAACGTGCACAACTCTGCACTCAAAAAAACAGGTGTTCAATATATTCCTTAGTGAGTTAACGAAAGGTTCGAAGGTTTGAATCCTTTAGCTGTCTATAGCGTAAGTAAACATTGGTTGTCAGTATTCTATGGACAATTCGGTACTGAAACCATCGTAATTTGGTGTCTTGTGTGACTGTTATAGGGTGCACAAAAATAGATTTCCACTTTAGATCATTATAATTGTTTTTCCATTTTTCGATGCACGTAGGTGGTGTCGTTTTATTTAAGAACACATTGTATATACCTCTTATGCCATTTTTGTGCTTAAGGACAACATCCAAGGGTGTACCTATACTGGTTACATCAACTGCATCCATCCATATTCGTAACATTTTTCTTTTGTACTTTCTTACAGCACTCGTTCTGCTATAGTAAGCAAGAAAAGAAACATGTGCACCAACAGTTCACAAAACACTTCAAAACTGACAATGTCGCCATTATCGTCCATTACATTTCCAATTGTAAAAATGTTTTTTGAAACCCAGTTGTCAACAAACTTCAATGAATCTTTTTTCAACAGCTGTGGATTGAAAAACAGTGGTTCACTTTTGCAAGCATCGACACCTGGGGGGCGAAAAAGATTATTATATTCTTTAAAAATAACAGCCACTTTTTTCCAGAAAGGGGTTTTCATCTCTAAACTTTCTAGAAAATAGGCACCAAAATCTGCACACTGTTTAATATTATCATAAAGGGATGCGAGTAAAAGGTTCCAGTTTGTGCCCGAAGAAAGCACTCTTCGAATCCATGTGACCATAAGTGCTTTGTAAAAAGCTTCAATATCCATTAGCTTGAGCCCTCCTGCTTCATACTGTATAGAAACTGTAGTTCTTTTCACTATATCTCTCTTCCCTCCCCAGATGAAGTTAAATATCACCGTGTTAATTTCTTTAATAATAACACTCCCTGGGGAAGGCAAGGAGATAAAGAGATGTGTAAAAATTGAAAGAATTAAGGACTTGAAAACAACATTTCTTCCGATAGTTGTTAAATCTTGCAGTTTCCACTGCTTTACAATTTTTTTATTTTTGCAAGTTTGGTTTATAATTCAGGAGTAAATCACACAGTTCTGTAGAAAAAGTAACTCCCAGCACTGTGAAGGTAGCTGGATTCCAAGAGATGCTGAGATGTGGGGCATAGCGCGTAAGGCAAAACCTGTTGATTCCAATCCATACAGCAACAGTCTTTTCAAAATTAATTTTTAGCCCAGAAATTACTGCAAAATGTTCTGGAACTAAGGTGACACAATCAAATGATTTTTTGGACCCATCTAAAAACAATCACATATCATCAGCAAACAATGAGACTAAGAATTCCTGTTCATTCCATTTTATACCTGAAATGTTCTAATTATTCTTCACCTTTATGGCCAACAACTCAACACATACTAGGAAGATATAAGGTGAGAGGGGATCCCCTTGTCTACAACCTCGCTCAACTGAGAAACGACCAGACACTTGCCCATTCACAGTAAGGCAGGATTCACTGTTTTTATGAAATGTATCCACCCATTTTGAGATACCACTACCAAATTTAAACATTTTTAAAGCTTTATTAATAAATGAATGAGAGACAGAGTCAATTGCTTTTTCAAAATCGACTAGCAACAACAATCCAGATTTAAAAAAAAAGTCTCTGTATAATGAAGCACATCAAACAAAATTCTAATATTGTCAGAGATTGATCTACCTGAAATGAAACCACTCTGGTTTTCATGAATTATACAAGGGAGGACCTAAAAAGAAGTACCCAACGGAGAAAGAAACACGCTTAGAAAAGCCGGGTACAACACAATTTATTAATATTTCGGGTAAATACCCTTTGTCAAAATAGACAAACAAACAAACAGAGAGATTAGCCGCTACTTATCTTCTTTATCAGGGAGGACCTGTTTTATTCTATTGGCGATACATGCGGATGCAATTTTATAACTGACATTAAGCAGGGATATTGGACGCCAAAAATTTTTAAATATTGTTTAGATTTGTCTCCTTTAGTATAAGGGTTATCAGTCCATGTCTTTGTGTGGCTGACAAAGACACATGGTCGTACCCCTCGTCAATAGACCTCACTAAGAAAGACCCTAGGTCCTTCCCCAAAAAATTAAAGAATGTTGCTGGGAAAACATCACTTCCTGGGGTTTTTCCCATTTTCCATAGACTTCAAAGCACGAGAAGCCTCCTCCTCAGTTATGTGTCCTTTTAGACTGTCCCTTTGTTCTTCATACAATGTTTTGAAAAACCAGCTGTCAAAAACTGACGGGTCAACATCATGTAAATCTGAATATCTGTTCTTGTATAATGCCCTATAATACTTCTCTTCCCCCTTTACAATACCCGCCTGATCTGTTATCTTTTCACCATTGTTGTTTTCTATGACCTTCATAAATTTACTCGTGTAATGTCGTTTTTCCATACCACAAAAGTATTTAGTACTTAGAATTTTGTTCTCCAACTCCTATCCATCTTGCTTTTGCTCTAATTCTAACTCCGTCCATTCTCCGTTCCCTAATGCTATACAACTCCTGTTGTAAGGTCTCGTTCGTTTTCTACTTTTTTCTTGTGAGATGCATAAGCTATAGTAGCACCTCTTATCTCAATAAGAAGGGTTTCAAAAAACAATTGATCATTAATTACTAACTGCAGATCGGAAGAAGGGATGCGATCGATAGCTTCATGCAGGTACAACAAATGGGTGTACTGACACTTTGTTTCATGAATACACTTTTACACTGAGTTTATACAATCTGCATCCTTCGGCAAGGAAGTATTAAACTTCCAAAAAGTACGGCCATGTCTACTGTGTGAACTGTCATGTCCCACCTGGATAGCAAAGGAGATAACAGAGTGGTCAGATCTGTATGATACATTAATCTCTGATGTACCGTATGCGCAACTGCGTCCGACATAAGAAAAAGGTCCAGGCGTGCCTGCTGAAGGGGGTTTCTTCTCCTCCACGTAAATATTGTATCATTAGGATGCATTTCTCTCCAAATATCTATTAAGTTAAATTCTTCAATTATCTCATATAGTTTTTCTCTAGCAAGTGGATTGTTTGTGCGCGTATAATTATGGTAATCAAGCTTAGGGTCCAAGACCATATTCCAATCCCCTCCCAAAATCATAGGGACATACCCATACTCAAACAGTTTTCCTTTCAAATGTTCGTAAAAACAAACTGGACAATCATTATAGTGGCCCCTGCACATTAACCAGCAGGTAAACCGTTTCATCAACAAGCACTTTAAGAATCATGTAGTTTCCTTCAGGGTCCTTATAACAACCTAAGTGTTTAAAACTAAAGTTATTATTGATCAGAACAGCCAGACCCTTTGCATTCGATGCATATGAATTAAAAAAACACGTGATAGCCCCACTTCGCCCTGATGATATGCTCTTGTTTCTCCGTAAAGTGTGTTTCTTGTACCCCTTTTCTCTTAAAAAAAATGCAATACGTGATCCCGTTTCGAATCTCCGAGGCCCTTACAATTCATGCTACAAACTGTTACTCTCTTATCCATAAGATATATAAAAGGTACAGGCATGCATTGCACAACCTTAGACACTTTATGTCAACGTAAAACAACACAATACAAAATGAAAACCTCAGTATGTGTCAGATTGTCTCTCTCAACTGAAAAATCAATACAAACACAATGAACCCGCAAAAAGAACACTAAAGCAGAGAAAAAATAACACCACGAATCACTAAGAGAAAGTACACACACAAAAACAACCAAAACTGGCAAAGTAGCCCAAACTTGTTACTTCTAAACGCCATGGACCATGTTAAAAAAAAAAAAGGCAAGGGCATTGGACTGTCTACTTCAGACCAATTATGTGTAGCATGGGATATATTTACTGGAACTGTCATCTCAATGGACTGTCATCATCATCATCATCATCAGTCCCTTGCCCGAACTGGGCGTTGGGGGGACTGAAAGGCAGCAGCAACAGACAGTGCTCTCCACTGAGTTCTATTTTGGGCGGTGGCAAGCAAGTCTGGCATCTCGAGTTTGGTCCATTTTTTTATGTTTGCGACCCAACTCTTTCTCTGACGACCTCGCCGACGACTTCCTTCGAGAGTGCCTTGGAGGATAGTCTTGGACAAGGTGTTGTGTCGGGTCACGTGGCCAAACCAAGCAAGCTTGCGCCGTTTCACGGTTGCCAGAAGGACTGTGAGTTCGTGTAACTATATGATTTGCCATTATAGATTATAGGTCTCATTTTTTGTGTAATGTAACCACCCCAAGAAAATTGCTATTAGCAATTACTGATATATATACACGCCCACATCAACACTAGCTGTGTAGTAGTCGCTAGTCTGGTTTTGACTAATGGACATGTACATGCATGATAAGCACAAATGCATGAATTTAAACACACATACGCAAGCACCACACCAACTTGCGCATGCACACCCAGCCCAGTGAAACACACACACACACACACACACACACACACACACACACACACACACACACACACACACACACACACACACACAAACACATGAAAAACTCTGAGCTCAAAAGCTCCACAGTGTGGCGCCCACTGTGGACATGTCTGTAAGAGTGTGCATCCACACACACATGCAACACACATGCATAACTGATCCTTATAATATAGTTAGCAAGTTTTACAAGTATAGTGCACAACCAGTGTGCCTGTGGCCTACAAAACATATATATATATATATATATATATATATATATATATATATATATATATATATATATATATATATATATATATATATATATATATATATATATTATATATATATATATGTTTTGTAGGCCACAGGCACACTGGATATTATATATATATATATATATATATATATATATATATATATATATATATATATATATATATATATATTATATATATATATATGTTTTGTAGGCCACAGGCACACTGGATATTATATATATATATATATATATATATATATATATATATATATATATATATATATATATATATATATATATATATATATATATATATATATATATATATATATATATATATATGTTTTGTAGGCCACAGGCACACTGGTTGTGAACTATACTTGTAAAACTTGCTAACTATATTATAAGGATCAGTTATGCATGTGTGTTGCATGTGTGTTGCATGTTGATGTATATATATATATATATATATATATATATATATATATATATATATATATATATATATATCTTGGCATGACTTCGCGAACGAAGATTTTATAAGAGTTGCCCACGACGTCTGCAGGCTTGTTCGTGGCTGTGGAGGCCAATCCGGGACAGGCAGGTTCGACCTCAGTGGCTGCAGGGGGAGGTATGGCCAGGGTTCTTAGTTGCGGCATCTCTGTTTTTTCTCCTGAGCCGCTTGTCCTTAAGGCTAGCTCTGCGAGAGTCCTCAAAGGAGACAGCTGCCTTGTAAATGGTGGAGCGCCAGGTGTCACGGTCCACAGCAAGCGAAGACCACTGGTGGTGGTCGATTTGGCAGGCACTAAGTGACTTCTTGAGACAGTCTTTGTATCTCTTCTTTGGTGCCCCTCTGTCACGGTGTCCAGTAGCAAGATATATATATATATATATATATATATATATATATATATATATATATATATATATATATATATATATATATATATATATATATATATATATATATATATATATATATATATATACTTAAAATATGAAGAAAGGATCCACAAACACCACGTAGTTTAGAAGGAGTTACACTTTTAATCTATGCACAAATTTTCGCCCTCTCAGCGAGGGCTTCTTCAGGGGAAGAAGAAGAAGCCCTGAAGAAACCCTCGCTGAGAGGGCGAAAATTTGTGCATAGATTAAAAGTGTAACTCCTTCTAAACTACGTGGTGTTTGTGGATCCTTTCTTCATATTTTAAGTATTTCACTGCTGCTTGGATCCATATTTGGAGTGTGTGGTGCCAGCTTTCTTGGACTGGTTTTATTTATTCATATATATATATATATATATATATATATATATATATATAATATATATATATATATATATATATATATATATATATATATATATATATATATATATATATATATATATATAATATATATATATATATATATATATATATATATATATATATATATATATATATATATACTTCACATACATTTATATGCACACATCTATATTATCCTATAATCAGGATTGTGCCCTGGACCTCAGCGAGCACTTATACGAGTCCAGGCCTACAGCGTCACCCTCTGCACTTCCCAAGTGCTGATGGGTGGCTCTACATGCCCGGGCCCGGAAACGTATAGGGCTTGGGAAGCTGACGTCATCACGCCAGTCGTTTCGGCCACTGATCTTGAGGGGATACGGGACTAAGCGCTCTATAGGGAAATCGCTGCTGTAATGTCCGGAAAGTCCTGTTGTGCTATAAGCAATAACAGCAAGTCTTGCCATCACTGTAGGAAACCACTCACCAGAATCTGTTTTTGTTTGTTTCCAAAGAAGAAGAAACATGAAGAAAACCGTGTTGAAACACTATTTCGATACTATCTCATGACTATGGTATCCTCATAAGATGGCGCGGCTGATGCGCCGACGGTGCTAGGCAACGCGGGTAACTTCCCAAGCCCTATAGGCTATTTCAACAAATCGGACCACAATCGGACCAGCACGAACATCGATGCCCGACAACACAATGTACATACATGCATCCAGATTTTGACTGTTTCAGTACGGCCGCAGTCGCCGTGCGTGTGCACCTGTAATGTTCACGATATCATCCTTAAAATGGTAAGCGTACCGCCCACTGCTGCCAGTTCGCATAATGTGTTTTAATATTTAAATGGCTGCGAAAGCACGAAACGGAAAACATTACCTTGCAACCTAGCGGTCCACAGTAATCCAAAAGTTAAAAAAATCTTTTTGTCACATCACAACCATGCGCTTTCCGGTAGGCGATAGCGCATGCGCATGTCCAGAAAACAGCTGATTTCCTGGTTGAGGTTAGCTGAGGGGTCGTCTCAAAATGTTCAATGTAGACTATGTAGAAGTTTTAGCAATGAAGAAAACTGTCGTTTTTGTCGCAGCTAATGGACAAGTGTGCTGGCTGGTGGTAGTGCACAAAAAGAAGCGCTTGCATGCATGAAGCGCCTGAAAGTGTAAGGCGACTGGAAGAGTCAATTCAAGGCGAAAAAGAAAAAAAGGAAAAATCATAAAATCACTTCTCCGTAAATTTACTCCTTTTCTCAGTCCCAACCTCCCGTATTTCATGCACAAAGACACTTGTAAGAATCACCTCTCATCAGAAAAAGGGCAGTGTGTTAGCATGTCTAGTTCGCACTGTCAATGCCACTTGTCACTATATTGATCCATCATCCCCTGCCTCAGCCACTGCTTATCGATGTGTTGACGGCCGCATCTTCCTCCAAGTTCCCTTCGCCTCCAGTGCTGTGATTCTGGGGCTGTCAGTGTCGAATTGCCAGCTTTGGTTACCGCCTTGGGAGGAGTCAAGAGTTACTGACTCCTACATCCTCTTGGGTACTGGCGATGCCACCGAGGCTTCTGTTGGGCAGAGCCTGCAGTCGGTTCTGTATGTCGTTTACCGCCCCACCCTGAGGTCGAGGCCGTTGCTGATCAGAGGCAGAGGCAGAGGCTGCAGGAGGCGAACGTAGTGCAACCCCAGTGGAGGTTGTAGACTGTAAGTGGCGGGGTAGGTTCCAGTTGTCAGTGATGCGCTGCGGTCTGTGGGGTGGAGTGGTCTTTTGGACTAAAGTGCCGCGTGCTCGGGTCGTTGTTTCACTCTCTCCTGGGCTTTGGTCGATCGAGCTGCCGTTGGCGTTGTTAAAGTTTTTGATGCTGCTGCTGAGGTCGAGAGGGATCGGCAATGTGTCCGATATGTTTGTGTTCGATCACTTTTGTGTCTCCGCCGGCGATCTCCAGGATAGATAAATCTAGCAGTTTTGCAAAAAGTCTGCCGCCGGCTGCGGACCAGGCCTCAAGCACACCTTCGTGTTGCTTCTGTCTGCTTAGGCGCTGAAAGTTCAGTTTTGACGGTCAGATCCTCGGAGATTCCCACACGGTGTTTTTCAGATTTTTCCGCTCTCTCAGCACGGCAGCATGGTCCTTTCGTGAGACAAATCTAACAATTACTGGTCTGTCTTTCCCCTTCTCGACTCTTCCCAGTCTGTGTAGTGCAGACATTTTCGTGCTGTCAATATCTCTTAGTCTCAGTTTCTCCTGAAAGATCTTGAGCACCTTTTCTTCGCACTGCTTGCTTGTCTCACCACGACTGAACATCCCCCTTCACTCCATAGACTCTGATTGACTCCCTACGGGAATACTGCTCGAGGTTATTTAAATGTTCACGTTAATCCATTACTATAGATCGCAGACTCTTAACTTCTTCTCTCAGGTCCTGGGTTTGCATAAGCGTTTGATCCAGTGTTTTACTCAAGTTTGCATTTTCCTGTTGGAGATCGAAAATCAAACCAGAGAGTTTTTCGATTTTTTCGTCTATTTGCCTTGACAGAGAACTGCAATCTTCCATCTGTTTTGTGAGAGAATTGGAGGTTGCCTGTAACGCGTCAAGTTTGTCCAACACAGCGCTAGACGTTTCCGACTGCATCGCTGGAGTGTTAAGAGTGTTAGCGTGCCCGATAGGTGGAAAATCTTAACACTGTCTGTACATTTCGGTCCCAAGAAAGAGACTCCTTTCGACGTTTGATGTCTGTCCTCACCCTGCTGCGACGTCTCTCTCTTTCAGGCTTTGTGTCACTTGACTTGATTGGGACATATCCGCCGCTCAACCGCTAGTATCCGTATCAGTGCTTGCTTTCTTTTTTCTCTTTTTGTCGCCTTTTTCGACATGACTGCGGTGAACACTCATGCTCCACTATAGTCCCAGTACACACACATCCATATATCAGTGTCACAATACACACATGTCCGTACTCACAGAAGACTCAGTGCACACATTACATGTTTTTGTGTCCCACACATTTGGCGAAAAGTAATAAAAATTATATATGCAAAAACCTCACAACGTGCAGATCTTTCAGTATACATTGTCATGATTATAGTCTGCACTCACGTTTCAACAACACCCAGTCACAGTACACACGAGTTCGTGTTAGCACTTTCCTGTTCCTTCCCATGATGACATTCGAGAACGATTGGTTGGTTTTTTTCTGAGTGAAAACAATGAAATCTTATGTTCAAGACTGAACAGATTCAGTATAAGATGTTTCAGTGGACACTAGCGTCTTCTTGAACACTTTAAACATAATTCGTTTATTTGAACGGTTTGGTGCTGCACAAAACCTGTACATGATTCTTTAATTTTCCAAATTTTTTTCCTTCTCCTTCTTGTCTTGTCCATGTTAGCCAATGCACGTCACTGTCAGTCTCAGAGTGAGGATTGTACGGTATTAACATTCCCACACGTATTAGTGACCAGAGTATGCCATATGGCCAGAATTTTCTAGTAGCCGGTAAATCGCAGTTTCCGTTTGTACGCGGCAGACGTGGGTGCCAGCAGCCCGGGCTCGCAAAATTGGCGATGCCTGGATCTCTTAGTACTCTTTGATACAGTAGAACTTGTTTCGGCATCCACCTTTTTCACTCGCAAAAAGTGGTCTTACGTGGCATGTGCTCTGTCAAGAGAATGCCACCTGTTATTACATACAACCATTGTTACGTTTGTGGTTTTGTTATTTTTTGAGAGCATGTGTGTGTTAATCATAGGAAATTTCCGATATTCATTTGAGTTATTTTGGATAAGAATTACGTACCTTTTTAGTAGGATTCATTTTCTTTTGCACGGAGAATTGTGATCGATTTTTGTTGTCATGCATAGTTTCGCTACAATGTTGTAAAGTTTGATCTACATTTGACTTGAAGGTTCGAGCAGGGTCGCGATCTTTCTAGTGACACCATGCAGATATGACGTCAAAGTTGTCGGCAACATTTTGTAACATTATATCAAAGGCGTTTAGATGGTAGTGGAAATTTGTAGTTATTTCTCTTTTTCATGACTATTAATAAGGTTTGGTTACTGTTTTCTTTTCTGATTGGTTGTGTTGTGCGAATTTGCTGGATTATTCTGGAAATCTGCAATAGTATAAACGGGCGTGTTAGGAAATATGTGTGTACATTGAATGAGAGACGCAGTGTATCAAAAGTGTTGATGCATTGTAGAGGAGACAGTGTATCTGTGTTGGTACATTTGTGGATGCATTGTGTGGAGATCGCATCGCTGCAATAAAATATCGTTGGAATTGTTACTCCAGTGTGGTCTACTGAGCATTATGCCACGTGTGACGAGTTGCAGCTGAGTGAAGTGTCTTTACAAGAACCCTATGTGCGTGCGTCTGGTGTGATTGTATCATACTACGACTACGACTACCACGTAACAATCATTCGGCCTCCTCAGTGATGGTCCTCAATAAAAGGTGATCTCTCCTAAGAGTGCCCGCTCAAAACAGGTTTTACTGTATTGTAAAAAAAATATAAAGAGTGTAATGAGAGTAAAAGACATTACATTGTATTTGTTACACTTTACTAATCGTTTTAAAATACAGAGAGAAAGGACAGGAAAGTAAAACATAAACTCACTTCAGAATAAGGACACTCCAGTTTTCTAAACTTTCCTTTTGTCGATACTGACAACAACAAAAAAAAAAAAACCCGACAAACATTTCTCTTTTTTAAAATAATAGTCATGAATATTTAGTTCTCTGTTGGTTACATAATGATAATTATGTTAGACGCTTGGCAATTCCTGAATTCTATCAAAAGACAAAAGCAATTCAGTGTAGAAGGTCAGACTACAGTAATGTTATCTTTCCTTCAGGGATGAATTTAATAATAATAATAATAATAATAATAATAATAATAATAATAATAATAATAATAATAATAATAATGACAATTTGTAGAACACAGGAAAATACAATATTAATATGTTTCCAGTTCAAAAGCAGATCGAAGGTAGCATGCACTTATCCCTTTCAACGCCAGCATCTAAAATTGATATCTCTCAAACCAAGACTGATGAGATTTGAGCGATACAAATATGCATAAGGTCAGCATGAGGTATAGAACCTCGTGTACCTCCGCATCTGCGGGGGATCAAGAGTCTCTATGTCTCTTGCAGTTGGATTTTTTTTTGTTGCAGAATCTCCGATCTTGAAAGCAATAGTAAATCTGGCAAGACAATATTTATAAAACTCATACGACCATCACACAAGTGGCAAAAAAAAAAAAAAAAAAAAAAAAAAAAAAAAAACCTGACACGTTGACGAAAAAACCTCCCACACTTTCAAATAATCCTACGCCGGAGCCGCATTCGGCTTCTCCAATGGACTGAACCCTACGATATTCTTTGAATGGGTCGACCTCATGGGCCTTTAGACAAGGGAGTAAGGAAACAACTAGAATATCCCTGCATACACTTTAAAGAGGGCAGATACACCTACGACATGATCAACGTACGCCTACGACATGATCAACGGGCGCTACGAATATTTAGACGGAACCCAAACACGGAATTGCCCCACCAACAATCCAGGATTGAGCAGACTGCAAGAACTGACGCTGTAGCAGTCAGACTACGTTCCTGAAAATGAGACAGCTTAGCCTCTGAACCCCCAGGCACTACCCACGCGGAAAATAAAGACAAGAATGTGCATCTCAAGAAGACAACAGACTCTACCCGCCCCAGCAACAAGCGAACCACACTGAAAATTCGCCCCAACAACAAGCGACTCATACTGAAACATCCCAGTCTACCCGCCCCAGCAACACGCGAACCACAAACATCGAGATCAACCAAAGTTAGTGCCATCTACAGTCTACGCACAGCGGCCACCGGACCAAAGTAATGGAAGCAAGGAAAAGGAAATATACATCGTGCTAATCTCGGCAGGAGCAGACGGATCCCCGCGAAGAGGAGAAAAAAAAAAAAAAAAAAAAAAAAAAAAAAAAAAAAAAAGAAGAAGAAAAAAAAAGCAAAAGCAAAAACAACAACAACAACAACAAAGCAACTTGAGCCCATTGAGACTAATACGTTGCCGCCTGACAGGCTGACCAAATGCGAGAAATACAGCAACAACAGAGTGAACCCCACTACCTTCCTACACATAAGGAAACAGACCTACGGATCCTTATGATGGCACAACAAAAAGACAGTATAAGGCGGGTTTTTTTGCACACAACGCCACCTCTGGACCAAGCCGGCCGGCGCGCTTAGAGCGAGAAGACGCATCCCAGGTTGCTGAGCCAGCGCACGAATCGAACTAGAGAAAGGAGTCACGTGACAAGCCCGCATCAAGCTAATACAGTTGACGGCACCAGCTTTCAAAACTGAATCGGCAGACTATGTTCGAGCAGCGTCCACCAGCACTGCGGGAAGAGAAAGAACCAAAACGCAACAACCGCACTCAGTCTCCACTAGCTCTCACTATTAGCAGCGGTAACGCCACGACAGAGCAGCTCTTCTGCTCCCCACTAGCCCTACCAATTGGCAGTGGTGGAAACTGAACAAAACTAAACTACAACCAAGAAGCCATCTACGCTCCACTAGCTCATACAATTAGTAGTGGTTGAGCCCCGACTGGCGACACTGATTATCTTCTACTCGCCACTGACCCTTTCAATCGGCAGTGACGGAAGCGAGAATACACCAACTACATGAACAATACAGAATGAACCAAAAACAAACCGTACCATAAAAACCTAACAAAGGGTTACTCAACAAAAACAAAAGGGTCAGCACGCTGATGAAGGCAACCCTTAGCCAATAACGGCTTAAACATGCCCGAAATACACCTCAGACAACAAACACAAAACGTGACTGATTGAAGTTTAAACTATCGCCTGAATCATTCACCACACACCAGCAGTACCCCATGCTATTGTCTTCTTGACATCTAGATCTTCATATGGCACCCCAGGAGTTAGGGACCAACAGAAGTTATGAGTCTACCCGACTAGTAAATCTACATCTTGGGGCGGTCCGTGGCGCAGTGGTTAAGGCGCCTGCCACCAATGTTAAAGGTGCGAGGTTCGATTACGGGTTCCGGCGTCGGATTTTTCTCCTCTAGTAAGTGTCACCGTTAATTCGGGCGGACCGTCGGGGGTTCTTTCTCCGGGTACTCCGGCTCTTCCTCCCCCACGACTTTGGTATCAGCTCCAGCCCACTTAATCAAATTTCAAATACAAACGATTTTGAATTTCCAAAAATACAGTAGCTCGCTTGAGCTAGCCCTTAGCACCACGTGAATGTTCTGTGTTTATGTACAGTGTGTGAGTGAATGCGCGTGATTCACGTGAGCGTGCTTGTTGGGTTCAGTTCGCGGCGGCGCTTTGAGCCGATTTTCAATTGGGATAAAGCGCCTATTTAATGCGCTTATTATTATTATTATTATCTGTGTTATGGTATGAAGGGGATGTTCAGGTGTTCAGTTACAGACTGAGCGGTCCTGGGAACCGATGCCTAAAGATTCTGACACCGACACAGCACATCGCTTTTGTTTAGCTGTTAGGTGTCACACGCCTATTGCCGACACATCGCTTGAATGGCCATCAATTGACAGAGTATGCAGCCAGGGAGTGTCTCGCGGCCACCCTGCATCCTTAACAGCGAATAACTTCCACCCTGAGACAAACATAGACTTTCAGCAGTCATTGCACGGTCACAGGGCCCTTTGTGCATGTGTGTTCTTCACGTGGAAGAGGTCCTTGAGGATTCAGTATCAATCTAGTCTCAATCACCACGCTTGGCATTAACTTAACCGACTTTCATTTCATATTGGTTCTGCGCTTGTACTAGTTACAGCCCTAATCATTTGCATGTGTGGTCTTAACTCATTCTACCCCAGACACACCACAGGAAGATAAGGATCGACCATGATAGTTCAAGGGTGATGCCAGAATAGCTTGGCGCCTATGGGCGCCAAGCTATTCTGGCATCACCCTTGAACTATCATGGTCGATCTATGTCCTGCACTGCAATGCAGTCTTCAGAGGACAACGGTAAAATTTAAGGATTTCGGTGTTGGGATAGAATGAGTTAAGCTGGAGAAGTTCATTCTGAGTTTAGCGTGTAGCTAAGTGTGCGTGCGATGAGGGGGAGCGTCATGAGGGGGCTTTGCGCGGTTCACTGGCGTCCGCGGTCGTCCGATTTTGGGGGATATCCAAGGTCCCTCCCGCGATATTTCCAAAATCGTCATATAACGAATCGCGATATATCGAGTCAGAGCTGTATAGTATATTATATGAATGATATTGGTAAGAAATCGTAAACTGAGTCGAACAAAGTTCTGAAGGATGCAGAAAGTAAGTCACATTTGACACTGGTTGTCTTTCTCGATTGCCTGATCAGTGCATCAAATCTAGGAAGACATCCAGAGTGGCTATCATGTGTTGGCCGTGCTGGCAAATCTCGAATACACTTGTGTACAACGTTTCTATCACTGACTGTTACTCCACGGTGAATCCGCAGCAGCTTGCGACGCTTCGTGCGCAAAGGCCATCGGGCCGACGTCGGCCGCCGTTGTCCTTGCGCGTACCATCGGCGGCCGACGCCGGCCCGATGGCCTTTTGCGCATTGGGACATCAACTTCCTTTATAATTCACTAAATGTGCGCGGATGTATGCTTTTGGACCAATGCTGTCTTGCCTCAACTACAACTGCTCTACCCTTCTTTTAACAATCCATGTGAGTAGACACACGTACCAGTGCTTTTCCACTGCAGTTTGGAGCGTAACGGGGGGAATTCTTTTGCGTAAAAAGGAAAGGAAGAGCAGAAAATCCTTTCATTTTACGTCATTCAAACTTCATAATTTCAGTCAGTTCTTTCATTCAGCTTTATTTTAAGAGAAACTATAAAAGTTTTTAACGGAAATATAGCGGTTTACTGCCTGGATTATGTCGCTGTAACCCCTTGCCGGCCACTGAACGTACATTTTTGTCTCATTTAGCAACCAAAAGCCACTACCGTTTAAGAAACAGGGATACAAATTGGTCCCAGCAAGAGGCATAGATTCTCAATCGCGCGGACTCATGATAATCTATGGCTCTTGCAGTTGGATTGTGTTTACCTTTTCTCGGCAGTGAAGGGGTTAAGATTCAAGTAACTAGATAAGGATTTATGTGTCATTAGACTGACATTAGAGTTAAAGACAGATTTTTTTTTTAATGATTTCCCCTTGGGTACGTGATAATTAAGGAATAGTTTCGCGTCGAATCGGAATTTAGGTTTCTTTTGTTGTTGTCTTTCGATGTTATCAGTAATGAACTAATGTTAGCTAACTATGGGACACAGACGCAGCGCAATATAGTATAGTATCTTTTTATGATTGAATAATTGAGCACAGTGTTCGAAAGCTGTTAATGGTTTTAATGGTTTTCCACATGAGAAAAAGTCAGAAATTAAACAACTGTTTTGCTTTGAATCTGAAGTAACTTTTGGTATTTTTGTTTGTTTGCTTATTATGCGTTA
The DNA here is from genome assembly GCA_036245525.1 of Semisulcospira habei. Classification (NCBI taxonomy): domain Eukaryota; kingdom Metazoa; phylum Mollusca; class Gastropoda; family Semisulcospiridae; genus Semisulcospira; species Semisulcospira habei. The sequence goes on from BTPG01000007.1 coordinate 56,392,995, forward strand.
CAAATCATGCAGTTATACATCACACCAAACAAAGAAAAGCAGAGCAAGGCATTTCTGTCTGCATGCCAATTATAGCCCGAAAATTTAATAAATTGCCTTATAGGCCTAATTGCCTTCTCTAAGCGTGTTTGGCTTTTCATTACAAATAATAATAACCGGATTTTAGATAACTATTGGTCACAAAAGCAGGGTTTATCTTATTTTATCTTGTTTACGATTGAATACAATGCCACACACTCTCTGCTCTTCTGTTAACTATTTGCATCTCACTGGACGGTGACTAGTCCAATTGTGCTGAGAAATGAACCAAATCTAGAGACTTCTTTTGAAAACAAATGTGGGTCTCTATCGGCACAAACAGAATTAAATGTAACCTCTTCACAGACTCACTGTCAGGTGACCTAACTGTCTGGTATGAATGAGGCCATCAAAAGGTACAGATCCTCATGAGCCCAGGCGTCAACTTTCATTTCTCCAATGTATGAATGCATTTTGTCCGACATATTTACGTATTTCTTGTTACCCAAAGAAAGAAGAAATGCAACATATTTTTAACTCATTCAGCCCGGACACACCACAGCAAGACATGGACCGGGCATGATAGTTGAAAGTGGGCGCCAAGCTATTCTGGCACCACCCTTGAACTATCATGCTCGATCTTTCTCTATAATTGTAATACAGTCCTTCAGAGGGCAACTTCAAAATTTGGGGGTTTCGGCCCTGGGGGAGAATGTGTTAATCATCGGAAACACTTTAGAAAAAAAAATGTTGCATTTCGTTTGCTCGCTAATACAAATTTTCTTCATTTACTCATGTGATTGTATCTATCTAATGTCGTGCATCATAATGGGAAATTTTCACAAAGTTGTATGCTTCTCGAACGACGAAGTAAAATGTGTTCTAACTTCAACAAAACAATTAGTTATTTCTCCGCAGTTTCCTTCAAATCAAATTTGGTCTAACGACTTAGACTACAGGTCCATTTCTGCATTAACATGAACATGTTTCTGTAAAAAGCTGTTGATACAGAAAATAATTCGGAACTTGAATATAACGAGAAGATTGCACAAACAGTTGTTAATGATTCGAGTGACCAGGGAGTTTGCAGTTCGTTAAGCACATGCACTTTGTGAAACGGGCGGTGCACAGGAAAAAACAAAAATAGAATGGAAACGATGGACAAGACAAACAGAGAAAGAGCGACAGTGGCAATGACAGCAAAGCTCAGGATTTACAAAATCAGGATGCTGGTTCGTTCACCTGACGTCTAATTGCTCCGAGGAATATCCTTTACTTTGATATATTCACTCCACCATTACTCTCCGCGACTTTATCTAGCCCGGAAACTTTTGGGGTGGAAATTGTCAAAGAAAATAATGGAGGAGTAAAGGGTTCTTCCCCAGTATGCAAAGGCCATCTGCTGAAGTCGGCCACGACTGTGCGCAGATCCACTGCGGCCGACTTCGGTCCAATATCCTTGCGACGGAAGCACTGGAAGGTACAGTATACGTACAAAGATGAATTACTCAGTGATAGACAGTTATATACCTTGACCCATTTCTTTTCGTCACAAAATCGCCAGCCCAAATGATTTTAGACCGAATGAATCTGTCTTCTTTGGTTTGTTTGTTTGTTTATTTGTGTTTTTTGTTTGTTTGTTTATTTGTTTGCTTGTTTTTTTTTAAATTTCTGCTTGTGTGTTTGTTTGTTTGTTTCTTTGGGTGCTTAGTTGGTTGGTTTGTTGGCTGGTTGGTTGTTGGTTGATGGTGCTGTCGTTGTTGTTGCTGTTGTTGCTGGGTCCTGAACCAATTTTCCGGGGTTCATTGTCAGGCTGTCTCTTGATTAGCTTAATTGATATTTTTTTTTAAAAATTCGCAGCAAAGTTTTGATGACGTTTTGATGATGTCGTTACAATACCCATCAGATCCTGAGTCAGCTAGCACAAGTAAAATGAACTACTTAAAAAAAAAATGTTCAGGTAAAACGATGGAAAGGAGTGCGTCCTAAATGTCACAGGCTAATGTAAAGAAATGCGTTTTCACGATGTGTGTCAATGTACAGTATTTGTTTCTTCTGTTAACCCATTAAATCCTGAAGTTTTCAAATCTGTGTACATTCTGCCCTATAAAGATTCATTGCAGATTAGGAGGTAATCAATGTTAGTTCAAGGGTGGTGCCAGAATAGCAATAATGCCTCTGGGCGCCAAGCTATTCTGACACCACACTTGAACAATGATAGTCAAATTTATTTTATGCGACAGTTTTTCAGGACTGAAGGATTAATGGAGAATTCCTTGCCACTTACTAGACTTACTGCATACCATTACTGCATTAGAGCATTCCAAAAGACAGTAAATCCATTCTTGTGAAAAGTGAGATTTTCATTGGTACACAATGAAAATGTCGCTTTAAAAAAAGGACTTATTGCCCATTGCCTTCCTAGAGCGGATTACCGCCTGTTACGTGGAAGTCGCAGTCGTAGTATGATGCAATCACACCAGACGCAATCACGTAGAGTTCTTGTAAAGAAACTTCACTCATCTGCAACTCTTCACACGTGGCCGCACAAGGTTGTAGACCACACTGGAGTAACAGTTCCAACAGTATTTTATTCTCACGATGCACTCAGCACAATGTGTCCACAAGTGCATCCACACGTTGGTACACTGTCTCATACAATGCATCCACATTTCTCATACACTGCGTCTCCCATACAATGCACGCACATATTTCCTAACGCGCTCTTTTATACTATTACAGATTTCCAGAATAATCCAGCAAGTTACACAACTCGACCAATCAGAAAAGAAACGTAACCAAAACTCATTAATATTCATTACAAAGAACACTCTAGATCTATCTACAGCCTTCCACTAACATCTAGGCGCATTCCGTAAATGTTGCTAAACTTTGCCAACGTGTACTACAAATTTTTGACGTCATTATAACGGTCGCGACCCTTCCAGAACCTTCCAGTCTAAAGTAGGTCAGACCTTGCGACAATGTAGCGAAAATATGCAACATTCTAGCTACACAACAAAATCGATTACAATTCTTCAGCCAAAAGAAAACGAATCACACCAAAAAGGTACGTGATTCCTATCCAAAACAACTCAGTTACACATCAGATCCCTCCCATGATCAACACACACATACTCCCCCCCAAAAAAACACAACCACAAACGTAACAGTGTTCCATGGGACCGTATCAAAACTTAATTGCACCTCACTGTGATAAAACCGCAATAGGTTCATAAACCTCCATTACCGTGCGTATAAGCACATTACATCAGCACGTTCAATAGATTTAAATCAACCCCTGCAGCCGCAAGGGGGTCCATGAAAATGTATGGTTCGTGCTGACCGGGATCGGTCCCAGATGTTCTCAATTATGTGGCGTTATATAAGTTTTAAATGGATGACTGACTGTGAATGGACAAACACGATTAAGAGAAAGTCTGATTAGTTCCCGATTGATCCACGCCGGATTGGCGTAGATGGTGGTGAAATAATAGTTGTTATTAGTCAGTCCCTACGTCCGCCTTTACCTTCTGCAAGAGGCATAGATTGTCATGAGCTCTTGCTTCTCAGGTTATCGAAGATTGTTCCTCATTCACCTCCTCTTTAGTCTGTCCCTATACCAATGTAATTACATGCAAGAGGCATAGATTCTCATGAGCCCATGCTCCGCAGGGGCTCATAAGAATCTATACCACTTACCATCGGTATCGATCGATTTTACTTTATTTTCAACCTCAAGTTGAGAGAGTTAGAGGTTCAAGTGGCGGACTATGTGACAAATCATGTGGCGAACGTGTTGGCACGTGATCCACACACCTTCATCAGCGAATCTAACAACAAATGTACTTTTGATATTGCATATATTGCTCTGTGATTTCCTGTCACGGGTGAACATTGCATATCCCTGAATCGTCTGTTTTGGGGAACACAGTGTATATATATATATATATATATATATATATATATATATATAATATATATATATATATATATATATATATATATATATATATATATATATATATATATATATATATATATATATATATATATATATATATATATATATATATATATATATATATATATATATATATATATATATATATATATATATATATATATATGAGTGGACAAAACACTCTCTCACTGCCCAGCTGCCCAACTGTTTCCACACGAAAAATATGAAACAATGTGTTGCAAAATAGCTTTGTGGTACTGTTACGATGAACATGACAAGTGAATCAAGGTAAACACTAAAAAAAAAAAGTAGCATGCTCTCGGACAGTACTAACTGTTCATTTCTCTACGAATATTAAAGTTCTCTACGACGGCAAAACGCCACAAACAAAATTCAACAGTGGTGATTTGTTCTTTTAGCTGCTTTCCTTCAAATACACGAACTTCATTCTTTCGTGATTAGCATGCAGATGGCTTCCTTGACTGTCTTTGTGTAGGTGACTAGATGTGAAGAAATTTGTGTCACAATCTTAAACATTTTAAATGAGAAAACAACGACAATGACCATTTGCAAGAAAAAGAAATAGTAAAAATATGAAAGTCAAAAACAACCACGGACAAATAGGAAATTTTCGAAAAATACAAGATTTGTTGTCAAGAATTTCGGAAGAACACGTACAAAAAAGCAACTCGACTACAAAAACAGAAACGAATTTCGATTGATTATATAAACCCTTAACTGCCGGTGGTCGTAGAATGTGTTTATGAAATCTAAAGTAGTTCAACACACCAGATCCTCGGTCGTTCAATACCCACCGTGGTGCTGACTAAAATGAACATGACAATTATCATATCGAACACTACTGAGGGGACAAACCTCACCAACCTGTCAGATACAACTGACGCCGACTTCGGGTCACAAAACTTGAACGCACCCGAGTACCAAGCGTCTGTGTTCATCTGGAAGTACATCCCGCCGGCGCTGCTGCTGCTGGGCGGGTTCGGGAACGTGGCCACCATCTTTGTCCTCCGTCGGATCAGCTGGGGCCAGTCCACGCAGCACGTCTTTCTCACCGCGCTCGCTGTCGTCGATCTGGGGCTGCTCTACATAGGGTTGCTGCGGCAATGGATGTGGTAAGTTTATTTGTTATTGGATATAATTCATATAATATGAATACAGTAAAGTCTGAATATAATAAATTTGTAGGCGACAGAGATTTTTTTGTTGTTATAAGCGGAATTTGTTATAAGCGAAATGTCAGCCTTTCTAATGTAATAGTCCCACCACATCGACAAAGTCTTGTTTTAGCCTAAGTTCATTCAATTACAGGGGCATTTCTATGTAGATTGCTTTAATCACAGTATTTTGCAATCACCATACGTTAACGACAGTTTATTTTGTACTATTTTTTTTCCTTTTATGTTTCATGTAAAAGCCATGGAGAGAAAAGGGCAAGAAGAGGGGGGAGGGGGAGGGGGAGGGGGAGGGGGAACTTTAGTCAAATCAGCTACTCTCAAAATTGGTGTCCATCTGAGTCTAACGTCCCTTCTTTGTTGTGTTGTTGCGAGTCGTCTTAGCTTCCATAATGAAATATTATTTTCCTTTTCACTGGCTTGGATAAGTAATTTTTCACAATTACAGCAAACACCGGCTATAACAAATTGCCAGGGGACCCAGCTTTTTATGTTATAAGCAAAGTTTCAGATTCTTAAAATAAAGTTCAACAAATGTCTTACAGATATGTCATTAATGTAGATACAGTTGATTAACACGTTTCCACTTTACTTTTGTTTCACAAGTATTCTCGTTATTGATCGCTTCAGTAAATATGCACTCTTCTGTGAGTTCGAACAAACATTCAAACGACCTGTTCTAAGGCGGGCCTTCGCCGATGAAAGGGACCGGGTTCTCAGTGTTGTCTTGCTTTAACTAAAACTTGTCTATCCTTCTTTTCACTATCCATCTGAGTAGGCACACTTCACGGTGGCTTTCTACTCTTCTGGTACTCATTGGGTTGGGGCGGGGGAACTCTCCTGCGCAACAAAGGGAAAAAATAGCAGACAGGTTTTCATTTTACCACATTTGTTATAAGAGTCCTTCTGGGCAACATTATTGTAAGACCTATTAAGAAATTTTTTTGTGGAAATTATTGTAAACTAAAAAGTGTTATTGCCTGGAGCAGGTAGGTTTTTTACAACAACCTAGTTATCGCTGATACATCATACTGATTTTGGGAGGTACAGTTGTCTGGCCCACGAAATTGAAATTGTCTGGCGTCTGTACAATCGTGTCGTGCCTTCCATACAATATAGACGTCAGACGAAAGCCATGATATAAACTCTGTTTTAAAACTTAGTCACCGTGGAGGGGCGGATCTGGGGGGATTCCAGGGGTTCTGCCGCTCTCCCCCGATAATTCTTGAAGATGCTATAACTCATTCTACCCCAACACCGAAATCCCAATATTTTGCCGTTGTCCTCTGAAGACTGCGGCATTGCAGTGCAGGACTGTATCGACCATGATAGTTCAAGGGTGATGCCAGAATAGCTTGGCGCCCATAGGCGCCAAGCTATTCTGGCATCACCCTTGAACTATCATGGTCGATCCTTATCTTGCTGTGGTGTGTCTGGGGCAGAATGAGATAACAAAGTCCCTTTAAAAATCCTCTCCCCCTCCCACTTCCCTCCCCCCCCCCTCCTTTCCCGCAAACAAAGCAAAACGCACGAAATGTCTGAATACCCAGCCAGTTACGTAGGCAAACAGAAACAGGCACATTTTGTGAAAATGGAGCATTCTCCTGTTTCCTTTGCTGCTTATGATGTAAGCGGACTCAGCGCCGCGGGGACTAAAAAAAAAAATGTTTCTTATATCCGAAATGTTGTTTTAAACGACCTTGTTATCAGCGGATTCATTTTACAAAGACAAAGAACAGATTTGGCCGGGACCTCCCCAAAAGCTTTGTAATATCCGAATTTTATTATATCCGACCTTGCTATAAGCGGACTTGACTATATATCGTTTGTGTTCGCATGCCACCTCGTATCTTATTTGTTTTCACAAAGAAAAACAAAAGAAAAAAATTGTGATCAAAATATGTTCCGATGTTTTCTTCACAGGGCACTTCCCATTAAGCAAAGACTCTCAGTCCGACTCTCAGGCCTACGTCGGCCGTAGTGATCACGGCCCACTGCGGCCGACGACGGCCCGATGACCTTTGCGTACTGGGTTATGATCATTTCTTGTTGAGCTACAGGTTCGAGATTAATCAGAAAATGGCAGAAAAATCAAATATGGCAACCACATTTAAAACATTGAGGGGCCTCATGAGGATTTATGTCTCTCGCAGATGGGTATCGTTCGCTATGCCTCGCCAGTTAACGGATTAAACGCTACATGTCTCGAACGGTAATGATTATTTGCCACGTATCCATATGCGGCACACCTCGAATGAGTTGTTTGTAACCCCTTCGTTATGCAACTATTAGTACTGTTTACTGTAGCTGAATGCACACGAGGGTTAACGTCTGTTCCTACGCTATCTACTCCAAACAGGTACACCTTTCAAATAGACCTGAGGGATCTCCACGTCGTATTGTGTAAACTACATACCTGGCTCGTCTATTCGCTGGGCAACGCCTCCGCCTGGCTTCTAACAGCTGTAACGGTCCAGCGAGCCATGTCCATCATCTGGCCTCACCGTATCAACAGTCTATGCACTCACAAAGTATCCTCTCTCGCCATGGTGCTAGTGATACTCGCGTCTTTCGCGCTGCACATGCAGAATCTGTTCATCCTGAAGATAGACGAGGATGGCTACTGCGCTCCAGACAAAGACATGCACGACTTAGAGGTGGTCTGGGCGTGGGTGGACCTACTATCATCGTCACTGATCCCAGCGCTGATTCTCCTGGTGTGCAACTTGTTTTTGGCGGCCACGCTGTTCAGAGCGGCCAGAGAGTCGTCCTCGATGCTGAGAAGCACGCGTGGCAAAGAGAACGCCGCCTCGCGATCTGAAGCCGGCAGCAGGAAGAGAACTGCCCGATCCCTGACAATCATGCTGATGGTACTGTCTGTCACTTTCCTGCTTCTTACTCTCCCTGTCTGCGTCTGCCTCCTCTGGGAAAGATACTGGGAGGAAAGTATTCTTCACGCTGCAAAAGCCATAGCTAAAACGGGCCTCACGTTTGCGATAGTCAGCATGCTGTGGTACGCCAACAGCGCCGTCAATTTCTTGCTGTACTGCATCAGTGGCACCAAGTTCAGGGCCGAGTTCCTAGCCTGGATTACGTGTGGCAGATTACGCTTGCTGCGGACCGTGATACCTGGCGCTCCACCATTTACAAGGCAGCTGTCTCCTTTGAGGACTCTCACAGAGCTAGCCTTAAGGACAAGCGGCTCAGGAGAAAAAACAGAGATGCCGCAGCTCAGAACCCTGGCCATACCTTCCCCTGCAGCCACTGCGGTCGAACCTGCCTGTCTCGGATTGGCCTCCGCAGCCACGAACAAGCCTGCAGACGTCGTGGTCAACTCCTATAAAATCTTCGTTCGCGAAGTCAAGCCAAGAGTTAAGGACAGGCAGGGTCAAGGAACACTCTAAGGACTCTCGAGGACATTCTAGCGTATACGCAACGTCTGTTAGTGCTGGACAAGCTTCCGAATCTCACATTGTGATGTCCAAGTTCTAAAGTTTTTCATTTTGTCACTTTTAGCACAACACTGTGTCATATTTTTAAAAAAAGGTGATAGTAAAGCCCCTTGACTGTTACTGACGATACCGTTCGGCCGAAAAAGATGCGTAACGCTTAACGGTATCGTCAGCTGCAGTTAAAATGTTAATTCCCTAACTCATTCTACCCTAACACCGAAATCCTTAAATTTTGCCGTTGTCCTCTATAGTGTGCATTGCAGTGCAGGACACAGATCGACCATGATAGTTCAAGGGTGATGCCAGAATAGCTTGGCGCCCATAGGCGCCAAGCTATTCTGGCATCACACTTGAACTATCATGGTCGATCCTTATCTTCCTGTGGTGTGTCTGGGGTAGAATGAGTTAAGTCGTTGTAAGTGGCTGTAAGGTGTGTCTATGAAACATTTCAAATATAGTCAAGTCCGTTATACCAAGGTCGAATATAATAACATTCGGATGTAACAAAACTTTTGGGGAGATCCCGGCCAGATCTGTTCTTTGTGTTTGTAAGCTTAATCCGCTTTTAAGATTAACTCATATAATTCGTAATGAACAAAAATAAGTCGGAAGCTATAAGGATCGGTTCATCAAAAAACTCAAGAGAGGAAGGGTTTGATCTAAAATGGAAAACACAAATAAAGATATTGGGGATTCATTTTAATAGTAATATGTCTGTCTCTAGTATACTCGAAAATTGGTCATTTAGGCTGGAGAATACTAAACGAACAATAACAAGATAGTCAAATCGAAATTGAAGCATATCTGGTAAATTGTGTATAATAAAAACATTCTTACTGTCACAGCAAGCTCTGGTGGCTCCAGATCATATTTTGAAAAAGTTAACACCGTCTTCTTTCGGTTTTAGTGGAAGAAAAGGTATACTAACACACGGGCCTTCGAGAAGGTAAAGAGAAATGTCTTATGTAAATCTTTAGTCGAAGGTGGTCTTAATATGGTTAATATACACGATATGCAGGAGTCCTTCCTTTTAAGTTGGGCTACAAGACTACAAAGTGAAACCTGTAAAACACGGGAAATAATACTACAGCATACTTTTTCTAGGCTTGGAAGTAAATTATCGTGGGGTTTTTTTTCTTTTAGCAAACGTTAAGTCAAGAAAATTTAAGGGTGTTGGATTAATACAATCAACTTTTTGCAGGAAGGTATTATTGTGCTGGCTGCAACATAAGGACAAGTTATTTTCTTACCATGTAAACTTTGCAGATCAGTGCCTGTGGAACGACAACGTTACGTACAAACGGGGCGTGTTTATTCTTCCCTGATTGGATTAATTTTGCATGCCTCTTGCATGCTTCAGTCCAGTGACTGAAAAGGTAGTGCTAGACACCATGAGTAAGATGTCTCTCAAGACCTGTGAGCTAGACCCTGTGCCTTCGTCCCTTCTTTTTGAATGTAAAGATGCAATTGTACCAGTTGTTACAGCTATTGTAAATGAGTCCCTCTTGCACGGCACTGTACCTACCTGTTTCAAAACTGCAATTGTTAAGCCGCTCTTAAAGAAACCTTCACTTGATCCCAACAGTTTGAAAACTACAGACCCGTATCCAACCTACCTTTTCTTTCCAAGTTTCTGGAAAAGATAGTGCTCATGCAGCTGCTAGACCATACCAAGAATAACGGTCTGTGGCATGTGTTCCAGTCAGCATATAGGTCTGGTCATAGCACGGAGACAGCATTGCTGCGTGTTGTGAATGACCTACTTGCTGCTAGCGATGAAGATCTAATCTCTGATCTGACTCTGCTCGATCTGAGCGCAGCGTTTGATACCATTCTACTTGCCCGCCTTCGTGATGTGTTTGGCATTTAAAGCACTGCACTGAAATTTTTCCAGTCCTTCTTTGTTGGTCGCTTGCAGATGGTCTCAGTGGCAGGATTTGAGTCCCACCCTGTTGTGCTGCTTTGTGGCGTTCCACAGGGGTCAGTCTTGGGGCCTGTTCTTTTTACTTTGTATACACAGCCCCTGTCGCATGTCATTGAGCGTCACTTTGTTTCTTATCATTTATATGCAGATGATACAGAATTGTACAAACACTCCCTTCGTGAACATGTCGATCAGATGGTGCAGTCTTTGGAGACTTGTATTTGTGATGTTCAGAAGTGGACCACACAGAACAAGCTCCAACTGAACAGTGACAAAACTGAGTCCCTCCGAATGACGTGCTCCTCTACGTGCAGTGCTGATCTTCCTGAGTCAATGATGGTGGGCGAGAGTCGATCTCCTTTTCTAGCTCGGCCCGTAACTTGGGTGTCATTTTTGACAACAGGCTGACAATGAAGGAACAAGTGAAAAAAGTTTGCCAGCTTGCCTTCATTGAACTCAGAAGGATCAGCACTGTTCGACATCTGCTGACTGTTGAAGTTACCAAAACACTTGTTACCTCCCTTGTGCTGTCCCGAATAGACTATTGCAATTCTCTTTTGTCCGGTGTTCCGCAATATCTTCTTGACCAAATCCAGAGATTCATGAACTGTGCTGCAAGTCTGATTTTTCGTGTACCAAAACGTGAACACATTATGCCTCTACTAACTGATTTGCACTGGTTGCCAGTTTCATACAGAATTCAGTATAAAGTCTGTGTTATTTGTTTCAACATCATCTCTGGTTCTGCCCCTCCTTACTTATCTGATCTTGTCCAGCTGTATACACCGTCCCGCTCACTACGCTCTGCTTCAGACACTCGTGTTTTCCGTATCCCTAGACGTAATAAGGTTACTCAAGGTCATCGTGCATTTTCGTATTTTGGTCCCATTACATGGAACGCCCTCCCAGCTGATGTACGTCACTCATCATCTCTTTCCATTTTCAAATCCAAGCTTAAAACACACCTTTTCTCTGTTGCGTATACGTAAAGACCATTTTGTCTGCCGGCTCATCATATGTGTGTGTGTGTGTGTGTGTGTGTGTGTGTGTGTGTGTGTGTGTGTGTGTGTGTGTGTGTGTGTGTGTGTGTGAGTGTGTGTGAGTTTTCTGCTCCTTGTAAATCAATGTATTTTTTGTTGTTGTATGTGCTTGTTTTTGTATTTTGCTTTGTGTTTCATTACTGTGATTGTAAAGCGCCTAGAGAACCTTGGTGATTAGGCGCTATATAAATTACCTTCATTATTATTATTATTATTATTATTATTATTATTATTATTATTATTATTATTATTATTATTATCTCATTTGATTTGCTATGTGATCTAGTTGGACACAAACCTCAGAGAATGTTTGAATGCAGAGCAATGCACACCGCATTACACGCACGAGCAATCTACAACAAAACACAACACGACACAGAAAACACATCGCAATACTTTCGTTCACTGATAGCACGCACAAAAAGCGGTTTGCCTTGCTTCGTGGCCTTTTGGTATAAAAAATGTAACCTACATATCAATGATCTGCATTGGAATGTAGCGAAGCGTTGTACACGTGAAGAACGGCTAAGGCTATTGCACTGGAAAATTCTCCATAACATATTTCCTACAAATATACTACTTAATAAGTTGGGTGTAAAAAATAGTAACCGATGTGATTTTTGCGGTGAGATTGATTATATTGAGCACTTTTTCTGCCATTGTATCAGATTTCGACCTCTTTGGGCACATGTTGCTAATTATATATTTCAGCTTACTGGTGAAAGTGTAACGCTGTCTGACTCGGACTGATATCTTATTCGGTTATAAGCCGAACCAAACCGGAGAAGATGTCAGTCAGGATAATCAATCACTTAAAACTTGTTGCAAAGATGTGTGTCAGCAGATTCCATTAAGGGAACGAGACTTCATGTAATTGTCATGTTTGAAACTGATGTACGGTTGGGGCGTGTAGACATCTAGAGTGCATTATGTTGTATGTATCACCATATTCTGTAAATTCTGTTTATTTATCAGTGTTTTCTGTTTATAGATGACCTACGCACACATCCCAAACCACACACGCACATTGCACAAACCTATGAGCAGAACATCTAGTATAATTTGTAAACTAGCAAAAGATTTGTCCAGATTCCTTCATCAAATGTCCATTTATATACAAGCAAACAATTCATGTATCACTGAAGCATCCAATAAAAACAAATTAACAGAAAAAAAAGACTTCAGAGGATCTTAGGTCGTATGTGTGGCTGCTTTTAATTACCGCACCATCTAGGTGGCCACATTCCAACTTTAGAGGAATTGTGTTTAATCTATGATTTCAAAGAACGAAAGTTATGTTGGGACCCAGTAAGCAAAGGTCCTCGGGCCCACGACGGGCATTGTGGGCCCGAAGACGTTTTTGCTACCGGAGGAGCTTACTATGGCTGAAGATAATCCCCAAATAACACTGCTATGAAAACAGCTGCTGTAGCCTCAGTCGTTTTGGCTGAAGTCAGCTGATGACAGCAGCCTTTGCCACAGGTAATCTTGCAAAACCGTATTTCCTACGTCCTAAGGCAGTCGACAATTTCAGGAAAGTTTGGCAAAGTTGCCACATCAAGAGCTTTGCTAGAAAAGGCGTCCAGCCAATCTTTATAGCACGACCCTGGAACCAACTATCATGGCTGATTCGTCTCCCACAGCTGGTGCAGTGTTTAAAGACGCCTCTAAAAGTTGAGGAAGTCATAATCAGGTGTGAAAAGAATTAGTTCTCGTTGTAGCGCAGACGAGAAGTGTTTTGCGAATCGTGGATGCCAAGCGTCTTTGAATATTTTCTTGCCAACTCCTCATGTGTCAAACACAGCCAAACACACATGTACAAGCCTGGGTCTACACAGGCTGGTGTCAGGAGCTGTCTTCTCTTTGTTGATCTTCACGAGCCAGCGGGTTCACATTTAAGCCCTTGACTGACATGCAAAGCTGAACACCATTCAACCGCAAGAGGCATAGATCCTCATGGGCCCCCGCAGATGCGAGATGCGGAAGCTCGTGAGGATCTAATACTCTTCCTAAAACCACTTTGCATATATGTTCCTTTTGAACTGAACTGAACTTCCTTTTGAACTGAACTCAACTGAAACCGAACTGAACTGAATTAAAATGAATTGAATAAACTGTATTGCCTGTTAAATGGATCCCCCCCCCCCCACACACACACACACACACACCTTCCATAAAAACCAAACAAACAAACAAAACAACAGCAACGACATATAATTCGTGTGAAAATATATTTAATTTTTTTTTAATTATCACTCAAAAGGTTCAAGAGGTACAATGCTGGTTAACGAACTCATCCAATATCTCCCTATTATCTAGCTATATATGCAAAATATCTAGTAAAAATAAGAACAATTACGGACCCATGTGTGGATCAACCGGCTTTTGTGAGACGGCCATTATCTCGCCAATGACATCTTAATCAAAACATCGGGGAAAAAAAGGTCTCGAGATAATTCTTTTAGGGGCAATATCCTAAAATTTCAAGCTTTCCGTCCTCAAACGCCGGCTCTAGTCGCTGTCACACACACACACACACACACACACACACACACACACACACACACACACACACACACACACACACACACACACACACACACACACACACACACACACACTACACACACACATACACACACACACACCATCACACACACACACACACACACACACACACACATACGCACACACACATATTCACACGGCGCTTTGGCGCCAAAAAGACGTTCTCTAGCAAGGTTTGCGCAACTAGACGTCACTCTTTTTTTTAATCTTGTTACTTCTTTGACAAAATTTCTGCCCTGCACGCCGAAAAGTCATGTGCTTGCTCTGGAATGCGCTCCGACCAGCCCCATTTCAAAGCCTACCGTATTTAATACGGTAGACAAAAACGGAAAATGTGCTATTTGCTGCTTCCATCGAGAAATATTTTCATTTTATTTCATTTTATCTCTCTCTTTCAAGAAAGTCTGCTAAGAAAGGCATGTGGGCCTCGTATCTCAATCCTTGATAAATACTGTTTCAGTCAGTCTTTCTCTCTAGGTAGATCAGTGAAGCAATAAAAGAAACTTTAGGGTAAATCCTCCTCTCAGGTTTGATTAATGACAAACTCACCGATAACCTTTTCGCCGAAGGACATTATAATGATGGTCAAAAAGTAGTTGTCGAGTTTGTCATGAGTCAAACTCGCACACTGCCCTTTCGACCATCAATGTCTCGTCCATAGGCGATTCCTAGTATATGGCTCAGTTTTTCGTGGTCGAACAAGCAATGGATGAGTTTATCGCGAGTCGAACTTGTCCACTGGCCTTTCGACCATTAATATCTCGTTCTTTGTCAGCACCAAAATTATGGTTGAGTTTGTTGTGAGTCCAACTCACCGACTAATCTTTCAACGATCAATATCTCGTCCTCGGGCGACATCGAAATTATGGTTGACTTGTTCATAGTCGAAAATTTGATGGGCGAGTTTGTCGCGAGTCGAACTCGCCCACTACCTTTTCGACTAGCAATATCGCATCCCTTTGGAGACAACGAGATTTATTTGAGTCTTCATGTTCGAAAAGATGATGGACGAGTTTGTCATGAGGGGAACTCGCCTGCTACATTCGACCATCAACATCTCGTCATAGGGTGACTCCTCTTTTTCGGTTGAGTTTTTATGGTCGAAGAGGTATTGGGCGCGTTTGTCGTGAGTCGAACTCGTCCACTACTCTTCCGACCATCAATATCTTGTCCTTTTGCGACACCGAAATTATAGTTGAATTTGTCGTGAGGCGAACTCGCCGACTAATCATTTGACCATTAATATCTCGTCTTCTAGAGACACAGAGATTATGGGATTGATTCTTTCATGGTCGAACAGGTTGTGGACGAGATTGTCATGAGTCAGACTTGCCCACTAACCTTTTGAGCACCACTATCTCCTTCTTGGACGACTCCGAGATTATGGCTTTGTTTTTCATGGTCAAAAAGGTTATGGGTAAGTTTTCGTGAGTCGAATTCGCCCAATACCTTTTCGGCCATCAATATCTCGACCTTTTGGCGACAACGAGTTTACGGTCGAGTCTTCATGGTGGAAAAGGTGATAGGCGACTTCGTCGCGAGGCGAATTTGTCCACTACCCTTTCGACCATCAATATCTTGTCCGTGGGCGACACAGAGGTTATGGTTCAGTTTTTAATGGTGGAATAGGTTGTGGGTGACATTGTCATAACTATGTTGAAGGGAATGGGAGGGCGCAGGGTGGGTGAGGGGGCGGGGGGTTGCATGCCGTGTGAGTGCGTGCGTGCGTTCGTGAGTGTTTGTGCGTGTGTGTGTGTGTGTGTGTGTGTGTGTGTGTGTGTGTGTGTGTGTGTGTGTGTGTGTGTGTGTGTGTGTGTGTGTGTGTGTGTGTGTGTGTGTGTGATGGTGTGTGATGATACCTCTACATGGTGGCTGACACTTATAGACACTTGGGGCTACCTGACGCGGGAGCTTGCAAGGACCTCTCGTACTTGATGGCCCACTTCGACCTCCAGCGCCCGGTCACACGCTCCCTCCTTCCACGTTGGGACCTCGCTTGGGTGTTAACCTGGCTGAACTCCAGTCGGTTTGAACCTCTTCCCTTGGCCCGCCTTGCGCACGTAATCAGGAAGACCTGCATCCTCCTGGCCCTCGCTACAGCGGCCAGAGTGAGTGAGCTACATGCCCTGTCAGTGGACCCTACGCGTTTGCAGTTCCGGACAGGGGGAGCAGTAAACCTCCCACCCAACCCCGCTTTCCTGGCAAAGAATAGACTCCCCTCGGCTGCACCTCAAGTGTAACCCATGTCTTTCTCCGGAACTCAGGAAGTAAAAGAACTTCCTAAGTTCCGGAGAAAGACATGGGTTATAAGCGAGACCTGATGCATTCTTTTTGGGGATGTAGATGATCGTCTTGTTCTATACCTGCGTATTTCTCTGTGGGCTGGCGAATGGGTGCCTAATAGGCGGGGGCAGGGGATCTAACTGTTTGTCTGTCCAGCGCTGAGTGATTCCCCTTGTTTTGTGTACATAGGTAAACCTTAGCTGAATTCGTCGGGTGGTTGCCCCTCGAAGCCAAGCGTATTGCAATGGCACGGCTTGGGCGGCACCCTCCTCCTTTTTGTTATTCTTCCATACAGTACTGTCGTCGGTATGGATTTTGAAGAAACAAATGAATTTTTCTCTAAAAGATATTTTTTTCGAAAAATACTTACCGATGGCATTACTCACAGGACCCTCCCGCCTGCCCCGCTCGCCGCCAACACACTAAGGGTAAGACTGGCGGGAACACGCGGCGCGCGCACCCGGATGGAGGAAAGGGAGACTATCCAGGTGCTTGGTTACGACTCTCTACAATTACGGCCCGTGTCTTGTGGGTACACACGAACGGCTTTGAGGCTGAATTCGGTAAGCTAAAGGGTGTATACGAGTGTTGCGCCGCCGAGATGTCTCCGTGGTGTCTGGAGTATTCAAGGAGGATGTTCACCTATAATGGGAGGGGGGGGGGGGGGGAGTCGTCTCTCACTTATCCTCGGTACGTGGAACGTACGAACCGTGTTGGACAGAGATCAGACGCAGAGACGGCACAGAAGAACAGCCATCATAGCCAGGGAGCTGGCGAGATATAAGATCGACATTGCGGCTCTTAGTGAAACCAGATTTGCTGACGAAGGCTCGATCTGTGAACCTGAGGGTGGGTACACGTTTTTCTGGAAGGGCAAAGCTGAAAACGAGGACAGGATACATGAAGTTGGCTTCGCCATCCGCCCCACGCTTCTCCGACAGCTGCCTTCTCTTCCCACTGGCATCTGCGAACGAGTGATGAAGCTCCGTTTCCCCATCTCCCATACCCGACATGTCACTATCATCAGCGCCTATGATCCGACACTCACCAACACCGATGACGATAAGGAGGCGTTGTATGAGAGCCTCGTCTCCTTCCTGAAGTCCTCTCCTGCAAGTGACAAACTCATCGTGTTTGGTGACTTCAATGCTCGAGTTGGGCGCGAATGTGACTGCTGGAAGGAGTGATGGCCACACGGGCTGGGCAAGATGAACAGCAACGGCCTGCTGCTGCTGACTTTGTGCGCTGAGAATGGACTCGCCATCACCAACACCCTCTTCAGGCTGGCTAGTAAGTACAAGACAACATGGATGCATCCCAGGTCCAAGCAGTGGCATCTCATAGACTATGTCATTGTCCGCCAGCGGGATACTCGTGATGTCAGAATCACCAGAGCCATAAGAGGAGCCGAGTGCTGGACCGACTATCGGCTGGTGCGGTCTGTCCTCAACCTGCACATTGCACCAGCACACAGGAAGAGGCCGATGCTCACCCGACCTTCATTCATCCTGGCCAAGCTGAATCGCCCGGACGTCAAGGAAAACTTCCAGTCCCACCTTGATGACCTGCTAACTTCCCATGGACCGTTGACTGGCGACCCAACTGAAATGTGGAACCAGTTCAAGGGGATGGTGACGGAGTCTGCCAAAGACGTGCTTGGACCCAAGCAGAGGGTACACCAGGATTGGTTCGATGAAAACAATGATGAGATTAACAAGCTACTCGAGCAAAAGCGCAGTGCCTTCATCGAGTGGCAGAACGACATCAACTCCTTGTCCTAGAAATACTGCTTCAAACACCTACAGAGAAAAGCCCAGAGAGAGCTCCACAACGTGCAGGACACCTGGTGGGACAGCAAGGCAAAAGAACTTGAACACTTTGCTGAATCCAACAACTCCAAGGAGTTTTTCAGCGCTATGAAAGCTGTCTACGACCCTGCCAGACCCAGCACAACCCCTCTCTTTTCTTCCGACGGCTTCACCTTGCTGAAGGACAAAGGCAGCATCACTGAGCGCTGGAGAGAACACTTCTCAAAACTGCTGAACCTGCCTTCCACTGTCGACCCTGCAGCCCTGGACATGATTCCCCAGAAGCCGACACTGGATGACCTTGACCTCCCGCCTACCCTGGACGAGGTCAAGAAAGCTATCAACCAAACTCCGGCCAGGCTGCAGGCATGGACGGCATCCCCGCAGAGCTCTTCAAAGTAGCTAGACCTGAGACCCTTGACGCCTTCTTCAACATTCTGACATGCATCTGGGCAGAGGAGAACATGCCACAAGGGCAGCAAAGCAGACTGTGCCAATTACCGAGGGATCTCACTCTTGACCATTGCTGGCAAGATCCTCGCGAGAGTCATCATCAACCGCCTGATCAGCTCTGTATCTGAGGAAGCACTCCCAGAGGCTCAGTGTGGCTTCAGACCCGGCCGCAACACAGTCGACATGGTCTTCTCTGTGAGACAGGTCCGGGAGAAATGCATTGAGCTACGCTGTCTTCACAGATCTGACCAAAGCATTCGACACCGGGAACAGAGAAGCGCTTTGGGTCATCCTCGCAAAGCTCGGCTGCCCCAGGAAGTTCACCAACATCATCTGCCTCTTCCATGATGGAATGGTCGGAGTTGTCCAGTCAAACGCCGACACATCCGCACCCTTCGACATTTCCAACGGTGTGAAACAAGGTTGTGTTTTTGACCCCGTGATGTTCAACTTGTTTTTCACGTGTGTCCTGACCCATGCAGTACGCGACCTTGAGAAGGGAGTGTACCTGAAGTACAGACTAGACGGCTCTCTCTTCGACCTCCGTCGACTGAACCCCATGACCAAGACCATCGAGAGACGGATCCTTGAGGCGCTGTTTGCCGATGACTGTGCGCTGATGGCGCACACGGAGTCTGACCTCCAGACCATTCTCAACAGGTTCTCGGAAGCCTCTCGACTGTTTGGCTTCACCATCAGTCTCAACAAGACCGAGGTCCTGCACCAACCAGCCCCAGGCACAAGAGCCCCCCCCCCCTCCCCCACAAAGTGTATATCGAAGGCACCGAGCTGAAGATTGTCGACCAGTTCAGGTACCTTGGGAGCATCATCTCTTCTGATGGTACTAACGACAAGGAAATCGCAGCTCGCATCAGCAAAGCCAGCCAAGCCCTGGGTCGTCTGCGCACTCGTGTGTTGAATAACAACAACGTCAAGCTCTCCACCAAAATCAAAGTCTACAAGGCAGTATTCCTCCCCAGTCTCCTCTACGGACGTGTCATGGACGCTGTACAGAAAGCACCTCAAGCAGCTTGAACGTTTCCACATGAGATCCCTGCGTTCACTCATGGGCATCAAATGGCAAGACAAGGTGACAAACCTGTAAGTCCTGGACAATGCTGGCTTAGTGAGTGTTGAAGCCTTGATCTTAAAGACACAACTTCGCTGGACAGGTCATGTCATACGCATGAATGGTTCTCGCCTGCCACGCCAACTCCTGTATGGTGCACTCTCAAAAGGCCACAGAAAGCAAGGACGGCCAAAGAAACGCTTCAAAGACTGCATAAAAGACAGCCTCAAGTACTGCGTCTTCCCGGTAAAGGAACTTGAAGCACAAGCACAAGACAGATCTGGCTGGAGATCGGCGCGAACGGATCACCAGTGCCAGAGCTCGCAGAAAGACAGCGTCGACTCTCCCCACAGCTACGTTCCACTTGCCCTCGCAGGTGCGGCTCCAGGATTGGCTTGGCCAGCCACACCCGCACCCACAAATAGAAGTCATGCACAATGACGACATCAACGGTTTTCTATGGTCCACCCATTATTGATGGTGTGTGTGTGTGTGTGTGTGTGTGTGTGTGTATGTGTGTGCGTGTGTGTGTGTGTGTGTGTGTGTGTGTGTGTGTGTGATGGTGTGTGTGTGTGACTGCTAAATCAGCCTTTTGGTGATCATGTTTTGCCTTTCCATTTAATTAGTTCTTATAATATATTAAGGCGCGTGTGTGTGTGTGCTGATACTGTTTACAGTACCGGCGACTGCGCGTGCAAGGGAGCTAATCTGTTCAGGGCCAGTTGACGTAGGCGGTGTTGCTGCAATCTTGGATATTTCAGCACCAAAGCGCCTATTTGTCCCATGAACATGCATTCAAATTGGTGTCAACAAGAGGCATAGATCCTCATGAGCCCCCGCTGGGGCTCATGTGGGTCTGTATCTCTTGAAGTGGGCTACTTTTCATATTTGCTCGGCACTGAACGTGTTTCGCCGGCCGGCGTGTATTTACTGAATTCTGTATTTCTGCTTCTGCAGAGCTTTATCTAAACGCTGAAAGAAGCCGCGTCTGCACAGCACTTGGAGCCACCGTGTGAGTATATGCCGTTAGATTTTAAAGATGTTTTATGGTATAAGAGAAATATATTAGTTCTAACAATTGTACACAGCTTAAAACATTCAAGACGCGCTACGTGATTCGGATACGTGGCTTCATGCCACGCAGGGGATGCGGCACGTCTCGAATGAGTTAAACAGGATGTAGCCTAATATTATCATCAGTCTGTATGTGTATAGAAACCTTTAAACACACCTGTTTATATAAATAAATAGATATATAAATCAGATATATAGATGAATAAAGAAAAATAAATAAATAATAAATATTTTTGCACAAGCACTCCTTTTTCCGCCTTCGGCCCCGACAAGCAGGCAGACACACACACACACACACACACACACACACACACACACACACACACACACACACACACACACACACACACACACACACACACACACACACACACACACACCTCGCTTGGCTAACTAACAGCGAGTTAGTTATTTGGGTTTAACGCCGAGCAGGCAACTAAGGCCATCTCACGGTGGGTCTACAGCGACGTTAGCTATGCTAAACATGACATCATTTTTGTCTTGTTACTTCCTTGCCAGAATTTGAGGCCTGCCCACCCATGACGCCATGTGCATTCTGTTCAGCGCAATCCCCCGAGCTCCATTTCAAAGTTGTTCCTATTTTTGTTGTTCCTATTATAAAAGCTGAACGATATTTACGTCATTGGTTTCAAAAAACGTTTGTTATGACGTGTTTTGTTGTTGTTGGTGGTGCTGTTGTTGTTGCTCCTATCTATTTGAAACGGGACGTGTTCATTGGTAAGTGTGCTGAATCCAAATGTCGTCAGGTGAGACGTGGCCTGATGCTTCTTGAAATAGTCCGAAATTACTTCTTTTCGTGGTACACCAGCCTAAAGAACGTCATTTTGGCGAGGAGTGCCGTGTGTGTGTGTGTGTGTGTGTGTGTGTGTGTGTGTGTGTGTGTGTGTGTGTGTGTGTGTGTGTGTGTTCGTGTGTGTGTACGTGACAGTGACTAACGCTGGTGTTTGTGGACGGACAAGCTTTTTACATGCAAAATAGTCTCCCGGAGACTCTCCTAGAGTGATGTAATCGGAATATTTATTGACGAGGAAATGGCCATTTCACCAAACCGGTTGATCCGCATTTGAGTCCGCAATTTTTCATTTTTTTTTTCCATTTCAGCAATTGTTTTTTACTAGATATTTGGAATATCGCTAGATTAAAGAAATGCACGGAATGAGTTTGTACCTATTTTCCCATTGTACATCATTGTACCTATTCGACTTTTGGATTGATAATTCATTCATTTTTGAAAAAAAAAATGGTTTAAAGGCGAGAGAAGTAAATAAATCAGACCATACGAGATGTTCGCAAGCATGCCTCCAATAAGCTAGAGTGGCCGGTTCATACCCAGTGTGTGTGCCGTCCCGTACCCACAAAACACACACTACCTTTTTTAAAAACTTGCGTAATGCTGTCTAGGCCATCATGTCATTTCTGTGTGCAAAACAGATCAGAAAGCTTAGATATTCCAACAGAAATGTGTTTTTCTTTTGATATTCTAAACAATTATTATTGAAAGTTTAAATTCTGTAGAAAACATTTATCATATTTCTTTGAGCGTCCGTTAAGGTGCAAGCAGCACAACAGAAGTTGTGTATGAGTTGAACAGAAACCTTCTGCTATCACGCAAACCAAATACAGGGACAGTCGACACAATGTTATGGGAGCGCTATATATACGTTTCGCACTCGTCGTTCTTCGCCAGTAGGCTATGGTTTGCACCTATCCGAGTCAGCGGTGTGGATAAACACTCTCTGCAACAACCCAGCTGCGCGGCAAAAAAGGCCATCGCCGATGGCCATTTTACGCAACTGGGAAATGTGCTCACGTTCCACCACTTCCCATCTCTCGTATTGTCTTCAGCTCTATACTCTTTCTCTCTCTCATACTCTCTCTCTCTCTCTCTCTCTCTCTCTCTCTCTCTCTCTCTCTCTCTGGGGATTAATTGTCCATTGTTGGGTTAATAGGTGGTGTCTACTATTAACTGATTAGCTGCGATATCAACTGACAAGTTAACCGCAGCCTTTCCTACAGGGATTTATCTGCCACTAACTTGCTTAACCCCGTTGTGCATGCAACCACCGATGCTGCAAACAGCACCGGTGGATGCATGAACAAAAGGGTTAATTTTCATTTGTTGAACTAGTTCATCACTGATTTACTGACGCTTTAATTAGACGTTTATATTTGGTGATTGTGAACACGAGCACGGCAAGCTGACTGCTATTGTTACAGATGTAACTTGTTCTTACCGTAAATCAGTTAGAGTGACTACCAACGTTATTGTCTGCATCCACTGTGCTGTTTATTGATTACTTTGGTTCTACCTTCTAGCCGCGTTGGTCATAAACTGATGTGACAGTAACATTGAGTGTTACCACCAGAGACTGTGTTAGTTTACACTGTAAAGATTGTGCTCATTTAAGAAAGACTTAATTTTCAGCCTCTTTCGTGTCTTTACAGTGAGACAGACTATTAGCTTGAGTGATTTAATTAAAATTGTACTGGAACGACAAAGAAGGGAACTTAGTGACAGCCGAACATACAGGTGTTCCATGCGGCGTTTCAAGTTGCGTCACTTTTTTCTTGTGGTTCAGTCACTCCCGCAGCGAGTTTTTTTGAGAGCTCAGTAGCTTAACGGCTACTTGTTCTCTGGAGGACTTTTATTCAATTACGTGGCCTTTTATCGTTTTATAGTTTTATAGTATTTTTTATTTCCGTGTTTTTCTGTATTCAATTGTTTCTTCATTGTTTATCTTGTGCACTCTGTATTTTGTAATAAGTCCAAGCGAATTTTCCATCAAAGGTGCAGTTATGAGAATAGGGCACCTCAATGTGTTTCATTTGTACAACAAACTAGCCGACATATCTGTATATATTAACGATCCTACACCGTTCCACCTGTTTGGACTCAGTGAGACGCGTCTGAGTTCCTGTGTAAGCGATGCAGCAATCAGTATCCCCAATTTTTCAGTTATTAGACGAGACCCCTTGTCTCCCGGTCAAACTGGCATCGCTGTCTATATTCATAATTCTATCCAGCATTTAGTTCATCGACGCGTCGACCTAGAAATGATGGGGGTGGAGTGCGTATGGGTCGAAGTCAAGTGTCCGAAATCAAAACCGGTATTAATTGGGTTCTTATATAGAAATCCCGCCTCAACTTTTGAGTGGTACGATCAGTTTAGTCATAACCTTGACAGAGCTTTAAAAAAGAAGGCCGACATTCTTCTATTGGGCGATTTTAATATAGATTTACTTAAGCCGCACCCCGCCTGGGGCTCAACGTCATCTCTGTTTGGCTTAGTACAGTTAGTGAAATCACCCACCAGAATTACTCCAACTACTTCCACGCTTATTGACCACATATATACTAATAAACCCAAAGCCGTCTCTGACGTTGATGTCTCAAATCTTAGTGTTAGTGATCATTATCCTGTGGCTTGCTCCTGGTCTTCTAAACTCCCTAAACCAAAAAAGAACGGCCATACAACTATAACGTATAGGACATTCAAACACTTCAGGAAAGACGAATTTCTATTTGATCTAGAAAATACTCCTTTTAATGACGTGCTCCTGTCCTATGATCCTAATACCGCCCTCAGTATTTGGTACTCTCTTTTCCTAAATGTACTTAATAAACATGCTCCTCTACGCGAGAGGAGGGTAAAATCTAACACTCTTCCTCCCTGGCTTACTCCGGAAATCATGCAGGCGATGGCGCTTAGAAACGATCTACGTAGCAATAAAATGTTCACTGAATATAAGCAACAGCGTAACCGTGTTAAATACATGATCAGAGAGGCAAGAAAAAAGTTAGTTCGTGACACGGTTAAAGACAGCAAAGATACCTCTACTATATGGCGCCTTCTAAACACACTTACTAGGGGGTCTCCAAGTACCGCAACTACCATTCCCACTAATCTTACTGCTGATACATTCAATGACCATTTTCTTTCGATTGCCAAATCTCTAATATCGCCAAGCCAGGATAACACTTATCACCGTTCAAATTTGCTGTCTGAGTTTTGTCAACAAAGAACAATGGGCACAGCCCCCTTCAACATCCCTATGTTAGCTGTTCATGAAGTGGGTTTACTTATAAGTAACCTTCCAAATAAAAAGTCCTCGGGGCCTGATGACATCAGCCCGAAAATACTTAAACTGTCTCTCCCATACATTGTAGAATCCTTAACTTATATTTATAATCTCTGTATCTAGCATAACACTTTTCCTAACGAACTTAAATATGCCAAAGTAATTCCACTTCCAAAAACAAAAGATCGTTCTGATCCTAATAATTATCGGCCTATTTCTTTATTATCTGTTTTGTCCAAACCACTGGAAAGGCACGTTCATAAACACCTGCTTGCTTACCTAGAAAACCGTAAGCTCTTCCACCCTTTCCAATCCGGATTTCGTCCGCAGCATTCATGCCACACAGCACTTACACGCCTTGTTGACACATGGCTCAAGGGTATGAATAAGTCACAGTTAACAGGAGTAGTCTATCTGGATTTTAAGAATGCTTTTGATCTGATTAACCATACTATTCTGACTGCTAAGCTTCACACATACCTCAATAACGGAGACGCAGTTGCTTTTTTCACATCTTACCTTACTAAAAGAAAACAAAAGGTTCTTGTTCATGGCTCATACTCCTCTCTCAAAGATGTAAGCTTCGGTGTGCCCCAAGGGTCTGTACTGGGCCCTCTACTGTTTTGCTTATTTATCAATGATTTGCCTCTACATATTACTTGCCAAGATGTACAATGCGACCTTTTTGCTGACGACACCTCAGTTCATACTACTAGTAAAGATATACAGGTAAATTCCGACAACCTACAACAAAGTCTTCATGAAGTATCAGCTTGGTGTATAAACAATTCTATGGTTGTTCATCCAGGCAAAACGAAATCGATGGTAGTCGCCACGCGCCAAAAACAGCAGATAATGCCTCTATTACTTAACCTTTCACTTAAAGGTAGTCAGGTAGAACAGGTAAATGAACATCGAGTACTGGGGATTAAAATCGACAGTCAGCTAAAATGGCAAGCTCATACAGACGCCTTATGCAAAATAGTAGCCAAAAATCTCTTTATATTATCAAAACTGAAATATTATACTGATTCAGATACCCGTAAACTATTTTATAACGCTCACATACGTTCTTATATCGATTACGCGTCATCGGTATGGGATGGGTGTAGTGAGGTCCATTTAAAGAGACTCAATTCCCTACACAGACGAGCGGCCAAAATAATCTGCCCTGATCAACACCTTAGCACTGAAGAAAAGCTCTCAAAAGCAGGTCTCCTGCCACTTCAAGATCATTTTAAATATAACAAAGCAATCTTTATGTTCAAAGTGTGGAAACGCAAAACACCTGAGTACATCTCCACTTTGTTCCGTAAGTCTGAGTCCAAGCTTGGAAACATCAGAAAGCTTTTCATAGTCCCAAAACCAAGGATCGATCTATATAAAACTAGCTTATCCTTCTCAGGGGCACTTATCTGGAATGCCCTTCCAGACCATGTAAAATCCGCCTCCTCGCTAGCCTGTTTTAAAAAGGGTCTCTTCAAATATTTTGTGGATCACTCGTAGGGATGACTCAACCACTTGTATTATATGTTTCTTTTTATGCTGGGTCCAATTTATTCCCAATTAAGTCTGTTATCCTTTTCAATTATCATTTGGACTACTTAGCTCTGTCTATGTGTGAAGGGGGGTGGGTGGGGTGGGGGGTGTCTGTGAGTCTATGAGTATGTCTGTCTATGTGAATAGTGTTGTCATCGCTTTGCAAGTATTATGTTTACTTATATGTATGTATATTTGTAGTTAGTCTTGTAGTTGTTAGCAACGGCAGGTTTGTAAAATGGCTGTGTCGATGACGATGTCAATGCCTAAACCGTTGTAAAATAAAGTTTCATTGATTCATTGATTCATTGATTCATTGATTCTCTCTCTCTCTCTCTCTCTCTCTCTCTCTCTCTCTCTCTCTCTCTCTCTCTCTCTCTCTCTCTCTCTCTCTCTCTCTCTCTCTCTCTCTCTCTCTCTCTCTCGCGTTATCAGCTAATACCCTCACCTCTCTCGTTTCGTCAGCAAGCTGGTATTTACACTTTCAGGCGAAACCGCAACCTCATTCATTGCAGGTTAACACAGATTGTGCTACGGCCGCAGTCTTCGTTAACTTATTTAACGCCCGAGTTCCCCAGCCTTTAAAGTGAGACTCTCTACATGCATACAAAATGATTTCAGCAAGAGGCATAGATCTTCATGAGCCCCCGCAGTTGCGGGAGCTCATGAGGATCTATACCTCTTGCAGTTGGGAGGTGCTCATCTCTCCTTGCCGGTCAAGGTTTTATAACCCATCTTTTCCAGTAATTCGTGAATGTTATACTATGCCCCCATCCCCTTACTTTCTTTTTCGTGCGTGCGTGCGTGAGTGTATGTCTGTTTAATGTGTGCACGAGCGCTGAGGGAAGATTTCTTAATTACTCTTAAATTAAATAGAAAAATAGGGTAAAGCGCTTATACATTTCATTATTTCATAATCACCAATCATCATCATCAGTCACCAATCATCATCATCAGTCACCAATCATCATCATCAGTCACCAATCATCATCATCAGTCACCAATCATCATCATCAGTCACCAATCCATCAGTCACCAATCCATCAGTCACCAATCCATCAGTCACCAATCCATCAGTCACCAATCCATCAGTCACCAATCCATCAGTCACCAATCCATCAGTCACCAATCCAACCCCCCAACCCCCCAACCCCCCAAATCAAAATCAAAATCAAAATCAAAACCAAAACCAAAACCAAAACCAAAACCAAATCAAATCAAATCAAATCAAATCAAATCAAATCAAATCAAATCAAATCAAATCAAATCAAATCAAATCAATCAATCAATCAATCCATCAATCAATCAATCCATCAATCAATCAATCCATCAATCAACCATCCATCAATCAACCATCCATCAATCAACCATCCATCAATCAACCATCCATCAATCAACCATCCATCAATCAACCATCCATCAATCAACCATCCATCAATCAACCATCCATCAATCAACCATCCATCAATCAACCATCCATCAATCAACCATCCATCAATCAACCATCCATCAATCAACCATCCATCAATCAACCATCCATCAATCAACCATCCATCAATCAACCATCCATCAATCAACCATCCATCAATCAACCATCCATCAATCAACCATCCATCAATCAACCATCCATCAATCAACCATCCATCAATCAACCATCCATCAATCAACCATCCATCAATCAACCATCCATCAATCAACCATCCATCAATCAACCATCCATCAATCAACCATCCATCAATCAACCATCCATCAATCAACCATCCATCAATCAATCATCCATCATCAATCATCCATCATCAATCATCCATCATCAATCATCCATCATCAATCATCCATCATCAATCATCCATCACCAATCATCCATCACCAATCATCCATCATCAATCATCCATCACCAATCATCCATCACCAATCATCCATCACCAATCATCCATCACCAATCATCCATCACCAATCATCCATCACCAATCATCCATCACCAATCATCCATCACCAATCATCCATCACCAATCATCCATCACCAATCATCCATCACCAATCATCCATCACCAATCATCCATCACCAATCATCCATCACCAATCATCCATCACCAATCATCCATCACCAATCATCCATCACCAATCATCCATCACCAATCATCCATCACCAATCATCCATCACCAATCATCCATCACCAATCATCCATCACCAATCATCCATCACCAATCATCCATCACCAATCATCCATCACCAATCATCCATCACCAATCATCCATCACCAATCATCCATCACCAATCATCCATCACCAATCATCCATCACCAATCATCCATCACCAATCATCCATCACCAATCATCCATCACCAATCATCCATCACCAATCATCCATCACCAATCATCCATCACCAATCATCCATCACCAATCATCCATCACCAATCATCCATCACCAATCATCCATCACCAATCATCCATCACCAATCATCCATCACCAATCATCCATCACCAATCATCCATCACCAATCATCCATCACCAATCATCCATCACCAATCATCCATCACCAATCATCCATCACCAATCATCCATCACCAATCATCCATCACCAATCATCCATCACCAATCATCCATCACCAACCATCCATCACCAACCATCCATCACCAACCATCCATCACCAACCATCCATCACCAACCATCCATCACCAACCATCCATCACCAACCATCCATCACCAACCATCCATCACCAACCATCCATCACCAACCACCCACCACCCACCACCCACCACCCACCACCCACCACCCTCCACCCTCCACCCTCCATCCTCATCATCATCATCATCATCATCATCATCATCATCATCATCATCATCATCATCATCATCATCCTCATCATCCTCATCATCCTCATCATCCTCCTCATCATCATCATCATCCTCCTCCTCCTCATCCTCCTCATCATCCTCCTCATCATCCTCCTCCTCATCCTCCTCCTCATCCTCCTCCTCATCCTCCTCCTCATCCTCCTCATCATCATCATCATCATACTTTTGTTAATCAAAACTACTTGTATGGCATGCTTTAAACATTGTTTAAAGATCGAATATGTTTTGCTTCGTTTACAATGAAAATCCTAAATTATTTACTGTTCAAATCAAAATGTTCTCATTGTGTCGTCTGTTTTATTTCCTAACGCTCACAAAAATGATTTAGTGTTGTTCAACCTTAGCCTATCCAATATCTCTTCGACCTTTAGCACCATGTGGCACCGTGACGCGGTCAGGACCGGTCTACATCAGCCAATATAGCTTCACAAGAGTTACGTTTACCCCGAACGTCTCCCAACAACGAACGAGAACGAGGTCACTGTGGATAACCAATGTGTACTAGAAGCATAGATAATTAACACTCCAAACATCTCCAAGAGGCATAGATCCTCATGAGCCCGGAGGATCTACGCCTCTTGGAGCTGTTTGGAGTGTTTTCTGTGCTTATTGAACAAGCTAGTTATCCACGTGACTTCGCTGTCGTTCGTTTTTTGGTATCGTTCGCTGCAAACGCAACCTCTCTAGTATGTTGCCAGGCAAGCTAATGATCAGGAACTACCCCTTAACTATCACAACCGATTATCTACCGCAGTTTGCACGTTTTTGTTAGCTCATAACCCATTGGCGTTTGTAACTGGCAAAGCTGATTAAGAAGAATGTGTGTGCTAAAGTGTGTTTATGGTGGCATTTCCTATTTCCTGCGGGCTTTATGTTTTCAGCGAAGGTACATGTTCCTGTGTCTGTAATGAAGGAAATAAATTGTATGTAAAATCTAAATAGTCAGAACTGCAGAAAGAATTGCTGTTCGTTTGAAGACAAACTAAAAGCTTTTCCTTTTGATTTGCAATTATTTTCCCCTTTAAATATTGTACTACAACGTACGCAAAATAAATATGAATCATTATGTTAATAAAAATATTAACAGCGCCATAGATGTACAGCAGAATGTGTTCAGCCAAGTACATCCTGAAGCTGATATTTTTTACCTTTGCTTATTGTCCTATGAAAGCTACATTACTGATTAGGAGACCATTTTAGTTCAAGGGTTGTGCCAGTTATCATAGTCAAATTTATTTCAAGCATGATGAAAAGGGTTAGAGCGATCACCTGTCATTAAAGATCGTCGTTAACAGGCTGTAATCACATACACGATGATAATTAAATGACAGGTGACGCTATTTGCCCTTCAATACGTCTCTTGAGAGTGCACTTATCTTTTAAGACCACTTTGTTTTACCGGAGAAACAAATGGTTGGTCAAAACAGGTTCCACTGAATGGCAGAACTTGATATTAACAAATCTGTAGTCAACTGTATTTTACTTGATTCCGAGAGTTTTATTGTCCAAAAATATTTTTCCACAGCATCTATTTACTCTTTTCAAAAATATCTCCATATGTTCATTTTAAATATTCACCTGGCCAATGATATAAATCACCGTCAGGTTTATGTTGCAATTTAAATAATTGTTATGGGACAGTACATTCGTTCAGACTGCATATAAACTCACTAAGAGAGACAAAGTAAACATATTTTGCTAAAGTACGTGCCACTGTATTGTAACTTACATTACTGACTGAAGGAACCTCAAGCCGCATTGCACATATGCACACTTCAATACTTTCAACATGGAGACGAGAGCGAATAGTTTTGGAGCAAAACTCTGCCGTTACGATTATTGTCAAAACACATTTTTGCAGCGTTTAAGTAACTTCAGAATTGATTGGGGAATGTGGAAGATAAAATTTCAGCGTACATCCCCCCGGTGCTGCTGCTGCTTGGCGGGTTCGGGAACGTGGCCACCATCTTTGTCCTCCGTCGGATCAATTGGGGCCAGTCAACGCAGCATATCTTGCTCACCGCGCTCGCTGTCGTCGATCTGGGGCTGCTCTACACAGGCCTGCTGCGGCAGTTCCTTAGGTACGATTAGAAGTCGCGATTCAAAAGTCAATAAAGAGATGTTATTCGCAGATCAGAAGTCGGTCATAACTGCACGTGCTTCGACGGAAACAGTCACTTAAAAGCCCGGACAAGCATGCGATATCGCATTTTTGTCCGTGCTTTTAATCCACTGTTTTCGGCGAAACACGTGCAGTTTTGACCTACTTCTAATTTCCGAACAACGTCTATGGAGAACCACGATCCAAAATCCCAAAATTGGGAGCTGTCCATACCCATTCAGGAGACAGATCGACCGCGATAGTTTTGGCGTGGTGCCAGAACAGCTTGGCAGATCAACCATAATAGTTTAAGGATGGCGCTAAAGGCACCAAACTATGCTGGCATTACCCGTAAACTATCATGCTCGACCATAATCTTAAACACCTTCAAGTGGTATGCCAGGGTTGAATAGAACCTTTCAGGACCACTTTTACATAGCAACTAACCCCACACCGTATGCTACTCTAACCGCGCTGTGCTTTCTGAGACCCATAGTACCCCTCTAGTCGGCAAAACCACCACGGCTTACTCTACACAGAAATCAATGGCATCGCGCTCCTCACGAAAGCGATAAAAACATCTGAAAGTGAAGCAGACAAACCTTTACGATTCATCGTCGATGCTGTAGATACCCAACGTTTACATTGTTTGCTCTACAAAGCAGCGAAACTCAACAGAATCAGCGATTAGCGGCTCAGACTGGCGCAGTCGACAAACAGGCTTAAGTGAAACTGTCGTCTGCATTGTTTGATTTTTGGTGATTCATGTTGTGAAAATTTATATAAAAAATAGAAGTAAAGTGTTCGTACACTATCATTTCTAGACAGACCTAGCGACTCCCTTTCTCAAACTGTTTGATTCACAGTCACATCGAGCTTCGCTTTCGGTGACTATGATTCAGTTTGAAAATGGGAGTCGCTCGGTCTGTCTAGAAATGATAGTATACGAATACTCCACGTCTCCGCTATAGTGGTATACAATCCAGGGGAGGATCTGTTACCTCAAAAAAAAGGGGGGAGGGGGGCCAACGTTTTGTTTGGGACCTTCAACCTGATATAAAAGGCCTCCCCGACGCAAGACTTTGCTTCCAGTGCCCAAAAAATCCAAAAGGCGAGGGGTGGGGTGGGATTGGGGGGGGGGTTCGGGGGGGGGGGGGGTTGGGGGGTGGGGGTGGGGGTGGGGGAGAAGAGGGAGAAGGTGCATGCGTGTTAAGCAACCAATATATCAAACAACGGGAGGAGGGGGAGGGGGGGGGAAGAGAACGTTTGCGTGAGTGAAAGCTCGCCAAAATATCAAACGGGTTGGAGGGGGGATTTCCAAACACCCCAAAAAATGACTTTCTTATAGCATTTAAAATAATTTTGGGTCGGGGTGGGGGGATGTAGATGGGGAAGGGAGGGGGGAGGAGCGGGGGTCCGGAACCGCTGGACACCCCTCCCTCCCCCCTTTGCGCCCCCTCTCCCATCCGCCCCTGAATCTGAAATGTGAAAGCAAAAGACCGTACGCTCATTTTGTAAAAAAGCGACATTTTTTTCATTTTTTTTTTTACAAAGAAAATCAATGAAAATATCAAAATATGAATTCCCAACAAAGAAAGAAACACGTTTAGAAAGAACAAGTACAACGCAATTTATAAATTTCAAACTAGACATACAGACGTATGAAAAGTGTATGTACCACCACAGATCGTGCTTGTGTTGTACTTGTCCTTTCTTTGTGGGCAATTTCATTTCATTTTACACGCTTGGCAGTCACTTTTTTGGTGTAGATAACGAAAATCTCGCTTTTAACAAACATGAACCCATTGTCGCTTTCCTTGACAGGGCAGTACCTGGATGTACCTGGTCATTACTTTGACTTTAGATGCTTGCGCAGTAAGCAAAGGACCCTCGGGCCGACGTCGGCCGACGCTGGCCCAAAGACCTCTGACGTTAGATGATTCACGCCGTGCTAACACGGAAAAGTAATTCTATGGCGATTGTTACGTATAGTGTCTGGAGGGCATGTAAATGCATGATTCAGATCTTGTTCAATGGCAAAAATACCTGAGCACAGACAGCGCGGGCGTAACAAACAGGCAAAACAAATCGATATACTCATTTTCCTAACTAGTGTAGGCAATAGCGACATAAAACGTACATTATTCTGCATATTCAATTTACAAACACCACATTTCGCGCATAGCTACCAGGCAATGCTCTAACGATGAAACGATTAGGATACCATCGAGATTTTGCCTTGAGACCGTTAAAAAAAAAAATCGTTTGTGACGTCATCTTTGGAATGGTCATTTTACCATCCGTTACTTATTAACCGAATCTCATTCATGCAATCTTGAAGTAAGAAACATTTGGCTTTGGCATTTAATTAGCTCTATTAAAGTAGAATATGAATATGCTTGATTTCACGAATATAAGTGACACATGGCCGCCAATTTCAAGATGGCGACAACACACTCTATGTTTTCTTCACCTTAGGGGTGCTAAACAATATAGGACACCAGATTGCTGAAAGCATCATCAGTGATAAAATAAACAAATATTTGGATAGCCAAGATGTTATTATTTTCAAAACGATTAGAATACCATTCGAAAAATGTCCATGTTTTTCGTGAAAATTAGTTATTTCTTGTCAACGTTTTCATCAGTCTTTTCTTTGAATCATTTAATATTCCATAGTTGAGCACGCCGTTACGGACACTATATTCGTAATAAGTGACTACATTTTAAAAACGCACCTTTCGTTAAGTTTCAGTCAAACATGGCCGCCATATCCAAGATGGCCGTCTATCACACAGCCTTATCCTTAGGAAATAGGTTGCTGTGTAAACTGTGTAACTGCATGGCTAGGATGCAGTAAATATGAAGGAAAACAACGTAAATATAAACTAATTGATCGTTTTCATCTTCTGCGAATGCCAGTGAGGCGTAACCAGGTGTTAATGTCAAGCTAGAATCATCAAGGTGCCAACGTGACAGCGTAGAGAATCGATTGCGGCAACCAGCGTGCCCGAAGAGTTTGTCGGAATTCAGAAAATCCGAACACGTCTGTCGGTGGATGAATTACACTGTACGACGCAGTTTGTATGTAGTTTGTATTTGGCTGGCTCTTTTCTTATTTTGTTTGCTTATTAGATCAACTCATTCAGCCCGACGCACGTATTTCTCAAATTCTGGAGGTGTCATCTAACGACTATGCGCCTGTTGCAGGAGATGGATCGACCATGCTAACTACTAATTCAAGGGTAGAGCCAGATTAGCTTGGCGCCGAAAGGCGCCAAGCTAATCTGGCACTACCCTTGAATTATCATGGTCGGCCCATCTTCTGCTGTAGTGCGTCAGGGCTGAATGGGTTAATCGTGCGTTGGTGGGTTCGTGCGTTTGTTTGTTAGTTGTCACACGTCCGTACCTGCGGCGAGGAGCGATGGCCGAGCATCATTACCCGCAGCGAGACGACGAACGGAGACAACACCAAACGAATAAATATATACAGTTTATTTACATAATTACAACACGAAAGAAAAACGACACTACATCCCTAGCCCTAACTCCCTATCCTATCAAAGAAGAGAGAAAGAAGATAACAAAAGAAGAAGCACAGAGAGAACGATAGGACAGAAGGAAGTATCGTACCCAGAGAAACTTGCACCGACCGGCGGCCACTGATCCCAACCGTGCACTGATCAAAAGCGTTCACCCAACCCGCAACTACACCTACGTTAACCCTTATCATTCGGAATACACCAGTGTGTGAAAAATGTTTGACTAAAATAGTTCAAGGGTAGTGCCAGAATAGCTTGGCGCCTCTAGGCGCCAAGCTATTCTGGCACCACTCTTGAGCTAAATCCATTGGTCTATATCCTTATATGTAAGTACTATAATGTAGCTTGCATATGGCAGTGTACAAATTTGAAGCTTTTAGCCTCAGTACAATATGGGTTAAATTATGAGAAAGCGTGACCGCACGTCAAACGACACTTTCTTCAACCTAACGTCCTAAGCACGAGACACCTAAAGTCGCAAACTGTAAACCAACAGCTTGCATACAGCAAATGTCCGGGCTTTTCATCTATTGTTTGCGTCAATCGAAGACGGATGCGAATTCGTTTCAGCATCGGGCATATGGAAACACACAAACATGAAAAGGACTTGCACGAACCTTTCTGTTTCGGACCCGCTTCGGATTCGGATCGAATTCGTATGGGGTTCATGTTTATGGAAGCGTATCTTAATTAAGTCGCACAGAAAATACACATTGTAGGTCCTTTTTTCGTCGACTAGTTGTTTGGTTGATAGATCGAACGGTTTGTTCTTGACAGGCTTCTTCCTTTGTTTGTTTGTTTTTTTCCTTTGTTTGTCGGTTCGTCGGGTGGATAATTAATTTCAAATAAGGTCCTCTTCGAACTGCAACTGAACACGCTGAAAGCAAGGGACGTAAATTCGGTGCTGTCGGAACTACTCAAAGTTCGGCCGTGCCATCCGGTAAGCAAGAAAATCGTCTGCTCATTGAGCATGTATGTGCTTGATATTTACAGCGGGGTATGGACGATCATTTTATTTTAGATGTAGCGCCCGATTAGCCCCTTCGTTGCAACTGGACGCAAATTATGTTTGTTAGAATCTTTCTGCATTCAGCGACCAAACGCCGATTGGTCTCAGGAAGAGGTATAGATCCTCATGAGCCCCCGCAATTGCAGGGGCTCAAGAGGATCTATACCTCTTGCAGTTGGGTGACGTTCATTTTTTTCACAGGCAGGGAAGGGGTTAGCAAGACACAAACCTAATCAGGTCTCCAATAAGCTTGCCAAGGTCGATCTAGCTTTTGCAGTTGATATCTGACTCATGCCAGAGATACACTAAAAACAAAAATGTATGTTTTGCTAAATGTTTACAATACACGTGCATAGTATTTTACTGAATGCTTACAATACATTTTATTGACAAACCTTTGCAGCCAACGAAATCAAGCAGACTAATCTCCATCCGCATCTCCGCCCGACCGCACAACATCACTATCATTCAAGTATACGCTCCAACAGCAGATCATGATGATGAAGAATTAGAAGAATTTTACGAACAACTGGACAACATCATCAAGAAAACACCTAAGAAAGACATTCTGACTGTCCTCGGTGACTGGAATGCAAAGATCGGCCCTGACGCCTACCAACAATGGGCAGGAACAGCTGGCAAGTTTGGCCTTGGAGAAACAAACGACAGAGGCCTGCGACTTTTAGAGTTCGCACAGAGTCACCGTCTCACCGTTGCTAATACCCTCCATCCACACAAGAAGTCAAGAACAGTGACATGGCAATCGCCAGGTGGCCTGGTCCATAACCAGATTGACTTCATCTTGCTGCCTCGACGATTCAAATCCAGCATTAACAAAGCACAAACGAGGTCCTTTCCTGGCGCTGATATTGGCAGCGACCACAACCTCGTCCTTACTAGCCTCAAGTTGAAGCTGGCATTGAAACGAGATAGCAAGAGCCCTCGCATCAGATTCGACCTCCAGAAGCTAAAAGACCCGGAAGTAGAAGAGCTCTTCCAAGCCCAGGTGGGAGGCAGATTTGCAGCTTTGGCTACTTTGGACTGCGACGTAGACACCCTTGCTGGAAATATAAAAGAGGTGTTACTTTCTACAGCAGAAGAAGTGCTGGGGAAGCAGAGGAAGCGCAAACAGCCCTGGGTCACCGATGACATCCTCGATCTCTGTGATGAGAGGAGAGCCTGGAAGAAAAAGAGAGGCCAAGACCTCACATCAGCAAACAAGTACAGACTTGTCAACAAGAAGATCAGGAAGAGGATGAAAGAAGCCAAAGAAGATTGGATTGAAGACCAGTGTTGTAGCGTGGAAGAGGGCATGGCAAACGGCAACAGCAAGAAGGCTTATGAAACGCTAAGGACCCTCACCAAGACTCAACAGCGAACAGCCACAGTCATCGAAGACAGCAGCGGCCAACTCCTTACGGAAAACACTGCTGTACTAAACAGATGGACTGAGTACTGCCGAGACTTGTATAACTACAAGACTGAGCCTGACACCAGCATCCTCCAAAACAACCAGGCTGGGGCCAGGAAGGCTGAAGACCTGCCAGTGTTAGCTGAAGAGGTGGAAGCAGCCGTACGCGGCCTGAAGGGAGGAAAGTCTCCAGGTGTAGACAACATACCTGCTGAACTGTTGAAACATGGAGGAGAAGTAACAACGAAGGTCCTCACTACACTCTGTCAAAAGATCTGGGAGCAAAAGAAATGGCCAGTAGAATGGACACAGTCTCTAGTGATCCCGCTCCCCAAGAAAGGAAACCTGAAACAGTGCCAGAACTACAGAACTATCAGTCTGATAAGTCACCCTAGCAAAGTAATGCTTAGAATCATTCTCAACCGCCTCAAAACTTTCGCCGAGGAACTGCTGGCAGAAGAACAGGCTGGCTTCAGAGTTGGAAGAAGCACTGTAGAGCAGATTTTCAACTGCCGCGTCCTGATCGAGAAACATCTGCAGCATCAGCGCGAACTCTACCACAACTTCATTGATTTCAGGAAAGCATTTGATCGCGTCTGGCACGACGGACTCTGGCAAGTCATGAGATCGTTCAACATAGAGGAGGGACTGATCCAAATGATAGAAGCGCTTTACAAGAACGCCTGCAGCGCAGTTCTACTTAACAATCAGTCAGGCGAGTTCTTCAGGACGACGATCGG
The DNA here is from genome assembly GCA_036245525.1 of Semisulcospira habei. NCBI lineage: Eukaryota > Metazoa > Mollusca > Gastropoda > Semisulcospiridae > Semisulcospira > Semisulcospira habei. The sequence goes on from BTPG01000007.1 coordinate 56,431,143, forward strand.
TGTCCGTCAAGGATGCCTGCTCTCTCCTGTCCTTTTCAACATATTCCTGGAGAAGATCATGCAGGAAACCCTCCACGACCACCATACTTCAATCTCTATTGGTGGCAGATCCCTGTGCAATCTTCGATTCGCAGACGACATTGACCTCATGGCAGGCAGCAATAGTGAGCTCCAAAACCTGACAGACAAACTTTCAAGTAGCGCAGGGTCTTATGGCATGGAGATCAGTACGGATAAAAGCAAAGTGATGATCAACACCACAAGCGACAGCAGCAGCAACATTCACATGAACGGCCAGAAGCTAGAAGAGGTCAATAGCTTCAAGTACTTGGGAGCCACCCTGTCCAAAGACGGTAGTTGCATAGCAGAGATCCGTATCAGGATAGGTACAGCAACATCCGCAATGGCCAGGCTGGACAGGATATGGCGAAGTAACTCCATCAGCTTCACCATCAAGTACAGGCTTTACAAGTCCCTCGTAGTGTCTATTCTACTCTACGGCTGTGAGACTTGGACACTGCTTGCAGACTCAGAAAAGAAAATCCAGGCCTTTGAGAACAAGTGCCTGAGGAAGTTGCTCCGCATCTCGTACCGCGAGCACAAGACCAACGAATATGTACGGAGCATCGTCACTTCCCTGGTGGGCCCACATGAACCCCTTCTGGCAACTGTGAAACGGCGCAAGCTTGCTTGGTTTGGCCACGTGACCCGACACAACACCTTGTCCAAGACTATCCTCCAAGGCACTCTCGAAGGAAGTCGTCGGCGAGGTCGTCAGAGAAAGAGTTGGGTCGCAAACATAAAAGAATGGACCGAACTCGAGATGCCAGACTTGCTTGCCACCGCCCAAAATAGAACTCAGTGGAGAGCACTGTCTGTTGCTGCTGCCTTTCAGTCCCCCCAACGCCCAGTTCGGGCAAGGGACTGATGATGATGATGATGATGATACAATACATTTTATTGACAAACCTTTGCAGCCAACGAAATCAAAATGAGCAGAACTCCACGTGTGGTAACAGGAGTCCACAACGAAAAAGGGCTGATCAGAGCCCCGCAAAGTCGGGAAACAGAAGCAGGTAACAAAAAAAAATTGCGCGTCTTTTGAAGGGGAAAAGTAGATTAGAAGCCTGGACAAACAAGCGATATCGCATGTTTGTCCGCGCTTTTAATCTACTGTTTCCGTCGAAATACGCGCAGATTTCTTTTTACCTACTTCTGATTTCCTAACAATGCCTGCTCTAAGCATTAGTGACATTTCGTTTGCAACGAACGACTTCCAACAAGTAACGAGAGCGAAATCACTGGCGGAAAACCAGCTTGTACCACAAACATTGACAACACTCCAAACATCTCCAAGAGGCATAGATCGTCATGAGCCCGGAGGGCTCATGACGATCTATACCTCTTGAAGATGTTTGGAGTTTTGTCTGTGCTTATGGTACAAGTTGGTTATCGGTAGTAGTTCTTTGCTAACAAAACCTCACTAATGTAACCGCAACACACAACGAGTATCGGTCACAGTACTATACATATGTCCGCCGGTACTCACAGAGGAAAAAAATCACCGTCCACACAAGTACACGTTTTTGTCAGTATCCCACACACTTGACGAAAAGTAAATAATAAAAGTTATATCCACATTTTCCTCACATCGTGCCGAGTCTTTCAGTGCACATTTTAATACCCTTGTATCTCTGTCTCATGAGATATCCATTGTTTTAAGACAGAGAAACGCACGACCGTGCGTCCATGTTTCTGAACATCGCTCACCTCACCTAAAGGTAATTAAGTTGTATTAGTCAAACACGAACGGTCCTGAAATGTGTCTTCAGATTTATGCGTAATGGTACTTTAAGTAGTCTGATTAATTTTGAAGCTACAAAATTTATTGTTAAACTACCTGATTTTCAACGATGAACTGACAACGTCTGATATGTTTCGGCCTGTAAGTGTAACTCACAAAAGTGCGTGGGACCATACGGGCGTACTGTTCTGTCTGCATTGTATACATGCCAGGCTAAGTAGTAACGAGAAATGGAAGACTTTTTCAACTTTTATTATCAGCACCAAAGGCCAGCCCTGGCATGCTACGACAGCATGTAGATCGACCATGATAGTTCAAGGGTGGTGTCAGAATAGATTGGCGCCTGTAGGCGCCAAGCTATTTCGACACCACCCTTGAATTATCATGGTCGATCTGTTTCCAAAACTGACATAGACCTCAAAGGATATCTGACAAAACTGATAATTTCATCCTCAGGATGTAATGAGTTAAAGTACAATTACGCATAAATCTGAAGACACATTTCAGCACCAGTTGTGCTTGTTACGCCTTGTCGACACACCTAATGAAGTTTAACAGCAGTTTGGACACGCAGCAAAAGGACACGCGTAATCGCACTTATTTATTCTCCGCTGCCGTTAGCGTGTCAGTCTATTTTTAGCTGTTTCTCGCACTGACGGGTGACTTGATATAAAGACGACGTGTGCTGAACTGGATTGTCCTGTGTCTAAATGAACCATAACTAGACCTGTGTGTAGCATTTCGTAACCATCTGTTACAGGTGTATCTTTGAACATTAACGGCGGCAGTGGGCCTTCAATCCGATAGTGATTTCACTGAAACTGCTTCTGGCACATCATTTCTAGCCGCTGACGGCGACTGAAGAGCTTCTAGCGACTTTACCGTCAGACGGACTACTCGGGGGGCAGCGGATTTGATTCTTCCTTCTCACAACGCTCTGGCTACTTCTCATGGACAACTGGACTGCCCATCCGAGACCACGCCATGATTCCCCAAACCCATCTCGGCTTCAACCAGTGCGCGAGACGAGCGATGGACTGCGCAGCTATGCCGGAGACAGCAGTTTCGATTCTTTCTCACAACTCTCTGGCTCTTCCATGTACCCCAGGGCCAGCATCCATTTCCAAAACTCCCTCCGACCCTCTTCATGGCTGGAGAATGGGTATCCAGAGGTAAAGGGTTAGACACAAATAACTTATTGAAACGTTACGTGTGTGTGTGTGTGTGTGTGTGCGCGCGCACGCACGCACGCACGCGCGCGCACACACACGCACACACACACACACACACACACACACACACACACACACACAAAAAGAGGAGAAATAACTCTATCAACAGGGGAAAAATGAAAATAACAAATGTATACGTCCCCTCAGCACAATAATATCGCCAACTGAAAAAAAAAGAAGACAGATTATGCAGTCAGCTGATCGAATTGTAGGCTACTGACTTTAGCATAGAACAAAGCACCCCAGACGTTGCTGACAAGTTACTGGAAGAGGCTGTAGACGATACAATTATCCACTTTTAAACAATGAGAAGCGACCACGCTTCAGTGATGCCAGGGAAACCAGGGTCGAGTTGCACGTAATTTTCAATGACCAGTCACAGTTTCATCGGCTGTGCTTCGAGCTATTTTTTAGCCCAACGCAAAAAAGCAAAAAAAAAAAAAAAAAAAAAAAAAAAATTCTTGCTACATTGCAGATCGACAGTCAAGTTGGCTGGCAATTACTAGTCTGTTAAAGGATTCTGCAACTGGGGGCAGGACTGGGAGTTCACAAACGCAATAGACGTATCCCTTTCCACAAACCATCTAGCAAACGAAAATAACCTAGAGAGTGAGTAGTGGCCTTAGGGAACGACAACCTGCGTGTGATGACTGAA
>BTPG01000007.1:56435333-56507833 GCA_036245525.1 Semisulcospira habei
CACATCACGTCCCTCGGAAGCCGAGAGTACCATGTTCAATGAAGAGTGCCGCAAGGCCCAAACAATGCGCAAATCTGCTCAGCGACGTGCATTTCGTAATCCGTCGCAAGCAAATATTTTAACCTTTAAAAGACAGCGGGCGAAAGCCCGTTACATTTTTTAAACGTGAACGCCGTGCTTCCTGGAGACGCTTCGTCTCATCTTTATCTTCTAGGACTCCGTCCCAAAAAGTCTGGAAGGCTGTTCGAAGAATTAGGGGCAGGGGTGGCTCGGCTTCTGTCGGCCATCTTAGAGATGGTGCCAGTTTGGTCACAGATAAAAAGGCTGTGGCCAATTTGCTTGCCTCCACCATTGCCCATAATTCTTCAACAGAGCATTATTCACCTTTCTTCCAGAGAGAGAAGGAGAAGCGAGAATCTTGTGCTTGTGATTTTATATCGGATAACTTGGAAGACTATAATGCCCCTTTTTACGTTTTCAGAATTGCAGCAAGCCATGCAGAAATGTACTGACTCTGCTGCTGGATTAGATACCATCCATTATCAGCTCCTAACACATCTGCCTGAGGATTCACTCCTTGTACTTCTCAAGGCCTTTAACCATATCTGGATAACCGGTCATTTTCCGCCATCTTGGCGCCAGGCTGTGGTTGTGCCAATTCCCAAGCCGGGTAAGGATCCTTCCGACCCGGGCAACTACCGGCCAATAGCTTTGACATCATGTTTATGTAAAACTATGGAACGCTTGGTCAACGCCCGACTGGTGTGGCATCTTGAGTCACAGGGTCTCATCACAGACCTCCAGTGCGGTTTCCGGCGCTTCCGTAGTACAACTGACCATCTAGTCCGCTTTGAGTCTTTTATCCGAGATGCTTTTGTCAACAAGCAGCATGTCTATGCAATTTTCTTTGATCTTGAAAAGGCATATGACACTACCTGGAAGCATGGTATAATGTCTGATTTGTCGGACATGGGTTTTAAAGGGCATCTGCCCGTTTTTATTCACAATTTTTTGTCCAACAGGTCGTTCCATGTCCGTGTGGGCTCCACCCTCTCCGACTCCTTTGAACAGGAGATGGGTGTCCCGCAGGGCAGTATTCTATCTCCTGTTTTATTTAGCATTAAAATAAATAACATTGTAAAGGCCGTCAAGGATGATTCTGAATGCTCTTTGTTTGTGGACGACTTTGCTTTGTGTGCACGAGGTCGAGGACTTGCGTCCCTTGAGAGGCGCTTGCAGCTGTGCGTTGATCGCATCCAGGGGTGGGTGTCTCTCAATGGATTCAGATTCTCGCCCTCCAAGACAGTCTGTGTGCATTTTACTAACCAGACGAAATTTTTTCCACAACCTACCCTGAGCATTGCTGGAGTGCCAATTAAGGTGGCCGAAGAGGCAAAGTTTTTGGGGGGTCATCTTTGACAAAAGATTGACCTTCTGCAACCATGTTAACTACCTTAGAACCTCTTGTCGGAAGGCCCTCGACATTCTTCGTGTCGTTGGTCGTACTGACTGGGGTGCAGACCGCATTGTCTTACTTCGACTGTACCGGGCCCTTGTTCGGTCCAAACTGGATTACGGCTCTGTGGTATATGGCTCGGCTTCCAAGTCTGTTCTGCAGCGTCTGAACACAATTCACCATCAAGGTCTGCGCATATGTCTGGGAGCCTTCAGGACATCTCCAGTTCCTAGTCTGTATGCAGAGGCAGGGGAGCCTTCTCTCAGGCTCCGTCCGCATCCGCCTCATGCTCAGCTACGTTCTGAAGCTGAAGGCCCATCCAGAAAATCCTGCCTATGATTGTGTTTTTTAACCCGTCGTTTGCAGAGATTTACGATGCCCATCCGGGAGCTGTCCGTCCACTTTCCTTCCGTGTCCGACCTCATCTGCAGGCGGCCGGAGTGGACCTGGACAAAGTTTCGGAATCTCTGCAACACGTCACTCCACCCTGGCTACTACCAGTTCCTGACATCTTGCTGGACTTGACCGCCCACAAGAAGGATTGTACTCCACCAGCCATATACCAACAGAGCCTCAATGAACTCCTTTCAATTTTTCCTGGCTATTGTCGTCTTTATACGGATGGGTCCAAGTCTGAGGATGGAAGAGTGGCTGCGGCTGCAGTGTCCTCTCGCCATCCTAGACGCCCATTTAAGCTCCGTCTCCCTGACCATTCCTCTGTATTTAGTGCAGAACTGCAGGCCATTCTGCTAGCACTCAAGCATGCCTATCAGTCTCGGGAAAGGAACTTCCTGATTCTGTCTGACTCTCTTTCTGCCCTGCAGGCCCTTCAGGGCGCGGGAACAGACCATCCACTGCTGGTGCAGATTAGAGAGCTCTACGCGGACTTGATGAAGGAATATTATGACATCATTTTTATTTGGGTCCCAGGCCATGTGGGCATCGAAGGCAACAGAATCGCAGATTCTGCTGCCAACAGTGCCCGCAGTGACCCTGTCCCTGACACACAGACTGTCTATAGTGATTTTAAACCTGTGATTAGTGCGTACATAGCCCGCGAGTGGCAGTCCGAGTGGGACAAAGAGGAAGGGAACAAGCTTCATGAAGCTCTTCCTAAGTTGTCTGACAGTCTACCTTTTCCGCTGCGGCAGCCGCCGTGAGGAGACTGTCCTTGCTCGGCTCCACATCGGGCACACATATGTTACGCACTCTTACTTACTTAAACAGGATGAGCGTCCATGGTGTTTTGCCTGTGATGAGCAGTTTTTCTGTTCGACACTTTTTGCTGTATTGTGCTGACCTAATTGACACCAGATATAAACACTTCACAGCAGACTCCTTGAAGGTTTTGTTCCGGGATGTTCCCCCGGACAAAATCTTCAATTTCTTTGAGAGAATGCAATAATTTTTAACAAGATCTGAGCATTCATAGACTATGTGAATTTGTTTATTTTTTGCCCTTTTTGAGAGTCTGTATACATTTCTTTTAAAGACATGTGCGACATTTTAGCCTGCCATTTTAAAGCTATGTTTACATCTTGTCTTAAGACCTTGCTTTTAGTCTGGCTGACCAGATTTTTACCCATCCCGCCGTGACTCTGAGATGGCCATAGTCGCCTGCTCGGCGTTAAACCCAACTAACTAACTAACTAACTAACTAACTAATTAACTAACTAACCTCTATAATTGTATGGGCGCCTTAGTCACCCACATCCGAAGGATCAGGATATTCACTTTTTGTTTACAGATTATTACGTGTTTTGTCATAGCGCCCATGCAATAACAGTAGTACTTGCAGTCGGTGTCTGCAGCCACAAGATGTAAGATGTGTTTGACGTCGTACAGTACACGCGGTGCAATGGACCTCGCTCTGCGGGGGCTCATGAGGATCTGTGTCTCTTGCAGTAGGATTGTGGTCGGCTTTTCTCGGCAGTCAAGGGGTTAAAGCGCCGCGGAACATGCTACAGATTTTACCTGTGAAAACTGAACGAAATGCCGAACTCGACCATAACCTTTCCCGACGTATTTGAACAAGGGCCGATGGGGCAACTCACAAGCGATGAGCGTTGTGCCGTCGGAGGAAAGGGAGTGTTGGGGTCATTTAGAGGTCGGTTTTTCTCGGGTAAAATTCATGGAACGTTCGGCGCGCTTAACTCATTCTACCCCCATCACCGAAATCCCCAAATTTTGCCATTGTCCTCTGAAGACTGCATTAGCAGTGCAGGACAACAGATCGGCCATGATAGTTCAAGAGTGATTGCCAGAATAGCTTGCGCCCATAGGCGCCAAGCTATTCTGGCATCACCCTTGAACTATCATGGTCGATCCTTATCTTGCTGTGGTGTGTCCTGGGGTAGAATGAGTTAACCCACTTAGCCCCAGGGACCCTGCAGCAACCCTGATGGATTGATCATGATAATTTTAAGGGTAGTGCCAGATCATCTGGCACTACCCTTAAATTATCACGATCAATCCGCCTCCTGCAGCTGGTACATAGTCGTTCAGTAACACTTCCAAAATCTGGGAAAAGCACCCTTGGGGATAAAAGGGTTAAAGTCCGCAAGAAGCATAATGTGTCTTGAGCTTTTCCGCAGACGCAAGCTTGTAAGAATGTACACGATGTTAACCACACGCTGGCGAGGAGTGGCGTAATTCTATGCCTAGATTCCCATTTTTGATTTACTACTCGACATCCGATTGTCACGAGGGCAGCAAAGCTAAGTTTGGCAAAGAACGCTAAGTCTTTTTTGCAGGCTTATAAAAGATCTTGTAACAAAACGTGTGCGTACACAACCGGCAATGTTTAGTACAAAAAAAACCGCAGGATATTAATTTAGAGTGCTCGCCCCCGCCCCCCCCGCCCCCCCCCCCCCCCCCCCTCCCGAGATACAATAATAGACATTTCTAGGAATTCTGTTTATATCTTTAATTATCCTAATTAAAAAAAACCTTTATTTTTCTATTTTTGCTAACATCGCTCATAAATGTCCACATCGCTCACAATTTTCCCCAAATCCCCTTTATTTTACTCGGTAAAATTAAGATTTCCAAAATCAATGCCATTGACGACTAAAGTAAAATAGCACCTGAGCTAATTAATCTATCAATGATGTAAACATTAACACACTAAAATGCACATTTTAAAAGTTTAATTATAGCTTCAATCGTTTACTTAATTGTTTGTTTGTCTATTCCGAAAAAAAGAACAAATGTTAATAAACTGTGTTAATAAATTGTGTTGAAACTGTCTTTTCTAAGAGTACTTCTTTCTTCGTTGAGTTCTTCTCTAGAGTTTCATTGTATTACGATGAAAATCTCTCTTAACCCCGTCTAGCCCCAAGGTCCCATTTCTCAAATTTTGGAGGTGTTGCATAACGACCATGTACCAGTTGCAGGAGATGGTTTGGCCATGATAATTCAAGGGTAGGGCCAGATTAGCTGGCTTCAGGCGCCAAGCAGCTAATCTGGCACTACTCTTCAATTATCATGATCAAGCCATCTCCTGCTGTAGGGATCGGGAACTAAAAGGGTTAAAATTAAAAACAAATGAACAACCAAAAAAAATAAATAAATAAAAAAAAAAGAAATGCCCATCTAAGTAAAAAACGAGATTTTCATTGTATTATATATATATTATATATATATAATATATGATATTATATATATATATATATATATTATATATATATATATATATATAATATAATATATATATATATATAATATATATATATATATATATTATATATATATATATATATATATTATATATATATATATATTATCATCATCATCATCATCAGTCCCTTGCCCGAACTGGGCGTTGGGGGACTGAAAGGCAGCAGCAACAGACAGTGCTCCACGGAGTTCTATTTTGGGCGGTGGCAAGCAAGTCTGGCATCTCGAGTTCGGTCCATTCTTTTATGTTTGCGACCCAACTCTTTGTCTGACGACCTCGCCGACGACTTCCTTTGAGAGTGATATATAATGTATAATATAATAATATAATATATATATATATAATAATAAATATATATATAGTAATATATATATAATATATATATATATATATATATATATATATATTATATATAAATATAGTTATATATATATATATAAATTTTTTAATTGCTTCTCACAACAAATGGACTAATTACTGTCTAGTTTTGGCCAAACAAAAAAATGTGCGCATGCCGGGTGACGCCCAACAAAACAGTCCACGTTTGCTGCTTGGGCGTCCTCACTGTCAAAGGGCACTGCTTCCTGTCTTACCTGAGTCTGATTTAGCCTGAATAACTGCTTCCCAGTAAGTAAAGGATCTCGGGCCCACGACGACCGCAGTGGGTCGTCGTGGGCCCTAAGTCGTTTTGCCACTGGGGTGGCCGTTCTCGCTAATCTGTCTTCCTCTCAACCTCCCCCCCTGTACCTCACGTACCAACCCCCACCCCACCCGGGCCACCCCTCCCGCCCAGCCCGGCCCTCCCAGTCGGAAAATCGGCTTTAAAAATCTTCGTGTGCTCTTGCGGCGACTGATTTCGGGACACTGATGCAGAGTGAGAGGCATGTACCGGCCCAGATCACCGTCAATGTAAGACGATAAATTATTCACAGCGCATGACTGACTCGCCTTTCACTCACCGGGAAGAGAACATGAGACCGATAATCGCCTGACAAGATCGTCCACCCGTCTAAATTCAGAGAAACATTTCACAGCAGGGGGTACCATCACGACTTCAAGCCGATTTGTTTTATCACAAATCCCCGCCCCCCCCCCTTACCCCGCCCCCCCCTCTCCCCCCACAAAAAAAAAAAAAAAAAGCATTTGCGTTTCAGCATGGAAAGGACACGATGAAGAGAAACGTTTCCGTTTCGTAGAACCTCTTTCACTGGCCCAAAACAAGGGGGGAGGGGGGGGGGGCTAACTCCTCCCCAGTGCGCAAAAGCCATCGGGGCCGGACTTCGGCCGCCGTTGGCCCACGCACGGCCCTTGCGCGGTCCCAACAGCAGCCGAAGTCGACCCAATCACCTTTTGGCGCATTGGGTCCTCATCACGGTCTGGTGGATTCTCTCCTAGGCTTGCCGAGGGAGAGGGGTTGGGGGTGGGGTTGGAGATTTTACGTCTCATAGAGATAACCACGACCGTCTTCACGGAAATCTATATTTCGGGCTTTCACGTTTTACAACCCCTTCTTTGGAGGATCACGGCTGAAGAGAAAAAAAAAATCATTCACGAATCATGATAAACGAAAAACGCCAATCGCGAATCACAATTTTAGGGCATACACCCCCCCCCCCCCACCACCACCACCACACGCCTATCCCCCTCCCCTCCCCCTCTTCACACTGGTCCGCATAACACGTCTCTACCAACAATACTACGTGTGGACGACTAAAAAGATTTAGAAAGAACAACAACAACAAAATCGAAAATAATGGGTCAGTTTATTTTAGTGCCGAGCAGAATTCGAATTGGAAAGCCAAGCCGATCAGCCACTGGCGCTGGATGTCTAACCAATACAGATAAGGATATAATTACACCAATGGCTATAGTTCAAGGTGGTGCCCAGAATAGTTTGGCGCATTTTGGCACTACCCTTGAACTATTTTAGTCAAATTTAATTCACACACTGGTGTATTCTGAATGATATGGGTTAAAAAAAAAAAAAAAAATTGCGGACGCGCATAACCGCTGACACGGATTACATCGCGGGGATTCCTGAAGTCATTCACGGTCTGCTGCACTTGCACTTCCTTGTCTGAGGTATTTAGTCTTGCCCCTTCCGATTTCAGGCTCTGTGTAACCTACCTGCAGTTTTGGAATTGTGCTGGACAGAATCCAGACTAATTAAGGTGAGTGCCAAGTGTTTATAATATAAAGAAATAAGGAATACCCAGATAAATAGAAGAAGAAACAAGAAAGAAAGAAACAAGCTTAGAAAGGAAGAAAGAAACAGTTCCAGAAAGGACAAGTACAACACAGTTTATTAAAGTTTTGAGTGAATTATATTTTTTAAAAATCACACATACATTCATAAAGACTTATCCGTTTAATTAATTAATTAATTTAATAGTGATACTTATTAAATTATCTAATTAATTAATCAATTGATTAATTTATATATTTTATTAATTAACTTATTTAGTTTTATTTATTATTTTCTTATTATTATTTATTTAATTATCAATTTATTTATTTATATCCATTTGTTGCATCTCCTGCCTAAAAAAAAATGACACATGGCCCGTCGTCGGTGTTTCTTTGTGTAGATTTATTATGAAAATGATTTTAATTTAACACAAAGATTTAATAAACTGTGCTATATTTGTCTTTTCTTCTCCTTTATCTTTTTTTTACGATGAACTGATGCTAAAATGGACGTTTTAACCCCTTTGGCTGTCGCAGCGTTATTTGTCGCGATGATACCTGTCGGAATCATCGCGACAAATACCGCTACCGACAGCAAGAGGTGTTAAGGTTTGTTACACTTTCGGCGTCTGTTGCTGCCGGCCGGTGCCATTCCCTCAGGTTAAAAACACAAAAAAAAAAAACGTTAAAAACCGCACCATTCTTCGTTCAGTTTGTCGGCGCCGGTGATAATGGTAAAGTTACCGAGCGTGTTCCTTTCGATTTTGGGTACCCCAACTGACCGCGCAAAAGGCCATCGTGTCGATTTCGGCCCCGATGCCTTTTGCGCACTGGGTATTTCCTTGTGACGTCATGTTAAACCTTTGGCCATGCAGCTCGTTCGTTATGGTCTTATTTTGCACTCAATTCGGATAATAGGCAAAACGGCAGAGGCCGACCCACATTTGATTGTGTTATATTCGGAGTCCTGTAAAAAGCGAAGTAAATGACTCAACACAGAGTGGTAGCTATGGAACTAGCTTAGGAACGCGTTGTCTCATATTCATAAATTATGTTGCCGGTACCCTTGACAATTAGACTTTGGATACATCCAGAAGTCCAGGGGACCGTAATTTTGAATTGTTCTCGTCCGAACGGTTTTGTTATCAGCTTAGTATCATATTCAACAGGGTGTAGTTAGGACCTCTAAAATGCTGTTGTTATATGGACGGTTCTGTAGCCTTAATCATTCGGAATACGCCAGTGTGTGAAATAAGATTGACTAAAATAGTTCAAGGGTAGTGCCAGAATAGCTTGGCGCCTCTAGCGCCAAGCTATTCTGGCACCACCCTTGAACTAAAGCCATTGTTCTACATCCTTATCTGTAAGAACTATAATGTAGCTTGCATATGGCAGTGTACACATTTGAAGTTTTAAGCCTCAGTATGACATGGCGGGTTTATACCCCACATTAAACGATCCTGACTCAACGTCCACTACCGCCTTAACTGTTCAAAAGATACACATCTGTAACAGATGGTTACGGTTTCATTTAGACAGGGTCCTGCTAAAAACCCGGAATAACCGTTCTTAATAAATAAATAAATCAGCGCATTAAATAGGCGCTTTATCGCAATTGAAAATCGGCTCAAAGCGCCGCTGCGAACTGAAACCCAACAAGCACGCTCACGTGAATCACCCGCATTCACATCACACACTGTACATAAACACAGAACATCACGTGGTGCAAAGGGCAAGCTCAAGCGAGCTACTGAAGTTTTGGAAATTCAGATCGTTTATATTTAAATTTGATTAAGTTGGCGGAAATTAATACCAAAGTCGTGGGGGAGAAGAGCCTGAGTAACCCGGAGAAAGAACCCCCGACGGTCCGCCCGAATTAATTGGACCGTTGACACACTAGATGAGAAAAGCCAACGCCGGAACCGGGTATCGAACCTCTCACCTTTGGCATTGGTGGCAGGCGCTTTTTACGACTGCGCCACGGACCGCCACGCTTTTACCCGGAATACTGAACCTTTCCTGAGCTAAAATAACAACATCTACAGCTATTATTGAGAACCTAGACACAGTATAATCAAGTGTTAGAAGTTTGGTTTGCATTAAAGGTAATTAATGTTTTGGTTTTTATTTATTTTTTGTTGTTGTTGTTTGTTTTTTGTCACTTTTTAAAAAAAATATTTTTTTTTATTTTTATTGAAGCTTCTTTCAAAAGAGTAACAAGAAAAACAAAGAGTGCATACCGTACAAAATACAACATGTACACATTATACACACAACCCAAAACGATAATAAACAATTTCAGCACGATTAAACTAAAGTGTGCGGTCCGTGGCGCAGGCGGTAAAAGCAAGAGGTGCGAGGTTCGATACCCGGTTCCGTCGTCGGACTTTTTTTCCTCTAGTAATGTGTCACCATTAATTCGGGCGGACCGTAGGGGGTTCTTTCTCCGGGTACCTCCGGCTCTTTCCTCCCCCACGAATTTGGTATTAATTTCAGTCCAACTTAATAAAAACAATTTCATAAATATAACAAAAAACAACGATTTAAATTTCTAAAAATGTCAGTAGCTCGCTTGAGCCTGCCCTTAGCACCACGTGAATGTTCTCGTGTGTTTATGTACAGCGTGTGAGGGAATGCGCGTGATTCACGTGAGGCGTGTGTTTGTTGGGTTCAGTTTGCGGCTATGTCCTGGCATTGAGTTATATTATAAATATGAGAAATACTATGTATTATTATTTTATTAAGTGGCGTGTGTTAGTGGGGGGGGGGGAGAGAGAGAGAGAGTAGAGAGAGAGAGAGAGAGAGATGAGAGAGAGAGAGAGAGAGTAGAGAGAGAGAGAGAGAGAGAGAGAGAGAGAGAGAGAGAGAGTAGAGAGAGAGAGAGAGAGAACGTGTTTCTTTTAGCGTGTATTGTGAACGTCTGCATGCGTGTAATCGGAAACAGAAAATTGTCAGAATTTCAGCAAAAAAAGTATGGGTATCTCGGAGATAATGAGCCGTATGAGACAAAAAGCTTCCAACTGCATTTTTTACACAATTACCAGAAGTTAACAGAAAGGTAACAAATGTTAACTATCTTACAAAAAAATACAAATATTGGCAACCACATCTGTGTAAAACGGCTAAATGTGTTTATCATAGTAGATACACATCTCTCTGTACAGTACCTGTTTTCTGAATTCTGCTAAAAGACTGGAAAGTCTAACTGCCGATTCAAACAGCGGCAACGGTAAATTGAAATATTTTGCCATTAATAAGAGCAAATCGATCACTAGTGGGTCCGTCCGCAGCCCCTGTTTCACCCCCGAAAAACAATTAACTCTGTACTAAGTTCAAAATTTTCACAATGAGCACATTTTTCCTTTACACCTGTTCAGTAATTTGTCCCAAAAAACGTGCACAACTCTGCACTCAAAAAACAGGTGTTTCAATATATTCCTCAGTGAGTTAACGAAACGTGTTCAAAGGTTTGAATCCTTTAGCTGTCTATAGCGTAAGTAAACATTGGTTTGTCAGTATTCTATGGACAATTCGGTACTGCAACCATCCGTAATTTGGTGTCTTGTGTGACTGTTATATGGTGCACAAAAAATGGATTTCCACTTTAGATCATTATAATTGTTTTTCCATTTTTCGATGCACATAGGTGGTGTCGTTTTATTTTAAGAACACATTGTATATACCTTCTTAATGCCATTTTTTGTGCTTAAGGACAACATCCAAGGGTGTTACCTATACTGGTTACAGCAACTGCATCCCCATATTCGTAACATTTTTCTTTTGTACTTTCTTACAGCACTCGTTCTGCTATAGTAAGCAAGAAAAGAAACATGTGCACCAACAGTTCACAAAACACTTCAAAACTGACAATGTCGCCATTATCGTCCATTACATTTCCAATTGTAAAAATGTTTTTTGAAACCCAATTGTCAACAAACTTCAATGAATCTTTTTTCAACAGCTGTGGATTGAAAAACAGTGGTTCACTTTTGAAAGCATCGACACCTGGGGGGGCGAAAAAGATTATTATATTCTTTAAAAATAACAGCCACTTTTTTTCCAGAAAGGGGTTTTCATCTCTAAACTTTCTAGAAAATAGGCACCAAAATCAGCACACTGTTTAATATTATCATAAAGGGATGCGAGTAAAAGGTTCCAGTTTGTGCCCGAAGAAAGCACTCTTCGAATCCAGGGTGACCATAAGTGCTTTGTAAAAGCTTCAATATCCATTAGCTGAGCCCTCCTGCTTCATACTGTATAGAAACTGTAGTTCTTTTCACTATATCTCTCTTCCCTCCCCAGATGAAGTTAAACATCACCGTGTTAATTTCTTTAATAATAACACTCCCTGGGGAAGGCAAGGAGATAAAGGAGACGTGTAAAAATTGAAAGAATTAAGGACTTGAAAACAAACATTTCTTCCGATAGTTGTTAAATCTTGCAGTTTCCCACTGCTTTACAATTTTTTTTTTATTTTTGCAAGTTTGGTTTATAATTCAGGAGTAAATCAGAACAGTTCTGTAGATAAAAAGTAAACTCCCAGCACTGTGAAGGGTAGCTGGATTCCAAAGAGATGCTTGAGTATGTGGGGCATAGCGCGTAAGGCACAAAAACCTGTTGATTCCAATCCATACAGCAACAGTCTTTTCAAAATTAATTTTTAGCCCAGAAATTACTGCAAAATGTTCTAGATCTAATGTGACACAATCAAATGATTTTTTGGACCCATCTAAAAAACAATCACATATCATCAGCAAACAATTGAGACTAAGAATTCCTGTTCAATTCCATTTTATACCTCAAATGTTCTTATTATTCTTCACCTTTATGGCCAACAACCTCAACACATACTAGGAAGATATAAGGTTGAGAGGGGATCCCCTTGTCTACAACCTCGCTCAACTGAGAAACGACCGACCCAGACACTTGCCCATTCACAGTAAGGCAGGAATTCACTGTTTTTATGAAATGTATCCACACATTTTGAGATACCACTACCAAATTTAAAACATTTTTAAAGCTTTATTAATAAATGAATGAGAGACAGAGTCAATTGCTTTTTTCAAAATCGACTAGCAACAACAATCCAGGTTTTAAAAAAAAAGTCTCTGTATAATGAAGCACATCAAACAAAATTCTAATATTGTCAGAGATTGATCTACCTGAAATGAAACCACTCTGGTCTTCATGAATTATACAAGGGAGGACCTGTTTTATTCTATTGGCGATACATGCGGATGCAATTTTATATAACTGACAATTAAGCAGGGATATTGGACGCCAAAAATTTTTAAAATATTGTTTAGATTTGTCTCCTTTAGTATAAGGGTTATCAGTCCATGTCTTTGTGTGGCTGAACAAAGACCCATGGTCCGTACCCCCTCGTCAATAGACCTCACTAAGAAAGACCCTAGGTCCTTCCCAAAAAATTTAAAGAATTGTTGCTGGGAAAACATCACTTCCTGGTGGGTTTTTCCCATTTTCCATAGACTTCAAAGCACGAGAAGCCTCCTCCTCAGTTATGTGTCCTTTTAGACTGTCCCTTTGTTCTTCAGACAATGTTTTTGAAAAACACAGCTGTCAAAAACTGACGGGTCAACATCATGTAAATCTGAATCTCGATTCTTGTTATAATGCCCCTATAATACTTCTCTGCCCCCTTTACAATACCCGCCTGATTTGTTATCTTTTCACCATTGTTGTTTTCTATGACCTTCATAAATTTACTCGTGTAATGAGTCGTTTTTCCATACCACAAAAGTACTTAGAATTTTGTTCTCCCAACTCCTATCCATCTTGCTTTTGCTCTAATTCTAACTCCGTCCATTCTCCGTTCCTTGATGCTATACAACTCCTGTTGTAAGGGTCTCGTTCGTTTTCTACTTTTTTTCTTGTGAGATGCATAAGCTATAGTAGCACCTCCTTATCTGAATAAGAATGGGTTTCAAAAAACAATTGATCATTAATTACTAACTGTAGATCGGAAGAGGGGATCGCGATCGATAGCTTCATGCAGGTACAAGCAAAATGGGTGTACTGACACTTTGTTTCATGAATACACTTTTACACTGAGTTTATACAATCTGCATCCTTCGGCAAGGAAGTATTAAACTTCCAAAAAGTAACGGCCATGTCTACTGTGTGAACTGTCATGGTCCCACCCTGGATATCAAAGGAGATACAGAGTGGTCAGATCTGTATGATACATTAATCTCTGATGCCCACTACCGTTATGCGCAACTGCGCGTCCGACATAAGAAAAAAGTCCAGGCGTGCCTGCTGAAGGGGGTTTTCTTCTCCTCCACGTAAATATTGTATCATTAGGATGCATTTTCTCTCCAAATATGTATTAAGTAAGTTAAATTCTTCAATTATCTCATATAGTTTTTCTCTAGCAAGTGGATTGTTTGTGCGCGTATAATTATGGTAATCAAACTTAGGGTCCAAGACCATTATTCCAATCCCCTCCCAAAATCATAGGGATCATACCCATACTCAAAACAGTTTTCCTTCAAATGTTCGTTAAAAAAAACTGGACAATCATTATTTGGCCCCCTGCACATTAACCAGCAGGTAAAACCGTTTCATCAACAAGCACTTTAAGAATCATGTAGTTTCCTTCAGGGTCCCTTATAACAGCCTAAGTGTTTAAAACCAAAGTTTATTATTGATCAGAACAGCCAGACCAGACCACATTGCATGATGCGATGGCAAATGAATTAAAAACAAAAACACTTGATAACCCAAACTTCGCTCCTGATGATATCGCTCTTGTTTCTACCCGTAACAGTGGTGTTTCTTGTAACCACCCACCAAATCTTGTTCCTCTAAAAAAAATAGATAAAAAAGATGCACGATAACGTAGATGTCACCTTTACGCCTCTCGAATCACCCGAAGGCCCATAACTAAACTTCATAAGCTACATAATGCTACAACTGTTACATCTCTCTTATCCCTAAGATATATCACACAGGATACACAGGGCATGCCATATGCACATGAGAAGATATAGAATAGGTAGCGACAACCTTAGAGACACTATCTGGTACAACGAGTAAAACAAGCACAATCCCAAAATGAAACATCCTATGTGAGCAGATTTGTCTCTCTCGTCTGCAATCTGCAAAAAATCAATACAAACACATTGGCGAACCCAGCAAAAAGAACACTACAGAGTCAGAGAAAAAATTAACACCACGAATCACTAAGAGAAAGAGTAAACGACAAAAGACACAAGCCACACACAGGCGAAGGTAGCCCCAGAACATTGTTACTTCTAAACAATAAAACGCCATGGACAATGTTCTCAACAAGAAAAAGGCAAGGGCATTTTGAGACTTGTCCTACTGTCAGAACGCAATTATGTGTAGGCACTGGGAGAATAATATACTGGAACTGTCATCTCAATGGACTGTGACGATCATCCGTGTAACTATAAACTGATTGACTTCTTGCCATAATAGATTATTAGTGACTCTCATTTTTTGCAGTGTAAAGTAACCACCAACCCAAGAAAATAGCTATTAATTTCACAATACTGGTACAAATATATACAACGCCCACATCAAAAAAACACTAGCAAAGATCAACACTAGCTGTGTACGAGTAGGTCGCTAGTCTGTGTATTGACTAATGGACATGTAACAATCGCATGAGACAGGCGACAAGCATACTATGAATTGAAAAAATTAAAACACACATACCCAACCACCAACATCTCACACACACTTGCGCATCCACACACCCCAGTCCCAGTCGACGACACACACACACACACCACACACCACACACGACACACAGCACAGATTCCATGGGCACCCGAACAACACCCACTACACACAGCACACACACGACAACTACGATCAACACACCACACACGTACAGCACCACGCTACAACACACCACACAAGCGTAAAAGACACAAGAAAATTAACTCTGAGCCTCAAAAGCTCCACAGTGTGGGCGTCCCACTGTGGAACAATGTCCTGGAAAGAGTGTGCAATCCACACAACACATACGCAACACACAAGCATAACTGATCCTTAATATATATAGTTAGCAAGTTTTCTACAAGTACAAAACAGTGCACAAACCACGTGTGCCTGATGGCCATAAGCAAAACGAGATATGTAGTATATACAATATAAATATATAATTAATAACTACCTACATACTAATCATATAAATATTATATAAATATATATATATATATAGTATAATATATAGTATTGTATGTATGTGTGGCGTTGTTTTGTGTGTGTGTGGTGTGTGTTGTGTGTAACGTGACAGAATGTACTGTATATTTATACATATACTATATTGATATAATATATATGGCTATATAGTATATAATATATAATACAATAATATAGTAAATATATTATATATATATACATACACGTAGCAAACATACACATACAACAAGCACACATATATATATATATACAACATATATAATAAATATAGAAAGCTCATAATATATATATATATATATATATATATAGTATATATATATATATATATATATATACAGTACGACATAAATTCCATAACACGTACAAAAACATACATACACACACATACATACAAACAAACACATGTAGATTAAAAACAATATATGTGTATTTTATATACATATATATATATAAATACCCATAGCACATATATATAAAAACAATTCATGTGTATGTATGTATTTATGAGTGTGTATGTATGTATGAACGTGTATGAATATAATTGTAAGTATAATATAGGATATATATTATATATAAAGTATATATATATTATATATAAATATATATACTATATATATTATAGACTTAATATATTTATTTATAATATATAAATATGTGTGTATTTTGTGTTTTATGTGTATGTATATATATATATGAAATATATATATATAATATATAATATAAAATATATATATATATATATATATATATATATATATACATACATTCATCACGTACACACACACACACCACACACACACCAAACACAAACACACATACATACATACATATATATATAATTATATATATATATATATATATATATATATATAATATATATATATATATCTATATATATATATATATACATATATGTTTTGTAGGCCACAGGCACACTGGTTGTGCACTGTACTTGTAAAACTTGCTAACTATATTATAAGGATCAGTTATGCATGTGTGTTGCATGTGTGTGTGGATGCACACTCTTACAGACATGTCCACAGTGGGCGCCACACTGTGGAGCTTTTGAGCTCAGAGTTTTTCATGTGTGTGTGTGTGTGTGTGTGTGTGTGTGTGTGTGTGTGTGTGTGTGTGTGTGTGTGTGTGTGTGTGTGTGTGTGTGTGTGTGTGTTTCACTGGGCTGGGTGTGCATGCGCAAGTTTGTGTGGTGGTTGGGTATGTGTGTTTAAATTCATGTATTTGTGCTTATCATGCATGTACATGTCCATTAGTCAAAACCAGACTAGCGACTACTACACAGCTAGTGTTGATGTGGGCGTGTATATATACCAGTAATTGTTAATAGCAATTTTCTTGGGGTGGTTACATTACACCAAAAATGAGACCTATAATCTATAATGGCAAATCATATAGTTACACGAACTCACAGTCCATTGAGATGACAGTTCCAGTAAATATCTCCCATGCTACACATAATTGGTCTGAAGTAGACAGTCCAATGCCCTTGCCTTTTTTTTGAACATTGTCCATGGCGTTTAGAAGTAACAAGTTTGGGCTACTTCGCCAGTTTTGGTTGTTTTTGTGTTTACTTTCTCTTAGTGATTCGTGGTGTTATTTTTTCTCTGCTTTAGTGTTCTTTTTGCGGGTTCCCTGTGTTTGTATTGATTTTTCAGTTGAGAGAGACAATCTGCCACATAGGTTTTCATTTTGTATTGTGTTGTTTTACGTTGACAGAAAGTGTCTAAGGTTGTACTATTCTATGTGCAATGCATGCCTGTACCTTTTATATATCTTATGGATAAGAGAGTAACAGTTTGTAGCATGAATTGTAAGGGCCTCGGAGATTCGAAACGGGATCACGTATTGCATTTTTTTTAGAGAAAAGGGGTACAAGAAACACACTTTACGGAGAAACAAGAGCATATCATCAGAGCGAAGTGGGGTTATCAAGTGTTTTTTTTTAATTCATATGCATCGAATGCAAAGGGTCTGGCTGTTCTGATCAATAATAACTTTGGTTTTAAACACTTAGGCTGTTATAAGGACCCTGAAGGAAACTACATGATTCTTAAAGTGCTTGTTGATGAAACGGTTTACCTGCTGGTTAATGTGCAGGGGCCAAATAATGATTGTCCAGTTTTTTTTAACGAACATTTGAAAGGAAAACTGTTTGAGTATGGGTATGTCCCTATGATTTTGGGAGGGGATTGGAATATGGTCTTGGACCCTAAGTTTGATTACCATAATTATACGCGCACAAACAATCCACTTGCTAGAGAAAAACTATATGAGATAATTGAAGAATTTAACTTACTTAATATATATTTGGAGAGAAATGCATCCTAATGATACAATATTTACGTGGAGGAGAAGAAACCCCCTTCAGCAGGCACGCCTGGACTTTTTTCTTATGTCGGACGCAGTTGCGCATACGGTAGTGGCATCAGAGATTAATGTATCATACAGATCTGACCACTCTGTTATCTCCTTTGATATCCAGGTGGGACATGACAGTTCACACAGTAGACATGGCCGTACTTTTTGGAAGTTTAATACTTCCTTGCCGAAGGATGCAGATTGTATAAACTCAGTGTAAAAGTGTATTCATGAAACAAAGTGTCAGTACACCCATTTGTTGTACCTGCATGAAGCTATCGATCGCATCCCCTCTTCCGATCTACAGTTAGTAATTAATGATCAATTGTTTTTTGAAACCCTTCTTATTCAGATAAGAGGTGCTACTATAGCTTATGCATCTCACAAGAAAAAAGTAGAAAACGAACGAGACCTTACAACAGGAGTTGTATAGCATCAAGGAACGGAGAATGGATGGAGTTAGAATTAGAGCAAAAGCAAGATGGATAGGAGTTGGAGAACAAAATTCTAAGTACTTTTGTGGTATGGAAAAACGACATTACACGAGTAAATTTATGAAGGTCATAGAAAACAACAATGGTGAAAAGATAACAAATCAGGCGGGTATTGTAAAGGGGGCAGAGAAGTATTATAGGGCATTATACAAGAATCGAGATTCAGATTTACATGATGTTGACCCGTCAGTTTTTGACAGCTGTGTTTTTCAAAACATTGTCTGAAGAACAAAGGGACAGTCTAAAAGGACACATAACTGAGGAGGAGGCTTCTCGTGCTTTGAAGTCTATGGAAAATGGGAAAAACCCCAGGAAGTGATGTTTTCCCAGCAACATTCTTTAAATTTTTTGGGAAGGACCTAGGGTCTTTCTTAGTGAGGTCTATTGACGAGGGGTACGACCATGGGTCTTTGTCAGCCACACAAAGACATGGACTGATAACCCTTATACTAAAGGAGACAAATCTAAACAATATTTTAAAATTTTTGGCGTCCAATATCCCTGCTTAATGTCAGTTATAAAATTGCATCCGCATGTATCGCCAATAGAATAAAACAGGTCCTCCCTTGTATAATTCATGAAGACCAGAGTGGTTTCATTTCAGGTAGATCAATCTCTGACAATATTAGAATTTTGTTTGATGTGCTTCATTATACAGAGACTTTTTTTTTAAAACCTGGATTGTTGTTGCTAGTCGATTTTGAAAAAGCAATTGACTCTGTCTCTCATTCATTTATTAATAAAGCTTTAAAAATGTTTAAATTTGGTAGTGGTATCTCAAAATGTGTGGATACATTTCATAAAAACAGTGAATCCTGCCTTACTGTGAATGGGCAAGTGTCTGGTCGTTTCTCAGTTGAGCGAGGTTGTAGACAAGGGGATCCCCTCTCACCTTATATCTTCCTAGTATGTGTTGAGTTGTTGGCCATAAAGGTGAAGAATAATAAGAACATTTGAGGTATAAAATGGAATGAACAGGAATTCTTAGTCTCATTGTTTGCTGATGATATGTGATTGTTTTTAGATGGGTCCAAAAAATCATTTGATTGTGTCACATTAGATCTAGAACATTTTGCAGTAATTTCTGGGCTAAAAATTAATTTTGAAAAGACTGTTGCTGTATGGATTGGAATCAACAGGTTTTGCCTTACGCGCTATGCCCCACATCTCAGCATCTCTTGGAATCCAGCTACCTTCACAGTGCTGGGAGTTACTTTTTCTACAGAACTGTCTGATTTACTCCTGAATTATAAACCAAACTTGCAAAAATAAAAAAAATTGTAAAGCAGTGGAAACTGCAAGATTTAACAACTATCGGAAGAAATGTTGTTTTCAAGTCCTTAATTCTTTCAATTTTTACACGTCTCTTTATCTCCTTGCCTTCCCCAGGGAGTGTTATTATTAAAGAAATTAACACGGTGATGTTTAACTTCATCTGGGGAGGGAAGAGAGATATAGTGAAAAGAACTACAGTTTCTATACAGTATGAAGCAGGAGGGCTCAAGCTAATGGATATTGAAGCTTTTACAAAGCACTTATGGTCACCTGGATTCGAAGAGTGCTTTCTTCGGGCACAAACTGGAACCTTTTACTCGCATCCCTTTATGATAATATTAAACAGTGTGCTGATTTTGGTGCCTATTTTCTAGAAAGTTTAGAGATGAAAACCCCTTTCTGGAAAAAAGTGGCTGTTATTTTTAAAGAATATAATAATCTTTTTCGCCCCCCAGGTGTCGATGCTTTCAAAAGTGAACCACTGTTTTTCAATCCACAGCTGTTGAAAAAAGATTCATTGAAGTTTGTTGACAATTGGGTTTCAAAAAACATTTTTACAATTGGAAATGTAATGGACGATAATGGCGACATTGTCAGTTTTGAAGTGTTTTGTGAACTGTTGGTGCACATGTTTCTTTTCTTGCTTACTATAGCAGAACGAGTGCTGTAAGAAAGTACAAAAGAAAAATGTTACGAATATGGGGATGCAGTTGCTGTAACCAGTATAGGTACACCCTTGGATGTTGTCCTTAAGCACAAAAATGGCATAAGAGGTATATACAATGTGTTCTTAAATAAAACGACACCACCTATGTGCATCGAAAAATGGAAAAACAATTATAATGATCTAAAGTGGAAATCCATTTTTGTGCACCATATAACAGTCACACAAGACACCAAATTACGATGGTTTCAGTACCGAATTGTCCATAGAATACTGACAACCAATGTTTACTTACGCTATAGACAGCTAAAGGATTCAAACCTTTGAACGTTTCGTTAACTAACTGAGGAATATATTGAACACCTGTTTTTTGAGTGCAGAGTTGTGCACGTTTTTTGGGACAAATTACTGAACAGGTTAAAGGAAAAATGTGCTCATTGTGAAAATTTTGAACTTAGTACAGAGTTAATTGTTTTCGGGGTGAAACAGGGGCTGCGGACGGACCCAGTGCTCGATTTGCTCTTATTAATGGCAAAATATTTAATTTACCGTTGCCGCTGTTTGAATCGGCAGTTAGACTTTCCAGTCTTTTTAGCAGAATTCAGAAACAGGTACTGTACAGAGAGATGTGTATCTACTATGATAAACACATTTAGCCGTTTTACACAGATGTGGTTGCCATATTTGTATTTTTTTGTAAGATAGTTAACATTTGTTACCTTTTCTGTTAACTTCTGGTAATTTGTAAAAAATGCAGTTGGAAGCTTTTTGTCCTCATACGGCTCATTATCTCCGAGATACCCATACTTTTTTTGCTGAAATTCTGACAATTTTCTGTTTCCGATACACGCATGCAGACGTTCACAATACACGCTAAAAGAACACGTTCTCTCTCTCTCTCTCTCTCTCTCTCTCTCTCTCTCTCTCTCTCTCTCTCTCTCTCTCTCTCTCTCTCTCTCTCTCCTCTCTCTCTCTCTCTCTCTCTCTCTCTCTCTCTCTCTCTCTCTCTCTCTCTCCCCCCCCCCCACTAACACACGCCACTTAATAAAATAATAATACATAGTATTTCTCATATTTATAATATAACTCAATGCGCAGGACATAGCCGCAAACTGAACCCAACAAACACGCGCCTCACGTGAATCACGCGCATTCCCTCACACGCTGTACATAAACACAGAACATTCACGTGGTGCTAAGGGCAGGCTCAAGCGAGCTACTGACATTTTTAGAAATTTAAATCGTTGTTTTTTTTATATTTATGAAATTGTTTTTATTAAGTGGACTGAAATTAATACCAAATTCGTGGGGGAGGAAAGAGCCGGAGTACCCGGAGAAAGAACCCCCTACGGTCCGCCCGAATTAATGGTGACACTTACTAGAGGAAAAAAAGTCCGACGACGGAACCGGGTATCGAACCTCGCACCTCTTGCTTTTACCGCTGCGCCACGGACCGCCACTTTAGTTTAATCGTGCTGAAATTGTTTATTATCGTTTTGGGTGTGTGTATAATGTGTACATGTTGTATTTGTACGGTATGCACTCTTTGTTTTTCTTGTTACTCTTTTGAAAGAAGCTTCAATAAAAATAAAAAAAATATTTTTTTTAAAAAGTGACAAAAAACAACAACAACAACAAAAAATAAATAAAAACAAAACATTAATTACCTTTAATGCAAACCAAACTTCTAACACTTGATTATACTGTGTCTAGGTTCTCAATAATAGCTGTAGATGTTGTTATTTTAGCTCAGGAAAGGTTCAGTATTCCGGGTAAAAGCGTGGCGGTCCGTGGCGCAGTCGTAAAAGCGCCTGCCACCAATGCCAAAGGTGAGAGGTTCGATACCCGGTTCCGGCGTTGGCTTTTCTCATCTAGTGTCAACGGTCAATAATTCGGGCGGACCGTCGGGGGTTCTTTCTCCGGGTACTCCGGCTCTTCCTCCCCCACGACTTTGGTATTAATTTCCGCCAACTTAATCAAATTTAAAATATAAACGATCTGAATTTCCAAAACTTCAGTAGCTCGCTTGAGCTTGCCCTTAGCACCACGTGGATGTTCTGTGTTTATGTACAGTGTGTGAGTGAATGCGGGTGATTCACGTGAGCGTGCTTGTTGGGTTCAGTTCGCAGCGGCGCTTTGAGCCGATTTTCAATTGCGATAAAGCGCCTATTTAATGCGCTGATTTATTTATTTATTAAGAACGGTTATTCCGGGTTTTAGCAGGACCCTGTCTAAATGAACCGTAACCATCTGTTACAGATGTGTATCTTTTGAACAGTTAAGGCGGTAGTGGACGTTGAGTCAGGACGTTAATGTGGGGTATAACCCGCCATGTCATACTGAGGCTTAAAACTTCAAATGTGTACACTGCCATATGCAAGCTACATTATAGTACTTACAGATAAGGATGTAGACCAATGGCTTTAGTTCAAGGGTGGTGCCAGAATAGCTTGGCGCCTAGAGGCGCCAAGCTATTCTGGCACTACCCTTGAACTATTTTAGTCAATCTTATTTCACACACTGGCGTATTCCGAATGATAAAGGCTAACAGAATCCGCATATAACAACAGCTTTTAGAGGTCCTAACTACACCCTGTTGAATATGATACTAAGCTGATAACAAACCGTTCGGAGAGAACAATCAAAATTACGGTCCCCTGGACTTCTGATGTATCCAAAGTTAATTGTCAAGGGTACCGGCAACATAATTTCTGATATAACAACGCTTCCTAAGCTAGTTCCTAGCTACACTCTGTGTGACATTACTTCGCTTTTTACAGACTCCGAATATAACACAAACAAATGTGGGTCGGCCTCTGCCGTTTTGCCTATTATCCGAAATTGAGTGCAAAATAAGACCATAACGAACGAGCTGCATGGCCAAAGGTTTAACATGACGTCACAAGGAAATACCCAGTGCGCAAAAGGCCATCGGGGCCGAAATCGACCCGATGGCCTTTTGCGCGTCAGTTGGGTACCCAAAATCGAAAGGAACACGCTCGGTAACTTTACCATTATCACCGGCGCCGACAACTGAACGAAGAATGGTGCGGTTTTTAACTTTTTTTTTTTTTTTTTAACCTGAGGGAATGGCACCGGCCGGCAGCAACAGACGCCGAAAGTGTAACAAACCTTAACCCTCTTGCTGTCGGTAGCGGTATTTGTCGCGATGATTCCGACAGGAATCATCGCGACAAATAACGCTGCCGACAGCCAAAGGGTTAAACGTCCATTTAGCATCAGTTCATCGTAAAAAAAAGATAAAGGAGAAGAAAGACAAATATAGCACAGTTTATTAAATCTTTGTGTTAAATTAAAATCATTTTCATAATAAATCTACACAAAGAAACACTGACGACGGGCCATGTGTCATTTTTTTTTAGGCAGGAGATGCAACAAATGAATAAATAAATAAATTGATAATTAAATAAATAATAATAAGAAAATAATAAATAAAACTAAATAAGTTAATTAATAAATATATAAATTAATCAATTGATTAATTAATAGATAATTTAATAAGTATACTATTAAATTAATTAATTAATTAAACGGATAAGTCTTTATGAATGTATGTGTATTTTTAAAAAATATAATTCACTCAAAACTTTAATAAACTGTGTTGTACTTGTCCTTTCTGGAACTGTTTCTTTCTTCCTTTCTAAGCTTGTTTCTTTCTTTCTTGTTTCTTCTTCTATTTATCTGGGTATTCCTTATTTCTTTATATTATAAACACTTGGCACTCACCTTATTAGTCTGGATTCTGTCAGCACAAATTCAAAACTGCAGGTAGGTTACACAGAGCCTGAAATCGGAAGGGGCAAGACTAAATACCTCAGACAAGGAAGTGCAAGTGCAGCAGACCGTGAATGACTTCAGGAATCCCGCGATGTAATCCGTGTCAGCGGTTATGCGCGTCGCAATTTTTTTTTTTTTTTTTAACCCATATCATTCAGAATACACCAGTGTGTGAATTAAATTTGACTAAAATAGTTCAAGGGTAGTGCCAAAATGCGCCAAACTATTCTGGCACCACCTTGAACTATAGCCATTGGTGTAATTATATCCTTATCTGTATTGGTTAGACATCCAGCGCCAGTGGCTGATCGGCTTGGCTTTCCAATTCGAATTCTGCTCGGCACTAAAATAAACTGACCCATTATTTTCGATTTTGTTGTTGTTGTTCTTTCTAAATCTTTTTAGTCGTCCACACGTAGTATTGTTGGTAGAGAGTGTTATGCGGACCAGTGTGAAGAGGGGGAGGGGAGGGGGATAGGGTGGTGGTGGTGGTGGGGGGGGGGGGTATGCCCTAAAATTGTGATTCGCGATTGGCGTTTTTCGTTTATCATGATTCGTGAATGATTTTTTTTTTCTCTTCAGCCGTGATCCTCCAAAGAAGGGGTTGTAAAACGTGAAAGCCCGAAATAGATTTCCGTGAAGACGTCGTGGTTATCTCATGAGACGTAAAATCTCCAACCCCACCCCCAACCCCTCTCCCTCGCAAGCCTAGGAGAGAATCCACCAGACCGTGATGAGGACCCAATGCGCAAAAGGTGATTGGGTCGACTTCGGCTGCTGTTGGACCGCGCAAGGCCGTGCGTGGGCCAACGGCGGCCGAAGTCGGCCCCGATGGCTTTTGCGCACTGGGGAGGAGTAGCCCCCCCCCCCTCCCCCCTTGTTTTGGGCCAGTGAAAGAGGTTCTACGAAACGGAAACGTTTCTCTTCATCGTGTCTTTCCATGCTGAAACGCAAATGCTTTTTTTTTTTTTTTTTTGTGGGGGGAGGGGGGGGGGTAAGGGGGGGGGGGCGGGGATTTGTGATAAACAAATCGGCTTGAAGTCGTGATGGTACCCCCTGCTGTGAAATGTTTCTCTGAATTTAGACGGGTGGACGATCTTGTCAGGCGATTATCGGTCTCATGTTCTCTTCCCGGTGAGTGAAAGGCGAGTCAGTCATGCGCTGTGAATAATTTATCGTCTTACATTGACGGTGATCTGGGCCGGTACATGCCTCTCACTCTGCATCAGTGTCCCGAAATCAGCGCCGCAAGAGCACACGAAGATTTTTAAAGCCGATTTTCCGACTGGGAGGGCCGGGCTGGGCGAGGGGTGGCCCGGGTGGGGTGGGGGTGACGTGAGGTACAGGGGGGAGGTTGAGAGGAAGACAGATTAGCGAGAACGGCACCCCAGTGGCAAAACGACTTAGGGCCCACGACGACCCACTGCGGTCGTCGTGGGCCCGAGATCCTTTACTTACTGGGAAGCAGTTATTCAGGCTAAATCAGACTCAGGTAAGACAGGAAGCAGTGCCCTTTGACAGTGAGGACGCCCAAGCAGCAAACGTGGACTGTTTTGTTGGGCGTCACCCGGCATGCGCACATTTTTTGTTTGGCCAAACTAGACAGTAATTAGTCCATTTGTTGTGAGAAGCATTTAAAAAAATATATATATATATTTATATATATATATATATATATATATATATATATATATATATATATTATATATATATATATAATATATATATAATATATATATATATATATATATATATACTATATATATATATATATATATATATCACTCTCAAAGGAAGTCGTCGGCGAGGTCGTCAGACAAAGAGTTGGGTCGCAAACATAAAAGAATGGACCGAACTCGAGATGCCAGACTTGCTTGCCACCGCCCAAAATAGAACTCCGTGGAGCACTGTCTGTTGCTGCTGCCTTTCAGTCCCCCCAACGCCCAGTTCGGGCAAGGGACTGATGATGATGATGATGATATATATATATATATATATATATATATATATATATATATATATATATATATATATATATATATTATATATATATATATATATATAATATTATATATATATATATATATATATATATATATATATATATATATATATAATACAATGAAAATCTCGTTTTTTACTTAGATGGGCATTTCTTTTTTTTTTATTTATTTATTTTTTTTGGTTGTTCATTTTGTTTTTAATTTTAACCCTTTTAGTTCCCGATCCCTACAGCAGGAGATGGCTTGATCATGATAATTGAAGAGTAGTGCCAGATTAGCTGCTTGGCGCCTGAAGCCAGCTAATCTGGCCCTACCCTTGAATTATCATGGCCAAACCATCTCCTGCAACTGGTACATGGTCGTTATGCAACACCTCCAAAATTTGAGAAATGGGACCTTGGGGCTAGACGGGTTAAGAGAGATTTTCATCGTAATACAATGAAACTCTAGAGAAGAACTCAACGAAGAAAGAAGTACTCTTAGAAAAGACAGTTTCAACACAATTTATTAACACAGTTTATTAACATTTGTTCTTTTTTTCGGAATAGACAAACAAACAATTAAGTAAACGATTGAAGCTATAATTAAACTTTTAAAATGTGCATTTTAGTGTGTTAATGTTTACATCATTGATAGATTAATTAGCTCAGGTGCTATTTTACTTTAGTCGTCAATGGCATTGATTTTGGAAATCTTAATTTTACCGAGTAAAATAAAGGGGATTTGGGAAAATGTGAGCGATGTGGACATTATGAGCGATGTTAGCAAAAATAGAAAAATAAAGGTTTTTTAATTAGGATAATTAAAGATATAAACAGAATTCCTAGAAATGTCTATTATTGTATCTCGGGAGGGGGGGGGGGGCGGGGGGCGGGGGGCGAGCACTCTAAATTAATATCCTGCGGTTTTTTTTGTACTAAACATTGCCGGTTGTTACGCACACGTTTTGTTACAAGATCTTTTATAAGCCTGCAAAAAAGACTTAGCGTTCTTTGCCAAACTTAGCTTTGCTGCCCTCGTGACAATCGGATGTCGAGTAGTAAATCAAAAATGGGAATCTAGGCATAGAATTACGCCACTCCTCGCCAGCGTGTGGTTAACATCGTGTACATTCTTACAAGCTTGCGTCTGCGGAAAAGCTCAAGACACATTATGCTTCTTGCGGACTTTAACCCTTTTATCCTCAAGGGTGCTTTTCCCAGATTTTGGAAGTGTTACTGAACGACTATGTACCAGCTGCAGGAGGCGGATTGATCGTGATAATTTAAGGGTAGTGCCAGATGATCTGGCACTACCCTTAAATTATCATGATCAATCCATCAGGGTTGCTGCAGGGTCCTGGGGCTAAGTGGGTTAACTCATTCTACCCCAGACACACCACAGCAAGATAAGGATCGACCATGATAGTTCAAGGGTGATGCCAGAATAGCTTGGCGCCTATGGGCGCCAAGCTATTCTGGCATCACTCTTGAACTATCATGGCCGATCTGTGTCCTGCACTGCTAATGCAGTCTTCAGAGGACAATGGCAAAATTTGGGGATTTCGGTGATGGGGTAGAATGAGTTAAGCGCGCCGAACGTTCCATGAATTTTACCCGAGAAAACCGACCTCTAAATGACCCCAACACTCCCTTTCTCCGACGGCACAACGCTCATCGCTGTGAGTTGCCCCATCGGCCCTTGTTCAAATACGTCGGGAAAGGTATGGTCGAGTTCGGCATTTCGTTCAGTTTTCACAGGTAAAATCTGTAGCATGTTCCGCGCGCTTTAACCCCTTGACTGCCGAGAAAAGCCGACCACAATCCTACTGCAAGAGACACAGATCCTCATGAGCCCCCGCAGAGCGAGTCCATTGCACCGCGTGTACTGTACGACGTCAAACACATCTTACATCTTGTGGCTGCAGACACCGACTGCAAGTACTACTGTTATTGCATGGGCGCTATGACAAAACACGTAATAATCTGTAAACAAAAAGTGAATATCCTGATCCTTCGGATGTGGGTGACTAAGGCGCCCATACAATTATAGAGGTTAGTTAGTTAATTAGTTAGTTAGTTAGTTAGTTAGTTAGTTAGTTGGGTTTAACGCCGAGCAGGCGACTATGGCCATCTCAGAGTCACGGCGGGATGGGTAAAAATCTGGTCAGCCAGACTAAAAGCAAGGTCTTAAGACAAGATGTAAACATAGCTTTAAAATGGCAGGCTAAAATGTCGCACATGTCTTTAAAAGAAATGTATACAGACTCTCAAAAAGGGCAAAAAATAAACAAATTCACATAGTCTATGAATGCTCAGATCTTGTTAAAAATATTGCATTCTCTCAAGAAATTGAAGATTTTGTCCGGGGGAACATCCCGGAACAAAACCTTCAAGGAGTCTGCTGTGAAGTGTTTATATCTCGTGTCAATTAGATCAGCACAATACAGCAAAAAGTGTCAAACAGAAAACTGCTCATCACAGGCAAAACACCATGGACGCTCATCCTGTTTAAGTAAGTAAGAATGCGTAACATACGTGTGCCCGATGTGGAGCCGTGTAAGGACAGTCTCCTCACGGCGGCTGCCGCAGCGAAAAGGTAGACTGTCGGACACCATAGGAGGAGCTTCGTGAAGCTTGTTCCCTTCCTTTTTGTCCCACTCGGACTGCCACTCGCGGGCTATGTACGCACTAATCACAGGTTTAAAATCACTATAAACAGTCTGTGTGTCAGGGACAGGGTCACTGCGGGCACTGTTGGCAGCAGAATCTGCGATTCTGTTGCCTTCGATGCCCACATGGCCCGGGACCCAAATAAAAATGATGTCATAATATTCCTTCATCAAGTCTGCGTAGAGCTCTCTAATCTGCACCAGCAGTGGGTGGTCTGTTCCTGCGCCCTTAAGGGCCTGCAGGGCAGAAAGAGTGTCAGACAGAATCAGGAAGTTCCTTTCCCGAGACTGATAGGCATGCTTGAGTGCCAGCAGAATTGCCTGCAGTTCTGCACTAAATACAGAGGAATGGTCAGGGAGGAGGAGCTTAAATGGGCGTCTAGGATAGCGAGAAGACACTGCAGCCGCAGCCACTCTTCCCGTCCTCAGACTTGGACCCATCCGTATAAAGACGACAATAGCCAGGAAAAATTGAAAGGAGTTCATTGAGGCTCTGTTGGTATATGGCTGGTGGAGTACAATCCTTCTTGTGGGCGGTCAAATCCAGCAAGATGTCAGGAACTGGTAGTAGCCAGGGTGGAGTGACGTATTGCAGAGATTCCGAAACTTTGTCCAGGTCCACTCCGGCCACCTGTAGATGAGGTCGGACACGGAAGGAAAGTGGACGGACAGCTCCCGGATGGGCATCATAAATCTCTGCAAACGATGGGTTAGAAACACAATCGTAGGCAGGATTGTCTGGATGGGCCTTCAACTTCAGAACGTAGCTGAGCATGAGGCGGATGCGACGGAGCCTGAGAGAAGGCTCCCCTGCCTCGGCATACAGACTAGGAACTGGAGATGTCCTGAAGGCTCCCAGACATATGCGCAGACCTTATGGTGAATTGTGTTCAGACGCTGTAGAACAGACTTGGAAGCCGAGCCATATACCACAGAGCCGTAATCCAGTTTGGACCGAACAAGGGCCCGGTACAGTCGAAGTAAGACAATGCGGTCTGCACCCCAGTCAGTACGACCAACGACACGAAGAATGTCGAGGGCCTTCTGACAAGAGGTTCTAAGGTAGTTAACATGGTTGCAGAAGGTCAATCTTTTGTCAAAGATGACCCCCCAAAACTTTGCCTCTTCGGCCACCTTAATTGGCACTCCAGCAATGCTCAGGCTAGGTTCTGGAAAAACTTTCGTCTGGTTAGTAAAATGCACACTGTCTTGGAGGGCAAGAACTTGAATCCGTTGAGAGACACCCACCCCTGGATGCGATCAACGCACAGCTGCAAGCGCCTCCCAAGGGACGCAAGTCCTCGACCTTGTGCACACAAAGCAAAGTCGTCCACAAACAAAGAGCATTCAGAATCTTCCTTGATGGCCTTTACAATGCTATTTATTTTAATGCTAAATAAAACAGGAGATAGAAAGCTGCCCCTGCGGAACACCCATCTCCTGATCAAAGGAGTCGGAGAGGGTGGAGCCCACACTGACATGGATCGACCGGTTAGACAAAAAATTGTGAATAAAAACGGGTAGGTGCCCTTTAAAACCCATGTCCGCCAAATCAGACATTATACCATATTTCCAGGTAGTGTCATATGCCTTTTCAAGATCAAAGAAAATTGCATAGACATGCTGCTTGTTGACAAAAGCATCTCGGCTAAAAGACTCAAAGCGGACTAGATGGTCAGTTGTAGTACGGAAGCGCCGGAAACCGCACTGGAGGTCTGTGATGAGACCCTGTGACTCAAGATGCCACACCAGTCGGGCGTTGACCAAGAGTTCCATAGTTTTACATAAACATGATGTCAAAGCTATTGGCCGGTAGTTGCCCGGGTCGGAAGGATCGTTACCCGGCTTGGGGATTGGCACAACCACAGCCTGGCGCCAACATGGCGGAAAATGACCGGTTATCCAGATATGTTTAAAGGCCATGAGAAGTACAAGGAGTGAATCCTCAGGCAGATGTGTTAGGAGCTGAAAATGGGTGGTATCTAATCCAGCAGCAGAGTCAGTACATTTCTGCATGGCTTGCTGCAATTCTGAAAACGTAAAAGGGGCATTATAGTCTTCCGAGCTATCCGATATAAAATTACAAGTACAAGACTCTCGCTTCTCCTTCTCTCTCTGGAAGAAAGGTGAATAATGCTCTGTTAAAGAATTATGGGCAATGGTGGAGGCAAGCAAATTGGTCACAGCCTTTTTATCCGTGACCAAACGGGCACCATCTCTAAGATGGCCGACAGAAGCCGAGCCACCCCTGCCCCTAATTCTTCTAACAGCCTTCCAGACTTTTTGGGATGGAGTCCTAGAAGATAAAGATGAGACGAAGCGTCTCCAGGAAGCACGGCGTTCACGTTTAAAAAAGTAACGGGCTTTCGCCCTCTGTCTTTTAAATGTTAAAATATTCGCTTGCGACGGATTACGAAAAGCACGTCGCTGAGCAGATTTGCGCATTTTTTGGGCCTTGCGGCACTCTTCATTGAACCATGGTACTCTCGGCTTCCGAGGGAGTGACGTGGAAGTTCTAGGGATGGCTTCATCTGCTACGTCCAACAAAATAGAAGTAAAACAAGAAACAGGTTCTTCAGCTGACATGACCACCTCCTCTGTAAGACGAGACTGACAGAGGGAGGCGAAAAGAGGCTTTCTTGAGATTCCAGCGCCCCACTGGCGAATCCTCCTCACAGATGACCGATGACAGGACTACTGGGAAGTGGTCACTACCGCACAGGTCGTCGTGAACCTTCCAGTCAAAGTCCAGCATGAGAGAAGGATCACACACAGTGAGGTCTAGAACAGAACTAGATCCTGAACCTGAGTTAGAGTATGTAGGTGAGCCATCGTTAAAGACACATGGGTTAAGTTGAGAAAAAAACATCTTCTAACATCTGACCTCTGCCATCATAGTGGTCACTACCCCAAAGGTGAGCGTGACCGTTAAAATCCCCCATGAGAATAAAGGGAGGGGGCAGTTGATCTACTAAGTTAAAAATATCATTACTACAGACCCGCAGGGATGGTGGCAGGTAAATACTGCATATGGTTATGGTCTTCTTCAAGGTAACCCGAGCTGCGACAGCCTGAAGACAGGTGTCGATGCTAACGGGGCTACATAAAATTTGGCTACTAATGAGAAGAGCCACACCACCCGAGCGCCTCTCCGAATCAGAGCCTTTATGTATAACATTAAAACCATTAAAGGACACAGGGTCAGAAGTCTTCAGGTAAGTCTCCTGAAGAGATATTACTGAGGGGTTATAGAACTTGACTAAAAGACGTAATTCCTCAAAGTTAACGTGAAAACCATGACAATTCCACTGAAGCAGAGAGTACATGATTATGTCTTATCTGGGGGTAAGGAGTTCCCCCCCCCCCCTTTTTTTCCTTTGCCTTTGAAGGAGTTGAAGAAACAGAAGGGGGCCGGCTCCCGGGCCTCCTCTGGTTCTTCGGAGATGAAGGGGGTGGAGCCGCCGCAGCATCAGCAACGACAACTTCGACACCCTCCATCCGCTCCTCCAATGCAGCATATTTGTTTTGAAGGGGGACATCAGTGTTTCCCTTCTGGGCCCGTGCGCACAGCGGTCCCATAGATTTCTTAGACTTCTGGTCCTGGGCAGCGTTCCTGCCGCTAGAGTTAGCGGCCTTAGAAGACTGACCAGAGCCAGAAACTAGTCAGAAACTTGACAAACTAGCAGGTTTGGGTGGGGGCTGAGGCCTAGGGGCAACAGAAGGCGGCACTACCGGGCGGCAGTGTCCGCCTTCTGCGTTCCCTGGCTCCTCGTCACCACCAGAGGAGGGTTACTCTCCAGGGGCGAGAGAAGCCGAGGCTCCGCCCCCAACCAAGAAGTTGGGCTTTGACATGAAAAGTCTTTGGTGGGGCGCTTGCCTGCCACCGCTGCACTGAAAGTATACACAGAGGTGTTAGAGGTTGGGGCAGCCGCAGCTGCACCAGGGCCTTCAACCAGTTTTTTGGCGTCCAGAAAGGACAGCCCCTTCTCCACACGCACCTGCTGAATCCTGCACTCGGATATCCAACGAGGGCATTTCTTGTCCGAAGCCATGTGCGCCCCCTGGCAATTCACACACAGGGGGTTGGCTGTGCAGGACTCAGCAGGCTAGTGTCCGGGCCTAGTGCAACGGGCGTATGAAGCCTCTGCCTGGCGGCATGTCTTCTGCCCATGGCCATACTTTTGGCACTTAAAGCACCGGAGGGGGAGAGGGACGTACTTTTTCACTCTCAAGGAGTAGTAACGGATAAGTCGTGCGCGGTCCAACAGCAGCCGAAATCGGTCCGATGGCTTTTGCGCACTGGGAAGGAGTAGCCCCCTCCCCCTACCCCGTTGTTTTGGGCCAGTGAAAGAGGTTCTACGAAACGGAAACGTTTCTCTTCATCGTGTCTTTCCATGCTGAAACGCAAATGCTTTTTTTTTTTTTTTTTTTTTTTTTTGGGGGGGGGGGGGTGCGGGGAGTGGGGGTTGGGGTGGGGGGGGCGGGGATTCGTGATAAACAAATCGGCTTGAAGTCGTGATGGTACCCCCTGCTGTGAAATGTTTCTCTGTATTTAGACGGGTGGACGATCTTGTCAGGCGATTATCGGTCTCATGTTCTCTTCCTGGTGAAAGGCGAGTCAGTCATGCGCTGTGAATAATTTATCGTCTTACATTGACGGTGATCTGGGCCGGTACATGCCTCTCACTCTGCATCAGTGTCCCGAAATCAGCGCCGCAAGAGCTCACGAAGATTTTTAAAGCCGACTTTCCGACTGGGAGGGCCGGGCTGGGCGAGGGGTGGCCCGGGTGGGGGGGGGGGGGGGAGGTTGAGAGGAAGACAGATTAGCGAGAACGGCACCCCAGTGGCAAAACGACTTAGGGCCCACGACGACCGCAGTGGGCCCGCGCACAGCCGTGCGCGGGCCCACTGCGGTCGTCGTGGGCCCGAGATCCTTTACTTACTGGGAAGCAGTTATTCAGGCTAAATCAGACTCAGGTAAGACAGGAAGCAGTGCCCTTTGACAGTGAGGACGCCCAAGCAGCAAACGTGGACTGTTTTGTTGGGCGTCACCCGGCATGCGCACATTTTTTGTTTGGCCAAACTAGACAGTAATTAGTCCATTTGTTGTGAGAAGCAATTTAAATATATATATATATTATATATATATATATATATATATATATATATATATATATTATATATATATATATATTATATATATATATATATATATATATATATATATATATATATATATATATATATATATATATATATATATATATATATATAATACAATGAAAATCTCGTTTTTTACTTAGATGGGCATTTCTTTTTTTTTTTATTTATTTTTTTTTTTGGTTGTTCATTTTGTTTTTAATTTTAACCCTTTTAGTTCCCGATCCCTACAGCAGGAGATGGCTTGATCATGATAATTGAAGGGTAGTGCCAGATTAGCTGCTTGGCGCCTGAAGCCAGCTAATCTGGCCCTACCCTTGAATTATCATGGCCAAACCATCTCCTGCAACTGGTACATGGTCGTTATGCAACACCTCCAAAATTTGAGAAATGGGACCTTGGGGCTAGACGGGTTAAGCGAGATTTTCATCGTAATACAATGAAACTCTAGAGAAGAACTCAACGAAGAAAGAAGTACTCTTAGAAAAGACAGTTTCAACACAATTTATTAACACAGAATTAAGTAAACGATTGAAGCTATAATTAAACTTTTAAAATGTGCATTTTAGTGTGTTAATGTTTACATCATTGCTAGATTAATTAGCTCAGGTGCTATTTTACTTTAGTCGTCAATGACATTGATTTTGGAAATCTTAATTTTACCGAGTAAAATAAAGGGGATTTGGGAAAATGTGAGCGATGTGGACATTATGAGCGATGTTAGCAAAAATAGAAAAATAAAGTTTTTTTTAATTAGGATAATTAAAGATATAAACAGAATTCCTAGAAATGTCTATTATTGTATCTCGGGAGGGGGGGGGAGGGGGCGGGGGGCGGGGGCGAGCACTCTAAATTAATATCCTGCGGTTTTTTTGTACTAAACATTGCCGGTTGTTACGCACACGTTTTGTCACAAGATCTTTTATAAGCCTGCAAAAAAGACTTAGCGTTCTTTGCCAAACTTAGCTTTGCTGCCCTCGTGACAATCGCACAGTTCACCCCGGATGTCGAGTAATAAATCAAAAATGGGAATCTAGCAGCGTGTGGGTAACATCAGATGATCGTGTACATTCTTAGAAGCTTGCGTCTGCGGAAAAGCTCAAGACACATTATGCTTCTTGCGGACATTAACCCTGTTATCCCCAAGGGTGCTTTTCCCAGATTTTGGAAGTGTTACTGAACGACTATGTACCAGCTGCAGGAGGCGGATTGATCGTGATAATTTAAGGGTAGTGCCAGATGATCTGGCACTACCCTTAAATTATCATGATCAATCCATCAGGGTTGCTGCAGGGTCCTTGGGCTAAGTGGGTTAACTCATTCTACCCCAGACACACCACAGCAAAATATGGATCGACCATGATAGTTCAAGCTATGTAGGTCACT
Source organism: Semisulcospira habei (assembly GCA_036245525.1). Taxonomy (NCBI): domain Eukaryota; kingdom Metazoa; phylum Mollusca; class Gastropoda; family Semisulcospiridae; genus Semisulcospira; species Semisulcospira habei. The sequence goes on from BTPG01000007.1 coordinate 56,470,658, forward strand.
GTCTGGCATCAACTATTCCTTCTATAATCTATGTTGCGGGACTCCTGTGTGTAATGTTCTCTATAGTCTAGCAGCTTTTCGCAATTTCTGCAGAGGTAAGTAGTTCGTCAAAAGAGTAACAATGGTTTGCAGGTACGAAACGAAAGTACTAATGCCATATAGTTTATGCATGGCAACAATATTTGTCCTTAGGATGGAGACATTTTTGTAGAAGTGTTTTTCGAAAGTTATTTTTCGATGTGAGGGAACCAGTCCTCGTACACCGCCCGGATAAGGTGCAAGACATTTTTTTGTGCATAACATTGAAAATTTCAAGCATACAAGTTACAAGTTTATTCCAGTGAGTAAATTAAAATCATGAGCAAGTAAACATGCATACATATATACGATAAAATAAGTTTAAAAGTATTATTTTTAATGCGGTAAGCATGGTCGCGTCGCTAGTTTTAAAATCAGTGGCGGTCAGCGAGAAGCCTTCTAAAGAAGTCAATCAGACGCGCACGAAGCATTATTTTGCTCCTGAATTGAAACAGAGATTATTTTCCATTTGAAAATCTTATCAACGTCAAATACGTTATTTTTCCTGGTCTTGAAAACAGCCTTTTCCATAGAACTCGGTCTTTTGTGGGAGGAAAGCATATCGAAAGTAAACTCCCTTTGTGCATGTTGTGCAATGTGTCTGCCGACCATCTTCAACATTCTGAAGACTTTTTGGCCGGATACAACATGCATGTTGTTCGTCTGTTTTTCAGCCCAACGGCTCTAAGTGCAGGTCTGCTCTTTTTTAAATTTTATTAGTGGAGATGGGACTTTTAACTGGTCAAGCACACTCGTATCCGACTGGTCTTAAGCACAAGCCAGGCAGTGTGAAATCCATCTCTGAACCGTTTCCATCAAAATCACCATGTTCAGCTAAACACCTAAATATAAAAATTTTAGTTTTTGCAACCAATTCAACCAATCCGCACTCAAGTACTCACAAGGACTCTTATGATTAAGCTTTATCAGGACTGCATGAGACACAATACAGATAGTAGCCCTCTCTATTATATAACATGTTTTATTTATTTATTTATTATTGATTCATGTATGTATTCACTTACATATTTATTTATTATTTATCCTTTTAATTATGGATGGAAGGAATTCCTTGATGCACATGATCACTATAGTGGTATGGTAGTGGTCACCAAGGAGAGGAAATTTGTTTTCAATATGCATACATCTGTGCATGTTCATAATCTATCCTTTACTTAACATGCATATTCATAAGTCCCAGGTATCCCCAACTTATTTTATTAATTTATTATTTTTTTGTTTGTTTGTTTGTGATGTATGTTTGCACATACACATCAGCATAAAATGATTGATTGTACATTGTTTAACGTCCCGACAGCAACAAGACTTTCTCAGGACGCGCCTGCACTGCTTGTGAAAAAAACCAAACTAAACAGAATATTGAATGTATGTCGCCAGCTGGTCTAATACACTAAATAAACCTAACTAGACCCTTTAGCAACACACATCCAATATCAAGAGCTACAAGCAGTGCAGACAGTAGGAAGAGTTTAAAAAAGGAAAATACAGGTGAATGTACCAAGGGTAGACAGAAACACACGCCCCAGAATAGAGGGGCTGTGGGGCTGACCAGGGTCACCCTGGGAACTAAAAAGTAGTTAACCCCACCCAAGTCCCCCAGGGTAGACCTGGGTGGGGGACATCAGCATACAAGATGAGAACATACATATACACATATATGATGTGAACATAACATGTACACATATATGGTAATAGGTGCATACCACCCGCTCCCCACCCCACATACAAAACCACAGAACACCCATTAAAGGACATGCACATCTGTGCATGTTCATACTATATCCTTTACTTGGTATTCATATGTCCTAGTTATTTAAATTTATTATTTATTTTTTATTTGTTTGAAAAGTAGGTTTTGTACATATGCTGATGTTCACATACACATATATGGTAATACTGCCCACTCCCAACCCCACTCCACAACCAGAGAACACCCACCAAAAGACACTTACATCTGTGCATGTTCATAATCTATCCTTTACTGAGCATTCATATGTCCCAGGTATCTTGACTTACTTTATCTTTTTTATTTAACCGCCATGAGATGGCATTGGTCGCCTGCTCGACATTAAACCCAAATAACTATATATTTAAGTTATTTATTTATTTTGTTTGATTGTAATGAAGGTTTTGTACATACACATCAGCAAACAAGAAAATATACACTTATATAGATGGTAATAGGTGCCATACTGCCTGCTCCCAACCCTTACCTAAATACCAACATAAAACCGCAGAACACCTACCAAAGGAAGGACATGCACATCTGTGTATGTTTCATAATTTTTAATCAGTCTATCCTTTACCTAGCATGCATATGCCCAGGTACCTTAGACTTATTTTATCTTATTTATTTAAATTATTTATTTATTTTGTTTGTTTGTAATGTAGGTTTTGTACATACACATCAGCATACAGCTCAAGAACATACACCATGGTACCCCTGTGCATGTGGCCACCAGTACTATTCTGTCACATCTGTCACACCCAGCCAATCATCTCTTCCAGCTTCTGCCCTCTGGCCGGCGGTTTCGTGCTTTTAAAGCCAGAACCTCTCGATTCAGATGCAATTTTTTTTCCAGAAGCTGTCCTCAATACATCACCATGCACGGAACAACGTGATTCCATGATTTGTGACATATGACCGAGTTGTGTTTAATATTGTGTTTATCTATCTTTTAGTGCTGTATATAGGATGATCGCCAACTAAGTGTATGACACGATGAATGCCCTACAAGTGAGGACATATTTTACTGTCGCCATGCCACACAAAAATCCTTGTAACGTTTTACTTGGTGAATAAATGTCTTATGTCTTATACACGTACATGGTAATAGGTGCAGTATCGCTCGCGCCCCACCCCAATCCAGTTACACACACAAAACCGCAGAACATCCACCAATGTACATCTGTGCATGATCATAATCTATACTTTACTTAGCATTCTTATGTCCCAGGTATCTTTGACTTACTTTATCTTATTTATTTAACTGACGTGAGATGGCCGTAGTCTACCGCGCGGCGTTAAACCCAAATAACTATTTATTAAAATTATTAATTTATGTTTGTTTGTAATGTAGGTTTTGTACATACACGGTAATAGGTGCCATACCGCCCCACTTTCAACCCCAGCCCACATACAAAACCACAGAATACCCACAAAAGACATGCACAATTGTATACTGATGGGCATTAGTGGACTGTAAAATCTATATATAGAGACTTCAGGTTAAGCAAGTGGCTTGTATTGACTGCCTGTATTTTAGCTGCCCACCTACAAATTTCATGTGTACAGTTAACCACACTGCACATGCAGCCATCAGTTCTGTGAAAAGTACTGTTGGCCTCATGCACAGGGGCACCAAAACTTAGAGATAAGGCCACACCTGATAACAATAACAGTACTAATAATAATATGCATACTCAGCCACTAGTTCTGTAAACAGCACCTTTGTAAACAGTACCAGTGGCCAAATGCACACATACATCATGGATGTTGCTACCACTGATCACTTCAAACAATAGGCTGCCCAGTTCACATTTTGATACCGTGAACTAGCCTGCACATGCAGTCATCAGTTCTGTAAATAGTACTGGTGGCCACATGCACAGCGGCACCAAACTTAAAGGTGAGGCCAAAACTGCCACCTCAAACAAAACCAACAGAGGGCAGGGTGCCAGAGGCAGGCCAACAGATGATGAGACAACCGTTCAAACGTCTTTCTCAAACAATCTAACCATTAACCCCCTTGCGCATGCAGCCACCGGTACCGTGAACAGTACCGGTGGGTGCATGCACGTGGGGGGTCACGACGACGATGGCCCACAGTTTGAGAGGAACGACTGCAATCTCAGAGGCACCACCGTACAAGAAATCTCCAGGAACCTTCAGCGCAATGACAGTTCTATAAGCGCAGCCAGCATCAGGGCTCAGTCCGGGAGCATCAAGCGCTTCCCGGCCGTCAGCCGAAGCAACACGGACACCCGCAGCGGCAACTTGAAGATGTCCTTGGGGAGAGGGATGGAGAAAAAAGCTATCGGCAACGTAGAAGCGCGAAGCGGCAGGCTTGAAAATGGTTCTGGGGCGGGGGATGGGCAACAAAGCCACCAGCAGTTTCAAGCGCAGAGCCTACATCCGCGGGACTGGATCTCTGGAACGACACCCGAGCGCTCTGTGGGATGCGAGACTGCCTGGCAGCCACGGTGGTGGCCCACCTCAATCCGCTACGCACACTGGTTACCTCCCTCGATCCTCTACGCTGTCGCGTAGCGGATCGAGGGAGGCAACCAGTGTGAGTGGCAGCTTCAAGGTCCATGGAGATTCTGTGGAGGCGTCGTCCGCTGGCTCTAGACTCCCCGGCAGTTTTAAGGGTCACCTCAGACGTGGTCTGGAAAACGGAAGCGTCCACAAAGGGGAATCGTTTGAAATGACGTCTGTCGCTAACAACTGTGAAAGCCACGAGCAAGAAGTCTCCGATTCGGGAGCATTGCACGGCTTCAAACCCAGCAAATCAGATTCCTCCTCCTCCAGTAACCCGAAGCGGATCGGCAGCTTCAAAGCCGTGGACATAGTCAACCCGATAAAGTTCATCCAAGAACGTAAAAAACTCCTGCTCGCCAACAACCTCCGGTACATGTCCGAGACAGGGGACGTCTCCGCCGCAAAAAACAGATGCACCTTGGCCTGATGAAAAAGCGCCTCTGAAGCGGTTCTACTCCGTGGAGACTGGCCCACGAGGGGTGGGAGCACATTTGCACGAGTCTTATTCAGTTTGCACCGGAGGATCAGGCAGATTTCGGAAGCTGATTCGTGGCGAAGTGAGTCGTCTGTGTTCGCCAGCGCGGGAGACCTGGCCCTGGCTTCGCTGCAGAATATTACAGAGTCGGCGGTGGAGTCTGAAAGCGATGATGTGTTCTCTACCACGTCTAAGGGCAGTGCCGTGAAAGGGTTTCTGAGGTACGTATGACGACGCTGGTTGATTGATTGATTGATTGATTGATTGATTGATTGATTGATTGATTGATTGATTGATTGATTGATTGATTGATTGATTGATTGGGAATTTTACGTCCACGGCAACGGAGTGATAATAGACGGTGCTACGGGACAGGGTCACGAGGACAGCTGTTACCTGTAAAGTACGACCTGAACATTGTTCAATACAAGCGAACTGCAAGTGTGCCCCTTTGATTTACCTCTCAACGGGCACGCTGTATAGAACAAGTCTGTCTTTTTTCCTGGACGCATTTCTTTTGCTTGTCAGTATGCTAATATACAGGTCACGGCACATTTTTGACTGACAGTCAAAACATTGGTTACCTCATTTCTGAATACTGTCCGGACGATAATTCTCTGGTTAAGAAAGTGTAACTGTTCCATATTCTACATAAAAACTAAAACATGGAAACTATTGACTTAACTCATTCTACCCCAGACACACCACAGCAAGACAAGGATCGACCATGATAGTTCAAGGATGATGCCAGAATAGCTTGGCGCCTATGGGCGCCAAGCTATTCTGGGGCATCACCCTTGAACTATCATGGTCGATATGTCCTGCACTGCAATGCAGTCTTCAGAGGACAACGGCCATATTTTGGGATTTCGGTGTTTGGGTAGAATGAGTTAAACAAAAATTGTTTCAGATTGTCAACCACGACTGTGGAGAAGGGGACAACCAAAAGCGCGAGCGTGCCCCTGTTTGACTGGTCTCTGCTGGTCAACGCAGTGTTCCTCGTGTTCTTCTCTTCGCTCATCTATATGAACTTTGGCTATCCCAACGTCTTTGTAATGCTGCCTTCATATTGCCAGGTTTGTACACGCACATATCTCTTTGTTGTCTTCGACCCAGTAAGCAAAGGTCCTCGGACCCACGACCGTGACGGCCGCAGTGGGCCCGCGCACGGCAGTGCGCGGGCCCACTGCGGCCGTCGTGGGCCCGCAGTCGTTCTGCTACTGGGGTCGCTATTAAAAATGATTGCTCACAGAGTAACAGCTCGATTCCTTCACTGGGGAGCTGGGTGGCTCGGTGGTAGAGCGTTCGACCCGCGTCCGGAATGTCGTGGGTTCGAACCCAGCTGGGGTCAAAATTTGTACAGACCTCTTTTCGGTGCCCCGTCTTTGAAATCACCTTCTTGGTGGACAAAAGACGTTAAGCCCTAAACGTTTAACGTTTTCGATTCCTTCACTGGGCCGTCAGGCTTTGCAATAATGGTCATTGAATCACTGAGTATAATCCAATGTAATTTTTCCTGCGATATATACTGAAGAGCAAAAGAAATGCAATATTTTAGGAATCATTGGAAACACTCAAGTGTTTCCGATGATCCCTAAAATATTGCATTTCTTTTGCTCGTCAGTATTATGTAGTCTTCAACGCACAGCTCTCAAATACCTGCGTATTTCTCTGTGGGCTGGCGATTGGGTGCCTGATAGGCGGGGGCAGGGGATCTAACTGTTGTCTGTCCAGCGCTGTGATTCCCCTTGGTTTGCATACAATTCTGTCAGCGCTAGCCTCACCTATCTGGTTTGTGAGTATCTATAACTCGAGGCAAATTTGTATCGTTACATTGTTGTGTAATGTTCTGTGTATCTACTGTGGGAAATCAGGGTATTTACCCGACCACATATAGTAGCGCACCTTCATGTTTGTGTATGTATGTTTCTCCTGCCCACTTCCTAAGTTCCGGAGAAAGACATGGGTTATATAAGAGACCTGATCCATTCGTTTGAGGATGGAAATGATCGTCTTATTCTATACCTGCGTATTTCTCTGTGGGCTGGCGATTGGGTGCCTGATAGGCGGGGGCAGGGGATCTAACTGTTGTCTGTCCAGCGCTGTGATTCCCCTTGGTTTGCATACAATTCTGTCAGCGCTAGCCTCACCTATCTGGTTTGTGAGTATCTATAACTCGAGGCAAATTTGTATCGTTAAGACATTGTTGTGTAATGTTCTGTGTATCTACTGTGGGAAATCAGGGTATTTACCCGACCACATATAGTAGCGCACCTTCATGTTTGTGTATGTATGTTTCTCCTGCCCACTTCCTAAGTTCCGGAGAAAGACATGGGTTATATAAGAGACCTGATCCATTCGTTTGAGGATGGAAATGATCGTCTTATTCTATACCTGCGTATTTCTCTGTGGGCTGGCGATTGGGTGCCTGATAGGCGGGGGCAGGGGATCTAACTGTTGTCTGTCCAGCGCTGTGATTCCCCTTGGTTTGCATACAATTCTGTCAGCGCTAGCCTCACCTATCTGGTTTGTGAGTATCTATAACTCGAGGCAAATTTGTATCGTTACATTGTTGTGTAATGTTCTGTGTATCTACTGTGGGAAATCAGGGTATTTACCCGACCACATATAGTAGCGCACCTTCATGTTTGTGTATGTATGTTTCTCCTGCCCACTTCCTAAGTTCCGGAGAAAGACATGGGTTATATAAGAGACCTGATCCATTCGTTTGAGGATGGAAGATCGTCTTATTCTATACCTGCGTATTTCTCTGTGGGCTGGCGATTGGGTGCCTGATAGGCGGGGGCAGGGGATCTAACTGTTGTCTGTCCAGCGCTGTGATTCCCCTTGGTTTGCATACATCTCAAATACGGGTATTTTGACATTCAGTTCAAGCGTGACGTATTTTTGAGCGACCAACTTATGAGAGATAACATGGCATACCCTCTCTCACGAAACCAGTCTTAACTCGCAGCGAGCCGATCGGTGCTACACGCAGTAATATGTGGTGGGGGTCAATCTGGGTCATTTTCACTTTTTTGCAGAAATGTATTCTACATACACCAAAGTATCGTATGGTTAAAATCTTTATCATGAAAAATGCCATTAAATAGGTTAAAATGATTTTAAAAGTCTGAGCTCGGCCCCAATTATTCTTTTGTTTTGTGCAAAATGACCCATTTTTAACATAACAGAACACGTTGCATCCCCTACAGAACCCCATCAAGTTATATACCGTTGGAAAGGCCTTTGTCCGCACTTTCGCGGGCTTGGGTCGTGTTCTTCATTACACGGATGTGTTCCTTCCAAATAAGGAAAAAAAGGCGTACACAAATGTTCAATTCTGACCAATCAGAGAGTAGAATTCTTAGCTGCATGGCAACGATGAAGTTACACGAATTCTCATTGGCTGAGACAAGACTAAGGGACACAACTGCATCCTGTTCCGCTGTTCACTTTTCGTCTGTTTACAACACGCGAAAATGAAAGCAAGACTCGATTAAACTATTGTAAATCAGGCAAAAAAAAAAAAAAACGCCTGCAGATCAGAAAGAATTGAGCGACCTGATCACAGACTATTTCGTCGCCGATTCTCATCACGACGATAGCTTCTCATACAACGATTTTGAGTTTGAACCGGCCGATCGAGAAACAAGCGAAGAAGCACCTGCATCACACAGTCTTCAACTCTCAATTCAACACATGGATCGAGGTATGTGCATCATTTCTGAATGCAGATGTATGATCATTAGTGTGTGTGTGGAGTGTATGTGTAGAGTGTGTGGAGTGTGTGTGTGTGTGTGTGTGACCAACTCTCAACAGAAGATGAATAGGCTAATTGTACTACTAATGGCAATACAGAAATGGCTCACATAAACAGACAGTTTAAAATGATTTTGTACTATTTTGTTCAGATGCAAAGGAGTGGATGATCCCCAGCATTCTGAGTGAGTGCATGCGGAACGGACTGAAGACAGTGCAGCATGAACGCTGGGTATGTATAATACATTATTTTAAGCACTAAACAGAATCATGCAAATTCATGTGTTGTGTCTAGTGCGCAATGACAGTTTATTTTCATCGACTTCATTATTGTTTTTCTTTCAGTTTTCTGACTTCATTATTGTTTTTGTTGCTGTTTTCTGACTTCATTACTGTTTTTGTTTCTGTTTTCAGTATCAGCCAAGAATCCTGACACGCCTTTCAAAGTACAACCAGACACAGGGACTGATGCCAACATGACAAAAGGCTGGGGGCAAAACAACAACACCCTCAGCTTGACGCTCCACGACACAGACCGCGTGGTGCGCTTTATTTAAAAACAACTGTGCATAGGAGGACAACGAGTAGCTTGAATGGGATCAAGACTGTTGGACGCTTCAGGTTCAGTCGCCATGGAAAGGTGTTTAAGTTTTACAAGACGACCCACATCACCGACGCTGAAGAGGACAAGGTGCTGGCTGTTCCTGGCCATGTTGATTACCTCCCCCCCCCCCCCCCCCTCCACCATGGCACTGGCAGCCATCATACCAGTTCCTGGACTTTTCAGAGACATACAACAGTACCTATTTCAACACATTCAGGACTACGCTCGAGACGACAAGTGTGACATTGTGTGCCCTCCTCCTCACAGCTGATTTCCAGTGTGCAAAGACAACTGTCTGGTTACTGTGCTTGTGTGGTGTAGTTTGCTGTGCTTGAGTGGATAATTGTATACTGAAGGGAATTGTTTGGTGAAGCGGTATGCTGCCTGCAATACGTGAGTGACTTTCCTTTTTTACATTTCTTCTGCAACCTGTAAGTAAATATTGTGTTTGTTTTTTTAAGTTGTTGCATGTTTACAAATTTATATATGAATGTGGAACTACTAATACTCAGTTTGTAGATTTGTTTTTAGCTTTTGTGACTTCATTTTGCAGGGTAGTGGTAGTAAATAGTATTCATTTCAGTCTGGGACAACAGGCAGCCGACTGTGACTTCTGTTTTGCATGTTTTAAGGATAATTTCTGTCTAGTGTCCTTTTCAGTTTGAATCAATTATAAGTGGGTTTAAATGACAAACAATGAAATAAAGTGATTGGCAACTTCATAAATTGGATGTAAATTGTATTCAGTCTTTGTAATGATGGTTTTTATTTTGCCTTGGTGATGGTGGTTTTCACGTTCCTTGAACGCGTCCGCAATCTAATTTTAGATAACATTTGCCACTAAATAAGAGTGCTACAGAGCATTTTCATACATGTTTTACCTAAATATATTATAGCAATATACTTTTATGCTCAAACAGAATTGAAATTATTTATGCCTTGAGTTTGATAGCAAAATATGAAAATGCATTTTTTCCCCAAATCTGTCATGTTTACATTAGGTATGGCACTTTTGGGGGCTATTTATCACAAGATCCTGACTAGCTAGCAACTTAATGTGAGGTTTTACACATAGTGATGGACTTACTGAACCACCATGTAAAATATCAGGTTGATTGGTTGACTTTGAACCCCCGTTGCTAAGGTAGGTGTGCAAGACATGCACACATAAACTTTGCAGGCTGTTTTCTCAAAATGGCCACCGGTGCATTTAACAACTTTAAACCCTAATAACTTCTACAATTTTTGCTCTACAGCATTCATTCATATATCAAATTAATCAGCAGGCTCTGTACATTTCAGAAATGTATATATCTCAAAACACCCAAAATGCAAGTTAAGACTGATTTCGTGAGAGAGGGTCACCATTTAGGTGGCCGTAGCCGCCTAAATCATGGTCTTTAATGACAGGTGGCACTCTGCAAGACCACCGTTATGAGAGATCGCCTGTCATTAAAGACCATTATTTAGGTGGCCGTAGCCGCCTAAATCATGGTCTTTAATGACAGGTGGCACTCTGCAAGACCACCGTTATGAGACAACATGTCATTAATAAAGACCATCATTTAGGTGGCCGTAGCCGCCTAAATCATGGTCTTTAATGACAGGTATCACTCTGCAAGACCACCGTTATTAGAGACAACATGTCATTAAACACCATCATTTAGGTGGCCGTTGCCGCCTAAATCATGGTCTTTAATGACAGGTGTCACTCTGCAAGACCACCGTTATGAGAGATCGCCTGTCATTAAAGACCATTATTTAGGTGGCTGTAGCCACCTAAATAATGGTCTTTGATGACAGGCGATTCTTTTTTGCTCTGCAAAACTTCTCTTGAGAGAGCGCCTGTCTTTTTAGACCACTTTGTTTTCTTGCAGAAAGAGGTGGTTAGCCAAAACAGGTTCTACTATATGTATAGCACCGTGTTGGTAACCAAACCCTGACGCAGATGAAACAAATTCAGGGAGTCATGGGAATGACTCAAGACAAGATTTTTTTCTGATAGCATGCACTTTCACCGCCTTACTCAAGTTTACTGATGTTTGGTTCCTACTGATTTAATTTGCCAGGAAGTCGGACTGGACAAGACATTCGGTGCCTTCATGGTGTCCATCATCGGCCTGGGAGACCTGGTAGGACGCTTTTCATTGGCTGGTTCTCCGACCTTCACCTCTTTCCCAGAAAGGTACAGTACTGCTGTCCAAAACGTTATTAGATCTGTAGAAAATGGTGACAGCTCAGGTGTAACTTCAGCGACTGAGCACGTAGACGCTAAGAGTGTTATACGAATGAGTTGGGGGCCACAATGCGCGAAGGCAATCGGGCCGATGTCGGCCCGCGCCGTTGGCCCGCGCACGGCTGTGCGCGGGCTAACGGCGGCCAACGTCGGCCTGATGACCTTTTGCGCATTGGGACACAGTTAAGACTGTGCGCTGGTGCGTGATTCATTCGGGACGTGCCGCATGTGGATATGCGGGAAAAGGCCGCGTGTTCGTATGCGGCACGCCTCGAATGCGTCAAAATGATAGTGGTACATGCACCAGTTTACTTTGTCATCCAGACGAGGGGGTGGAGGGGGGGGGGGAGGTGGATGTTGGAGGGAGGGTATGTGGGTGGGTTGGTGCAGTATTTCTGCCCAATAAAATGTGAAAAGACAAAAACGCTCAGCGTGGAGACACTAATTGCCCATTTTTGTGAAACGCGAGATTTTTCCATTGTAATACACGGGGCAGATTCATTAACCAATTTAGCCCCGACGCACTACTCCAGGAGATGGATCGACCATGATATAATTCAATGGTAGTGCCAGATTTGCTTGGCGCCGGATGGCGGCTAAGCCAATCTGGCACTACCCTTGAATTATCATGGTTGATCCATTTCCGACAGCTTGTACTTAGTCGTTAGGTGACAACTCCCAAATACGGCCTTTTGGGTAAATGAGTTAACCCCATGGCTGCTAGTCCTCACGACTGAATTTTGCGTCTGAAATGCTGCACACTCACAGAAATTTGCGTTAAAAACACAGACGTACATGAAACAAAAATTGACAGAGTCCAACAAGAGACATAAATCCTCATGAGCCCCCGCGACTGCGGGGGCTCATGAGGATTTATGTCTCTTGTAGGTGGGTTGCGTTCGCCTTGCCCCGGCAGTTAAAGTTGTTAACAAATTTCTTACCTTCTTGTTTCCCATCCTACAGTATGGATTCATGGCCAGCATGGCGGTAGCAGGACTACTGTGCACCATTTTACCTCACACGAAGACTACTGCGGGACTTATAACCTTCTGCTGTTTCTTCGGCTTTTTCGGCGGCTGTTTTATCGCGCTGATTGCCGTGATACTGGTGGACTCGCTGGGAAAGGAGCGCCTGGCGACGTCGTTTGGTCTGGCGAGTGTGGCCATGGCCGTGGGCATTTTTGCTGGACCTGCGATATACGGTAAGAACTGCATCAGAGTGTGTATCTTTTCTGAACTGCCATACATGGATTCCTCGACAGATAGAGCTGATTTTGTCTTATTTTATTTTATTTTATTTCATTTCATTCATTCGTTCATTCATTCATTCATTCATTCATTCATTCATTCATTCATTCATTTCAATTACCTAGTAAATTAATTAATCAAGCCTTTATTTGTTTATTATTTATGTATTCATGCACTGCTGCTGCTTGGTGCAGTACTCACAAACCAAACAGATGAGACATGCAAGCGGCATTAGAAAAGGATTAAGGGATCAAACCGTATGTTTGTCCATCAATAGGTAATCTCCCTTGGTATGTGCACTGCCGATGGGACTAAGTGCGCATGCACCTTCTACAGAATACTCACAAACTACATGAAGCTGAGGTGAGGCTAGCGCTGGTAGAAATAGTACACATATCAAGGGGAACTACTCAACTCCCGATAGACAAACGGTTAGGTCCTTTGCGATGTTGTTTTACCGTTACGAGAGATCACCTGTCATTAATTATAATCATTCTGGTCACCATTTAGCTAGTAAATGATGGTTTTTATTGGCAGGTAAAGCTTTTCCCGTCAATACTTCTTTTCAGATCAGAGAGCATCCGTCTTTCAAAGCTGTTTTGTTGTTGTGCAAAACAGGTCCTACTGTATAAGCAGAGCACCGCTGACAGAAAGCGGTTGAAGTTCACTATATTGAAGTTGACCTTTGACCCCTTGAGGTCATGACCTCAAGGGGTCGAAGGTCAACTTCAATATTTGTATGCTGGTCTGTGATTTTGAACCTTACGGTCTACACTTTTTTTCTATTAATTTTACTTATCACTAACGGGTTAATGTGATCAGTCCTGTTTTATCCAATCTAGGCGGCATCCACGACAAGACCGGCTCGTGGGACATCGCTTTCCTGGTGTCTGGTCTGATGTCTCTTGTGGCCGCGTCCTGTATTCTGCTGGAACCGCTCGCGCAGCGCAGAATGGACAGAGCCAGCAAGCCGGACCGCCTGCAGGATGAACTTCTGTGAAACACGATGATGCAAAAATAACCTGACCACGGACCCCCCCCCCCCCCCCCCCCATCCCCTCCCCCCCAAAAAAAATCAGAGAGCAAACACCCTTATGCGAGATCCCCTGTCAATAACTCGTTCAAAGCGCCTGCATCAATAGCTGCGGAAGTGTCGTATAGCGTTGCCGGACCGCAGCTATTCATGCCGGGCACCTTGAAAGCGTTAAAAATATCACGTAGGTGGCTGCAGCCACCCAAATCATGGTCTTTAACGACAGGTGACACTTTTTGACCCTCAAGACATCTGTTGATGGAGCACGCGTCTTTTGAGATCGGTTTTTGTCTTAACGGTGGCTGCCCAAAACAAGGTTCTACTGTTTATGGCGACGTCAATTCCCTCTTAGAAAGAAAATGAATAAGCATGGACCCAAAATGAGGAATATCTTCAAAACGCAATTCTGCAATATTTGGCCATCAGACTGTGCAATGTCACATACAAGTGTCAAAAATAAAATGTCGAAGAGGTATGGCAGATCTAAGCATAAATGCACAGTAAGAACAAACGTATTCTTTACCAGTTGCTACTGGCATTGTAGTAGTAACAGGAATGACTGTTAAAACGACCTGTTCCATGGCGGACTAATTCACCGATACAATGTTAACTAGCTTTATCTAAGGACTGTTCTACCCTTTTTTCACAGCTCATATGATTAGACACAAGCCGGGTACCAGATGTTTTGTACTGCCTTTAGAGCAAAAACGGAAGGAACTCTTCTGTGTACAAAAGAGACGAAGAGCACAAAAGTCTTTCATTTTACGACAGTTAGCCTTTTTGCCCAACGCTTTTGTAAGACATACTTAGAAGGTTTATAAAGGAGACATTGTGAACTCTAAACCCAGTACTGTCTGGACTATTTCGCATTAACCTTTTTTTTTAGCGCCAATACCCTACAGCAGGAGATTGATTGACCATGATAATTCAGGCGCCAAGCTAATCTGGCACTACCCTTGAATTATCATGGTCAATTCACCTCCTGCAAGTTGTACATAGTCGTTAAGTAACACTTCCTAAATTCGCGAAATGTGCCCACGGCGCTAAAAGGGTTAAAGTACCATTATGCATAAATCGGAAGACTGACATTTCAACACCATTTGTGTTTGTTATGCCTTGTCGACACACCTAATAAATTTTAACAGCAGTTTGGAGGCGCAGCAAAAGCACACGCGTAATCGCACTTATTTGTTGTGCGCTGCCGTAAGCTTGTCAATCTATTTTTAGCTGTTTCTCGTACTGAAAGCGTTGTATTTCTAGATCGGAGCGGAGTCGCTGTCAGGTTACTTGATATAAAAATGGTGTGTGCTGAACTGGATTCTCCTGGGTCTAAATGAACCATAACTAGACCTGTGTCGTTTTGTAACCATCTGTTACAGAAGCGTATCTTTGAGCCTTTAAGCTTGAATGGACAAATTTATGCATACCGGTTACTCCTCGCGGTAGTGAGGTTTGGTTTGCAACGGACGACTCCCAACAAACGACTTGTACCACAAGCATAGAAAACACTCCAAGCATCTCATAAGAGGCATAGATCCTCATGAGCCCAGGGGGCTCATGAGGATCTATGCCTTTTAAATATGTTCGGAGTGTTGTCTATGCTTATAGTAGATGCTAGCTGTCCAACGTGACTTTGCTCTCGTTCGTTGTTGGGGGGGTTGTTCGTTGCAAACAAAGCCTCACTATTGTAACGGTGTCAGGAGTATCTGTTCCTTAGCTCATTCAGCCCCAACACACACAACAACAAGACATGGATCGAGCATGATAGTTCAAGGGTGGTGCCAGAATAGCTTGGCGCCCATAGGCGCCAAGCTATTCTGGCACCACCCTTGAACTATCATGCACCACCTGTCTCTAGAATTGTAGTACAATCCTTCAGAGGGCACCTTCAAAATTTGGGGATTTTTCGGTCCTGGGGCAGAATGTGTTAACGTCCTTCTCCATCTCAAATTCACGACTTGTTTTGCGAAGCGAATAAAAGATCGTTCATTGCGATATGCGCTGTGTTTGATGCGGTGGACTTTGACCGAATAAACTCTGGCGCACAACAGCAGGAGACAGTTCGACCATGATAGCTCAAAGGTGGAGTCAGAATAGCTTGGTGTCACGTGTGTGTGTGTGTGTGTGTGTGTGTGTGTGTGTGTCTGTGTGAGCATATCAGCAAGTCGCTATATCATTCAGTCATGAATACATTTCGTGTGTGTGTGAATTTAAACTGTAAAGATGATTTTAGTCGGCGATTGTTCACAGAAAGACAGGCAGATACGATTGAAATAATTAAGGCAAGGTTTATTAGCTACGAACAACGCAACATATAAAGGAGTGAGCACATTAAAGATATGCTTAACTTCTGTAATCCTTGTTTTATTTCACCCATTCAGCCCTGACGCACTACAGCAGGAGATGGGTCGAGGCACTACCCTTGAATTATCACAGTCGATCCATCTGCTGCAACAGGTGCATAGTCGTTAGATGACGCCGCCAAAATTTGGGAAATACGTGCGTCGGGGTGAATGAGTCAAGAGAAATGTACATCATCTATGTGAGAAGAGAAAAAAACAGATTCGGAATGATAAGGAAGACTATCATTCACGGTAATATCTACAGTAGAACCTGTTTTGAACAGCCCCTTTTTGGCAACAAAAAGTGGTCTCAAGAGAAGTCTTGAAGGGAAAAAAGTGTCACCTGTCATTAAAGACCGTCATTTAGGTGACTACAGCCAACTAAATGATGGTCTTCAATGACGGGTGATCTGTCACAAGAGTGGCCGATGGAAACAGGTTCTGCTGCGCAAGTATCAGTTTTAGGGGACAATTCAACAGCTCAATTGATGAAAATAAAAACTGTTTTGTTATATACATTGAAATTTGTTTGATATCCGTCTGCTATTTAGGTGAATGTGTCTGGCACACAGATTTGGTGCTTTTCTTCTCGCTTCCTGGACAACGGTTTGTTAACCCCTTCACTGCCAAAGAAAAATCAAACGCCACCCAGCCGCAAGAGGTATACATCAGCTGCGGGGGCTCATGAGGATCTATACCCTTGCAGAGACCAGTGAGAGTCCTTTGGATTGTTGTAACTGTTGGTCGTCGCATGGACACAAGTTTCAGGGACAAAATATATACTTTCAGTGGCAGTGTAAGGGTTAACCTCCCTCATGTACGCAGCCACTGGTTTGGTAAAGAGTGCCAGCGCTGCGTCCACCAAGGGGTTGGTGCGTCCAATCAGCTCGTTTCAATTCAGTTCAATTCAATGCAGTTCAATCCAGTTCAGTTCAATTCAGTTCGGTTTAATAAACTTAGTTCGACAGCCTGAATGATAAATATTAAAATGAACAAAAATGATAATGAGCAATCTTAACCCATTGAACCCCAAGGCCGAATTTCCAAAATGTTGTAGGGGCACGACCATGTGTAAGCTGCAGGATATGGAGAGACCATGATAATTCAAGGGACCATGATAATTCAAGGGTAGTGCCAGATTAGCTTGGCGCCGTCAGGCGCCAAGCTAATCTGGCACTACACTTGAATTATCATGGTCGATACGTCTCCTGCTGTAGAGCGTCGGGGCTGAATGGGTTAATTAAAATCTAATTATGTAATTATGAAAAACAACACAATATTAATAAAACATACGTACAGACATATATTCTTGTCACTGTAGCACACACTACACAGCATTAAGTAGGCCTATATACAAGAATTAATCCCTATACGAACATTTTTGTTCCCGAAATCGTTGATCATTCAACGACCAAAAGCCAACACCGTCCACGAAACATGGACACAAAATGGTCTCAACATGGGGCATAGATCATCATGAGCCCCCGCTGTCGCGGGGGCTCATGAGGATCTATGTCTTTTGCAGTTGGGTCGTGTTCATTTTTTACTCGGCAGCGAAGGGGTTAATACAAGGAAAATAATACTTCCCAAGTTGTGAACACAATACTGGCATTATCACTGGTGAAAAAAAGTTATCACGCGCGCGCACACACACGCACGCACACACATACACACACACCGTGGCACACACACACACACACACACACGCACGCACGCACACACACACACACACACACGCACACACACACACACACACTCCCACTCTCTCTCCGTCAGAAACACTCTCTCTGCTCCTTCCAGTCCGCCCTCAAAACTCACCTCTTTCAACAGTTCTAGCACCATACCACCACACTCCCCACCCCAAGCTGACTGTCGTAATGTATTTCACTATTTGTGGTACGTGAGTCGTTGTCTAAAGCGTGCGCGAGTTGTGAGTGCGCGCTTAGAGTTATAATTATTATAAGATAAACGCATCATAAATACCGTAATTATTATTAATATTACACTCAGGAGTCCTTAATAAAGCGAACAACAGTATGAATAAAAGAGAATTTTCGTCTGTACGTCTCACACACTCAGTGGAAGACGGTATAATTCAGCTGCCAGAATATCGAACATTGCTATCCAAAATACAGTAGGCCTTTTTCAATATTTGTCTTTCTCATTACAAAACACGACAGGCGCCTGTGGTTTTCACCATTGATTTTTGTATGCTACCCATACGAGCCTGTCCAGCGCATTAACAATTTATTTATTTATTTATTTATTTATTTTATTTTATTTTATTTTATTATTCTTTATTTTTTTCATTTTTTATTTTTATTTATTTATTTATTTATTTATTTTCAGTCAAGTTGGTAAACCGACAGATACAAGACAGAAAAGACGGTACCATTTCAGTGAAAATTTGTATAAAATTAAAAGCCAAAATTCTCTTGTCCACTGAAAACGATTTAGGTTTACGTAAAAAATACAACCGCTGCTGACGTCTTTACAATGACATCGGTGTGTTTCATTCCACGTGGGTGTGTCGTCAAAGACAGTACCCAAACACGTTCAGTGCCAGCTGAAGCAGACTGTGTTTCTAAAACCGTCGTTAATTCAACACCAAAACTCCCTAGATGTCCTGGGAATGATGGATCCGAAGTGGTGTCAGCAAGAGGCATAGATCCTCATGAGCCCCCGCAATTGCCGGGGCTCATGAGGATCTATACCTCTTGGAGTTGGGTGGTGTTCAAATTTCCTCGGCACTGAACGGGTTAACTCATTCAGTCCCAACACACCACAGCAAGACATGGATCGAGCGTGGTAGCCCATAGGCGCCAAGTCTGTCTCTAGAACTGTAGTACGGTCCTTCAGAGGCCGACTATAAAATCTGGGGATATCGGTACTGGGGCAGAATGAGTTAAGGCTACTGACAATCCCAACATCTTCTCCATGTATGACAGAAACCTCAGAAAGCACTGTCGGCTTTCTGCATTAGCTTGCTTCAGTTTGGACATTTAGAACTGGGAGGTGAAGCTTTCCCAATGCGCAAAAGGCCATCGGGCCGACGGCGGCCGCCGTCTGCCCGATAGCCTTTTGCGCATCGGGTTGGCACTCCCAGTATGTCAGTTTTGACCTTACAGGTAGATATTTTGCGTTTTGCGTACAACCTCCGGTACAGTGAACTTTGGACAACAAATTGCCAGGGGACCCCAACTCTTTATTTTTACTATATCCGCTGTGATGAAACTCTATGCCCATGCATAGTGTTCACACAGTAGGGTAAATACGGTACAGTAGTTGTCAACGGTTCGTTTTGTGCCGATAGTCCTTGAGGCCGAGAGCCACGTGGAATCTTAAAGGCACCGGAAGTTTAGTGAGTTGTAGGCAAGAGCTCAGTCTGGCAGAGCTATAGAAACAGTAGTACGGGCTTTATTGTCAGAGGGAACAGATGTGTGTGAGATACCTAGCCCGTATTCCAAGACTCTGAAACCTAGAATTCAGGTATGTTTCTATATATGTATAATTGATAGTTGCTTAGTTAAAGACAGTGTGCGTTGGTAAGAGTAATTTGGTTGTATAGCGTTGTCTGGGTTGGTTCAGTTATGTTGGTTTAGAATTCAGTGAGGTAATCGGTGTTTTCGTATATAGTTGTTTACCGAGATGGATAACTAAGGAATGTGAGGTGTGTATGCCAAGTCGCTATGAAGGTAGTACGTGGTTGGTTAAGCATAGTCTTTTCCGGTGTAGAGAATAGTGTATGGCGAGAGTGTTAGGTTATAGTCTGTTCCAAGGTAGTGACAGATTTATGGGGGTGTTACGAAAGTAGTCGGGTTATGAAGCACGTGGGTGTGTGAATGAACGTGTGAGTTATTTGTATCAGCCAGGTTACGTAATGTTTCTCATATTATTCAATATGTGTGTGTGTTTAGCAAGTGTTACGATTTGGGACCTTGTTGTTTAGAGTGCTTGTCGGAGAGAGAGCGACGGACGCCGAGACGTCAGTCACCAGGACCTAATGCGAGGTCATCTCTCCAGCTCTTCACTCGGGGATGAGCGGCCGGTGCCAAGACATTCGGGTCACAGCGAAGATACAGTACGAGTAACGAGGACGTCCACGATACGAGAGACAGGACGACTCGAGGAGCGTACGAGAAAGGACTTGCACGCCTAGACGTGACAGGACTGACCGTAACCAGGCGAGAACACCAAACAGGTTGGATAGTGAGAGACTAATACCTAGCCTGGCAGTGATATTGTGTGTATGTGGAGGTGGTGTTAAGACGTGATAGTGGGAAAGAAGTGGTGTATATAGTTGTGATAGTTTGTGAGCATTTTTTTATATTGTTTATTGTGTATAAAAGTTCCGTTAGAAAGGAAGCCCGTGAGTTGTGTGAGTTGTGTTTTACCGCATGAATGCGCCCGTCAGAGTCAGTGGCGGTGTATGCGTCTGTTGTGCGAGAGTCTGTGCGTACGACTGGGGGCAAGTCTGCGTGCGTTACATCCGCAGTCTTTAATAAGCGAAGTAATTTCAATAGAAAGAGTGCTGTCGGGGACCTCTGGAAAAAGTGCGGTAATATCCGACTTTTGTTATATCCGATATTGTTATGAAAAATGAAATAAAAGTGAAAATGTATTTCTGAAAGGAAGAAGCAGTTGCTACTCTACTAAAAGTACAAGATACTAACTCATATACATACAAATTACAAAAATTGCACTGTATAACAAGTCGTTGAAATAATTGATGAAAAACGGAGATCACCGGCTACAATGGCTGCCGTTTAGAGTTAAACATTAAAAAAAAAAAAAAAGATTTACAGATTACAATGAACTAACAGAGACGGCGCGTCTATAGTTCTTAGTATCCTATTTTGATTTCATCTGTTACACAATGAATACACATGTAATGATGTTCGTTTCTTCTGCGGTTCTTTCTGTACGTGGCTGCATGCACGGTGGGTAACCCGGGCCATACAGTTCATCACTTGCATGTCGCGGTACCCAGAACCTAAAGTCAGACCACGCGATTCCCAAACGCGTTACTGCAGTGTTGAATTCACATAGACTTGTAAGTAGAGAGAGAAACAAAATTTGGCCATCGGGCCGATGTCAGCCTTTAGCTGGCCCGCTCTCGGCCGTGCGCGGGCCAGCTCACTGACCTTTTGCTCACCTGGCGGGACTGAGCCAGAGCGCGCGTTATCATCTCAGGCACCGCAGCATACTAGAGCGTGTGACAGGCTGGCCCGTAGTTTCAATTGTTTTCTTCTTTCCCTGGAGCAAGTCTCGCCACTTAACTCATTCTACCCCAACACCGAAATCCCAATATTTTGCCGTTGTCCTCTGAAGACTGCACTCTAGTGCAGGACACAGATCGACCTTGATAGTTCAAGGGTGATGCCAGAATAGCTTGGCGCCCATAGGCGCCAAGCTATTCTGGCATCACCCTTGAACTATCATGGTCGATCCAGATCTTGATGTGGTGTGTCTGGGGTAGAATGAGTTAAGGGATGCAGCGAGGAGTCGGACAACGGTCAAGTAGCCCGATCGCAGGGCTAAAATGTCCGATCAATGTAGCTGCCTACAGGTCAAATGTCCCGTTATAATTGCCTGCAAGCTGCCGGTGGCCCGGTCACTTTTCTGATGTCTTGGACGTCGCCGTTTTACGTAGCACATCAGCAGTGTAAAGCTACGCTTCCATAAGCACGAATCCGATACGAATACAATCCGAACCGCGATGCTGTGATACAATTTTCCTTCAAAAATTGCGCCATTTTCGTTTGAAGCCGGATGCGAATTCGAGTGGGATGAATTATGGAAACATACAAACATGAAAAGGCCTTGCGCGAACCTTTCTGTTTTGGGCCCGCTTCGGATTCAGATCGGGTTCGTATCGGATTCGTGTTTATGGGTCGCCGCCTTTTGGCTGCATTGCAGGCAGTGACCACGCACGAAACACTGTCTTCTGTGTACAATATTACCATTGCTGCCCCTGTCTCGTCAGCCATTCTTTGCCATTCCCGTCGTCTTGCGCACATTTGCGTCTTGTTTTATTTTGGATCCGTGATGTCGCATGCTATTCCATGATGATCTACCATACTGACGAGCAAAATAAAACCGCGACATCATCCGAGTCACTTCAGTGTTTCCGATGACTCAAATGATGTCGCATTTCTTTTGCTTGTCAGTATAGTATTTCTAAACGGCGGACATGTGTCCTGTCCATGTTGGCGAACCCAAGATTGGTGTCCCATCTGCGGAAATGTCTAGTTGCATCGATCCCTGCCAACTCCCATCACTTACGTGCACATTTTAGCCGATAGATTGATACACTGGTTTTGCGGGCAAGGCGTCATAACGAAAGGGACTAATCCATTTCCACATTGAACGTACGTCCGGCAGTCTTGATAGTACGGATGAAGCAGAAAGTCACCTTCCTTTTTTCCCGCGCAGAAGTTCGCTATTAAAAACAGACAGATACAGAACCGTAAAATAGGGAAGTTGGTTGGTTGTGAACGTCCCGACAGCAGCAGGACTTTATCATGATGTGCCTGTGCTTCTTGTGAAAAGAAAACTGCACAGAATATTGCACAGCCGGTCTAATATGCTAAATAAACCTTCTAGGACGCTGCAATTTAATGCAATGTAGTAACCTAGTTTACAAAAAGAGTACAAAAACATTACAATTACTGAATATTACAGTGAAATGATATATAAAAAATGCATAAACCGCAAACACATGACATCTCTTACGTGCAGCAGACACTTTTACAACACACATCCAACATCAAGGACTGGAGGCAGCGCAGACAGTACAAAGAATTTTAAACAGGAAAATACAGGTGAATGGACCAAACATACACCCAGAAAACAAATAAAAACGCATCCTGTGGGCCGGCTGACCAGGGTGACCCTGGGAACTACAAAGTAGTTAACCCCACCCAAATCCCCGAGGGCAGACCGGGGGAGGGGGGTAAAATAGGAAGGGGGGGGGGGGATTCCATGTAAAATAATTTTAGCACGCGCATGGGTGAAAGTTGGCAAATACAATTAGTAATTATTTAAATTACGTAAGCGGATATGTTCATATTTTCCAAAAATTGGACCACAACTTGTGCTAATGGCAAAAATAAACTGATGACCTCTAGTTTGCACGAGAAGACACAAAAACTTCTTCCCTTTTGCTTGTGTCTACCGACCAACTTCAAAATACTAAAGATTCCAAATGTTTTTGCATTTAAAGTTATTTTCCCCAGGATCAAGCATCTCAACACAGTCAGAAACTTGTCTGCAACAGATACTGCTGACAGTATTATGTATGGGTCCTTTGTGTATTAACTTAGAGCTTTATGATGTAAATACAATGCCAAATGTCGAAATTCATCATTTGGTGGGTGTGTTGTTTTCGTACCCGAGAGCGCAGATTATCGTCTGCATCGACCTCGTTTTGAATTTGTGCATATTTATTAGCCTACGTCACAAGGCAGAACCCGGTCAATACTGCAGACGAGGTCATCGGTGTGGTATACACACATGTCAGTGTAAACATGTACTGATGTTCTTCGGCATCCCTTTGACATAATTTTCCACGAGAATATAAAATAAACCTTCCATACTCGCTATGCTGTCAAAATCAATGCGGGTTCCGCTTGACCAGCTACCCGGAGTAACGATCGTGCTGGGGGCGTGGCTTGTTCGACTCGGTCTCCGCGCCAAGCGACTTAGTGAGCCAGCGTCCACGGTGCCTAGTTTGACCTTTGATCCTTTATCCCTCGGAAACACAAAACATAACAGTGGTATTTATACCCACTTTCTGCACTGCAATTTCACATCTCACACATCGAAGTCCACGTAACTGAAAGCATCTCTGGTAACGACAAATGCACCATCGCAGCAGAAACACTACCTCTGTGAATCGAGTGAATGAGAGCCCGCACAGACAAAAACGTGTCACGACCAGCGATGTCAGTGCCGCAATTTTGACACACACCGTAGTTTTCAAATACTTGAGTGCAGCATAAAATCTGTTGAACTAGCTCGTAACTTTATGATAAAACAGGTTTAAAATCTTGCGAAATCAGTAAGAGATAAATTCTACTGAAGATCATGAATTCTGAAAATCACTAGCGCTCGCGGAACTATAGGGAGATCGACAAAGACCGTAGCCGGATTACTTACTGATTCACATAGCAAGAAAGCGACAAATTCCGGATGGGCGAACAAGCCAGACTCTATATTCCCTTGTCCGATGTCAATTCTACTTAGGGGTATTTTGTATCTCTTTCTCTTTCTTCTCTTCAATTCCGAGTCTGTAATTGTCGGCCGGCGCAAGTCGACTGATACTTTCTTTTTTTCTTCGCTGGTTCATCCGCCATCTTGTCTCTGATTGGTTATAATTATGCAGATGACCTAAGGTCGTATAGAATAGTTATGACGTCAGCTACCATCGCCTATCACAAGCAATCTTTTGATAGTGTCCAGTCAAAAGATTCTGGTGGCCTATTTCGCTTTGAACGGACGAAATAAAGCATTTGGTGGGACAATAGTCTAAGTGGGTGTGTATACTGAATCCCAGTAAAAAAAATTTGCGAACTGAAGCATTAAAAAAGGTCAGGAGTGCCCCTTTAATGTTTTCGGGCCCACGACGGCCGCAGTGGGCCAGCGCATGGCTGTGCGCGGGCCCACTGCGGCCGTCGCGGGCCCGAGGACGTTTTGTTGCTAGGGTTATTCTCGGGTTATAATGTGCTCGACGTTTGCCTATCTTTAATCTTCTTAGCATTTCGCATTACGGGCACTGCGTGGTGTTAGAACAGTGGCCGTCAGGACTACGCACTCTGCTCCATAGCACCAAAGATCCTACATAGACTATTTAGGATCTTTGATAGCACTACGTTTGATAGCACTACGGCCGTTAGATCTGCGGGTTAGCGACACTTAACCCTTATCATTCGGAATACATCAGTGTGTAAAATAAGTTTGACTAAAATAGTTCAAGGGTAGTGCCAGAATAGCTTGGCGCCTCTAGGCGCCAAGCTATTCTGGCACCACCCTTGGACTAAATCCATTGGTCTATATCCTTATCTGTAAGTTCTATAAATTAGCTTGCATATGGCAGTGTACAAATTTGAAGCTTTTAGCCGCAGTATGAAATGTGTTAATGTTAGCAACAAGTAGTACCAGCCATTGCTGCACTATTGTTAGTGATCGTAGTCACTATCGACACGCAGTACTAGCGCTCGTAGTTCTATCAAATTTAAATCCCAAACTCCCAGAACTAAATAACTTCCATTCGATAGAATGGAAGTCATCAAGTTCTGGGTGTTTAAGAGTTAATTCTGTAGAGTAGAAGTCAATTAGTTCTGAGTTTCAGAGTTAATGAAGTCTGTCGGGATGGAAAGAAATATACTAACAAGGAAACAAACAAACCTGGTACTGCAAGAATGACCTGGCAGAATTCCTCGTAGACGAGAGAAGCGTTGCTGGGGTGGGTTAGCTGACAGCAAAGTTCACTACCATTCCAGCCAGGGTAGTGCTGGGCGTTCAAAGAAGAGTTTCCGCTACTTTCGCAAGACAGTGCAGACGACCTGCAATCACGGTCAGAGAAACGAAGGTGATACACTGTGGGTTGGCCCATTTGCTGCTAGAGGCCATGAATGAAATCTTTCCTAGATCTTTCGCACCATAACGTGTTATTGTCAAATTATGTCGTGAAGGGAAGGCTCCGATAGGATTTGATATTGTAACTTGCAGAAATGTAGGTTTTTTTTTTCATATCGATCGAACCAGCTTTACCAGACGTGATCGATATGGAAAATATATTTCGAGCGGTACACGGTCGACTCCAGTTAACACAAATCTCTGATAACACAAAATCCTGGTTAACACAAACAGTGTTTTTCCCCGGATTTTGCTCAACTCTTGGAGTTCTTGTTATCAGGACCTGACTGTACTTATTGGCTGTGTAACGTAGGAATGAAATCAAATTTAACTGAACTGCTATCTCTCTCTCTCTCTCTCTCTCTCTCTCTCTCTCTCTCTCTCTCTCATCTCTCTCTCTCTCTCTCTCTCTCTCTCTCTCTCTCTCTCTCTCTTTTTTTTCACTGAGTAAAAACGTTTCATCATCATCATCATCATCATCATCATCATCATCTCTCTCTCTCTCTCTCTCTCTCTCTCTCTCTCTCTCTCTCTCTCTCTCTCTCTCTCTCTCTCTCTCTTTCTCTCTTCACTGAATAAAAACGTTTCATCATCATCATCATCATCATCATCATCATCTCTTTCTCTCTCTTCACTGAATAAAAACGTTTCATCATCATCATCATCATCATCATCATCATCATCATCATCATCATCTCTCTCTCTCTCTCTCTCTCTCTCTCTCTCTCTCTCTCTCTCTCTCTCACACACACACACACACACACACACACACACACACGCGCACAGACACACACACACATACTCTCTTGGCTTGACTTCGCGAACGAAGATTTTATAGGAGTTGCCCACGACGTCTGCAGGCTTGTTCGTGGCTGCGGAGGCCAATCCGAGACAGGCAGGTTCGACCGCAGTGGCTGCAGGGGAAGGTCTGGCCAGGGTTCTGAGCTGCGGCATCTCTGTTTTTTTCTCCTGAGCCGCTTGTCCTTAAGGCTAGCTCTGCGAGAGTCCTCAAAGGAGACAGCTGCCTTGTAAATGGTGGAGCGCCAGGTGTCACGGTCCGCAGCAAGCGAAGACCACTGGTGGTGGTCGATTTGGCAGGCACTAAGTGACTTCTTGAGACAGTCTTTTGTATCTCTTCTTTGGTGCCCCTCTGTCACGGTGTCCAGTAGCAAGCTCGCCGAACAGGGTGATCTTTGGTAGGCGATGATCCTCCATCCTGGAGACATGCCCCGCCCAGCGGAGCTGTGTCCGCAGCAGCAAAGCCTCGATGCTCACAGTTTCAGCCTGTTCAAGGACCTCGACGTTGGTGACATAGTCACTCCAGTGAATGCCCAGGATGGTACGCAGGCAGCGCTGGTGGAAGCGTTCGAGGAGTCGTAGTTGGCTGCGGTAGAGGGCCCAGGACTCGGAACCATACAGCAGGGTGGTGAGGACCACAGCTCTGTACACGCTGATCTTGGTGCCTGTTTTCAGCTGTTGATTGTGCCACACCCGCTTGAAAAGTCGCCCGAAAGCACTGTTCGCTTTTGCCAGCCTGCTGTCAAGCTCCTTGTCCAGCTTGGCGTCCGACGTGATAATGCAGCCAAGGTAAGTAAACTGGTGCACTGACTTTAGTTCAGACTCGCCAATGGTGATGTGAGGAGGGCGATACACTGTCTTGGGTGCCGGCTGATGGAGGACCTCTGTCTTTTTCAGACTGACCTCGAGTCCAAAGAGCTGGGCAGCATCTGCGAAGCAAGACGTGATGCGCTGCAGGGCTCTCTCTGTGTGTGAACCCAGGTCAACATCAGGCGACCAATATCCTGAACCGCCTGCATGCAGGTTTGAGACTGCGGCTTCCAGTGACATCTTTCACCTGCCGTTTCGCCCCTCGCAGCATCTGCGAAGCAAGACGTGATGCGCTGCAGGGCTCTCTCTGTGTGTGAACCCAGGTCAACATCAGGCGACCAATATCCTGAACCGCCTGCATGCAGGTTTGAGACTGCGGCTTCCAGTGACATCTTTCACCTGCCGTTTCGCCCCTCGCCCGTCGCTACAGGACTTGGAATGGTCAGTGTCATGGTCCGTGGACGTTTCCTAAAGCCTGCGCGGTGGAGCTTTTTGGTGGAGTGCAGTGTGCGCAGTACTGGCCCCACCCTTTAAACCCTTGGTTCATCTGCCATGGCCTAGCAAGCTGGGATCGAGGTCCTCGGGTCGTAGGTTTTATATCAGACTGTCCTTGTCCTAGTCTCTGGCTCAAAAGCCTTCCCCGGAGACACGGGGGCTTTGATGTCAGGGGTTTCCTCCCTTAGCCTTTCCGCAGCCAAGCGGCCAGGCCTGCAAGGCAGCAGGCGACTCGTGGAGGGCGGGGTCGTCTATGTCCCGTGCAGATGTGAACATCTGCCCACTGCCCAGTACACACATACATACACAAACACACACACACACACACACAAATACACACACACACACACACACACACACACACAGAGAGAGAGAGAGAGAGAGAGTAAGCAAAGGTCCTCGGGTCCACTGCGGCCGTCGCGGGCCCGAAGACGTTGTGCTACTGGGGTTTCCGCTCCCTCACTGTATGGCATCTGTCTGATTGCTCCGATTTAACGTGAGTTTGGTGCCGTCCGGTTTCTTCAGCAGCCAGGTGAAGTTGGCTACAGGGTTGTAACCCATGTTGGACGCGTTACACGACGGGTTGAAGTTGGCCGTAGTATCTTCCACAAT
Organism: Semisulcospira habei; assembly: GCA_036245525.1. Taxonomy (NCBI): domain Eukaryota; kingdom Metazoa; phylum Mollusca; class Gastropoda; family Semisulcospiridae; genus Semisulcospira; species Semisulcospira habei. Next base: position 56,499,071 of record BTPG01000007.1, read on the forward strand.
TGTCTTCGGGACAGTCAGAACAGGCTTGCCGGGCTTACCTGAAGCGACAGACAGTACACAGCGCTAGCTGACTCCCTGGGTTTACCTCCCTGGGTGGTCAGCGAATCGAGGGAAGAGTAAAAAACCCGGGACATCCTATCTCCCCAGGAGCCAAACGTCTTTGGGCCCACGACGGCCGCAGTGGGCCCGCGCACATCCGTGCGCGGGCCCACTGCGGCCGTCGTGGGCCCGAAAAGTTTTGTTTACTAGGCTGCTACAAAAGCTGCCAGCTTTCCATCCTGTCCACACAGTTTGTGTGAACATTAGTCTAGCGTAATTTTAGACTGATTACATTGTTCTAATGTTTGCATTCTAACGTTCAAGTAAAGTAATTCTGGTCGTTTGATTAAGGTCATTTTAACGTTTAACTAGTTAGAAAACAAACGTTAGAAAGAGGAAAATCAAATTAACAAAATCCAACGAGAAAAAAACAACAAACTAACGTTAAACTAACAAAGAAACTAATCATAGGTCAAAGTTATTCTAACCTAGCAATGCCACCGCAGTAGAGACGCGCGACACCTCCTTCGCTCCATCGCGTACGACGCAGGAAAACTTCCCGGCATCTGTACACGTAACTGCCGTGAAGTTCACCGTCACCCGTAGCACGTCCTCTGCACGCATATCCGCTGCGACGGAGACTCCCCGCAGCGAAGAACTGCCTCTCGCTTCTGTGATGTTGTAGACTGCAACGGCCGTGTCGTTTCGGAGGACGTCCACATGCGTGAAAACGCTGGAGTTGCGAACGCTGCAGTCAAAGGAGAAGGGCTTGCCTATCTCGGCTGTGAGTGTTGAAGTTAGTATCGAGATAACTGGAAGAACGGTGACCTTTTCGCAGACGGGCCCGTGTACAATTAGTGAACTGTTTGAAGCTGTAACTAGGCTGCAGCAGAACTCAGTGTTGTTCCAGCCAACATATCCGTTCAGCTCAGTTTTTATAGCTGTAGCAGTGCCAACAGTGTTGCAGTCTGTAGGTTTGCTGTGCACAAAAATAAATAAATAAATAAATAAATAAATAAATAAATAAAAACAGAAATAAAAAATAGGACTATGATGTCTTCTCTAACTTGTATTTATTTATACTTACAATTAATTAACTAATTAATTAATCAGCATTTTAGTTACATCATGTTTTTGTGTGGTAGCTACTGTTTGTTTCTTTGTTTACAATAAAACATCTGTAGCCTAGCTCTAAACCCCTTGTGCATACAGCCAGTAGTAATAAGTATGCCTGGAGTATGTATATACCAGGGGGTGAGCACATTCGAGACGTGTTGCATTCAGATACGCGTATCCAATGCGGCGCGTCTCCAATGAGCTAAGGCCTGTTTAAACATAGAGCTCTAAGACAAAATCCCCCCCCCCCCCCACACCCCTCCTTCGGGGGTGGGGTGGGGGGGGGGATTTTGCCTTAGAGCTTTATGTCTCTATGTTTGAACAGCACCCACCCCCCTCCCCCCACCCACCCACACCCCCCATCCCCCCCCCCACCCCCCCAAACAAAAACAAAAAATAAAAATAAATAAATAAGTGAGAGAGAGAGAGAGAGAAACCAAGAACAACAACAAAATTGGCAGCGGTCATTATCTACAATGACAGTTCAAGGGTGCTGGAAGCAGGACGCGTGCCTCAGTGATTGCGGCGATTGAGCGAAACGGTCCTTGTATATATTGATTAAGTGGCTATGGAAGATATTCTTTAACTATGTGCATTGTACTATTGTCTATGTGCCTTTTTCTTATCTTAATCAATTTATCTCACGATGGGAATCTATATGGGAATATACCAGCCGCCATACCATATGTCATAGTCTTACACGGCCTGTAGTCAGTTCGCCGCAAGCTACATGATGTGTGACTGTTCGCAACAGCAACAAAAATTCCACCTTTGAATGGCGAAAGTTCACTTTCTACACGTAAAAAGGCCACGCACAGTCAGAAATATACTAATTTCCCAATTATTTATTACGAAAAAAAGAAGTTTAGATTGTGCAAAGTACGTAAGAGGTCTACATACCGAAATACCACAGGAATGCGAGCAGTTCGTGACAGGCCACGGAACACAGTGCCGTTTCCGTACTGTCCAGTCTCTTAGCCTTAGCCAGTCCCAGTCATCCCCTAATATTTCAATCCCCTAAAAAAACACTACCGCCTACCAGCTGCACATTTGCCATGCACAAAATACAACAACAAGAAACAGCACATTGACTGTCTCATTTCTTAGCTATGAACCTGATTCCTTACCAAACCCACACCCAAGCACAGCTGAAATCAGCGTGCCCCTCAAATCACTACGTCAACGGCAACTCAACATAGGTCCACAATTGTCCACTGATAAGCTCAGGATGGTATGAATCAAAGCACCAAACATGTCTCCTCTTATCAAACCAGAAATTTCCAGTAAATTCCAACATTCAGCCCTACTACAAATTTTCAAACAAGGCAAAAAGATATTTTTAAATACACGTTGTTGTTTCATATATTGCAAGGTAAATTTCATCCTATTTTTTTTTGTGCAAAATGGACATTGTTACGAATTTTACTTGTTGATTGAACTGTTGAGTTGGAGTTATTGTGTACTATTTACGAAAATAAATGCGTCGCTTCTCTTCGAAAGATTGCTTCGACCTACACATCGCTATTCTGCTGTTGTAAAAATGTTCTATAAAATATACAAGCGGAGTGTTCGTATAATATCATTTCTAGACAGACTCCGCGCGAGGTGACTATGGATAAAACAGCTCTGCAGAATTGTCAGCCGCGATAGTATACGAACACTCCACTTCTATGTTTTATATATATATATATATATATATATATATATATATATATATATATATATATATATATATATATATATATATATATATATATATATATATATATATATATATATATATATATATATATATATATATTGCCTGAAATTGCAAACACAACGCATGTACTAGAAGCCGCCTCCAGAATTTACTGGTAGCACCACTAGTACAGCGCGGATTGCATCCCTAAAGTTTTATGAGGTGTTGCAGTGGAAGAAGACAGACTAATTTTGAAAAGGTAACACCTTGTGGTACAATTATTCTTTACTTTTAACAAAGGCGTCGCCCAAAGCCAAAAAAATGAACTCAATCAGATTAGCTCCAAGGGACGTAATTTTTCATTCAATTCTGAGAATGCTGTGCTAATGCCATGGAATTCCAAACCAAAAAGGTGACTGCCATGGAATTCCAGGCTGGTAAGCTTGCATTGTGTCATCAGGACATCAGCTGCCCTTATTGTGACTGCATCGCTTATTATGATCTTTTGAGCCTTCCAATGAACACCTACTGCATAAAGCAATAGGGACTACCCCCAGGCTCCCCGCCGTCCGCTGGAGAATATCCAGTCCTCCCCCCGAGGGGGGGATGCTAGAAAATATTCCCAAACAGATATTGGACCTGCTGAGTAGATTTAAAGATTTTGCCGCCTACGACCGGTTTCGCCTCAAGGCGGGGCTCTTCAGGTAGGCATACGGCGTAAACTGAAATTGCAAACACAATGCATGTACTAGAAGCCGCCTCCAGAATTTACTGGTAGCACCAATAGTACAGCGCGGATTGCTTACATTGCTTACCAGCCTGGAATTCCATGGCATTAGCACAGCATTCTCAGAAATGAATGAAAAATTACGTCCCTTGGAGCTAATGGATATTCCGCCCTAGTGGATGGCGGGGCGCCTGGGGGTAGTCCCTACTGCTTTATGTAGTAGGTGTTCAGTGGAAGGCTCAAAATGATAGGTCTGTCATTCCTTCTCTTCCACTAACCCTCTCTTTCTAGAACTAGTGAGCGATGCAGTCACAAAAAGGGCAGCTGAGACACAATGCAAGCTTACCAGCCTGGAATTCCATGGCATTAGCATTGCAAGAGCATTCTCAGAATTGAATGAAAAAGTACAAATAATTTTTAAAAAACACGTCCAGGACTGCTGGCACCACGTGCTCCAAAAGAGATTCAAGAGACCATGAAATAGAAGAAATATTTGAAGAAAACAAGAATCCATTTACACCATGGTTGTTCTGGAATAGACCGACCTATTTTGTATTTGGCTGCTAGTCTGCTAGCATAGTAAAGCGCGCTATTCGACGTTGTTTTTTTTTTTCTTTTAAAAAAACATTTTTAGGATGGCATAATCTTCTAAAGTATACTATTATAATGAGTACAAACTAGGTATTGGGTTTAATTATTACAGCAAGTGGGGATATTATCAGTCAAGAGATTATGTAGTTATTCGACCCTAAATTTAGCATTTTATGGCATGCGTAAATCGTACTCATTTCGCCAAATCAAGTTGTGATTTTTAATAAAATATAAAGAGGAGAGCTTTGAAATTCTGCACGACCATACATTTTTATGCGCTCTTTCCGATGGTAACATCAGTTTTTATGCGTTTACAGTCTGAAATTATTGGTGACCCTATACCTACACGTGGGCATATCATATCCCCCTACTGAGTTTCTAAAAGAAATTCTCGCGCAGGCAATCAGTACAGTTTTCTCTGAAATCTATCTAAAAACGTCTCTTTTTCCTTCCTGAAAACGTCTGCTAGTCCTAGTCTGTTTACATCAATGAGCCTCACAGGCGTCTCTCACTCACTCTCACAGCCATACGGGTCAGCGTCCATGCAATCTTCACACACAGCTGACAGACCAGGCTAATCTACGATCCAATTTAGCACGAATGCGTCACACACAACTGACAGATCTACTATCCAAGTTAGGCCAAATGTAAATACAAGCGATCGAGTCAGTCTGTGAATACTATGGCAGGTGGGACGCGGAAAAGTAGAAATTTTACTTTCGAGCATACGTAGTGATGTCTTGTAATTTTCTCAGGGTTCAGTTGATCATGTGGCCAACCACAAGCTTTTCTTTCGCATTCTTTCGTGTCTGCCGGTCATGATAAAGGCTTCGGGAACGGAAAAATCTTCACCTGAATATGGATTGGGGTATCAGGAATTTGATTTACATTCCCCATAACAACAGTGCTTTCCAATGCTATGCTATGCTATTTTTAAAGGATCAGGACTTCCAGCTCTCACTGATTTCGTCCAGGGAGGGGGGGGGGGGGCGGGGGCGGGGGATGGGGGGAGGGGGTCTATTTTGACTGCCTGTCGCTGATGTAATCGCATCACTTTGTTTCGTCCTTCATCATGGCTGGCCGCGCCGTAGGCGGTTGGGTCGTTGGGGAGAGCCCGTGTTCCCGTGGGTGCCCGGTTCTCGGTCTTGCCTGGTCGGTGGTGTTGCCTTCCTTCTCTCTCCTTTGTTGGTCACAGTCCAAGGCCCGGTTCTTTAAGGCCCCCGCCTGCAATTACCCTCTTTGTTTGAGGGGGGGGTTGATATTTACTAACCCCCCTATATGTATTCGTGTTTTTTCTCTGGAGGGTGGGGGGGGGGGGGGGAGGGTGTTGTACCCTCCATTGCCCAGGGAGTGCATGGACGAGGGATGCTAAACCTCCCTGGGAGCCCTATTCAGTTATTTTGATGGGAGGCGACCGTACGCAGGCGAGCGGGGAGTCACACGGTGTCGGAGTGCCAATGCCACCGAAATTGGCTAATTAATGGAAACATCGACGCTCTTCCATGCCCCGCAATCATAAACACCCGGTGTCATGTCGTACCGTCTGCTTGGCGGTCAGAAAACACGTGGTCAACAGCGTTTTGAATGGTCGAGAGGCTAAGTCTGATTGACATGTCACCCCACCCCAAAAACAGGTCGGTCTATTACTTTTTGTATTAGGGTTTTATTTTAGCATGTCCACATTTTCGCCCTCTCTGCGATGGCATCATGGTCGATCCATCTCCTGCAACTGGTGCATAGCCATTAGATGACGCCTCCACAATTTGGGAAATACTTGCGCCGGGCTGAATGAGTTAAAACTGTTATCAAATGTGATTGTCGCTGGTACATGTGTGTAAATGGACTACTAACGACGAGCTGAAAAGACGAGCAGTAGCAGCCAAAGGGTTAGATATGGGTAGTTGTTAACCCTTTGCGTGTAGGTAGCGGTTTTTGTCGCGATGATCGCGACAAAGACCGCTACGGACACTAAAAAGGTTAAAAGGAAACAGCGTGTGTGAAATGGTCTTTGACTTTGGTCCAAAATCACAGACAGGCGCACTTTTATTGTTCATGTGACCATACCACAGCTACTGACCTTTGAATGTCACCGTGAAGTGTCTCTTTCTTTCCGCCAGGTAGCTGTCGAAACAGGTTGAAGGTCAAGGCCGGATCGTAACTTAGAGAGGACGCAGTGCATCTTGGGGCACTCGTTGTTAATATTTCGACTATGTAGCTTGGCAAGTCTATGGTTGGTTTTTCCGACCGATCTGTTGCAGACAAAAAGTAGAAGGGAAAAATAAATATGATTGTCTCTTGTCGCGATATAGGCGTGACGTCACATAATCGCAAAGAAACTGAGAAGGCAAGTGGGTTTTTAAAAAAAAGACTCATGGAAAGAGTTGACCAGAATGCCCTCTGACACGGCGACGTCAGAGTCATAAGAACTTCATCAGACAGACTTTGTCTCAGTCTCTTCTTGTGAACCTGCTGCTGTGTAGAGTCGTATGAAGTGAGGTTAAGTATGTGTGGGTTTTTTAATTTTTTTTAAATACATTATTTTTAGCACATGATGAAATAATAGCTGACCGGGGGGGGGGGGGGGGGGGATGTTGAACTTGTACTGATCCAACTTCTGTCGCTTTGTACTAATAAGCAAAGCAAACAAACAAGTCCGCCACGCGGCCGGAGACATGCACCAAATACAAACTTTTATGTCGTAGGTGGGATTAGAGGGGGTAGTAAGGGGATTATATGACCGATGAGAGAGAGAGAGAGAGAGAGAGAGAGAGAGAGAGAGAGAGAGAGAGAGAGAGAGAGAGAGAGAGAGAGAGAGAGAGAGAGAGAGAGAGACTCACGTTTGACAACTAGCGTCGCACTCGTATTACTTGCAGCTGCATCTTTTTCTTTGGCAACACACCTGCACGCGTCAGAGATTACCATTTAACTCATTCGAGACGCGCTGCCTCCGGATACGCGGTTTATGCCGCGTATCCGGAGGCGGCAAGTCTCGAATGAGTTAATACACGTTAAGTTTAGACTGAGGGGTACCGGTTTAGTCTATAGTGGAACTAACTTTACTTTTGGACACTTGTTCAGTATTCAAAACCATTGATTGTCGATTAAAACAAGCATTTTTCCTGTATCAAAACACGCCAGATTCATATTTCGGAGTAATCATTTTGGCCGAGTCGTCGCGTCGCGGATGGCGTGTGGCACTACGCGCGCTGGTGATTTAAGTGCGCAAAGGGCCATCGGGCCGAAGTCAGGCCTCAGGTGGGACCGCGCACGACTGTGCGCGGGCCCACTGCGGCTGGCTTGACGCCGACCCGAAGACTCTTTGCACACTAGACTGACTCGGCGAGAGCGTGGGGTGAATTGCGTGGAATTATATTGTACATAATTATATGTAGCTAGAAAATGCGATAGAAAATGGGATGACCAATCAGCTATTTTCTTCTCGCTGATGCAATGGCAAAAATGCAGCTATCCAGTGCGCAAAGCCATCGGGCCGATGTTGGCTGCCGTTGGCCCGCGCACGGCCATGCGCGGGCTAGCGGCGGTCGACGTCGGCCCGATGGCCTTTTACGAATCAGTTGGGTAGCTGTGTGGTGTCATTTAGGGGCACTAGATATTAGGTGGTAGACAGCTTGGGCAGGGCGAAGCTACGGAAACACTGTAGACCGGAACTGACCTGTAACTCCCGGCATCTGCACAGGTCACGTTGGTAATCGTCACAGTGACCCGGATGCTGCCGCCGCCGCCGTCACTTCTGCTTCCGTTGACGGACACCCGCGGATCTGAAGCTGTCCAGTTGAATGTTGAGACCTGCAAACTTGCCAACTCCCCTCTCGCTTCGTGGGTTAACTGGACAGACTCCAGTCGTGTGACGTATCGGACATTGCACACCAAGACTGCAGTCTCGCCTATCCACGCTGACCAATTTTCCATCGGATCAACCTGAAATTAGGAATTTTAAGAACATGAATTCAGTTTATCGCATAAGAGCATAAACTCATCTTACTACAATTTGAATTTAACGGAAATGAGTTAACCTCATTGTGAACGCGGTTAGTGATACAATGATGCTTGGGTGTAACAGCCAGACTATGCTGGAGACTGATTCAGCTTTTTCAAAGGTAACTTCAACGTTTTGATACACACAGAACACAGACTCTCCACTGACCCGTTCCGCCGACAAGAGACAATACATAGGGTCTGGGAGGTTACGTTTACGCCGAACGACTTCCAACAACGACTTTGTAGGCCTGAGGGAGGTCAAAAGTAACCATTGTACAAATCAGGGCCTCGGGGTGCCATGGTTACTTTGACCTCCGTCACGCCTGCAAGGGTTCGCGACGCAAACCGCTACTTCCAATAATGCGTTTGTTTTAAAATGTTCTCCGCCATAGTCGTAAAAGTAATCAAGCTGATGAAAGTTCGGCGGCTTCCCAAAGTTGACCTCAAAGTGCATTGAGAATACTTGTTCCGACCAGGACCAATCAGAGCTCATGCGAAAGTACGCCTCTTGCTGGCAGCCGCTCAATGTTACGTAAGGTAACTTTTGAATAGACTTTTGAGGCACACTGTATACGGACTGTCGTCATACTAATGGAATGGAATAATGCGT
>BTPG01000007.1:56512833-56525333 GCA_036245525.1 Semisulcospira habei
TTGTCAGTTGTAGGTACCTGTAGGTAACTTTGAAAATTTGTTATCAAGTGAGATCACGTTTTCCTAGAAAGTTTATATAAACAGTAACTTCATAAGTTTACCCCCACTCAGCTATATGACCAGTAACTTTTTAAGTTTACCCCACTCAGCCATTCACAGACCCAAGCAAAGCAGTGACATTTTATTCTTGCCAGCCAATAAATTAGCCACCATCAGCTCCACCGCCAGAGTACTACTGAATTTTTTTATTATTTTTTTTTTTATTTCACTGAAGTTTATTTGATAAGTGCCACGTGGCCCCTTTTAACAGTGGGCTGGAATGTGTTACAAGTCAATTACCGTGTCGAGTGCTTTGCCCAATACCGAGTTAATAACAGCCTATTAAAAGCAAACACCTTGAAAAGCTTTTAAATGGCCTCCCCAGCTAGCATACATGAAACCCAACACTCAACACTTTGAATAGCAGACTGTGAGAGCTGGCACACCTCTTGGCACATGGGCAAAGACTAGGCTCAGTCAACCTCCGCCAGTCTAAACATGACGAGCACAGCACGCGACTATTTTTTTTAATGACCTAATGACAAACTTATTGCTGAATGCCAAAGGCATCGTCGAATGACAAAGGCTTCGTCGAATGACAAAGGCGTCGTCAAATAACCTACATAACGTTAAATTGACCTAATTTTGGTCTTGGCTTGGAACGATATGTGTGTGTGTGTGTGTGTGTGTGTGTGTGTGTGTGTGTGTGTGTGTGTGTGTGTGTGTGTGTGTGTGTGTGTGTGTGTGTGTGTGTGTGTGTGTGTGTTGGCATGTCAAGTTTAAACTAACTGTTCTGAACAAGACATGGCATGTGGCAAACGTTAGCAGACAAGCCTTGTCAGTCTAACTCGCCGTGATAGGCCTGACTTAAAAGCAGACAGTACAGTTGTCTGAAACCCTGTGAAAACAGGGGCTCTTGAGGATCTGGCTCTGTGACCTGTGAGAGCTCATGAAGAAGACATGGGCTCCTGAGAATCTTAGCCTCTTGCAAAACAAGCTCTGTTTTTTGTGCTCATATGTAGGAAGTCAGATAAGGAGGGTTTCTGTTTAAACCAGAGGAGAACTAAGCTTTTAATAATAGAGTGATTAAAGGGTGCAGTGTTTGTCACAAGGCGGATTTGTCTGGGCCTTGAACTGGCTGTTGCGTGTACAAAGTCCAAGTATACATTGAGGTGTTATTGCAGTGTTAGACTGAGACCGTACCGCCATACATGTAATTATATGAAGCTAGTCCCAAATCAACAAGAAGCAGTGTTTCTCGAAATTGATATGTAGCTGGCAAGGGGCGGATTTGTGTGGATGGCGTGCTTACATAAGTACATAATGTGGTGTGTCAGTTTGCTGACTACGTTTGATTTGAAAATATATTGTGTACTCAGAAAAAGATAGGGACTTTGTAAGGGTGATGAAAGGTGTTTGTCAAAATGGCTGATTAATTAGGATGAACTTAAGATAATTAATAGGGGTGGCCTGGGCCTCTCCTATTTCCTCTCTATCTCTCTTGCTACCGCTACTGTGTGTCCATGTTTCTGGGACATCTGTTCGTTTTTTTGTTTGTTTGTTGTTGGTTTTTTGTTGTTTTTTTTTTTTTTTGGGGGGGGTGGGGGTGGGGGTGGGGGGGGGGGTGGGGGTGGGGGGGGGTGATGTTTTCTGTGTGTTGAATTAATCAAGATTGCAGTCTGCGTAAGGTGGCACTGAACGGGTTAAAGTATAGCAGGATATTGTCTGGATCCGTACGTGACGTCACATGAGTGCAAAGAAGGAAGGCAAGTCAAAATACAAAAAACAGGTCTCGTTGAAAGAGTTTGACAAGATTGCCCTTTGACACGGCGACGTCAGAGTTATAAAACGTCACCAGAATCGCCTCTCTCTTTTGAATAAATCAGATCAGTGAACTTTTTTTTTTTTTTTTTTTTTTTTTTTTTTTTTACAGTGGTATGACGTCAGATCAGGTGTCTTCGAGGGAATTATGTGTTCTCCAGTTTATCACACGGGCGTGAAGTGGTCGTTTATCGCCTGCTCCGCGTTAAAACCCTAATAACCAATTTGTTACACTTTTGGAACTTTGGAACTTTGTCACAGTGAGAAGATATCTGCGTTATAATTATTATATATGATATAGTGCCAATAACCGGCAGATGTGATGACGAGACCCGAATCAAAATGTCCGAGTCGTCAGACGAGGACATTTTGATTCGGGTCAAGTAATCACATCTGTCGGTTATCGGCACTATATCAAGCAAAATTTAGCTCAATATAATTTAGGTACTGAGTCCAAAACAAAACTTTACCTCGCGTCCTTCAGTTTGCAGCTGATTGCGGTGTTCAGACAAAACATGTGATTGGCAGAGGACTGCGTTTCGGACTATCGACTGAGTACCCAAATTTTTCTGACTATGGAAAAATTTGTGCTTTCTACTCGTAATTAGATCACGGATAATGACGTAAAATAGCAGCAGGTTTGTTTATTTTGCCTTTATCTCGGGTTGTCGCTTACGCTGTCGCTAGCGGGCGTCTTGTCAATTTCACTGTTGCAGCGATTCAAATCGCACGTTTACTGGTGTATGCTGTCCATAAATGCGTATGTATGGGAAAGACATTTTGAGCGTACGTTCACTAAGAAGTATTTCATCACTACAGCACACAAAGAACTCGTTAATGGTGCAGTATGAGCATACTTCGCGTTTTCGTTTTGACAAATGCAAGTATCAAGATTGAGATTCTTAGGCCTGCCAAGGATTTGGGCGGGAAGAAAGGTATATCAAGCAAATTCGTGAATATTAATTTGCTTGTTATACAATATATCAATACATGTGTATGGAGTGGGCACATATAAACATGGGTCCAGCAAGGAAATGCGGATAAGTCGTTTCTATGTTTTGAGTATTGAAGTGAATCGAGACAAATTCGTTGTATACATCCGCAATAAAATTACGGCTTTTCGTAAATAAAATCCCCAAAAAGAAAGAAACACGCTCACGCTCAGAAAAGACAATTACAACACAATACAACAGGCGGGGGGGGGGGGGGGGGTGGGGGGGGCTCACGAGGTTCTTTGCCTATTGTACTTGGGTGGTGATTTCATTTCCCTAGCCAAAGAGGGGTTAAAATTACAAACAGCTGCAGCAGCAATATCAATAATGTTAATAATAATATTGGTGACAATAATAATAACCCTTTGGCTGTCGGTAGCGGTTTTTGTAGAGATGATTCCTGCAAGAATCATCGCGACAAAAACCACTACCAACAGCCAAAGGGAAACTGGTAATTTATATTTTCAATACAATAATAAAAGTAATAATAATAATTATAATTATAATAATAACCCTTTTGGGTATCGGTTGCGGTTTTTGTCGCAATGATTCCTGCAGGAATCATCGCGACAAAAACCGCTAATGACAACCAAAGGAAAACTGGTAAGTTATATATACCTAATAATAATAATAATAATAATAATAATAATAATAATAATAATAATAATAATAATAATAATAATAACAACCTTTTGGCTGTCGGTAGCGGTTTTCGTGGCGATGATTCCTTCAGAAATCATCGCGATAAACACCGCTACCGACAGCCAAAGAGAAAAGGATAATTTAATATTTACCATGTCCGGTCGCGAAAACGCTGACCACAGCCACTGTAATGGAGACGGCCGCAACAACAGCCACTATGACCAAGATGCACAGAGCTTTGCGGCCTGGGCCGTACTTGTTGATCTCTTCCTGTGCATCAGTGTAAGGACTGCCAATTCTGGGTAAAAATGATTTTAAAATAACCCCCTCACTGCCTCTGTACGTACACTGAAATCTGCGTAAATTCGTACACTGAAATCTGCGTAAATTCGTACACTGAAATCTGCGTAAATTCGTACACTGAAATCTGCGTAAATTCGTACACTGAAATCTGCGTAAATTCGTACACTGAAATCTGCGTAAATTCGTACACTGAAATCTGCGTAAATTCGTACACTGAAATCTGCGTAAATTCGTACACTGAAATCTGCGTAAATTCGTACAGTGAAATCTGCGTTAATTCGTACACTTAAATCTGCGTTAATTCGTACCCTGAAATCTGCGTAAATTCGTACACTGAAATCTGCGTAAATTCGTACACTGAAATCTGCGTAAATTCGTACACTGAAATCTGCGTAAATTCAGCTCGAAAGAGCTCCAGCCGTCTCATGAACAATGGATACAAAATGGTGTCAGCAAGAGACATAGATCCTCATGAGCCCCCGCGATTGCGGGGGCTCATGAGGATCTATGTCTCTTGCCGATACCACTTTGTAACCAGCCCCCGCGATTGCGGGGGCTCATGAGGATCTATATCTCTTGCAGTGGTGTGGTGTTCATTTTGTTCTCGGCAGTCAATGGGCTTAAAGCGAGCAGAATGAATTGTACCTGGGGAGACTGAACTTTTTTTCATCCCCCCCCCCCCTTCCCCGTCGCATTTGAACACGAGCCGCCGCCAAAGAAACTAAATAGTTCGTGGGGGAAAAAAAAAATCTGAATTCATTCCAGAAGCCCAAATCAGGCAAGACGTGTATATATTGGTTGTAGGCTTATAGAATAGATTCTGGTTTATTTAGATGAAGGGGTTTCTGGCGCTCATTTTAGCATCCGCCAAAAGTGCAAAGGGTGGTGGTGGTGGTGGTGGTGGTGGGGTGCCCGGAGGGGGGGGGAGGTAGGGGAGGGGAGAGGGGTGCTCTTGCGCTACTGGATATATCGCTAGTGTATTTTATGGGAACATGGCTTGAACATCACAGGACACATTAACGCACACCTTGAAGCCAGTTTTATTTAGCAATGTGTGTTTGTGTGTGTCTGTGGGGGTGGGGGGGTAAACGGTGTGTGTGTGTGGGGGGGGGGGGACTGGGGGGGGGGTGTCAAGGGAGGGGGGGTGCACTTAGGTAGGTTTGGCTCCTGGACATTTGCTTCTTGAGAGGCAAGAAGCCTCTGTTAGACGGTCAGAGTACTTTCACTCGTTCACGCTTCATCATCCTGTGGTTAACCCCTTAACTGCCGGGGCAAGGCGAATGCAACCCATCTACAAGGTACATAAACCCTCATGAGCCACCACAGTCGCGGGGGTTCATGAGGATTTATCTCTTGTTAGTCTTATGTTCTTGATGCCTATTTTGGACAGCCCTTCCTACATCACCCACCCATCTTTTGAGCAAGAAGTGTATAACATGACAACCATCGTAACGTATATCTCCCCCCCCCCCCCCCCCTTTACGAGTCTGCTCCCCCCCCCCCCACCCCCGCCCGTACTCACACCCGCTACTGATGAGACAAATCGGAATAAAATGTAAAATTTTAGTTGTATTTCGAGCTTGTCTTTGCCAGTGGTTCTTGTCGCCTCGAGGGTCCGGTCAAGGGGGCGATGTCGGAGGTAAGAGTCGAGGGCTTTTAGCCCTCGACTCTTACCTTCGACATCGACCTCCCCTGACTGGATCCTCGCTAAAGCCCTCGATCTTTACCTCCGACATCGATCCGCCCCTCCCCCCCTCCACCCCCCCCCCCCCCCCCGCTCCACCCCACCCCCTGACCGGACCCTTGAGGCGACAAGAACCACTGGCAAAGCCTAACTCGCAATACCACTAATACTGTGACCCAAGTTCACACTTACAACATCGCGCGGCTGTCTGAATGTGGAAGTGCAGGTGGCTGGTCAGGTATGGGGCGATCTTCCGGAAGACGTGGGAGAGGACGTCCACAGGCGACTGGAGCTTCAGTCCTTTCTTCATGACGCCATAGTCCGCCCAGGACAGCTCGCTGGTACAGAAACGCCAATGACTGATGGATTGATTGACTGACTGATTGACTGGCTGGCTGATTGATTGATTGATTGATTTATTGATTGATTGGTTGGTTTTGGTGAGTGAGTGAGGGATGGATAGATGGATGGATGGATGGACTGATTGACTAATCGATCGATCGATTGATTGATGAACTAAATGATCGATCAATCGATTTATTGATTGCTAGTTTGGTTGGTTGGTTGGTTTCCGTGCTGCCTGGTTGGCTGGCTGGATTGGTTGCTTGGTTGCTTGGTTGGCTAATCTTGATCCTCTTTACCACTACATGTACTGAACCCATTTAACCCCAAGACCGTATTTTCCAATTTTAGAGGTGTCCTAACCAATTATGTACCAGTTGCAGAAGATGGATCGACCAGGTTAATTCAAGGATAGTATCCGATAAGCTTGCGCCTGCCTAATCTGTCTTTACCCTTGAATTATCATAGTCGATCCAACTTCTGCTGTCGTTCGTCGGGGATAAGTGGTTTAACAAGAGGCCATTATAGGGGACGTAACTCGTGTAGGTTTCCTCGTTCAGAACATACAGCCCTCTCGTCCCCCCCCCCCCCCCCGCTCCGCACCCCCATCCCCACCACCACCCCACCCCCCTTCGCCTCCCACCCACCGCCCGTCTACCCCACTCTCTACTTTTCCATAGACAGTACTCTGTTTTTAACCCATTCAGCTCCGACACACCACAGACTGTCTACTGTTCTGGCACCGCCCTTGAACTATCATGCTCGATCTGTCTCTAGAATTGTAATACAGTCCTTCAGAGGGCAACTTCAACATTTGGGGATTTCGGTCCTGGGGCCGAATGTGTTAATGTTAAAGTAATCTGAGACCTGTAGTACGTACCTTTGCATGGCGAAACAGGACCTTGTTCTCGTCAGGTACGATATCCAAGTAGGTGTTGGTAGAGGCGGCGCTCCCACTCACAACACTCACGCGTGATGCAGTTTGCCACCGAGACACGCGGATTGTGCAATCCTGAAAGTCGTCCACTGCGTGAAGGTAGGGATGATGTTTAGCCCCGTACCTCTCGTCTAGGATGGGTGTGAATTCCTGCGGGAACAGTGGGGGTTCGCCGGGGAAGGGTTTTTTCAGGCTTAAGCCTGTAACCGGATCGATGTCCTGTTAGCAAAAGACGGGGAAAGTTGACTACCGAGCTGTAACATGCTGATCGTAACCCTTTGTGGGTGGGTGGCGGTTTCAAGTTAGTCGCGATGATTAGGGTTAGCTCGATTGTACAACCCATGTAATCCTGAGGCAGATTTTGCAAAATCTGCTTATTGTGCTACGGAGGCTGCATTATGATTAGGAGATAGTCTCCCCTTTTCTTTTCATTGATTGGGCGATAGATCAAGTGACTGTTTTAGTTCAAGGGTGGTGCCAGCATAGCTTGGCGCCTCAGGCGCCAAGCTATGCTGGCACCACCCTTGAACTATCAGTCAAATTTATTTCAAGCAATGAGTGTATCAGGATGAAAAGGGACAACTGCCTTCCCAGACCTTCGCCTTGTTGGTAGGTTCAGAATTTGCGTCAGTCTGTGTTAGAGCTGTGTTACTGAATCCTACTGCGCACTGTGGGCGCCGTGATCGACATTTTTTCGTCGTTTACTGTTTTCAGTCATCACACGCAGGTTGTCGCTCCCTAAGGCCACTACTCACACTCTAGGCTATTTTCGTTTGCTAGATGGTTTGTGGAAAGGGATACGTCTATTGCGTTTGTGAACTCCCAGTCCTGCCCCCAGTTGCAGAATCCTTTGACAGACTAGTAATTGCCAGCCAACTTGACTGTCGATCTGCAATGTAGCAAGATTTTTTTTTTTTTTTTTTTTTTTTTTTTTTTTTTGCGTTGGGCTAAAATATAGCTCGAAGCACAGCCGATGAAACTGTGACTGGTCATTGAAAATTACGTGCAACTCGACCCTGGTTTCCCTGGCATCACTGAAGCGTGGTCGCTTCTCATTGTTTAAAAGTGGATAATTGTATCGTCTACAGCCTCTTCCAGTAACTTGTCAGCAACGTCTGGGGTGCTTTGTTCTATGCTAAAGTCAGTAGCCTACAATTCGATCAGCTGACTGCATAATCTGTCTTCTTTTTTTTTTCAGTTGGCGATATTATTGTGCTGAGGGGACGTATACATTTGTTATTTTCATTTTTCCCCTGTTGATAGAGTTATTTCTCCTCTTTGTGTGTGTGTGTGTGTGTGTGTGTGTGTGTGTGTGTGTGTGTGTGTGTGTGTGCGTGTGTGTGCGCGCGCATGCGTGCGTGCGTGCGCGCGCGCGCACACGCACACACACACACACGTAACGTTTCAATAAGTTATTTGTGTCTAACCCTTTACCTCTGGATACCCATTCTCCAGCCATGAAGAGGGTCGGAGGGAGTTTTGGAAATGGATGCTGGCCCTGGGGTACATGGAAGAGCCAGAGAGTTGTGAGAAAGAATCGAAACTGCTGTCTCCGGCATAGCTGCGCAGTCCATCGCTCGTCTCGCGCACTGGTTGAAGCCGAGATGGGTTTGGGGAATCATGGCTTGGTCTCGGATGGGCAGTCCAGTTGTCCATGAGAAGTAGCCAGAGCGTTGTGAGAAGGAAGAATCAAATCCGCTGCCCCCCGAGTAGTCCGTCTGACGGTAAAGTCGCTAGAAGCTCTTCAGTCGCCGTCAGCGGCTAGAAATGATGTGCCAGAAGCAGTTTCAGTGAAATCACTATCGGATTGAAGGCCCACTGCCGCCGTTAATGTTCAAAGATACACCTGTAACAGATGGTTACGAAATGCTACACACAGGTCTAGTTATGGTTCATTTAGACACAGGACAATCCAGTTCAGCACACGTCGTCTTAATATCAAGTAACCCGTCAGTGCGAGAAACAGCTAAAAATAGACTGACACGCTAACGGCAGCGGAGAATAAATAAGTGCGATTACGCGTGTCCTTTTGCTGCGTGTCCAAACTGCTGTTAAAGTTCATTAGGTGTGTCGACAAGGCGTAACAAGCACAACTGGTGCTGAAATGTGTCTTCAGATTTATGCGTAACTGTACTTTAACTCATTACATCCTGAGGATGAAATTATCAGTTTTGTCAGATATCCTTTGAGGTCTATGTCAGTTTTGGAAACAGATCGACCATGATAGTTCAAGGGTGGTGTCGGAATAGCTTGGCGCCTACAGGCGCCAATCTATTCTGACACCACCCTTGAACTATCATGGTCGATCTACATGCTGTCGTAGCATGCCAGGGCTGGCCTTTGGTGCTGATAATAAAAGTTGAAAAAGTCTTCCATTTCTCGTTACTACTTAGCCTGGCATGTATACAATGCAGACAGAACAGTACGCCCGTACGGTCCCACGCACTTTTGTGAGTTACACTTACAGGCCGAAACATATCAGACGTTGTCAGTTCATCGTTGAAAATCAGGTAGTTTAACAATACATTTTGTAGCTTCAAAATTAATCAGACTACTTAAAGTACCATTACGCATAAATCTGAAGACACATTTCAGGACCGTTCGTGTTTGACTAATACAACTTAATTACCGGCTTTAGGTGAGGTGAGCGATGTTCAGAAACATAGACGCACGGTCGTGCGTTTCTCTGTCTTAAAACAATGGATATCTCATGAGACAGAGATACAAGGGTATTAAAATGTGCACTGAAAGACTCGGCACGATGTGAGGAAAATGTGGATATAACTTTTATTATTACTTTTCGTCAAGTGTGTGGGATACTGACAAAAACGTGTACTTGTGTGGACGGTGATTTTTTTCCTCTGTGAGTACCGGCGGACATATGTATACTGTGACCGATACACGAACTCGTGTGTACTGTGACTGGGTGTTGTTGAAACGTGAGTGCAGACTATAATCATGACAATGTATACTGAAAGACTCAGCACGCTGTGAGGTTTTTGCAGGTATGATTTTTATTACTTTTTGAGGCTGTGTGGGACACAAAAACATGTAATGTGTGCACTGAGTCTTCTGTGAGTACGGACATGTGTGTACTGTGACACTGATATAATTATGGATGTGTGTGTACTGGGACTATAGTGGAGCATGAGTGTTCACCGCAGTCATGTCAAAAAAGGCGACAAAAAGAGAAAAAAGAAAGCAAGCACTGATACGGATACTAGCGGTTGTGCGGCGGATATGTCCCAATGAAGTCAAGTGACACAAAGCCTGAAAGAGAGAGACAGTCGCAGCAGGGTGAGGACAGACATCAAACGTCGAAAGGAGTCTCTTTCTTGGGACCGAAATGTACAGACAGTGTTAAGATTTTCCACCTATCGGGCACGCTAACACTCTTAACACTCCAGCGATGCAGTTGGAAACGTCTAGCGCTGTGTTGGACAAACTTGACGCGTTACAGGCAACCTCCAATTCTCTCACAAAACAGATGGAAGATTGCAGTTCTCTGTCAAGGCAAATAGACGAAAAAATCGAAAAACTCTCTGGTTTGATTTTCGATCTCCAACAGGAAAATGCAAACTTGAGTAAAACACTGGATCAAACGCTTAGGCAAACCCAGGAACTGAGAGAAGAAGTTAAGAGTCTGCGATCTAATGGATTAACGTGAACATTTAAATAACCTCGAGCAGTATTCCCGTAGGGAGTCAATCAGAGTCTATGGAGTGAAGGGGGATGTTCAGTCGTGGTGAGACAAGCAAGCAATGCGAAGAAAAGGTGCTCAAGATCTTTCAGGAGAAACTGAGACTAAGAGATATTGACAGCACGAAAATATCTGCAATACACAGACTGGGAAGAGTCGAGAAGGGGAAAGACAGACCAGTAATTGTCAGATTTGTCTCACGAAAGGACCATGCTGCCGTGCTGAGAGAGCGGAAAAATCTGAAAAAAACACCGGTGTGGGAATCTCCGAGGATCTGACCGTCAAAACTGAACTTTCAGCGCCTAAGCAGACAGAAGTAACACGAAGGTGTGCTTGAGGCCTGGTCCGCAGCCGGCGGCAGACTTTTTGCAAAACTGCTAGATTTATCTATCCTGGAGCTCGTCGGCGGAGACACAAAAGTGATCGAAAACAAACATATCGGACACATTGCCGCTCCCTCTCGACCTCAGCAGCAGCATCAAAAACTTTAACAACGCCAACGGCAGCTCGATCGACCAACCCAGGAGAGAGTGGAACAACGACCCGAGCACGCGGCACTTTAGTCCGAAAGACCACTCCACCCCACAGACCGCAGCGCATCACTGACAACTGGAACCTACCCCGCCACTTACAGTCTACAACCTCCACTGGGGTTGCACTACGTTCGCCTCCTGCAGCCTCTGCCTCTGCCTCTGATCAGCAACGGCCTCGACCTCAGGGTGGGGCGGTAAACGACATACAGAACCGACTGCAGGCTCTGCCCGACAGAAGCCTCGGTGGCATCGCCAGTACCCAAGAGGATGTAGGAGTCAGTAACTCTTGACTCCTCCCAAGGCGGTAACCAAAGCTGGCAATTCGACACTGACAGCCCCAGAATCACAGCACTGGAGGCGAAGGGAACTTGGAGGAAGATGCGGCCGTCAACACATCGATAAGCAGTGGCTGAGGCAGGGGATGATGGATCAATATAGTGACAAGTGGCATTGACAGTGCGAACTAGACATGCTAACACACTGCCCTTTTTCTGATGAGAGGTGATTCTTACAAGTGCCTTTGTGTATGAAATACGGGGGGTTGGGACTGAGAAAAGGAGTAAATTTACGGAGAAGTGATTTTATGATTTTTCCTTTTTTTTATTTTTCGCCTTGAATTGACTCTTCCAGTCGCCTTACACTTTCAGGCGCTTCATGCATGCAAGCGCTTCTTTTTGTGCACTACCACCAGCCAGCACACTTGTCCATTAGCTGCGACAAAAACGACAGTTTTCTTCATTGCTAAAACTTCTACATAGTCTACATTGAACATTTTGAGACGACCCCTCAGCTAACCTCAACCAGGAAATCAGCTGTTTTCTGGACATGCGCATGCGCTATGGCCTACCGGAAAGCGCATGGTTGTGATGTGACAAAAAGATTTTTTTTTTAACTTTTGGATTATTGTGGACCGCTAGGTTGCAAGGTAATGTTTTCCGTTTCGTGCTTTCGCAGCCATTTAAATATTAAAACACATTATGCGAACTGGCAGCAGTGGGCGGTACGCTTACCATTTTAAGGATGATATCGTGAACATTACAGGTGCACACGCACGGCGACTGCGGCCGTACTGAAACAGTCAAAATCTGGATGCATGTATGTACATTGTGTTGTCGGGCATCGATGTTCGTGCTGGTCCGATTGTGGTCCGATTTGTTGAAATAGCCTATAGGGCTTGAGAAGTTTCCCGCGTTGCCTAGCACCGTCGGCGCATCAGCCGCCATCTTATGAGGATACCATAGTCATGAGATAGTATCGAAATAGTGTTTCAACACGGTTTTCTTCATGTTTCTTCTTCTTTGGAAACAAACAAAAACAGATTCTGGTGAGTGGTTTCCTACAGTGATGGCAAGACTTGCTGTTATTGCTTATAGCACAACAGGACTTTCCGGACATTACCGCAGCGATTTCCCTATAGAGCGCTTAGTCCCGTATCCCCACAAGATCAGTGGCCGAAACGACTGGCGTGATGACGTCAGCTTCCCAAGCCGGGCCCTATACGTTTCCG
>BTPG01000007.1:56527833-56652833 GCA_036245525.1 Semisulcospira habei
ATGACAGTTCCAGTAAATATCTCCCATGCTACACATAATTGGTCTGAAGTAGACAGTCCAATGCCCTTGCCTTTTTTTTTTTTAACATTGTCCATGGCGTTTATAAGTAACAAGTTTGGGCTACTTTGCCAGTTTTTGTTGTTTTTGTGTGTACTTTTTCTTAGTGATTCGTGGTGTTATTTTTTCTCTGCTTTAGTGTTCTTTTTGCGGGTTGCCTGTGTTTGTATTGATTTTTCAGTTGAGAGAGACAATCTGCCACATACTGAGGTTTTCATTTTGTATTGTGTTGTTTTACGTTGACAGAAAGTGTCTAAGGTTGTACTATTCTATGTGCAATGCATGCCTGTACCTTTTATATATCTTATGGATAAGAGAGTAACAGTTTGTAGCATGAATTGTAAGGGCCTCGGAGATTCGAAATGGGATCACGTATTTCATTTTTGTTTAGAGAAAAGGGGTACAAGAAACACACTTTACGGAGAAACAAGAGCATATCATCAGGGCGAAGTGGGGCTATCAAGTGTTTTTTTAATTCATATGCATCGAATGCAAAGGGTCTGGCTGTTCTGATCAATAATAACTTTGGTTTTAAACAGTTAGGTTGTTATAAGGACCCTGAAGGAAACTACATGATTCTTAAAGTGCTTGTTGATGAAACGGTTTACCTGCTGGTTAATGTGCAGGGGCCAAATAATGATTGTCCAGGTTTTTTTGTACGAACATTTGAAAGGAAAACTGTTTGAGTATGGGTATGTCCCTATTGGGAGGGGATTGGAATATGGTCTTGGACCCTAAGCTTGATTACCATAATTATAAGCGCACAAACAATCCACTTGCTAGAGAAAAACTATATGAGATAATTGAAGAATTTAACTTAATAGATATTTGGAGAGAAATGCATTCTAATGATACAATATTTACGTGGAGGAGAAGAAACCCCCTTCAGCAGGCACGCCTGGACCTTTTTCTTATGTCGGACGCAGTTGCGCATACGGTAGTGGCATCAGAGATTAATGTATCATACAGATCTGACCACTCTGTTATCTCCTTTGCTATCCAGGTGGGACATGACAGTTCACACAGTAGACATGGCCGTACTTTTTGGAAGTTTAATACTTCTTTGCTGAAGGATGCAGATTGTATAAACTCAGTGTAAAAGTGTATTCATGAAACAAAGTGTCAGTACACCCATTTGTTGTACCTGCATGAAGCTATCGATCGCATCCCTTCTTCCGATCTGCAGTTAGTAATTAATGATCAATTGTTTTTTGAAACCCTTCTTATTCAGATAAGAGGTGCTACTATAGCTTATGCATCTCACAAGAAAAAAGTAGAAAACGAACGAGACCTTACAACAGGAGTTGTATAGCATTAGGGAACGGAGAATGGACGGAGTTAGAATTAGAGCAAAAGCAAGATGGATAGGAGTTGGAGAACAAAATTCTAAGTACTTTTGTGGTATGGAAAAACGACATTACACGAGTAAATTTATGAAGGTCATAGAAAACAACAATGGTGAAAAGATAACAGATCAGGCGGGTATTGTAAAAGGGGCAGAGAAGTATTATAGGGCATTATACAAGAATCGAGATTCAGATTTACATGATGTTGACCCGTCAGTTTTTGACAGCTGGTTTTTCAAAACATTGTCTGAAGAACAAAGGGACAGTCTAAAAGGACACATAACTGAGGAGGAGGCTTCTCGTGCTTTGAAGTCTATGGAAAATGGGAAAAACCCCAGCCCAGCAACATTCTTTACATTTTTTGGGAAGGACCTAGGGTCTTTCTTAGTGAGGTCTATTGACGAGGGGTACGACCATGTGTCTTTGTCAGCCACACAAAGACATGGACTGATAACCCTTATACTAAAGGAGACAAATCTAAACAATATTTTAAAATTTTTGGTGTCCAATATCCCTGCTTAATGTCAGTTATAAAATTGCATCCGCATGTATCGCCAATAGAATAAAACAGGCCCTCCCTTGTATAATTCATGAAGACCAGAGTGGTTTCATTTCAGGTAGATCAATCTCTGACAATATTAGAATTTTGTTTGATGTGCTTCATTATACAGAGACTTTTTTTTTTGTTTTTAAACCTGGATTGTTGTTGCTAGTCGATTTTGAAAAAGCAATTGACTCTGTCTCTCATTCATTTATTAATAAAGCTTTAAAAATGTGTAAATTTGGTAGTGGTATCTCAAAATGGGTGGATACATTTCATAAAAACAGTGAATCCTGCCTTACTGTGAATGGGCAAGTGTCTGGTCGTTTCTCAGTTGAGCGAGGGTGTAGACAAGGGGATCCCCTCTCACCTTATATCTTCCTAGTATGTGTTGAGTTATTGGCCATAAAGGTGAAGAATAATAAGAACATTTCAGGTATAAAATGGAATGAACAGGAATTCTTAGTCTCATTGTTTGCTGATGATATGTGATTGTTTTTAGATGGGTCCAAAAAATCATTTGATTGTGTCACCTTAGATCTAGAACATTTTGCAGTAATTTCTGGGCTAAAAATTGATTTTGAAAAGACTGTTGCTGTATGGATTGGAATCAACAGGTTTTGCCTTACGCGCTATGCCCCACATCTCAGCATCTCTTGGAATCCAGCTACCTTCACAGTGCTGGGAGTTACTTTTCTACAGAACTGTCTGATTTACTCCTGAATTATAAACCAAACTTGCAAAAATAAAAAAATAAAAATTGTAAAGCAGTGGAAACTGCAAGATTTAACAACTATCGGAAGAAATGTTGTTTTCAAGTCCTTAATTCTTTCAATTTTTACACATCTCTTTATCTCCTTGCCTTCCCCAGGGAGTGTTATTATTAAAGAAATTAACACGGTGATGTTTAACTTCATCTGGGGAGGGAAGAGAGATATAGTGAAAAGAACTACAGTTTCTATACAGTATGAAGCAGGAGGGCTCAAGCTAATGGATATTGAAGCTTTTTACAAAGCACTTATGGTCACCTGGATTCGAAGAGTGCTTTCTTCGGGCACAAACTGGAACCTTTTACTCGCATCCCTTTATGATAATATTAAACAGTGTGCAGATTTTGGTGCCTATTTTCTAGAAAGTTTAGAGATGAAAACCCCTTTCTGGAAAAAAGTGGCTGTTATTTTTAAAGAATATAATAATCTTTTTCGCCCCCCAGGTGTCGATGCTTTCAAAAGTGAACCACTGTTTTTCAATCCACAGCTGTTGAAAAAAGATTCATTGAAGTTTGTTGACAATTGGGTTTCAAAAAACATTTTTACAATTGGAAATGTAATGGACGATAATGGCGACATTGTCAGTTTTGAAGTGTTTTGTGAACTGTTGGTGCACATGTTTCTTTTCTTGCTTACTATAGCAGAACGAGTGCTGTAAGAAAGTACAAAAGAAAAGTGTTACGAATATGGATGGATGCAGTTGCTGTAACCAGTATAGGTACACCCTTGGATGTTGTCCTTAAGCACAAAAATGGCATAAGAGGTATATACAATGTGTTCTTAAATAAAACGACACCACCTACGTGCATCGAAAAATGGAAAAACAATTATAATGATCTAAAGTGGAAATCCATTTTTGTGCACCCTATAACAGTCACACAAGACACCAAATTACGATGGTTTCAGTACCGAATTGTCCATAGAATACTGACAACCAATGTTTACGTACGCTATAGACAGCTAAAGGATTCAAACCTTTGAACGTTTCGTTAACTCACTGAGGAATATATTGAACACCTGTTTTTTGAGTGCAGAGTTGTGCACGTTTTTTGGGACAAATTACTGAACAGGTTAAAGGAAAAATGTGCTCATTGTGAAAATTTTGAACTTAGTACAGAGTTAATTGTTTTCGGGGTGAAACAGGGGCTGCGGACGGACCCAGTGCTCGATTTGCTCTTATTAATGGCAAAATATTTCCTTTACCGTTGCCGCTGTTTGAATCGGCAGTTAGACTTTCCAGTCTTTTTAGCAGAATTCAGAAACAGGTACTGTACAGAGAGATGTGTATCTACTATGATAAACACATTTAGCCGTTTTACACAGATGTGGTTGCCATATTTGTATTTTTTTGTAAGATAGTTAACATTTGTTACCTTTTCTGTTAACTTCTGGTAATTTGTAAAAAATGCAGTTGGAAGCTTTTTGTCCTCATACGGCTCATTATCTCCGAGATACCCATACTTTTTTTTGCTGAAATTCTGACAATTTTCTGTTTCCGATACACGCATGCATACGTTCACAATACACGCTAAAAGAACACGTTCTCTCTCTCTCTCTCTCTCTCTCTCTCTCTCTCTCTCTCTCTCTCTCTCTCTCTCTCTCTCTCTCTCTCTCTCTCTCTCTCTCTCTCTCTCTCTCTCTCTCTCTCTCTCTCTCTCCCCCCCCCCCACTAACACACGCCACTTAATAAAATAATAATACATAGTATTTCTCATATTTATAATATAACTCAATGCGCAGGACATAGCCGCAAACTGAACCCAACAAACACGCTCACGTGAATCACGCGCATTCCCTCACACGCTGTACATAAACACAGAACATTCACGTGGTGCTAAGGGCAGGCTCAAGCGAGCTACTGACATTTTTGGAAATTTAAATCTTTTTTTTTTATATTTATGAAATTGTTTTTATTAAGTGGACTGAAATTAATACCAAATTCGTGGGGGAGGAAAGAGCCGGAGTACCCGGAGAAAGAACCCCCTACGGTCCGCCCGAATTAATGGTGACACTTACTAGAGGAGAAAAAGTCCGACGCCGGAACCGGGTATCGAACCTCGCACCTCATGCTTTTACCGCTGCGCCACGGGCCGCCACTTTAGTTTAATCGTGCTGAAATTGTTTATTATCGTTTTGGGTGTGTATATATGTGTACATGTTGTATTTGTACGGTATGCACTCTTTGTTTTTCTTGTTACTCTTTTGAAAGAAGCTTCAATAAAAATAAAAAAATATATATTTTTTTTAAAGTTACAAAAAACAACAACAACAAAAAATAAATAAAAACAAAACATTAATTACCTTTAATGCAAACCAAACTTCTAACACTTGATTATACTGTGTCTAGGTTCTCAATAATAGCTGTAGATGTTCTTATTTTAGCTCCGGAAAGGTTCAGTATTCCGGGTTAAGCGTGGCGGTCCGTGGCGCAGTCGTAAAAGCGCCTGCCACCAATGCCAAAGGTGAGAGGTTCGATACCCGGTTCCGGCGTTGGCTTTTCTCATCTAGTGTCAACGGTCAATAATTCGGGCGGACCGTCGGGGGTTCTTTCTCCGGGTACTCCGGCTCTTCCTTCCCCACGACTTTGGTATTAATTTCAGCCAACTTAATCAAATTTAAAATATGATAAGTAAACGATCTGAATTTCCAAAACTCCAGTAGCTCGCTTGAGCTTGCCCTTAGCACCACGTGGATGTTCTGTGTTTATGTACAGTGTGTGAGTGAATGCGCGTGTTTCACGTGAGCGTGCGTTGGGTTCAGTTCGCAGCGGCGCTTTGAGCCGATTTTCAATTGGGATAAAGCGCCTATTTAATGCGCTGATTTATTTATTTATTAAGAACGGTTATTCCGGGTTTTAGCAGGACCCTGTCTAAATGAACCGTAACCATCTGTTACAGATGTGTATCTTTTGAACAGTTAAGGCGGTAGTGGACGTTGAGTCAGGACGTTAATGAGGGGTATAACCCGCCATATCATACTGAGGCTTAAAACTTGAAATGTGTACACTGCCATATATGCAAGCTACATTATAGTACTTACAGATAAGGATATAGACCAATGGCTTTAGTTCAAGGGTGGTGCCAGAATAGCTTGGCGCCTAGAGGCGCCAAGCTATCTGGCACTACCCTTGAACTATTTTAGTCAATCTTATTTCACACACTGGCGTATTCCGAATGATAAAGGCTAACAGAATCCGCATATAACAACAGCTTTTAGAGGTCCTAACTACACCCTGTTGAATATGATACTAAGCTGATAACAAACCGTTCGGAGAGTACAATCAAAATTACGGTCCCCTGGACTTCTGATGTATCCAAAGTTAATTGTCAAGGGTACCGGCAACATAATTTCTGATATAACAACGCTTCCTCAGCTAGTTCCTAGCTACACTCTGTGTGACATTACTTCGCTTTTTACAGACTCCGAATATAACACAAACAAATGTGGGTCGGCCTCTGCCGTTTTGCCTATTATCCGAAATTGAGTGCAAAATAAGACCATAACGAACGAGCTGCATGGCCAAAGGTTTAACATGTCGTCACAAGGAAATACCCAGTGCGCAAAAGGCCATCGGGGCCGAAATCGGCCCGATGGCCTTTTGCGCGTCAGTTGGGTACCCAAAATCGAAAGGAACACGCTCGGCAACTTTACCATTATCACCGGCGTCGACAACTGAACGAAGAATGGTGCGGTTGTTTTTAACTTTTTTTTTTTTTAACCTGAGGGAATGGCACCGGCTGGCAGCAACAGACGCCGAAAGTGTATCAAACCTTAACCCTCTTGCTGTCGGTAGCGGTGTTTGTCGCGATGATTCCGACAGGAATCATCGCGACAAACACCGCTGCCGACAGCCAAAGGGTTAAACGTCAATAGAGCATCAGTTCATCGTAAAAAAAAAGATAAAGGAGAAGAAAGACAAATATAGCACAGTTTATTAAATCTTTGTGTTAAATTAAAATCATTTTCATAATAAATCTACACAAAGAAACACCGACGACGGGCCATGTGTCATTTTTTTTTTTTAGGCAGGAGATGCAACAAATGAATAAATAAATAAATTGATAATTAAATAAATAATAATAAGAAAATAATAAATAAAACTAAATAAGTTAATTAATAAATATATAAATTAATCAATTGATTAATTAATAGATAATTTAATAAAGTATACTATTAAATTAATTAATTAATTAAACGGATAAGTCTTTATGAATGTATGTGTATTTTAAAAAAATATAATTCACTCAAAACTTTAATAAACTGTGTTGTACTTGTCCTTTCTGGAACTTTTTCTTTCTTCCTTTCTAAGCTTGTTTCTTTCTTTCTTGTTTCTTCTTCTATTTATCTGGGTATTCCTTATTTCTTTATATTCTAAACACTTGGCACTCACCTTATTAGTCTGGATTCTGTCAGTACAAATTCAAAACTGCAGGCAGGTTACACAGAGCCTGAAATCGGAAGGGGCAAGACTAAATACCTCAGACAAGGAAGTGCAAGTGCAGCAGACCGTGAACGACTTCAGGAATCCCGCAATGTAATCCGTGTCAGCGGCTTTGCGCGTCGCAATTTTTTTTAACCCTTATCATTCAGAATACACCAGTGTGTGAATTAAGTTTGACTAAAATAGTTCAAGGGTAGTGCCAAAATGCGCCAAGCTATTCTGGCACCACCTTGAACTATAGCCATTGGTGTAATTATATCCTTATCTGTATGGGTGACATCTAGCGCCAGAGGCTGTTCGGCTTGGCTTTCCAATTCGCATTCTGCTCGGCACTAAAATAAACTGACCCATTATTTTCGATTTTTTTGTTTTGTTTTGTCTTTCTAAATCTTTTTAGTCGTCCACACGTAGTATTGTTGGTAGAGAGTGTTATGCGGACCAGTGTGAAGAGGGGGAGGGGAGGGGAGGGGGATAGGGTGGTTGTGGTGGTGGTGGATATACCCTAAAATTGTGATTCGCGATTGGCGTTTTTCGTTTATCATGATTCGTGAATGATTTTTTTTTTTTCTTCAGCCGTGATCCTTCAAAGAAGGGGTTGTAAAACGTTAACGCCCGAAATAGATTTTCGTGATCCATGAAGACGTCGTGGTTATCTCATGAGACGTAAAATCTCCACCCCCCCCCCCCCCCTCCCTCGCAAGCCTAGGAGAGAATCCACCAGACCGTGATGAGGACCCAATGCGCAAAAGGTGATTGGGTCGACTTCGGCTGCTGTTGGACCGCGCAAGGCCGTGCGTGGGCCAACGGCGGCCGAAGTCGGCCCGATGGCTTTTGCGCACTGGGGAGGAGTAGCCACCCACCCTCCCCCCTTGTTTTGGGCCAGTGAAAGAGGTTCTACGAAACGGAAACGTTTCTCTTCATCGTGTCTTTCCATCCTGAAACGCAAATGCTTTTTTTTTTTTTTTTTTTTTTTTTTTTTGGGGGGGGGGGGGGGGGGGGGGGGGGGGGGGGCGGGGATTCGTGATAAACAAATCGGCTTGAAGTCACGTTTCTCTGTATTTAGACGGGTGGACGATCTTGTCAGGCGATTATCGGTCTCATGTTTTCTTCCTGGTGAAAGGCGAGTACATTGACGGTGATCTGGGCCGGTACATGCCTCTCACTCTGCATCAGTGTCCCGAAATCAGCGCCGCAAGAGCTCACGAAGATTTTTAAAGCCGACTTTCCGACTGGGAGGGCCGGGCTGGGCGAGGGGTGGCCCGGGTGGGGGGGGGGGGGGGGGGGGTGAGGTTGAGAGGAAGACAGATTAGCGAGAACGGCACCCCAGTGGCAAAACGACTTCGGGCCCACGACGACCGCAGTGGGCACGCGCACAGCCGTGCGCGGGCCCACTGCGGTCGTCGTGGGCCCGAGATCCTTTACTTACTGGGAAGCAGTTATTCAGGCTAAATCAGACTCAGGTAAGACAGGAAGCAGTGCCCTTTGAGGACGCCCAAGCAGCAAACATGGACTGTTTTGTTGGGCGTCACCCGGCATGCGCACATTTTTTGTTTGGCCAAACTAGACAGTAATTAGTCCATTTGTTGTGAGAAGCAATTTAAAAAAAAAAAAAAATATATATATATATATATATATATATATATATATATATATATATATATATATATATATATATATATATATATATATATATATATATATATATAATACTATGAAAATCTCGTTTTTTACTTAGATGGGCATTTCTTTTTTTTTTTTTTTTTTTTTTTTTTTGGTTGTTCATTTTGTTTTTAATTTTAACCCTTTTAGTTCCCGATCCCTACAGCAGGAGATGGCTTGATCATGATAATTGAAGGGTAGTGCCAGATTAGCTGCTTGGCGCCTGAAGCCAGCTAATCTGGCCCTACCCTTGAATTATCATGGCCAAACCATCTCCTGCAACTGGTACATGGTCGTTATGCAACACCTCCAAAATTTGAGAAATGGGACCTTGGGGCTAGACGGGTTAAGCGAGATTTTCATCGTAAATACAATGAAACTCTAGAGAAGAACTCAACGAAGAAAGAAGTACTCTTAGAAAAGACAGTTTCAACACAATTTATTAACACAGTTTATTAACATTTGTTCTTTTTTTCGGAATAGACAAACAAACAATTAAGTAAACGATTGAAGCTATAATTAAACTTTTAAAATGTGCATTTTAGTGTGTTAATGTTTACATCATTGATAGATTAATTAGCTCAGGTGCTATTTTACTTTAGTCGTCAATGGCATTGATTTTGGAAATCTTAATTTTACCGAGTAAAATAAAGGGGATTTGGGAAAATGTGAGCGATGTGGACATTATGAGCGATGTTAGCAAAAATAGAAAAATAAAGGTTTTTTAATTAGGATAATTAAAGATATAAACAGAATTCCTAGAAATGTCTATTATTGTATCTCGGGAGGGGGGGGGGGGCGGGGGGCGGGGGCGAGCACTCTAAATTAATATCCTGCGGTTTTTTTGTACTAAACATTGCCGGTTGTTACGCACACGTTTTGTTACAAGATCTTTTATAAGCCTGCAAAAAAGACTTAGCGTTCTTTGCCAAACTTAGCTTTGCTGCCCTCGTGACAATCGGATGTCGAGTAGTAAATCAAAAATGGGAATCTAGGCATAGAATTACGCCACTCCTCGCCAGCGTGTGGTTAACATCGTGTACATTCTTACAAGCTTGCGTCTGCGGAAAAGCTCAAGACACATTATGCTTCTTGCGGACTTTAACCCTTTTATCCCCAAGGGTGCTTTTCCCAGATTTTGGAAGTGTTACTGAACGACTATGTACCAGCTGCAGGAGGCGGATTGATCGTGATAATTTAAGGGTAGTGCCAGATGATCTGGCACTACCCTTAAATTATCATGATCAATCCATCAGGGTTGCTGCAGGGTCCTGGGGCTAAGTGGGTTAACTCATTCTACCCCAGACACACCACAGCAAAATATGGATCGACCATGATAGTTCAAGGGTGATGATGCCAGAATAGCTTGGCGCCTATGGGCGCCAAGCTATTCAGGCACCACCCTTGAACTGTCATGGTCGATCCGTGTCCTGCACCGCAATGCAGTCTTCAGAGGACAACGGCAAAATTTGGGGATGACCCCAACACTCCCTTTCTCCGACGTCACAACGCTCATCGTTGTGCGTTGCCGCATCGGCCCTTGTTCAAATACGTCGGGAAAGGTATGGTTGAGTTCATTTCGTTCAGTTTTCACAGGTAAAATCTGTAGCATGTTCCGCGCGCTTTAACCCCTTGACTGCCGAGAAAAGCCGACCACAATCCTACTGCAAGAGACACAGATCCTCATGAGCCCCCGCAGAGCGAGTCCATTGCACCGCGTGTACTGTACGACGTCAAACACATCTTACATCTTGTGGCTGCAGACACCGACTGCAAATACTACTGTTATTGCATGGGCGCTATGACAAAACACGTAATAATCTGTAAACAAAAAGTGAATATCCTGATCCTTCGGATGTGGGTGACTAAGGCGCCCATACAATTATAGAGGTTAGTTAGTTAATTAGTTAGTTAGTTAGTTAGTTATTTGGGTTTAACGCCGAGCAGGCGACTATGGCCATCTCAGAGTCACGGCGGGATGGGTAAAAATCTGGTCAGCCAGACTAAAAGCAAGGTCTTAAGACAAGATGTAAACATAGCTTTAAAATGGCAGGCTAAAATGTCGCACATGTCTTTAAAAGAAATGTATACAGACTCTCAAAAAGGGCAAAAAATAAACAAATTCACATAGTCTATGAATGCTCAGATCTTGTTAAAAATATTGCATTCTCTCAAGAAATTGAAGATTTTGTCCGGGGGAACATCCCGGAACAAAACCTTCAAGGAGTCTGCTGTGAAGTGTTTATATCTCGTGTCAATTAGATCAGCACAATACAGCAAAAAGTGTCAAACAGAAAACTGCTCATCACAGGCAAAACACCATGGACGCTCATCCTGTTTAAGTAAGTAAGAATGCGTAACATACGTGTGCCCGATGTGGAGCCGTGTAAGGACAGTCTCCTCACGGCGGCTGCCGCAGCGAAAAGGTAGACTGTCGGACACCGTAGGAGGAGCTTCGTGAAGCTTGTTCCCTTCCTTTTTGTCCCACTCGGACTGCCACTCGCGGGCTATGTACGCACTAATCACAGGTTTAAAATCACTATAAACAGTCTGTGTGTCAGGGACAGGGTCACTGCGGGCACTGTTGGCAGCAGAATCTGCGATTCTGTTGCCTTCGATGCCCACATGGCCCGGGACCCAAACAAAAATGATGTCATAATATTCCTTCATCAAGTCTGCGTACAGCTCTCTAATCTGCACCAGCAGTGGGTGGTCTGTTCCCGCGCCCTAAAGGGCCTGCAGGGCAGAAAGAGTGTCAGACAGAATCAGGAAGTTCCTTTCCCGAGACTGATAGGCATGCTTGAGTGCCAGCAGAATTGCCTGCAGTTCTGCACTAAATACACAGGAATGGTCAGGGAGGAGGAGCTTAAATGGGCGTCTAGGATAGCGAGAAGACACTGCAGCCGCAGCCACTTTCCCGTCCTCAGACTTGGACCCATCCGTATAAAGACGACAATAGCCAGGAAAAATTGAAAGGAGTTCATTGAGGCTCTGTTGGTATATGGCTGGTGGAGTACAATCCTTCTTGTGGGCGGTCAAATCCAGCAAGATGTCAGGAACTGGTAGTAGCCAGGGTGGAGTGACGTGTTGCAGAGATTCCGAAACTTTGTCCAGGTCCACTCCGGCCACCTGTAGATGAGGTCGGACACGGAAGGAAAGTGGACGGACAGCTCCCGGATGGGCATCATAAATCTCTGCAAACGACGGGTTAGAAACACAATCGTAGGCAGGATTGTCTGGATGGGCCTTCAACTTCAGAACGTAGCTGAGCATGAAGCGGATGCGACGGAGCCTGAGAGAAGGCTCACCTGCCTCGGCATACAGACTAGGAACTGGAGATGTCCTGAAGGCTCCCAGACATATGCGCAGACCTTATGGTGAATTGTGTTCAGACGCTGTAGAACAGACTTGGAAGCCGAGCCATATACCACAGAGCCGTAATCCAGTTTGGACCGAACAAGGGCCCGGTACAGTCGAAGTAAGACAATGCGGTCTGCACCCCAGTCAGTACGACCAACGACACGAAGAATGTCGAGGGCCTTCTGACAAGAGGTTCTAAGGTAGTTAACATGGTTGCAGAAGGTCAATCTTTTGTCAAAGATGACCCCCCAAAACTTTGCCTCTTCGGCCACCTTAATTGGCACTCCAGCAATGCTCAGGCTAGGTTCTGGAAAAACTTTCGTCTGGTTAGTAAAATGCACACTGTCTTGGAGGGCGAGAACTTGAATCCGTTGAGAGACACCCACCCCTGGATGCGATCAACGCACAGCTGCAAGCGCCTCCCAAGGGACGCAAGTCCTCGACCTTGTGCACACAAAGCAAAGTCGTCCACAAACAAAGAGCATTCAGAATCTTCCTTGATGGCCTTTACAATGCTATTTATTTTAATGCTAAATAAAACAGGCGATAGAAAGCTGCCCCTGCGGAACACCCATCTCCTGATCAAAGGAGTCGGAGAGGGTGGAGCCCACACTGACATGGAACGACCGGTTAGACAAAAAAATTGTGAATAAAAACGGGTAGGTGCCCTTTAAAACCCATGTCCGCCAAATCAGACATTATACCATATTTCCAGGTAGTGTCATATGCCTTTTCAAGATCAAAGAAAATTGCATAGACATGCTGCTTGTTGACAAAAGCATCTCGGCTAAAAGACTCAAAGCGGACTAGATGGTCAGTTGTAGTACGGAAGCGCCGGAAACCGCACTGGAGGTCTGTGATGATACCCTGTGACTCAAGATGCCACACCAGTCGGGCGTTGACCAAGAGTTCCATAGTTTGAATGAATGAATCAACTTTATTGTTCCAAATACATGTTGCCACGTACAGGAAAATTTGTTTCGCCACCTCAGGTGCAACTCGCAATCACCCACACTCACACAACAGTTTACACACAACACTGAAATGGACAATGGGCTCGGGACGGGTGAAGCCCGTCGCCAAGGCGTCTCATGGCCGGCGCCAACGGCCCCAACCCGACCTGAACCTCCCTAACACAAAGCAAACTAAGGACAGCCCTATCATAGTATCTCTTAAACACGTAATATAATGTTTTTAAACTTTCTGCTTGGCTGATACTAGTTACACAAATGAGAGATACGCATCAACAAAACAAAAGACGAATTATACTTCCACAGTTGCTACCTGGGGGCCCCTCTCACTCTGCATCAGTGTCCCGAAATCAGCGCCGCAAGAGCTCACGAAGATTTTTAAAGCCGACTTTCCGACTGGGAGGGCCGGGCTGGGCGAGGGGTGGCCCGGGTGGGGGGGGGGGGGGAGGGGGGGGGAGGTTGAGAGGAAGACAGATTAGCGAGAACGGCACCCCAGTGGCAAAACGACTTCGGGCCCACGACGACCGCAGTGGGCCCGCGCACAGCCGTGCGCGGGCCCACTGCGGTCGTCGTGAGCCCGAGATCCTTTACTTACTGGGAAGCAGTTATTCAGGCTAAATCAGACTCAGGTAAGACAGGAAGCAGTGCCCTTTGACAGTGAGGACGCCCAAGCAGCAAACGTGGACTGTTTTGTTGGGCGTCACCCGGCATGCGCACATTTTTTGTTTGGCCAAACTAGACAGTAATTAGTCCATTTGTTGTGAGAAGCAATTAAAAAAATATATATATATATGTATATATATATAATACAATGAAAATCTCGTTTTTTTACTTAGATGGGCATTTCTTTTTTTTTTTTTTCTTTTTTTTTTTTGGTTGTTCATTTTGTTTTTAATTTTAACCCTTTTAGTTCCCGATCCCTACAGCAGGAGATGGCTTGATCATGATAATTGAAGGGTAGTGCCAGATTAGCTGCTTGGCGCCTGAAGCCAGCTAATCTGGCCCTACCCTTGAATTATCATGGCCAAACCATTTCCTGCAACTGGTACAGGGTGCTTTTCCCAGATTTTGGAAGTGTTACTTAACGACTATGTACCAGCTGCAGGAGGCGGATTGATCGTGATAATTTAAGGGTAGTGCCAGATGATCTGGCACTACCCTTAAATTATCATGATCAATCCATCAGGGTTACTGCAGGGTCCTGGGGCTAAGTGGGTTAACTCATTCTACCCCAGACACACCACAGCAAGATAAGGATCGACCATGATAGTTCAAGGGTGATGCCAGGCTTGGCGCCTATGGGCGCCAAGCTATTCTGGCATCACTCTTGAACTATCATGCCCGATCTGTGTCCTGCACTGCTAATGCAGTCTTCAGAGGACAATGGCAAAATTTGGGGATTTCGGTGATGGGGTAGAATGAGTTAAGCGCGCCGAACGTTCCATGAATTTTACCCGAGAAAACCGACCTCTAAATGACCCCAACACTCCCTTTCTCCGACGGCACAACGCTCATCGCTGTGAGTTGCCCCATCGGCTCATGAGCCCCCGCAGAGCGAGTCCATTGCACCGCGTGTACTGTACGACGTCAAACACATCTTACATCTTGTGGCTGCAGACACCGACTGCAAGTGCTACTGTTATTGTATGGGCGCTATGACAAAACACGTAATAATCTGTAAACAAACACAAAGTGAATATCCTGATCCTTCGGATGTGGGTGACTAAGGCGCCCATACAATTATAGAGGTTAGTTAGTTAATTAGTTAGTTAGTTGTGTTTAACGCCGAGCAGGCGACTAAGGCCATCTCACGGCGGGAAGGGTAAAAATCTGGTCAGCCAGGCTAAAAGCAAGGTCTTAAGACACGATGTAAATATAGCTTTAAAATGGCAGGCTAAAATGTCGCACATGTCTTTAAAAGAAATGTATACAGACTCTCAAAAAGGGCAAAAAATAAAAAAAATTCACATAGTCTATAAATGCTCAGATCTTGTTAAAAATATTGCATCCTCTCAAGAAATTGAAGATTTTGTCCGGGGGAACATCCCGGAACAAAACCTTCAACGAGTCTGCTGTGAAGTGTTTATAGTGTCAATTAGATCAGCACAATACAGCAAAAAGTGTCAAACAGAAAACTGCTCATCACAGGCAAAACACCATGGACGCTCATCCTGTTTAAGTAAGTAAGAATGCGTAACATACGTGTGCCCGATGTGGAGCCGTGTAAGGACAGTCTCCTCACGGCGGCTGCCGCAGCGAAAAGGTAGACTGTCGGACACCGTAGGAAGAACTTCGTGAAGCTTGTTCCCTTCCTTTTTGTCCCACTCGGACTGCCACTCGCGGGCTATGTACGCACTAATCACAGGTTTAAAATCACTATAAACAGTCTGTGTGTCAGGGACAGGGTCACTGCGGGCACTGTTGGCAGCAGAATCTGCGATTCTGTTGCCTTCGATGCCCACATGGCCCGGGACCCAAATAAAAATGATGTCATAATATTCCTTCAAGTCTGCGTAGAGCTCTCTAATCTGCACCAGCAGTGGGTGGTCTGTTCCCGAGCCCTGAAGGGCCTGCAGGGCATAAAGAGTGTCAGACAGAATCAGGAAGTTCCTTTCCCGAGACTGATAGGCATGCTTGAGTGCCAGCAGAATTGCCTGCAGTTCTGCATTAAATACAGAGGAATGGTCAGGGAGGCGGAGCTTAAATGGGCGTCTAGGATAGCGAGAAGACACTGCAGCCGCAGCCACTTTCCGGCCATCCTCAGACTTGGACCCATCCGTATAAAGACGACAATAGCCAGGAAAAATTGAAAGGAGTTCATTGAGGCTCTGTTGGTATATGGCTGGTGGAGTACAATCCTTCTTGTGGGCGGTCAAATCCAGCAAGATGTCAGGAACTGGTAGTAGCCAGGGTGGAGTGACGTGTTGCAGAGATTCCGAAACTTTGTCCAGGTCCACTCCGGCCACCTGTAGATGAGGTCGGACATGGAAGGAAAGTGGACGGACAGCTCCCGGATGGGCATCATAAATCTCTGCAAACGACAGGTTAGAAACACAATCGTAGGCAGGATTGTCTGGATGGGCCTTCAGCTTCAGAACGTAGCTGAGCATGAGGCGGATGCGACGGAGCCTGATAGAAGGCTCCCCTGCCTCTGCATACAGACTAGGAACTGGAGATGTCCTGAAGGCTCCCAGACATATGCGCAGACCTTGAAGGTGAATT
Organism: Semisulcospira habei; assembly: GCA_036245525.1. Classification (NCBI taxonomy): domain Eukaryota; kingdom Metazoa; phylum Mollusca; class Gastropoda; family Semisulcospiridae; genus Semisulcospira; species Semisulcospira habei. The sequence continues at coordinate 56,544,201 of BTPG01000007.1, forward strand.
GTGTTCAGACGCTGTAGAACAGACTTGGAAGCCGAGCCATATACCACAGAGCCGTAATCCAGTTTGGACCGAACAAGGGCCCGGTACAGTCGAAGTAAGACAATGCGGTCTGCACCCCAGTCAGTACGACCAACGACACGAAGAATGTCGAGGGCCTTCTGACAAGAGGTTCTAAGGTAGTTAACATGGTTGCAGAAGGTCAATCTTTTGTCAAAGATGACCCCCAAAAACTTTGCCTCTTCGGCCACCTTAATTGGCACTCCAGCAATGCTCAGGCTAGGTTCTGGAAAAACTTTCGTCTGGTTAGTAAAATGCACACAGACTGTCTTGGAGGGCGAGAACTTGAATCCGTTGAGAGACACCCACCCAACGCACAGCTGCAAGCGCCTCCCAAGGGACGCAAGTCCTCGACCTTGTGCACACAAAGCAAAGTCGTCCACAAACAAAGAGCATTCAGAATCTTCCTTGATGGCCTTTACAATGTTATTTATTTTAATGCTAAATAAAACAGGAGATAGAAAGCTGCCCTGCGGGACACCCATCTCCTGATCAAAGGAGTCGGAGAGGGTGGAGCCCACACTGACATGGAACGACCCGTTAGACAAAAAATTGTGAATAAAAGATGCCACACCAGTCTGGCGTTGACCAAGCGTTCCATAGGTTTTACATAAACATGATGTCAAAGCTATTGGCCGGTAGTTGCCCGGGTCAGAAGGATCCTTACCCGGCTTGGGGATTGGCACAACCACAGCCTGGCGCCAAGATGGCGGAAAATGACCGGTTATCCAGATATGGTTAAAGGCCTTGAGAAGTACAAGGAGTGAATCCTCAGGCAGATGTGTTAGGAGCTGATAATGGATGGTATCTAATCCAGCAGCAGAGCCAGTACATTTCTGCATGGCTTGCTGCAATTCTGAAAACGTAAAAGGGGCATTATAGTCTTCCGAGTTATCCGATATAAAATCACAAGTACAAGACTCTCGCTTCTCCTTCTCTCTCTGGAAGAAAGGTGAATAATGCTCTGTTGAAGACTTATGGGCAATTGTGGAGGCAAGCAAATTGGCCACAGCCTTTTTATCCATGACCAAACTGGCACCATCTCTAAGATGGCCGACAGAAGGCGAGCCACCCCTGCCCCTAATTCTTCTAGCAGCCTTCCAGACTTTTTGGGATGGAGTCCTAGAAGATAAAGATGAGACGAAGCGTCTCCAGGAAGCACGGCGTTCACGTTTAAAAATGTAACGGGCTTTCGCCCGCTGTCTTTTAAGTGTTAAAATATTCGCTTGCGACGGATTACGGAAAGCACGTCGCTGAGCAGATTTGCGCATTTTTTGGGCCTTGCCGCACTATTCATTGAACCATGGTACTCTCGGCTTCCGAGGGAGTGGTGTGGACGTTCTAGGGATGGCTTCACCTGCTACGTCCAACAAAATAGAAGTAAAACAAGAAACACGTTCTTCAGCTGACATGACCACCTCCTCTGTAAGACGAGACTGACAGAGGGAGGCGAACAGAGGCCAGTTAGCCTTCTTGAGATTCCAGCGCCCCACTGGCGAATCTTCCTCACAGCTGACCGATGACAGGACTACTGGGAAGTGGTCATTACCACACAGGTCGTCGTGAACCTTCCAGTCAAAGTCCAGCATGAGAGAAGGATCACACACAGTGAGGTCTAGAACAGAACTAGATCCTGAACCTGAGTTAGAGTATGTAGGTGAGCCATCGTTAAAGACACATAGGTTAAGTTGAGAAAAAAAACATCTTCTAACATCTGACCTCTGCATTATAGTGGTCACTACCCCAAAGGTGAGCGTGACCGTTAAAATCCCCCGTGAGAATAAAGGGAGGGGGCAGTTGATCTACTAAGTTAAAAAATATCATTACTACAGACCCGCAGGGATGGTGGCAGGTAAATACTGCATATGGTTATGGTATTCTTCAAGGTAACCCGAGCTGCGACAGCCTGAAGACAGGTGTCGATGCTAACGGGGCTACATAATATTTGGCTACTAATGAGAAGAGCCACTCCACCCGAGCGCCTCTCCGAATCAGAGCCTTTATGTATAACATTAAAACCATTAAAGGACACAGGGTCAGAAGTCTTCAGGTAAGTCTCCTGAAGAGATATTACTGAGGGGTTATAGAACTTGACTAAAAGACGTAATTCCTCAAAGTTAGCTTGAAAACCACGACAATTCCACTGAAGCAGAGAGTACATGACTATGTCTTATCTGGGGGTAAGGAGTTCCCCTCCCCCCTTTTTCCTTTGCCTTTGAAGGAGTTGAAGAAACAGAGGGGGGAGGGGGGGGGGCGGCTCCCGGGCCTCCTCTGGTTTTTCGGAGATGAAGGGGGTGGAGCCGCCGCAGCATCAGCAACGACCACTTCCATACCCTCCATCCGCTCCTCCAATGCAGCATATTTGTTTTGAAGGGGGACATCAGTGTTCTGGGCCCGTGCGCACAGCGGTCCCATAGATTTCTTAGATTTCTGGTCCTGGGCAGCGTTCCTGCCGCTAGAGTTAGCGGCCTTAGAATGCTGACCAGAGCCAGAAGCCTTTGGCGTTGACAAACTAGCAGGTTTGGGTGGGTGCTGAGGCCTAGGGGCAACAGAAGGCGGCACTACCGGACCGGCAGTGTCCGCCTTCTGCGTTTCCTGGCTCCTCGTCACCACCAGAGGAGGGGTTACTCTCCAGGGGCGAGAGGATTGATTGATTGATTGTACATTGCTTAACGTCCCGACAGCAACAAGGCTTTCTCAGGACGTGCCTGCACTGCTTGTGAAAAAAAAACTAAACAGAACATTGAATGTATGTCGCCAGCCGGTCAAATACGTTAAATAAACCTAACACATGGGGCCTAAATAAAGCTAAGACCATTTAGCAACACACATCCAATATCAAGAGCTACAGGCAGTGCAGACAGTAGGGAGGGTTTTAAAAAGGCAAATACAGGTGAATGGACCTCGGGTAGACAGAAACACATGCCCCAGAAAAGAGGAAAACCCACCCTGTGGGGCTGACCAGGGTGACCCTGGGAACTAAAAAGTACCTAACCCCACCCAAGTCCCCCAGGGCAGACCCAGGTGGGGGTCCAGGGGCGAGAGGAGCTGAGGCTCCGCCCCCAACCAAGAAGTTGGGGTTTGACATGGAAAGTCTTTGGTGGGGCGCTTGCCTGCCACCGCTGCACTGAAAGTATACACAGAGGTGTTAGAGGTTGGGGCAGCCGCAGCTGCACCAGGGCCTTCAACCATTTTTTTTTTTTTTTTTTTTTTTTGGCGTCCAGAAAGGACAGCCTCTTCTCCACACGCATCTGCTGAATCTTGCACTCGGATATCCAACGAGGGCATTTCTTGTCCGAAGCCATATGCGCCCCCTGGCAATTCACACACAGGGGGGTGGCTGTGCAGGACTCAGCAGAGTGTCCGGGCCTAGTGCAACGGGCGCATGAAGCCTCTGCCTGGCGGCATGTCTTCTGCCCATGGCAATACTTTTGGCACTTAAAGCACCGGAGGGGGAGAGGGATGTACTTTTTCACTCTCAAGGGGTAGTAACCTCCCCAGATGGTAGTAGGAGGGGTGGGGGTGCCAAACGTCAGGATGATGGTAGGGAGACGGATCTCCCCACCACCTCGCTTGGAAGCGAAGCGCCTGACGCAAGTCACCCCTTGAGACTTAAGGTTCCGTACAAGTTCATCTTCTGACAGTTCTGCCAAAGCTTGATCTTTGATTACGCCTCTGGACGAATTCATAGTTTTGTGGGGTGTGACCTCCACTGGAGTGTCTCCGATGGAACGGAGAGCCTCAGTAGCCCGCTGGAGTGTGCCCGGGTACGGCACTCTACCAGCAAGTCACATAACCTGAGGCGCTGGGCGTCAGGCCTGCCAACACGGCTCTTGAGGGTCTCCCCCACCAGAAAAGGATGTAGCTTGGTAACAGGTTTCTCCTTCACCTTGCTATGGACAATGAGGAAGCGAGGCCATACGGCCGACGCCTGAGGCGTCGCTTCTTCACAGTCCGAGTCACTGTTATGGTCTGCTATGTGCCGCTTCTGTGCAAGTTTTTTTTTTTTTTTTTCCATATTATAATAGTAGAGATATTCATCCCCCGGGGGTCCCCGCCCGCCACCGAGCCCAACAAGGGAAAGTGCAAATGTCGGCGGGTCTCCAGCCGACACACAATGGAGACTGCCCGAAAGATATACTCAAGGGGGTGAGCCCGATTGAACCGTTTGAGCCACCTATTCTATCACACTGTTGAATGCAGGGGAATACTGGCATAAAGCACCTAATCAGCAGCAGAGCTATAGCATGGTGCTCCATATATCAACCCGCATGTCAACAGTGGGATAGGGCTCAACGTGACAAAAGCCGATTGACTAGGCCGGTACGACTAGCCTCCCGTTTAGGTAGAAGTCAAGGCCAAAGTGGAGTGTTGGCACCAGTGAGCCGCAACCCAAAGGGAACCTCAGCCACCAGGATCCTCTTCTCCTCCGACACGGGTCTCCAAGCACGGCAAACACTTGGGATCCAAAGGACCAAAAAGTCACGAGTATTTTTAAAAGGGTTAAGTCTTTACTTCTGCCTTACGACACGATGAAATTACCGCAAGCACAGGCAAAGCGCCCAAAATGTGCGAAAGACATTCAGTCTTACTGATGTGCCCCTGCTCAGAGTGCAGGGGCTCAAGAGGGTCTAGTATGTCTCTTGCTGGCTCGTGTTATCATAGCCATGTGTTGCTATGCTTCTGCAGAAAGCATCGTACACTCACTTACGTACCCACCGTACACGAGTGCTCTTGATTGAAAATATTATACCGACGAGCAAAAGAAATGAGACATTTCTGGAATCATCGGAAACACTATAGTGTTTCCGACGATTCGAAAAATAATCGTATTTCTTTCGCTCGTCATTATGTCTACAAATACAACAGTCAGTATCAGTGCCTACCAGATCTTCCCTAACCTGGGGCACTAACTCTTTTTCTAGAAAGGTCTCATCACCATCTCTCTCTCTCACTTGGCTTGACTTCGCGAACGATGATTCTACAGGGGTTGTCCACGTCGTCTGCAGGCACGCTCGTGGCTGCGTAGGCCAATCCGGGACAGGCTGGATCGACCGCAGTGGCTGCAGTGGGAGGTTTGGTCAGGGTTCAGAGTTGTGGCGTCTCTGTTTTTTCTCCCGAGCCGCTTGTCCTTAAGCTAGCTCTGCGAGATTCATCAAAGGAGACGGCTGCCTTGTGAATGGTGGAGCGCCAGGTGTCGCGGTCCGCAGCAAGGGAAGACCACTGGCGGTGGTCGATGTGACAGGCACTGAGCGACTTCTTCAGACAGTCTTTGTATCTCTTCTTTGGTGCCCCTCTGTCTCGGTGTCCAGTGGCGAGCTCGCCGTACAAGGTGATCTTGTGCAGGCGATGATCCTCTATCCTGGAGACGTGCCCCGCCCAGTGGAGCTGTGTCCGCAGCAGCAAGGCTTCGATGCTTACGGTCTCTGCCTGTTCAAGGACCTCGACGTCGGTGACATAGTCACTCCACTGGATGTCGAGGGTGGTAGGCAGGCAGTGCTAGTGGAAGCGTTCGAGGAGTCGTATTTGGCTGCGGCAGAGGGCCCAGGACTCGGAACCATACAGCAGGGTGGTGAGGACGACAGCTCTGTACACGCTGATATTGGTGCCTTTTTTCAGCTGTCGATTGTACCACACCCGCTTGAATAGTCGTCCGAAAGCGCTGTTCGCGTTTGCCAGCCTGCTGTCCAGCTCCGCGTCAATCTTGGCGTCTGACGTGATGATGCAACCAAGGTAGGTGAACTGTTGCACCGACTTCAGTTCAGACGCCAATGGTGATGTGGGGAGAGCGATGCTCTTCCTTTGGTGCCGGCTGGTAGAGGACCTCTGTCTTCTTTAGACTGACCTCGAGTCCAAAGAGCTGGGCGGCGTTTGCGAAGCAGGACGTGATGCGCTGCAGGGCTCTCTTTCTCTCTCTGTGCGCAACGAGGGCATCATCATCAGCAAAGAGCAGCTCACGAATCAGTCGGTCTAGGGTTTTGGTGTGGGCCTGCAGTCGTCCGAGGTTGAACAGGCTGCCATTGAGACGATACCTGATATACACGGCGTCGTCATCGTCGAGGTCCTCTGTGGCCTGCTTCAACATCATGCTAAAAAAGATGGTGAAGAGGGTCGATGCCAGCACGCAGCCCTGCTTCACGCCATTGAGAATGGGGAATGGTTCTGATAGGTCAGTGTTGAGTCTGACCTGGCCTTGCTGGTCCTCGTGCAGCTGGACGATCATGCTGATGACCTTTGGGGGACAGCCAAGTCGCTCCAGGATCTGCCACATGCCTTGCCTTGCTTGCCTGCGAACGCTTTTGTTAGGTCGACAAACGTTACGTACAGCCCTTTGTTCTGCTCGCGGCACTTCTCTTGAAGCTGTCTCAGCACAAAGACCATGTCGGAGGTGCCCCTGTTGGCTCTGAAGCCACACTGGCCCTCTGGGAGGTGGTCTTCAGCCGATTCAGCAGCAGCCTTAAGCCAATAGCCAATGATAGTGTTTTAGCGGAAACACAGTAGCGTTTCCGACGATTCAAAAAATAATAGTATTTCTTTCGCTCGTCAGTATGTCCACAAATACAACAGTCAGTATCAGTGTCTGCCAAATCTTCCCTAACCTGGGACACTAATTCTTTTCCTAGACAGGTCTCATCATCATCTACTTCTGTACCAAATTCTTTTGAACAGTTTGCAAAAGCTCTGAATTATTAAAAAATATGAAAAAATGACATTTTCACACATTTGCCAGCCTTATGTGACCCTTAAACTTTCCGAGGGGTCATCCAAGTTAGAATGCAAGGAAAGGTCTGACCATCAGATATCTCTGTACCAAGTTTGGGTTGGAAGTTGAAAATAGTATTTGAGAAAAGCAAACATTTTTGTGTGTGCAAGATATGGCAATTTTTTTAAACCTATTTCTGGACACCTGTGACCTTGACCTTTGAGTTAGTTATTGGGGTTTAACGCCGAGCACGCGACTAAGGCCATCTCACGGCGGCCTTGACCTTTGAGAGAGGGCACTGAAATTAGTATGATTACAATGGTACAAAGTACCCTTAGCCAAGTTTGAAGACAGTGGCATGACTGAGAAAAAGGCAGCGTTAAAGTTTACCACAGATGATGGACATGAGCCAATAAAGTGAATGAAAGTCTCGTTTCTTGCCCTTTAGCGAAAATTCCTTTGATCTGCATCTTGTAAATAACATAGAATCAAAAAGATAATTCCTCAGAATGGCCTATTTCCTTTCTCGTGCGAATTAGGCAGTAATATATCTGTAACTGCAAAGATTAGGAACATTAACGAAAGACACAAAAGCTGCTCTTAATAAAGTTAGTTAGTTGGTTATTTGGGTTCAACAGGCGACTAACCTTCTTAATTAAACTAATGTTAAAGCCAAACTAGTATCCAAGAGTAATTTTTTCTACGTCTGTGTGGTCAACGCCTGAAATTCACTACAAGAAGGAGTGGTCGCTGTGTCTGCTTTTCAAAACAGATTCCATCTAGAGAAAAGGAGACTTTCATTTCAAGTCTGAGGTTTATTTTAAAACTGGTCTTACAACACTAAACCTGCACATTCAAAGAAGTTGGTTGGTTGTACATTGCTTAACGTCCCGACAGCAACAAGACTTTCTCAGGATGTTCCTGCACTGCTTGTGAAAAAAAAACCTAAACAGAATATTGAACGTATATCACCAGCCGTCAAATACGCTAAATAAACCCAAGACCACTTAGCAAACACACATCCAATATCAAGAGCTACAGGCAGCGCAGACAGTAGGGAGAGTTTAAAACAGGAAAATACAGGTGAATGGACTGATTTATTGTACATTGCTTCACGTCCCGACAGCAAAAAGGCTTTCTCAGGACGTGCCTGCACTGCTTGTGAAAAAAAAACTAAACAGAATATTGAATGTATGTCGCCAGCCGGTCCAATATGTTAAATAAACCTACAATATGGGGCCTAAATAAAGCTAAGACCATTTAGCAACACACATCCAATATCAAGAGCTACAGGCAGCGCAGACAGTAGGGAAGAGTTTAAAAAAGGAAAATACAGGTAAACGGACCACGGGTAGACAGAAACACATGCCCCAGAATAGAGAGGAAAACCCATCCTGTGGGGCTGACCAGGGTGATTGATTGATTGATTGTACATTGCTTAACGTCCAGACAGCAACAAGACTTTCTCAGGATGTGCCTGCACTGCTTGTGAAAAAACAAAACAAAAAACCCCCAGAAAATTGAATGTATGTTGCCAGCCGGTCAAATACGTTAAATAGATTGATCGATTGTACATTGCTTAACGTCCCGACAGCAACAAGGCTTTCTCAGGACGTGCCTGCACTGCTTGTGAAAAAAAAAAAAACTAAACAGAACATTGAATGTATGTCGCCAGCTGGTCAAATACGTTAAATAAACCTAAAACATGGGGCCTAAATAAAGCTAAGACCATTTAACAACACACATCCAATATCAAGAGCTACAGGCAGTGCAGACAGTAGGGAGAGTTTTAAAAAGGCAAATACAGGTGAATGGATCTCGGGTAGACAGAAACACATGCCCCAGAATAGAGAGGAAAACTCACCCTGTGGGGCTGACCAGGGTGACCCTGGGAACTAAAAAGTACCTAACCCCACCCAAGTCCCCCAGGGCAGACCCGGGTGGGGGAAAGGCATTGGGCCGACGTCGGCCGCGGAGGGCCCGCGCCCGGTAGCCGCGCACAGCCCAACGAACTGTGTGGGGGCACACACAGTGCGTGGGACAATGCGCGGGTACAGGGCACGGGCCAGCCGCGGACGATGTCGGAGATCGAAGTTGCCCGAGACTCCGATCCTACGTTAAATAGACCTACAACATGGGGCCTAAATAAAGCGAAGACCATTTAGCAACACACATCCAATATCAAGAGCTACAGGCAGCGCAGACAGTATGGAGAGTTTTAAAAAGGCAAATACAGGTGAATGGACCAAGGGTAGACAGAAACACATGCCCCAGAATAGAGAGGAAAACCCACCCTGTGGGGCTGACCAGGGTGATCCTGGGAACTAAAAAGTAGTTAACCCCACCCAAGTCCCCCAGGGCAGATCCGGGTGGGGGGCTGACCCTGGGAACTAAAAAGTAGTTAACCCCACCCAAGTCCCCCAGGGCAGACCCGGGTGGGGGACAGGTGAATGGACCAAGGGTAGACAGAAACACATTCCCCAGAATAGCTGGGAAAACCCACCCAGTGGGGATGACCAGGGTGATTGATTGATTATACATTGCTTAACATCCCGACAGCAACAAGACTTTCTCAGGACGTGCCTGCACTGCTTGTGAAAAAAAACCTAAACAGAATATTGAATGTATGTCACCAGCCGGTCCAATATGTTAAATAAACCTACGACATGGGGCCTAAATAAAGCTAGGACCATTTAGCAACACACATCCAATATCAAGAGCTACAGGCAGAAAAGACAGTAGGGAGAGTTTAAAAAAGGAAAATACAAATGAATGGACAGAAACCCATGCATCAGAATAGAAGGGAAAACCCACCCTGTGGGGCTGACCAGGGTGACCCTGGGAACTAAGAAGTAGTTAACCCCACCCAAATCCCCCAGGGCAGACCGGGTGGGGGTATCCTTAAGGACCAATCCAACATGGTAAGACCCGGGTTAGCACAGCTCCTTAAAAACCGGACCAGTGAAAAAGACTGAACAACATATCTGCTGACGTCAAGTCCTAATCCTGGACAAAGATGGCACCCCTTTGCTAGCCCACTCGGTCAGTGACTGAGGAGACTACCCACCCACGCCACGTGGAGGCCGGTGCCGAGTGGGCCACACAGGACAGAAACCGGTTGAACGCAGCAGCAAATATGAAGTAATTAACTCATTCTGCCCGTGACACGTCTCAGCAAAATATGGCTCGACCATGATAGTTCAAGGGTGGTGGCAAAATAGTTTGGCGCCAAGCTATTCTGCCACCACCTCTTAAACTATCAGTATCATGGTCGATCTGTCTCCTGAATTGTAATGCAGTCCTCAAGAGGATAACTCCAAAATGTGGGTATTTGCTATTTCATACCTTTGGCACAACGAGTTAAGTATTGCGGAGATATCAACTATGTAGAACACCTTTTCTCCTTGGTCTGTTGTACAGGACTAGATAGATACAAAATCACAAAGGTACACATATATATATAACTGAAAGACATTATGCCTCAATCAGTCAATGGACAAATGAAAGATATGTATGTATGTGTTGTTAACCCCTGAGGCTGAATTTTTAAAAATCTTTTTGTTGTCCTATGAAGGCTACATTACAGATTAGGAGACAGATCAACCATTTCAGTCCAGGTGGTGCCAGAATAGCTTGGCGCCTCAGGCGCCAAGCAATTCTTGCACCACATGTGAATTGTCAGTCAAACTAATTATTTCAAGCAAAAGATTACTGCTAGTGCTAGCAATTTTAGATTATGGAAATCAGTCTGACCTAATGTTAATGTTTGAAGCTGAGGTAAGGCTGTGGCACCCAGAGTTGTGAACCTTTCATTTTGCCTTAACACTACAGTGGTTGTGAAATTGATTCTTTCTCTCTTTCTTGCTTTCTCACAGACACACGCATGCACTTACACACAAGCACATATGCTGGCACACACACACACAAAAGTGACACACTTATATTTGTGCATGTGTGGATACATTGGTCTGCAACTGCAAGTGCTTACAGTTACACATAGCTACACACCCTGAAATATGCTAATACTTTTATTTTTCTGTTGTTTTGTATAGGAACTTATTGTAACAATAATACATTGTAACTAAAACCTACTATCCATCAACTCATTCCACTCAAAACACATGCAATGCCAAAGTTTGCTTATTTGATCTAGAATTGTAGTATGCACAAATTAACATTGGACTTTGGTAAATGGATTCCTTATAATAGAGTCAGCAAAACACAGTTCACATTGAAACAAAGGCAATATAACGTCAGGATGAAAAAAACGAAAGCAAGAAAGAAAGAAAAACTCTTCTAATTAGTTAAGATGTTGACCACATTGTCTGATTTCTCCCAATTTTTTTTTATTAACCCATTACATCATGAGGCTGATTTCGTAAAAATGTGCTTATTGTCCTATGAAGGCTAAATTTCAGATCAGGAGATGGATCAACTGTTTTAGTTCAAGGGTGGTGCCAGAATAGCTTGGCGCCTGAGGCACCAAACTATTCTGGCACCACCCTTGAACTGTCAGTCAAATTTATTTCAAGCAATAGATGTATCAGAATGATAAGGGTTACAGTTACTTTTTGTAGTTGAAAACAGTGGGCTAGCCCTTGGGTCACTGTACAATTTCCATTTCTAGGTCAAGAATTGAGTACACGTTTCAAGCCCCTCCTGGGCAAAAGCTTATGTTGAAATAAACAGAGAGAGAGAGATGATGAAACGTTTTTATTCAGGATAAAAAGTTTTAGGCATAGCAATGCCTATCTTCCAAACTGTCCAGAGAGAGAGAGAGAGAGAGAGAGAGAGAGAGAGAGAGAGAGAGAGAGAGAGAGAGAGAGAGAGAGAGAGAGAGCAAGAGAAAGAGAGAGAGAGAGCTACAATTATATATGATGCATGCACATAGAAATGTCCTTGCTAAAGACAAACATGACAAAATGTTCTGTTAAAAAGAATACAAGGGATCAGCTCCCTTAACTTTTGAACACATAAAATTGCATTCGCCAGCAAACCATGCCTTGGCTCAAGTTAGGCTTGAGCGTGCGGCAACCAGTACTGTTTAACGTTACTGGTGGATGCATGCACTAGGGAGTTCATTGTGTAGGAATGGCACATGGTGCTGCCTTCAATGAATACTGCACGTTCATTGAAGGCAGCATCCCATGCCACTCCTACACATTTTTTTTTGTTCAGGAGCAATGCAGTCTTTTGTCATGAAATGCACCCACTCGATGCAGCACACACAAACACACACACGCACACAAAATGTAAATCATAAGGTCATCCAAATGACCTTCCTTTTCCTGGGACAGACACAGGTAAATTGTAAAGGGGTGGGCCCTCTGGTGCACAGAAATGAACGCTTAAGGGTCAAAACAATATTTGACATCAAAAGAGATGATGCACAGTGTTCACATACAGAAACAGATCTAGCTTAAACTGCAGAGTGCAAATCATACAAGATATCTCTTCAGCGCTGATGATTAACCCATTTAGTTCCGGGATCCTGCAGCAGGAGATGGATTAATCATGGTAATTCAAGGGTAGTGCCAGATGAGATTGGTGCCTGCAGGCACCAAGCTCATCTGGCACTATCCTTGAATTATCATGATCAATCCATCTCCTACAACTGGTACATAGTCGCCAGACAACGCCTCTAAACGTTTAGAAATCCGGCTGTGGGGTTAAGAATAAGAGGTTAAGGGGGGCAACCAGTATACCAAATCCAAACAGGATAAATGACACTACTTATCTCCCCCGTTCCACTATGTGCATAGCGGATCAAGGGAGGTGACCAGAGTTATTCAAATCACACTGGTTACTACCCCCGACCCACTTAATATAGACAAGGAAGCATCAAGGCAGATAATCAGCATGATGACAAAAAGACCCCATCATGACAAAGGCTGAATGGTGACGTTGCAAGTCTGATCCGCTATTGCCACGTGTAACTGCCCGTCACGCTTAAACGGAGCCAGCCAGTTGACTTTTAATGGGTGCGCAAGTGTGCAAGCTTTGCATAATTCTGTGATGCACTCATTCCTTCTGTCTTCTGGAGAGCTGTCTCCATTCATCCAAATATCTTCTGCAGCTTGGTACTCATCCGCTTTGCTCAGATCCCAGAGAATTATCCTGCAATCATTGCCAGCAGACACCAGAGTACTGTCCGACGTGAAGTGAACTTGTGAAACACCTTGTTCGTGAGCATGCAGGCAGAATTTTTCTTTCAGGTTTTTGGCAGTTGCGTCAAAAACTGCAACAAGTCCATTTTCCAATGCACAAGCGATGAAAGAACCAGCATCATTTGTGGTCAGGTGGTGGATGAAGGGAGGGTTTAACATATATCCTGTCTCATCATTGCTTGTGGCATGGAGCTCTTGCATGTTCAACTGGTTCAGACATTTGGGTTTAGAGAAATCCCAATGCACCATGCGGCAGTCGAGTCCTCCGCTGATCACCTCCCATGGGTGCCCCGGCCGAAACACCACTGTGGCACAAATATTTGTGTGCTTGAAGCGCAGAGTTTTATAGACTTTTCGCTCTGTCAGACTCATGATCTTGATCTCCCCTGAATCATCACAGGCAGCCATAAACTCCTCTTTCTCATCCACCTGCACCTGATTCACTTCATCTGTATTGCTGTTGAAACGATGTACAGGTTCTCGGGGCTGGTCAGTATCAAATATCATAACCTCCTGTCCAAAAGCAACATAAAGGATCTTGGGCTTGACCCGGGAAAACAGAACAGAGGTGCAGTCAGTATCTTGCTGAGTGTACTTGTTGATGAGCTGTCCATCTGCTGACCATAGACATAGCTCACCCTCTTCACCGCCCGATGCAATCAGCCCTGTGGAGGGATTAACATCCACACTCAAAACTGATGTCAGGTGCCCGCCTGACAGCAATGACGTCGCCATCCCTGAAAAGTATAGTGTATATGTTGTCATAATGTGCTGAACGTTCTACAAATGTTACCTGCAAAACTGAATTTTAACCCATTCAGCCCTTGCACACCACAGCAAGACATGGATCAAGCGTGATGGTTCAAGGGTGGTGCCAGAATAGCTTGGCTCACCATGCTATTCTGGCACCACACATAAGTATCATACTCGATCTGTCTCTAGAATTGTAACACAGTCCTTCAGAGGACAACTTCAAAAATTGCAGGATTTCAGTCCTGGGGCAGAATGTGTTAACTCATTCAGCCCTGACACACTACAGCATGAGATGGGTCGACCATGATAATTCAAGGGGGGTGCCAGATTAGCTGGGCGTCTGTCGGCACCGCCCTTGAATTATCATGGTCGATCCATCTCCTGCAACTGGTGCATAGTCATAAGATGACGCCTCCAAAATTTGGGAAATACAGCCGTAGGGCTGAATGAGTTAAAAAAAAAACCAACCCTTTTCCTGCCTCATAAAACAAGATCTGCCATGGCAACTACATAATTTAGACATTAGCAATGATGAATTTCGTCCAGTTGGAAAATAAGGGAGTTCAGGTCATGCAGAGGGCAGCTTCCCCAGGTAAAATTCATATTATATTCAGCATGCTTTAACCCATTCAACCCCTTGGCCGCATTTCCCAAATTTTGGAGGCATCACCTAACGATCATATGTGCCAGTTGGAGATTGGACTATTGACCATGATAATTCAAGGGTAGTGCCAGGTTAGCTTGCTGGCACTACCCTTGAATTATCATGGTCAATACATCTCCTGCTGTAGGGCCTTGGGGCTAAATGTGTTAAACAAATCCACTTCAAGAAAATGCAAATCGTGAAATAAATTTGTGCCAGTCTGTGATTTTGTACCTTACCGGTATGAACTAAAGCACTTAGTTCGGCTGAAGTGGTCACTGTCGTATATTTCTAAATGTCTTGTGTGACACTATGTATCACATACAGTGTCTTGTATTACACTATGCTTGGCTTTTGAATCTCGCTAGGAAGGCTGCGTCAACATGATGAGATGACGAGACGGCATCTCCACATGAACCCCAAGTCATAAGCACCTACTTAAAGGGGTGTATTATTTTGGTGCAGATTGAGAGAATCATGAGCCAGCTTGTGCTTCAGATCCGCTACAATCTGAGATATCTTCATGGCTTACTTACTTACGCCTGTCACCCCTCCCAGGGTATAGGCCGTCGACGAGAGACCTCCAGCGACTCCTGTCCTGTGCTTTTCCTTCGATTTTACTCCGGTGGTTCCCGGTCTCTTGATGTCTGCTTGGAGGTCTCAATGCCAGGTGTTTCTCAGCCTGCCTCTTTTCCTCTTTCCCTGGGGGTTCCATGACAATGCCTGCCTAGTAATACTGGAAGCTGGCTTTTTCAGACTGTGACCAATCCATCCCCATCTTCTTCGCCCAATTTCATTCTCTGCTGTTATCTGCTCTGTTCTCTCCCAGAGTCTGACGTTGCTGATCTTCTCTGGCCAGTGGATTTTCAAAATTCTTCTAAGGCAACTGTTTATGAAGATCTGTACTCTGTTGACTGTGGTTTTTGTCAATCTCCAAGTCTCTGCTCCATATAGGAGAACTGCTTTTACGTTGGAGTTGAAAATCCGGACTTTGGTGTGTTGTGACAGCTCTCTGGAACTCCACACTTGTTTCAACTGGAGAAAGGCTGCTCTGGCTTTACCGATTCGTGCTCTGACATCTGCATCAGTGCCGCCTTTTTTGTCGATGATGCTCCCGAAATAGGTGAAGGACTCCACCTCCTCCAATGGGGTGCCAGCAAGCAAGACTGGTTCTTCTCTGGTTGCGTTCAGCCTCATTGTCTTTGTTTTCTGTTTGTGGATGGTGAGGCCCACTTGGAACGAGATGTCAGCAAGCCTCGTGGTCTTGTCCTGCATTTGTTGATGAGTGTGGGATAGTAAAGCCAAGTCGTCTGCAAAATCGAGGTCGTCAAGCTGTGTCCACAGTGTCCACTGTATTCCACTTCATCTGTGCTCTGTGGTCCTCTTCATGATCCAATCTATGGCCAGTAGGAAGAGGAACGGAGACAGCAAACACCCCTGCCTGACACCGGTTCTGACCTGGAGCTCCCTGGTGAACTGCCCTTCATGGATCACGCGACATGTCATGCCATCGTAGCTGCTCTTGATCAGGCGGACGAGCTTTGTGGGTACACCGTAGTGTCGTAGGAGTTTCCACAGAGTCTCTCGGTCCACGCTGTCAAATGCTTTCTCGTAATCCACAAAGTTGACGTACAGCGGGGAGCTCCACTCCAGAGACTGCTCCACGAATATGCGGAGAGTGGCGATCTGGTCTGTACATGATCGGTTTTTCCTGAATCCTGCTTGCTGGTCTCTCAGCTGGGGGTCAACGGAGCTCTTCATTCTCTCCAGGATGATCCTGTTGAAGACCTTTCCTGGTACTGACAGCAACGTGATTCCTCTGTAGTTGGAACACTTGCTGAGGTCGCCTTTCTTGGGAAGCTTGATTAGGTACCCCTCCTTCCACTTCCAGTCAGCCGGCATCACCTCCTCTTCCCAGATCTTTCCAAACAGTGGGTACAGCATCTCTACTGTTGTCTCTAGGTCTGCTTTCAGAGACTCCGCTGGGATGCCATCTGGCCTTGCTGCTTTGCCGTTCTTCAAAAATGCCACTGCTCTTCTGATCTCTTCCCGGCTGGGTCTGTCACAGCTGATGGGTAGGTCGGTCTCTGCTGGCTGGATGTCTGGGGGGTCGTTTGGGCTGGGCCTGTTCAGTAACTCTTCAAAATACTCGGCCCATCTGTCGAGTTGGTCTGCTCTGTCTGCAATATGCTTGCCTTCTTTGTCTTTTACTGGTCTTTCTGTATGGCCATACTTGCCCGACAATCTTCTGGTAATGTCGTAGAGCTGTTTCATGTTGCCGCTGCCTGCTGCCTTTTCTGCCTCTGCTGCCAGGCTGTCTGTGTAGGCCCTCTTGTCTGCCCTGATACTCCTCTTCACCTCGCGGTTGGCTTCCGAGTATTCCTCCTGTGCCCTTGCTTCGGCTGCTCTCATGTGACTGTTGTCGACAACTGCTTTCTTCTGCTTCCTCACTTCTATCTTCTTCAAGGTCTGTGCCGACAGCCAATCCTTGTGATGGTGTTTCCTGAACCCTACAGTGTCTTTGCAGGTTGAGTTCAGCGCCTCTCTAACTGCCTTCCACTGCTGCTCTGTGGTGACCGCCTCCTCTTCATTTACTAGCTCCTGTAGCACTTGAAACCGGTTGGACAGCACCAGTTTGAACTCTTCTCTCACTCCAGTCTCTCTCAGGAGGCTTACATTATAGCGCTGTCTTCTTGTTGTCTCTGTGCGGCTTTTCTTTAACTTGAGCTTTATTCTTAAGGTAAGCAGATGGTCGTCTGAGGCGACATCTGCTTTCCTCCTCACTGGAAGAAGGCATCTTCTAAATTTCTTGCTAATGCAGATATGGTCTATTTGGTTCTCTGTAGTATGGTCAGGCGAGACCCAAGTTGCTTTGTGTATTCTTCTGTGTGGGAAGATGATGCCTCCAATGACAAGTCTGTTTAGAGCACAAAAGTCTACAAACCTCTCCCCGTTCTCACTCATCTCCCCTAGTCCCTGTCTCCCCATCACCTCTTCATATCCGGTGTTGTCCTCCCCTATTTTGGCATTAAAATCGCCCATGACGATGGTGATGTCTCGCTCCGCACATTTGTCCACAGCACTCTGGAGTCGGTCGTAGAACTCTTGTTTCTCTTCCTCGTCACTGTCATTAGTGGGCGTATAACACTGGATGACGTTCAGCTTGATCTTTTTCTTGGTTTTAAGGGCTGCTGTGATAATTCTTGGCCCAAGAGGTTCCCAGCCCATCAGCGCTCTCTGTGCCACTGGTGACAGCATTTATGCTACTCCTTCTGTATGGGGGGCATTCTCCTCTTCATGACCTGAATACAGAATCATCTCCCCACTTAACAGCCTTTCTGGCCAGACTGCGTACATCTGGCTTCACTGATACCTAGCAGGGAAAGGTTGTACTTTTGCATTTCCGCTACATTTCTGGTACATGGTCTTGACATTCCATGAGCCCATGGATGTGTCCCTGGATAGAGAGAGGTGGCTTGGTCCGGTGGCTTCCGAAGACTTCTGGCTTTCACCACAGGACATCATAAATCTTCTGGTAGAAGAACCTTCCTCCTCCAGGAAAGGAATTGCCGTTTGTCGTTTCGTCGGCATTTTTGTAGCTATTTCCTTATTTGCAGGATGGGGAAGCTACCCCCATGCCCAACCCCCTTACTAGGAGGACCAGGGGTTTTCTGTCGGGGTCATCTTCCCTTAGACCATGTTGGTTCATGGCACCTTATTTCATTCGGTGCACCCCTATCCACCACCCAGGGGACGCGCCTCAACGCCATATGGTCCCAGCGCGAGGATATCTTCATGGGCTTGTGCAGAACTGTAGATCCTCAAGACCCTCATCTTCAGTCTTTCTGGGAACTGTTAGTATTAGAATACAGGGACTCTTGAGAAGCTCCCAGTGTGCATAATTATGTTCATGAAGATCACACCATGTGTATGAGCTTGTGCGAATATTTCAAAATGTTTGGGTACAGTCCACATGAGTATGCATTAACCTGGGAGTTTATTTTATTATATAGCCCACCTCACAATCCTGTGGTCTCCTATCCTAACCGCAATGTGAGATTAGGAAAGTAATATATTGTGTACAACAAGAAACTGTACGTCACATACACTGTAACACAAGACACTGTATCTCATACACTATCACATGAGTGACCATACATGACAATGACCACTTCAGCATTAGTTCGACTTTTGGTCCTAAAGATAACAGACCAAATGCCATCAATCAAGACACATAATCCTATTACAAAGACTGAACTGCATTCAAGATCAAATCTGGTGAACATGCTATAGTCAAACAATCGACTGTTAGTACTTTATAGCAGATCAACAGGAACATAATTATGAGTACAAACAGCTCTGCAGACAGCGGGTGGACACTAACTATCCCAGATTTGTGTTCCTAGCATAAACTTAAGCCGAGTTGGTATAACTCGCCCTGTAGAGGGTGTAAATGTACACAGGGCTTATGTACACACGACTTTTGTACACTACCCATTCGTGCCGAGGTGCATTTTGTAAATAGATCAAAAGGAAGCGTGTTTAAATGTACACAGTTTAAAGTATCGTGATCTTGCGCATGATCTAAGATGATTGCCATCAAGCAGACTGTCACCAGGCACCCGTTGTTGTGATAAAATGCTTGCCAACGAAGAAAGTGCTAGAGCGCTATAAAACCCAGATCTGTACACCTCCTTGCTTCGCCTCCAATCACCAGTCCGTGCTACATTTAATTGAAGTAGAACCTCGCTTTCTTCAAGTGCTCTTTAGTTACGTGTGCCTGAACTCAGCCGGTATGGCTTCCCGACGTCTGCACGATGCTCGGTGATCAATCGATGTCACTACATTGTGTGTCAGTCTCAACCTTCAAATCGCGGTTTAGTCGGCAGGTTCTTATACCAAACGATTTATTGAAAACTGAAACACTTGTATCGACACTCATTTAAAGGTCTGCTCTTCTAATAACTTAAAGGGCTGAGAAAAAAATCTTTGCAGAGTTTACATAGTAAACTGTGCAAGTAAAACAGTTTAACAGTCCCCAGCGACCTAATAAAATCCAGCACATGCCAGTGCTGACACTTTATTTCACTGCTGGCTGCTGAGGTGACTGGACCACTCCATATATTGCAGTGTCAACTACCTTTGATAAAATAATAATAATAATTATATGTGCTGGCAATCAGTTCACCTTGACAGCTAGCAGTGTAATGAAGCACGAGCACTAGCGTGCCCACGGTTAGTTTTTTTTTTTTTTTGGTTGCTGGGGACTGCGAAACTGTGTAACTTGCAGATTCTGAAAGAATTTTTTTTCTTTTGTTTGGTGCCTCTCACCAACTAGTCTCAGTGCTTCAAGGTCATTAGAACTGTGGAGCTTTAGGGTGTTGCATCATATTATTTTGTTTCAGATGTGTATTTAATGATGTTGTATTCTATGTTGCATAAACATATTTTGTAAATTTAGAGTATGGAGTACTTGCTAATGCAAGTGTATGTTTGTCTGTGGGCATGTGACAATGCATGCATGTGGTGCGTTTAGTTAAGTGCTGCAGTTTAAATATTTCTTCACTTTAATCTTAGAATTTATCACACAAGTGCATATAACTAGATCAGACATAAATGTACATGCTTTTAGAATGTGATAAGCTATGTTCAACTATTTTCAAACACATGCTGCATCTCTAATGACAGGTTCTCAAGACTGTCACGCTCAGACAAATTGTAGATCCCAAAGCACTGGACATAACATGTTGTGAAGGATCTGCTTAGCTATTTACGTTGGTCCACTTGAAATAACTATGACAGTTTTATCAGGGGAAAAGCTGACTGTTGGATCCCAGGATCAAATGGCGCACTTACCCAACTTCTTGGAATTGCCTCAACGTACTATAAAGAGAATTGAACTCACATGTTCACTTGAACCACTTATTAATACAGTAAATAAACATGATGTGAAGGGTCAGATGAACTACTTAAGTTGCTCCGGTTA
Source organism: Semisulcospira habei (assembly GCA_036245525.1). Classification (NCBI taxonomy): domain Eukaryota; kingdom Metazoa; phylum Mollusca; class Gastropoda; family Semisulcospiridae; genus Semisulcospira; species Semisulcospira habei. Next base: position 56,564,510 of record BTPG01000007.1, read on the forward strand.
GCGGAGTCCAGTTAACACGAACTCGCTTTACATGAATTTCTGGTTAACACAAACCGTTTTTGCATTCCTGGCTGATGGCCTTCTTATTCTGTATTAAAATTTCACTGATAACACGAAATGCTTAACATGAAATTTCGCTTTACACGAAGCTGGTTTCGGTTCCCAACCAGGGAAATTTCACGATTATTCACCTGTTTAACAAGAACACCGATTCCATTCACTGAAAACCAATTCACGTGTTGCTCTCACGCTGTAGTAAACATGACAGATCAGAGCAAACTCTAGTCTGTGGTTGGCTGAATAGCCTTCGGCTGTTGTAATCCGTCTTCTCATTGGCTAGCGTTTCTGAACTGTATTCATGTTGCATCATTTATGTACCAACACAATCTTTTTACCGATGCGGGATTTTACTTCAGCCTGTGTTGCTTTTACCTGATGGATTGTAATTTACTATGGATTTTACCTGATGGATTTTACATTAAATACGCGAGCTGAACATGTTTCCTTGTGTTTTTTTAGCGAGCTGAAGGTATGCATATATATAAAGTACAATAATGTGCCCTTTTACCCTCGTACTCCATGCACACATCTTTACACACTTTCTCCTTGAGGGCCGTGATCAATTTTGAGGCCATATTGGTTAACACGAAATACGTTCAACACGAAGTGATCTTCCGTGTCCCCAGAAATTTGTGTTAAGTGGACTACACTGTATGACAGTTTTATGAGGAGGAAAAGCTACTGTTGGAACTAAGGATCAAACTTACCAAACTTTTCATCTGAAGATATTTCATCACAATGATTTTCCAGCTACAGTAAACTTCAGATATGACAAATTGTCAGGGGACAGCTTTTCTTGCTGTTATATCTGAAGCTGGTTACAACAATACAATCAAAGTAATTTACATAGAAAGAGTGGTGCAGAGACCTCTGAAAACTATTGTTACATCTGACTTTAGTTATATGCGAACTTGTAATAAGCGAAATAGACCGTGTACATTTTCTTATGGAAACAACCAAAAATAGATTTATTTTATTTGTGTGATTTGTTGTGCTCAACAACAAATTAATCATATGTTAATTTAGTTTAGTCAGAAACACCAACAAGTACAAAATTAGTTTCATTTTAATACTTGTTGCCCAGGTGAATTGAATTAAATAAACTTTATTGTCCATTAAACGACAAGCATACAATGGAAACTTTTCTTTAGCTCACAGAAACATAAAACACACAAGCAAGACATAATGAATTAAACTAAGGTAATACTAAAACATATTGTGGATTTGGCAACTGCAATCATACACACATACACACGCACGCACCACTTGTATATCAATATATATATATATATATATATATATACTCATGAAAGATTGATAGCACGTGCCGCAGCACTCAAACAAGCAAGTTTTTATTTTTCAATAGTAGCAGACTTCAATATATGCTGTAATACAGTGGAGTCCAGTTAACACGAACTCGCTTTACACGAAATTCCGGTTAACACGAACCGTTTTTGCATTCCCAGCCGACGGCCTTCTTATTCTGTATTAAAATTTCACTGATAACACGAAATGCTTTAACACGAAATTTCGCTTTACACAAAGCTGGTTTCGGTTCCCCAACCAGGGCAATTTCACTATTATTCACCTGTTTAACACGAACACAGATTCCATTCACCGAAAACCAATTCACGTGTCTCTCTCGCACTGTGGAAGTACACATGACAGATCAGAGCGAACTCTAGTCTGTGATTGGCTGAATAGCCTTCGGCTGTTGTAATCTGTCTTCTCATTGGCTAGCATTTCTGTACTGTATTCATGTTTTATCATTCGTGTACCAACACAACCCTTTTACCGATGCGGGATTGTACTTCAGCCTGTGTTGCTTTTAGCTGAGGATTGTAACTTAGTATGGATTTTACCTGATGGATTTACATTAAATACTCGAGCTGTACACGTTTCCTTGTGTTTTCCTAGCGAGCTGAAGGTATGCATAGAAAGTACGATAATGTGCACTTTTAACCTGGTACTCATTCACGCACACGTCTTACACATTTTCTCCTTGAGGGCCGTGATCAATTTTCAGGCCATATTGGTTAACACGAAATACGGTTAACACGAAGTGATTTTCCGTGTCCCCAGAAATTTGTGTTAAGCGGACTCCACTGATGTGGCAATTGGTTCACCTTGGCATCTGGCAGTGAAATAATATGAAGTATGAGCCCTTTTTTGTGCTTGTCATAGATTACATTTATCAGAGGAGCAGACCTTTAAAGTTAGAAGTGAAACAAGATTATAGGAGACAAGCTCCCTAAATACAATGATGACTTTTAAAAAGTGAGAACCTTACTGGACTGTGATTTAAAATTTGCAGAGACTTAACACATGTGCGTGCGCACGCACACACACACACTGTCCATTATGAATCAAGCCCTTTTGACCTCCCTTGCTGCACAGTCCACTGAGAACTGATGAGTCAACGATCGCTTTCCCCCTCAGACAATTTGTTTTCATGAAAGAAATTATGCGGGCATGGCCTCCAGCTCGTAACGTCTAAGTTTCGACTGCGTTTTCTTCCCCTTTAGGGTATTGCTGAATCAGTTCCATGCCAAATGAAATACGGCAATAGCTGTGGTCAAAGGTGAAAATCGGATGTGTAATTGTACTGAAAACATTGATGCCGTGACTACTTTGTGATCAGACTACAAACATCCTATGAACAATTACGCTGGTATCCAATCAAACAAACGTGACTGCCAAAATGTAACCAATCTGAAACTATCACACTTTTCACAGACTGCAACTGTTGTGGTTAGGCATTGAACAGATGCGACAAAGTCATGTGACGATTTCTCCAAAATCGTATTTTTGTGTACATTTCTACCCGTGTCCATTTGGTTTGTGTACATTATGCACCTCGGCACGAATGGGTAGTGTACAAAAACCGTGTGTACAATAGCCGTGTGTGCATTTAACCCCCCTGCAGGGCGAGGTATACCAACTCAGCTAAACTTAAATCAATAAAATTATTTAAAATAGCACAAGCCCTTCGAATTTAAGCAGGGATGTACCACACTTACCGGCTGTACTGACTGGATAGTGTAAACCACGCTATTTGAAAATGTTCAAGGTTTAAAAACAGAAAATAGCCATCAGTCTATCGGAAAATTACAACGCACGCGTTTTGGTCGCCATGTCCTAGAGCGGAATCCGCAGTAGTTCCCCTTGATTCAGGTCCAATCGCGCGAGAGTTTACCGTGAAGTGCTGGGGCACTTCGAAAATGGCTGCCAGCTGTTGTGGTGTGAAGAAACAAAAGCTAAACAACTCTCTACCGTCGATATGTTGCAATGGATCCTCGGTTCATCCCAACTATCACAAAAACTCGTACACCGTGGCTATTCCTGATATGTGTTTTTTCTGCTTTGACGTCCTCCACAGCCATTTATTTAATTACGACCTGGGAAAGGCAGCACCTCGATTCACCAACGACCCATAGTGAGTATGGCCCGATGGCCTCAACTCTGCATTTTCTAATTTGACCTTATTTTTAACGGACTGTTTTGTTTCTTTTGTGCTCTTCCGTGGGCCAGAATTAGCTTATAAAGATCGAGCAAAATAATCTATGTGGCTCAAATTTGTTCCCTTTATTGTACGAAGAAAGAGAACGTGTGTGGTCACTTTTCATGTCGGGCGAATCCATTAGTGCAAAAGGGGTGCAGGGTCCAATGTTTACATATTTCCATGTAAGGTGGGGCTGGGAAGGTTAACGACACTTCAGATGGGTTTCCCCGCATACACATGTCACGTTTTTCGCAAATTAGAAGTTGGAATCGACTCTCAATGTGCGTTAAGGCGATACGGAAACAGAATTGACCATTAGGAAAATGTTGAACTCGAGCTATTTACCCAGTAACTAAGCAATGCTGAAATGTCCATCTGCATGCAGACCCACTCCCACTTGTTATTAAACAGCATTTCCTCATTTATTTATCGATATTTTCTTACGAATACCCCGCAGCATCTTCTCTACAAACGTCTGGGAAAGCTTGGCTCCAGTTTCATCCATTATAGCCAAACAAGGAAGGGCCTGCCATTGTCTGAACAAAGGAAAAGTAGATCTGTTTGCTCTACATTGGCTTTCTTTGTGCTAAAATTAGCTCCCAAGCAGATGAGGTCATGGATTGGTAAGAAGGTCACGACTTGGCCTACTTTTTTCTGACCCCTGCCTTTTGTTAATCAGCGTTTACCAGGTTAATTACCTGTAGTTCTGACTAATATCACCAATGTGTGAAAAGACGTTAAATTTAAAAAATCCTGTAGTTCTGATTTAAGTTTATAAGGGACAAATCACAAAGAACTTTACACTAACACTAATAACACTAACAGTTGTTGCTGTATATTTCATTTAGGCTGATGTACTTAACCAGTACTATAGGATTTGTTTGTTTAATAACTCTGCCTGCTGAAATTATTCCCCCACTCGTACACACACAATTTCAAGTGAATAGGAAAGTACCAGTAACAATTAACATTGATGTCCGTCTAAAATTTATATAGGTAATTCATTTTTAATGATATTTACAGTAATCATCATTAATATCATTAATAAGATATGATTCTCATCGGCCATTGACACATACAAATTTGAAATGATGCATTGCTCTGTCTGTTCGCCGGTTATAAATATGACTTATTCATTTTTTAGACAGTCACTGAGACCTGCGCCGAGTTAGTTGGCGTGTACGAGAGAGAGAGAGTGATGGCCAGCCAGCTGATGCTCTAGTGCACTGTAGGCCTACATCGCAGTTGATAACTTGACAGTTGCCCGTTCAGTAGACGCAGTGGCAATATTTGCAAATAAAAACATGTCGTTGCGGGGCTGCGATACTCCTGAAAACGTGATTTTTTTTTGTTGTTGACTTATTGATTTTCAAAATGACCTATTTATTTTATGTTCCTCCGGTCATATGACTTATTGACTGCAAAACTCAACCTAATCTCTGATTACCTTTCGAAGTTATCCTCTATTGATTGATGTATAACTGTTTTCATGGTGACAGTCTTCAGCCCTGGAGACTGATTCAACTTTTTCAAAATCCCAAAAAGCTGAATTTCAGCTTTTGGGTTCTGACAGAACAATCCTCAGGCAGCCTGTTCCGTCTGCAAGAGGCATAAATTCTCATGAGCCCCAGCAAATGCAGGGGCTCATGAGAAATAATGTCTCTTGCCATCTTCTTGCTGGCCATGGATTTGGGGACATAGGCTGTGGACTGTTTTCAGCAATTTTTCACAGTCACCCCATGAGTTTTCATGGCAACTAAAGAAAAATGTTTTAATTATTACATTAAACCTTTCCAAAGGTATTGCACCTAGCTTGTTCAACTCCAGTTTATGCCAGGAAATGGGGAGTAAGGTTTGAACACTGCTAACGTTAATCAGCAATATCTGAAGTGTGCTGTGACCAGTAATGGCTAATGAGTAATGGGTAAGTAGTCAGACGGTGGTGCTTTTTAATTTAATCAAACACACTTTCAACAGTCAATGGGTTGGTGACTGACTAACTTAAAACTTATAACTTTTATTGTCATTGGATGAATAAGGATTGTGTGGGCTTAAAATTATATATCTCCATTTAGTCCTACTTTTGCTGGTGTTGGTAATGGTATCCTATGAAATGTAATGTAAACCATCCAGCCGTAGTACACTCCATGATAATTTGTGATAGTGTGAATGGCTTGTTGTCTCCTGATGCCAAGCACTACCTATGACGTATCATTGGCTGTCTTATCACCAGGAATACTGCATTGGTATTCCGTGTTTCGAGGACAACTGACAAATTTGGAAATTTCAACCGCGTGGCTGATCTTAATGTAAATCACATTTCAATTCTGCAGGCTATGTTAGTATGTATATTATTTGTCAAGTCAAGACTTGGTATGGGTCCATTTCAGCACTGTCAATCTCGGTGTCATTGTCCTAATGTGCTATGGCAAATCTGTACATCATCACATACATTTATCAGGTGAGAGATTTTGATTGAACATACAAAAGCCCATTCATCACACAAGAGAACAAATAGTTGAAAGCCAAGGACATAGAATGCAAATAAACATGTAAGAAAGAAACACTGTTTGAAAGGACAAGCACATAACTATTTAATTCTTAAATTCCCAGAACTAAATGACATTTAGCCCCAACGCCCTACATCGTGAGATGGATTGACCATGATAATTCCAGGGTATTGCCAGATAAGCTTGGCTCTAAGCTTATCTGGCAATACCCTTGAATTGTCATGGTCAGTCCATCTCCTGTGGCTGGTACATAGCCGTTAGGTTATACCTCCATAATTTGGGAAATGCTGCTGTGAGGTTAAATGGGTTAAAAGTTCAACAGTTTTTTGTTCATTCTTGCAAAGCAGTTTCTCTCTTTCGTGTTTTTTTTTTTTTTTTTTTTTTTTTTGTGAGATTTTGTCGCCTTTTACTGGGTTACAACCACACTGGCCCTTTCTTTTGGGCCATGATAAACTGACCAGCTCTACAATGTGTATGCATGTAGTGGTCTGTGATTTTGGACCTTACAGCTGAATGCTGTAAGTCGCACGATCAGAGACCAACACACACAATATGCTTTGCCTGTCTGTTGTTCTTAGTCTCTGTGATGCTGATATCATCTGAAAATAAAGGCAGAATGATGATGACTGATAAGTGATGTTGGCTTCTACACTTGCAGTCCGCTGTTTGTGACATGGAAAATGGGCCGCGATCGTCGATTGCGTGGCTGCATTGGGACTTTTTCCCCGACCAATCTTCACAATGGGCTCAGGGAATACGCTGTCACAAGGTAAGGGCCCAAGCATTAAAAAATTCTCATGTGGTAAATTAATTTGCAAGTTACTGTGTCAAGAAAATTGTCTACAGGTATCACGATTTTTACTTTGAGCTGTGTTTGCCACATTCAACATATATTGCACATAGGAGGTTCATTTTTTGGTGACAGTTAATTTAACACTTCAAGTCTGTGAGATGTATGGCCTTGTGTGAATATGCAGACAAAACTAATATAGTAATATTGTATTTTAACTTTGTGGGCTAGAATTAGAAGAGCTCATTATTTGGATAGTTGGTCTAAAAGACTAGTGCATCTTTATTTGCTTGTTTGCTTTTTACCCAAAATATTTCAATTTAAATGTGTAAATGAAAGAATCGTAGGGTTGTCTCTAATTTTGCAAGTCTTGTGTCTTTTTCAGTGCGATGAAGGACAGTCGCTTTGACCCCATCACAAAAGAGGAGTTCTCCAAGCTTCACTGTTCCGTCTCCATCCTGACACACTTTGAGGAGGCAAGGGACTACATGGATTGGGAGGTTGGTTGCTTTCTGCAAGCTTTTTTCTTTGGTTTTGTTTTAGTTAATAAAATGTAAATCAAATTCTCATAATGCATAGTATTTGCTAGAAGGAAAAGACACAAGACAATTGAGAGAGTATTATTTGTGCTGGTCTGTGATTTTGGACCCTGCAGTCCTAGGCCTTAAAGCCTTAACCCATATCATACTGAGGCTAAAAGCTTCAGATTTGTACACTGCCATATATGGTCAAGAGTACGACTGGGTGTCTAATTGTAAAATCTACACCCTCCCTCACAAAACCTGCTACAAAATTATCAGAAGTGGTCAGATCAAACTAAGGCATACATCATTTTGTAGGTAAACGGATAAGGTTTCCAGTGATACTAATCTTTGGGTGACCACAGAAGAATTTGGGACATTATCACAGTTTTTTTTGACCAAATCCGAATTACAGCTTGAGAACAAAACGTGACACATTTTACACATGCTCCATGGAACTCAGATTTTCAAAGCCATGCTGCACTATGAAAAATCACTGTTACTGTCACAAGATGTTTGCAATGTTGGCCTAAATTACCATTGAGTTGATGATTTTCTAGAGCAAGTTGCTTTTGCATAATTCACCATAATATAAGAGCCTGCTTGAACATAACACGTGTTGTAAATTTTGTCAGCAGAAATCATACCACTATAACACATTTTGACAAATGGTTAATTATTAAAACTTATGTGTTATTTTGTAAAGTAGAGTATGTACTTTGTATTTATGATGAAAGGTTTGTGGTTCTTACATGGAAAATCAAATGATCCAGTTTTGAAGATTTGTACTCGGAATGGTGTAAATATTGAGTTATGTTCAAACAGTTTACAGTGGAGTCCAGTTAACACGAACTCGCTTAACACGAATTTCCGGTTAACACGAACCGCTTTTGCATTCCCGGCTGACGGCCTTCTTATTATGTATTAAAATTTCACTGATAACACGAAATGCTTAACACGAAATTTCGCTTAACACGAAGCTGTTTTCGGTTCCCGACCAGAGCAATTTCACTATTATTCACCTGTTTAACACGAACACACATTCCAGTCTCAAACACCGAAAACCGATTCATGAAAGGGGCACTGCGCGTGTCGCTCTCATGCTGTAGTACACACGACACATGAACGAACTCTAGCCTGTGATTGGCTGAATAGCCTTCAGTCGTTGTAATCCGTCTTCTCATTGGCTAGTGTTTCTGAACTGAATTCATGCATCATTCGTGTACCAACACTCCCTCAATTCAGTTAACTACCGATCACGGCTACCCCCAAGGTAAAACAGAAGTCGACTACGCTTGAAGTGAAAAAACAAGATTAATGAGATCCACGATTGTCTCTCTACACGGGCTGTCAATAACGCAAGACCGACTTCGATCATGGCCCGTTTTTTAAATGACTTTGACTGTGTTGCTTTTACCGATGCCAGATGCCCGTGTTGCTTTTACTTTTACTATGGATTTTACCTGATGGATTTTACGTTAACTACGTGAGCTGTACACATCCTTGTGTTTTCCTAGCGAGCTGAACGTAATGTAAGCATATATAGTACAATAATGTGCACTTTTAACCTCGTACTCATTCATGCACGCATCTCTTACACACTTTTTCCTTGCCGGGAGGGCCGTGATCAATTTTGAGGCCATATTGGTTAACACGAAATACGGTTAACACGAAGTGATTTTCCGTGTCCCCAGAAATTCGTGTTAAGCGGACTCCACTGTACTTACTTACTTACGCCTGTCACCCCTACCCGGGTATAGGCCGTCGACGAGAGACCTCCAGCAACTCCTGTCCTGTGCTTCCCCTTCGATTCTACTCCAGTTCAAACAGTTTAGGCACTTATTTATCTCTACTAATCTGTTGTTTTTGCTGAAGACAACTGGTGTAGTGATTTATATCAAGGTTTTGAAGAGGATGCATAGGTGATAGATGAAAGAAACCCTTTACGAGGTTTACAGTATGCGTCCAAATTTTGGGTGTAAATTGTTATGTTCAAGCAGTCCAGCAAACTTTATAGATATATTATTTTCTTTTCACTTATTCTGCAATAATTCTATAGTAGGACTACACTTATTTAGACAAGACCTTGGTAGGCCCAAAAATACCTAATTTTGTTCAGTTTAAATAATTTATTGTATTTTTTTCTGCGTGCTGGCGTGTAAATGTTATGTTCAAACTAGTAAGCACATTTTTTTTTTTGTTAAAGGGTACATTTTGTTGCAAATCATATAGTAGATGATGCCAACACATAAAAATAGTTATGCACATGCTGGTACACAACACATTTGAAACTCTTTTCAAATTTTCTTCATGAACATAACTTGACACAACTTTGTGGGATGTAAAGTTATGTTCAAACATTTATCACCTAAAATCACAAAAATCACTTTATATAAAAAACTACCAACAGCTGAAAAGATTCCGTTTACTTTTTTATAATAATAAAGCATGTGATACCTTCTACGATAAACATTTCTTTGTTTATTGTTTGTACATAACTTTACACCATCAGTACATCACATGCACTGTGTAAAGTTACGAACAAACACCAATTTCATTTCTTTGGCCGTCCTGCAATAAAGTAGGTAAGATAACCAGATAAATCTATAAAATATGAATTTCAAGATCTATAAAATTTTAGTGATTGCAAAACAAGATAATGTCACAGCTATTGCTCATGAACATAACTCTACGTCGTGTCATGTTACGTTCATGCAATGATGATTACATTTCCCGTTGTGCATTGAAATTTGTGCATTAACCTTTATGCATGCACTATCTTAATATTTATCATCACAAACAGCTTTCAAATCTGCATTTCATAATTCTGCACCTTTAGAAATGTGCTTTAGAAAATGGTCCTTTGTCGTCATGTTATGTTCAAACACGCCATGTCATTATTTTTTACCTTTCTGTTTCATGTTTTTGTCATGAAATCATGTTAGTGCAAACATCATTCTTCTTTTGTACACTACAGGCAATCAACAAATTTCTAAATAATTCTACTTGTCAAGTTACAAGGCAAATGTGTGAATGTGTCCGTGTAAAGTTATGTTCATGCATCCTGTTTTCTGTCTTTTTGCTACTGTTTATGTAATTATGATGGACTAACAAATGAAATTTTACCAGAACAGTATGCAGCAGGCTGAATGATATTGTCTTCTTTAGAGACTTCTCTTGAATAATCTTAAGATTTTTCCTGTGTGCAAGTCAGAAGGTGTAAAGTTATGTACAAAAACTTGAAAAGTTGCAACAGCCCTCTTTGAAAATCACATAAACATCACTGGTTTTATAATAATGGCTGTGCATGTTAGTAGTATTGGTATGCATACTTATTTTTTCCCAAGAGTTTGTGATTTGCCCTTGTGAGACCAAAAATATATTTGGTGAAGGTGTAAAGTTATGTTCAATCTTGTGAATGTAATTGAATTTGTGCCAAATCTCAGCTCAGTTTGTAAAAATTTACTTATTTTCTATTGTAATAGTTAACAGCAGATAAAAGTCATCTAGTGTAGTCATTTTTAGCTTACAGAAGCTGTATTTGATTGCATGAGATAAAAAATGAGAATAACATTGCAGTGAAAGTGTATTGAACAACTTTGTCAGTATTCAAAACTATGTAAACATTATTTTTTCAATTGGCTTTTGCATTTAAATTAAATTATAGACATGTTTCTGTGCATTTAGCATAATATTTTAAAATTAGTCTTCCAAGTAGAATTAAAAATTAGTGGCTTTTGGAAATTATGGTGTAAAGTTATGTTCAAACAGTTTTTATGCCGTAAAAGGTTGCATTTTCCACTAACACACTTTATTTATAGACATACCATTTATTCTGGTTGGGGAACCTACTTTGAAACATACAAATGCAAAAAATTGCTTACAGCTTGTGCTTGTTGTGAATTGTTAAATGTGTGACATTGTAAATGTTATGTTCAAACTTTAAACTTCAAAGTTCAATAACAACCAAACTGCAAATAACATAAAATTTTTACTTAGTGTCAATGTTTATGTATGCAAAGGTACATCAGATTTATATGAAATATTAAAATTATTTTGCTTTTGAAAATGCAGGGTGCTTGTCACACCATTTGGACACCAAGTCGTACTCTTGACCATATGCAAGCTACATTACAGTACTTACAGATACTGATAAGGATATATAGACCAATGGCTTTAGTTCAAGGGTGGTGCCAGAATAGCTTGGCGCCTAGATGCACCAAGCTATTTTGGCACTACCCTTGAACTATTTTAGTTAAACTTATTTCACACACTGCTGTGTTTCGAATGATACGGGTTAACTCAACTGCCAAAAAACATTGAACACCGCCCAAGTTGCAAGAGGTGTAGATCTTCATGAGCCCCCACACTTGCAGGGGGCTCATGAGGATCAATGCCTCTTGCTGAAACATCTTTGTGTCGATGCTCCTTTGATGACTAGGGATCTTTGGCGCTGAATTTACAATGATTTCAGATATGAAATCTGTGTCGACTGACAGTGAAGGGGTTATGGTCCAAACTTGTAGACCAGCACACCTATGGTTTCACACAGTCACTGATGAAAGACATAGGCCTATTAACCCATTATGTCCTGAGGCTGAATTTGGTAAATTTGCCTATTGTCCTATGAAAGCTATAGCTAGATTAACCGTTTTACTTCAGGAGTGGTTCCAGAATAGCTTGGCGCCTCACGTGCCAGGCTATCCTGGCACCACCCTTGAACTATCATACTCATAGTCAAATTTATTTCAAGCAATAGTGTATCAGGATGACATGGGTTAAATGGAGGAATGTTGTGGTACTTTTGTATGACAGGTTGGGGCCAACGGAATTCGGATTGAGTTTGTGAATGAGAAGGGTCACAAGAAGACGGCCACCTATCTCCCTGAGGTGGCAACAGAGCAAGGTCTGTACTGTCTCTAGCCTTTTTTTGTAAACACTTTGGCTGTTGGTGGCACTCTTTGCTTTGATGGTTTCTGCAGGAATCATTGCGACAAAAGAGTGCTACCGACAGCCAGAGGGTGAACACAGAGGAGAAACGCGTTGATAAAGTCCGCAACCCAGAGTAACATCTACAATTTGAGGAACGGGTCGAGGTGATTTGGGTTGGCAAGTGGTCTTGTTTGTCATGGTCTCTGCAGCAGCAGGGGCTCATGTAGATCTATATCACTAGTGGCCAGTAGGGTTAGATGCCTGTTGAGGAACATGAACTATTTGTAAGTACTTTAACCCATTCAGCCCTGATGCACTACAGCAGGAGATGGGTTGACCATGATAATTCAAGGGTAGTGCCAGATTAGCTTGGTGCCTATGGGCGCCAAGCTAATCTTTCACTGCCCTTGAATTATCATGTTCGATCCATCTCCTGCAACAGGTGCATAGTCGTTAGATGACGCCTCTAAAATTTGGGAAATACGTGCGTCGGGCTGAATGAGTTAGTAACAAATTACCTTTTTGGCAGATAGGTGAGCTAGTGGATACATGTAAATGTTTTCCTTTTTTTCAAGCTGGAGTTCAGATACAGTAGAGCTTGTTTTGAGCAGCAAGGTTTTTGCAAGAAAAAAATCATTTTCCACACTTGTTCTCTTTGCTGTGCAGGTTGGGATCGCATTCAGACCATAGACTCTTTGCTGCGGAAGGGCGGGCTAAAGGGACCAATCACTCCAGACGTTCGCAAGTCTATACGATTGACCCGCTACCGTAGCGAAAAAATCACAGTCAGCTATAGCGACTATGTGGCCCAAAAGACTAATGGCCACGCATGATGATTGTGGAAGGCAGTCTCTGTTTTGGGCAGCATTTTGTTTTGTTTTCTCTCGGTTTGTGTTTTTATGAGTGTTGTGTGGTTGCCTGAAGTTTTACCTGAAAGGAGGCAGTGGCCACAGTCATGTTGTTTTTAAATCCTTTGTGCATGCAGCCATCAGTACTGACACTACTGACATTAATAGTGGCTGCTTGCCTAAGGGGTTAATTGTTGCATTTTTTGTTGTAAAACAGCAAAAACAAGCCACAACAACTAATAACAAGCGCAATTAGTTATTGTACAACAACTAATGACAACTTATTATCAGTTGCTGTGTGTTTTTGCTGTATGTTTGTTTGCCGTTTTCCGGTTCTGATTAGTGCCATGTGTTTGTTATTTCTTGTGGTTCTGACTTGGAACTTTGTAAACTATGTGTTGATTTTGTGTTTTAAAGAGAAATAATCATGAGCAGCCAATCCATTTTAATTGTTGTTTCTGTCATTAACTGATTTGAATCATGACATGTACAGAAAGCTGCGCATCTGTATATGTCATGTTTTGAATGGGTTGAATCATCAAGGAAAAGAGCGTACTTAAGTTTAACTGCTAGGTAGGTCAAGTTTAACCCATTCCGTCCTGTGGCTGATTTTGATTATTGTCCTATGCAGGCTACTTTACAGATCCGGAGATAAATCAACTGTTTTAGTTCAAAGGTGGTGCGTGAATAGCTTTGCGTCCCTGGCTCCAAGCTATTTTGGCACCACCCTTGAACTATCATAGTCCGATTTATTTCAAAGGAAAAGTGTATCAGGATGGAAAGGGTTAAGTGTGAAAGAGGACAGAAGTGTCTGCACTTATTCAGTCGTTGCAAAAGACTCTTTCTTTTTTGTTGTTGTTACTTTTTTAAGAAGAGTGTGCAGTGTTTTCTTTAACGTTAGTAACAATTCTGCTAGTAAGGGAAAGGAAAGAGATCAAGTGTTTAAAGGTTACCATTCATTTTAACTCTTTAAATATTATGATATATCATGAAATGTACAGAGAAAAATGCATGAAGAAAAAATAAGTTAACAATCATGGAGATTACAAATTTGGTGATTAAGAGTTGACTGATAATGACATGTTTGTACTTGTAGCTTTTGTCTTTGTAGTCAAATGATCTCAAAGCAAGTTAACTCCCTTGTGCATGCAGCCATAGCCCCCTTGTGCAAGGGTGTTAAAACTTGCTGCTTTACTTTATCCCTTATCATTCGGAATACACCAGTGTGTGAAATAAGTTTGACTAATGTAGTTCAAGGGTAGGGCCAGAATAGCTTGGCGCCTCTGGGCGCCAAGCTATTCTGGCACCACCCTTGAACTAAAGCCGTTGGTCTATATCCTTATCTGTAAGTACTATAATGTAGCTTGCATATGGCAGTGTACAAATTTGAAGCTTTTAGCCTCAGTATGATATGGGTTAAGCAAGGAGTTCACGGGCAGTAAAAACATCATGCCCTAAATGTGATATAATGAGACTATATAAACGTCTTGGTGAATAATGTGATAATATGGATGACACAACACGGAATAGCTGTTTGTGACCTGACTGGATAATGTCATTTGGATTCCTCAGCACTGAATGCATATTATTTCTCACCATCAGATAAGACTGATTGTGTGAACACCAGCACAGCATTTGGAAATAACTTCTTTCAAAATATTTTCCAGTGGCAAAGGAATTTGGTAAAAAATATTTGCACGTCACATGGATCACAGTCTACTAGTATTCACACACTATCCGTAAACATAAAAGCTTACCAGTAGTGCATAAACTAAAGGAAGGTAGTGCTAAAAGCTGAAGGGACCAGTCAGTGTTTGTGATGTGTGCTGATTTGTAATTTTGGACCTGATGACCCTTAGTTGTGAGGTCCAAAATCACAGACCAGCACACAAATGACCTATGCAATTCATACCACCTAACAGGCCACTGTCTGCCTTGTTGCATGGTTCATCTGAGTCTATAACTGAGAACCACCACAGTCGAATATCTGCATGTCTCATGCATTTTTATGTGGGGGGGGGTGGGGGGGGGGGGGAGTATGGGTTGCACAATGCATTTCACAGTATGCGAGAGTCTCGTTTTTCATGCATGTATGTAGTTAAAGCCACTTCTACGGAAGTGGCTGATCTCAAATGTGTTAATTTGGCTTAGTTTTCCAAAGACCAGTACTGTTTTCTCCACACACAAATAAAATCCAAAAATTGTTTTCATAAAGAAAGAAAAAACATGTTGCGAGACTAAAGGATCCAGTAATAATTACATTGCATATCTTTGGTTTAGATTTGTGTTAGGGATATCAAAAATAAAGTTTCTTTTACACAAGGATTACACCAAACTTCTAGCCCTTCGAAACATTTTTTCAGACTGTAAAGAACTGCATACACATTTCTTCATGTGTAGCACGCTTGAGCTTGACTTTTTTTCTCAGGATTTTAACTGTTGTTTACCAGTTCTCTTTATGGGTTTGGCCAAAAAAATTAATTGTGCAGCTTTTTCGTTCAAATTGTGTGTGAAAATTAAGAGTCTCAAGGATCATGTTTTATCTGCATTTGTGTCATCATGAATTTGTGTGCTGGTCTGTGATTTTGGACCTTACGGCTTGAGCCATAAGGTCCAAAATGATAGACCAGCACATGTTTCATTATAGATCTGTGGTGGTGTGTGTGTTTTGTGCATACATGTACCTTGAATGTTCCCTTTTTTATTCTTTGATGCTGCCCATAAGAGACTGCAGTCGCTTCAACATGTATCAAAAAATGTCCATGCCATTTGTTCATTATTACCATAGGGTGACTGGTAGTTTAAGAGTGTGATTGTTCCTAATTGTACGTTTTTACCTGTATCCAACATTATAACCCTTTTTGAATTTCTTGTGTAGATTGAACTTGTAGTGTTCTTATGAAACTCACCAAAAGTCAACAAATTGGCTCAAAACCTGACAGGTGGATGTAGATATAACGCTGAGGAATATTCAAACTTTGCTTTACTACCTACGCATACTGGTATATTGAAACATGTGTAGACTTCACTGCTGGTGTGTTAAATGTAGATGGTTATTTTAACATGGAATTTGAAAGTAAAAGGAGTGGTTTCAAGAGATTGATAGCAGATCTAAACTTCTACTGACATTTCAGACATACACTGATACATGGGCGACAGTCTTTGGTCCTGGAGACTGATTCAGCTTTTTCAAACTCCCATAATGCTGACTTTCAGCCTTTTGGTTCTGCCAGAACAGCCTTTCAGCCAGCCTATCCCATCTGCAAGAGGCATATATTACCTTGAGCCCCAGTATCCACAGGGGCTCATGAGAATTTATGTCTCTTGCTGGTCGTAAATCGTGGGGCATAGTTAATCTGCGGACCATTGTCGAATTAACTTTTTGCACCGTCACCTGTGTACTTTCAGCTTTGCGTTTTACAGTGTCAGATTCTATGTTTAACAAAATCTGGTTAAGTGTTTTATTTTGAGAGGTGTTGAAAAAACCATGTTTAAAGAAAGCTGGTTAAGCGTTTTGTTTTTAGAGGCCCTGGCCACTTCTTTTCTATTTAATTGTCTCTGCCATTTTGCAAATTCAGATATATAGAAAAACAAACAATCAGTATTTACTGGCATTTTGTTTATTCCAAAGTTCATCTGTACATTAAATTTATATTTATTCTTTCACTTCAGTTCCAAGTGGGTTTTGGTCGTTTGATGTATATCATGGACCACAGTACAGGGAGACTTTTCCACGACCTCTCTCTGCTTTGACACACTTAGACAAAACTGGAGACTGTATTTTCTGTTTTCTTCAGATAGGAAGTTGCAAACATGGTTTCGGTAGAACCTGTTTTTGGAGCAGGCAAGAAAAAGGCGGTCTTCAGGACCTGTGAAGAAAAGTCTCGAGTGGCAAAAGGTGTCACTTCAGGAAAGACACTCAACGTATATGGGTGTGTAGTGGGCTGTGATTTTCGACCTTACGGCTTGCAGCCGTAAGGTCCAAAATCACGGACCAGCACACCATGACCTTTGTTGGTTACCCGTTTGCTGGCTTCTGGTGATGTGGTTTTTGCCTTTCTCTGTTTTACTTTTGTAGTCTTCCTTGTGTAACACAACAGTGTATAAATGTATTCACGTTTAGGTGGGTGGTTGTTTTTGCTGTAGTACATGAATTTGTAACTTCTAATGTAACAGGTAATGTGCTCCATTTGTGTGTCTGTATACAAGTCCAACCTTTGCTAAACATGTGAAAAGCCTTATGGCGTGTTTCAAAACTGCACAACTTAGTGAAGGTGATTAGTATGACATCTGCAAGGACTGTGCTGTGACACAGGCCAAAGCATCTTTGTGTGCTTGTCTGTACATTTTTACCTGACAGACGGTTCATCTCATTAAATTTACAGACCACCAGGCACTCCAGTCCTTTTCATATCTTTACCATAACAAAATATGTAGAGTACCTAAATCTGATTTTTGTTTTACTGTGTTTACTACAGCTGAACCTGTAATGAGCAGCCATCTTTTTTGCTAGAAGAGAAAAGGTCTTAAAAGACATGTGCCCTTAGTAGTCTTTAAGTGCAGAAAATGTCACCTGTCATTAAAGACCATCATTTAGGTGGCTGCAGCCACCTAAATGATGGTCTTTAATGACAGGTGATCTCAAATAAGGGTGGTTGCTCAAAAAAAAAAAAAAACAGGTACTGCTGAAGCTAGTGTTTCCTTTCAATCCAATCTGAATGCTGTGATTATTTGAAAAGCATCTGGATGTGTGTAGATAACTCAGGCTGTGGTAACTGAAAGCATTGTTTTAGCTCCCTTTTGTGGTGCAACTATTAGTACTTTTATTAACTTGGCTGTCGGTAGCAGTTTTTGTCGCAATGATTTCATCAGGAGTCATCGTGACAAAAACTGCTACCAACAGCCAAGAGGTTAACAGTACCAGCAGCTGCGTGCACAAGGGGGTTAACCTCATGTGACCATCTCTTCCATACTGTTGTTATTTAGGTGTGCATTTTAAAAATTAACTCATTTGTGGCCAGCCACAACCAGATGTGCAGCATAAGCAGCGCATCTGGATGCAGCTGGCCACGAATGAGTTAATGTTGACTAGACACTGAAGATCTTATGTATGAGTGTGTCTTCATTTGTCTTTCTTGCATATACATATATGTATTATCCCCCTTGTACATGCTGCCACTGGTACTGTTTACAGCCTCAGTGACTGCATGATCAGGGGAATAAAGTTGTCTGTAGATTGAATAAGAAAGATTGCACATACATTGTTGTTGAAAGTGCGTATGTTTCTTGTCGTACAATATTGTAGTGTGTGGGTAAACTTCTATGAGAAACGTTTTTTCTTTGCACTTGCATGTACTTGAACATTTGTGTGGAGACGATTTCTTTTCGTGAGAAATAAATGTATGCCTGAACAACATCTCGAAGTAGAAGGAGTGTCTACCAACTTAATCTCAGGGTTGAACCGCATCACAGAAAGAGCCATCATACCGATATTTAAAGTTTTGCCCCACCACCTGTTTTTATGATGAACCCTTTGGCTGTTGGTACTGCTTTTAGTTGTGATGATTCCTGCAGGAATCATCGCGGCAGAAAGCACTGCTGACAGCCAACAGGTTAATAAACTGTTGTGAAGCAAAACATGCCAGCATCAGGCTTTTGTGAAGTGTGCTGTCCTATCACCATCTACACATACTATTCTCACTTGCTGAGCTTGTAGTTCACTTTGAATCTTCTGAAAGAAAAGTGGCTGAATAAATGAATAAGATAAATCAGTCATGCTAGCTCATTCAAGGGTAGTGTTGGATGAGTGTGGTGCCTAAAGTGCCAAGCTCAACCATCACTACCCTTGAACTCTCACAGCTGTTTTCCAGCTTTTGACACTTGCAGTGAGAATTCCACATTTGTGATAGGCTCTGACAAAAAGGTGCCAAAGTGGACTGGACATTATTAGTTGTATTGCAAAATAGTCTGTGCCTGTGGTGCTTGTTGCTTTGAGGGGCCGGTCAGGGGGGGGTCAGTGTCGCAGGTAAGAGTTGAGGGCTTTAGCCTTCGACTCTTACCTCCGACACTGACCCCTCTGACCAGACCCGAGAGGCGACAAGAACCACTAGCAAAGCCTAACTCATGATACGACGTTTTTGTCATGAACTGTAAAAAGTATAGGGGTGAAACCTAACTTAATACAACTCATAGTTTTGTTTCTGTACCTTGTTCCAACTTATGCTATGCTGTGTCGAAGACTGACGATGGAAAGATGGCGATTTTGGGAAAAAGATCTTTAAATGGGTTTGAGTTGCACTGTGAAAGGTGGAGATTGCTCACCTTCCTACATTTGTTACCACATCTCTAAAACGTTTGCAGTCTTATGGCTTTTAAGCCATAGTAGATAGTGTGTCAAGAAGTACAACTCTGTAAATATCTCAGTTTTGATAAACGTGACCTTGGGACACTCTTGCCCTTCTCCGCCATTTCAGCTGAACAACTTTGTTACCTTTTTGTCAGAGCCAGCAAGGGACATAAATCCTCATGAGCCCCCGCAGTTGCGGAGGCTCATGAGGGTTTATATCTCTTGTTGGTTATGGTGTGAAAACCTCTTATGAGCTATATACATCACCAGGTTAAACGCAGATGCTAAAAATATGCTTTGCTAATCAAAACATCACATGGTTGAATTCCAGCGATTATGACGAAATGATCCATCTATCACACAAATTCTGCTACTCGTACATGACGTTTGCTTTATTCATGTTTTTTTTTTTCCCCTTTCAGTGTAGATATTATAAACACAATAAACTTCTGAAACATTGCGTCTACTGACTGCACACAAGCAACATTGTTTGATATACCGTAACATGATATTGTCATATCATAGGATAAAACCCTTGTATGTCATTCCTGGACAGCACTTTATTTGGAATAATAACAAAATTTTCACTATGATGTTTTTATAGTGTGCACCATTTGATGACGGCATGTTTTCCAAATACTACTAACATGATCACTGAAAGCCACTAAATGATTTTCTCTAGCAAACTTTGCATGAACATATCATATCTGAGCAACTTGTGGCTACACAGACACAAACAGCATTAGAATGCAGCGGTCACACTGTGGTTTTTCTCTCATTTTCTTCATGCTTCAAGATAAATAGGTTCAACGTGAGCCATTTTGTAGAAGTCCCCCAGTCCCAAAATAAAAATCACAGCACTCATACATTGGTGTGCTTTGCTTTTTTTCCTCATTTCTTCATCCTTCAATATGGGTGGATTCAACATGAACCATTTATGAGATGTCCCCTGATCCCACCCCAAGATACAATCACTGCATTTTGTCCCTGTACTTTTATTCATTCTCATTTTATTGTGCCTTCCTAACAACTGTCTGCTTTATTGCTGTTTTACACAATATTCAGACAGAAAAGAATCACTTTCATGGTAGAATAGAAAGAAAAAAAAATTCAGATGGTTCTCTTTTCTTCTGTTGTGAATACTACTAGTATGTTTCATTCGACATGTGTTTAGCTCATCACATCCTGAGGATGAAATTATTATAAAAAATTAAAATCCTTTTGAGGTTTACTTTACATTTCTGGACACAGATCGACCATAATAGTTCAAGGGTGGTGTCAGAATAGCTTGGCGCCTACAGGCGGCTAGCTATTCTGACACCACCCTTGAACTATCCTGGTTGATCAGCATCCTGTTGTGGCATGTCAGGGCTTTATGTGTTAACCCTTATCGTTCGGAATACACCAGTGTGTGAAAGAAGTTTGACTAGAATAGTTCAAGGGTAGTGCTAGAATAGATTGGCGCCTCTAGGCGCCAAGCTATTCTGGCACCACCCTTGAACTAAAGCCATTGGTCTATAACCTTATCCATAATTACTTTAATGTAGCTTGCATGTGGCAGTGTACAAATTTCAAGCTTTTAGCCTCAGTATGATATGGGCTAACCCCCTTTTGCATGCAGCCACCTGTGCTGTGAACAGGACCGATGGCTGCATGCAGAATCGGTGAAATAAATGACAACAACTTTCTACTAGCAGTTCTTGGAATTTTCCACCAAATTTCTGTTGTGAAATTGTATTCAATGATACATAGATATGTTTGGAATGAATCAATCATTTGTGACATGTCACACTTGTGCTTCTTGGACTGTTGAATGAATGTGTCTCCCAGCCCCCCCCCCCCCCCCCCCCCCCCACCCCCCACCTCCCTGAACAATCTCTTAGATTAAACACCACACCCTATTCACTTTTTATTTTTTTAGCTCTGGCTTTCAATGCATGGATGTTTTTTAAAACATTGGCTTGGTCTAAATAAGTTTTGGCCTACTGTTAGACTAAAACTTCTTATTAGACCAAGCCAACGTTTTTAGACTGCATATAATAATATAATATGCACATGCATAAGAAACCTGAAACTGACAGTCTGTGTGTGTTCCTTCTTTGTCTCTCAAAACCCATTGTTAGGCTCTGCTTGTAGACACTAACACACATAGTTGTAAATCTTTATAACTCAGGACCAACTTTTCTAACGCTGGGGGTGCACCATTTTGCAAATACATGTACACACTATAGCTGGAGATAGATTGATCATGACAGTTCAAGGGTAGTACTAGATTATATTGGAGCCTTCAATGCACCAAGCTAATCTGGAACTCCACCTAAACTGTTATGGTGTATTCATCTCCTATTGCACTCTTTCTAGGCTGCGCGTGTTCAGCATATCAAGCAATATTCTTGCGTACTCTACAGGTACCTTTGCTTCTTGACTCTTGTCAGTTATTTTATTTTGCATAACATAAATTTAGCCTTTACTTTGCTTAACTCATTCAGCCCCGACACCCCTAAGCGTGACATGGATCGAGCATGATAGTTTGAGGGTGGTGCCAAAATAGCTTACCACCCATGGGCGCCAAGCTATTCTGGCACCACGCTTGAACTGTCATACTGGATCTGTTTGTAGAATTATAATACAGTCTTTCAGAGGGCAACTTCAACATTTGGGGAATTCAGTCCTGGGGTAGAATGTGTTAAAGCATATGAAGCAGTGACTTGCAGTATAGTTAAAAGTCTTTTTTGTACAAGTAGCCTGATTTGTGTTAATCAGTGCTTGCACATTTAATGTGACGATAAAAATCAAGTTTATTTACCTCATGTAATGATAATGTAAGACATAGCTACATTAAATGAAATGTATGTATGACTGTTATGAAAAAGAAAATGGTGTACTCTCATGTATCTTGTTTCAGTTCTTAGTGTGTAGGTTCATTTTCATTGTTGTGGCAAGGGATGCCAATGTTGATGTTAGTTAATGTGTGTTTGTACAATATATCTTAATGAAGCATATTTGATGTCTGTTTTCATGTAATTGATACATAGCTATTCAGTTCATGTGTATATTCACTTTTTGGTAGTAGATAACTATCTGGTGTGATGGCGCTCTTAGCACTGTGTTTCTTTTAAAGGTTGTTTGTATGTGTGCAAACGAGGGTTTTTGTTTATTTAATAGGTGATTTCCAGAAATCAGGTGAACGTCAAAATTGCATGTGCAATTGCTCGTGCAATTTTGACCTACGTCTGCTTTCCGGAAATTGTCCATTCATCATGTATATGGGTGAAATTTTGTCCTTAAATCCATTGCATTTTAATATAAGAATTGACCACGTGAAACATTTGTGATCATTCACAAAAATGCATCACATTGGTTGCCTCCCTCTATTTGCTATGCTGTGTAGTGAAGGAAGGAGACAAACAGTGTGAACCAAGCACATTACTGGTATAGAAATTTCACACTGTGAAACATCAGTATCATTCATGAAAAATGCTCATGAATATGTGTGGATTTATATTATTTTTCTTGTTGCCAAGCGTTTCCATCTCAACTATAACATCACGGTAACAACAGCTAATGCATATTTATACAGTTCATATACCAGAATGTATTAAATTATGATAATGCTCATGATGCTCTTTACTTATCTGTGCAAATGGGTTTGGAATTGTCCATTATAAAATCCACGCAAAGAAATTGACAGCCAGTAATGGTTTATTTTATGGAACTGTTCAGCAACGCTCCACCTTTTAAGTCGCTGCTTGAAAATGTTTGTTTTTCACTGTGGAAATCTTTTCTGAAAACAACAAGAAGTGAAAAGCACCAGTACTCACTGTTTTTTTTTTTTTTAATAACGTTTCTGCAGGCCGTTCTCGCCTATCATTACAATGATTCATCAGCTTTCACCTTAGAAAATAAACCTTCTCAGGCAGTTCCAAGCCCTAGCATTAACTCATTCAGCCTGACGCACGTATTTCCCAAATTTTGGAGGCATCATCTAACAACTATGCACCTGTTGCAGGAGATGGATCGACCATGATAATTCAAGGGTAGTGCCAGATTAACTTGGCGCCTGAAGGCACCAAGCTAATCTGGCACTACCCTTGAATTGTCATGGTTGACCCATCTCCTGCTGTAGGGTGTCAGGGCTGAATGAGTTGAGATCAGATGTGTGAGCTCAGTCTAGACTCCCCCATGTTCACGCAGCCACCTGTACTTGTGTGCAGCACCAGCAGCTGCGTGCACAGGGGGGTTAACCCCTTCACTGCTGAGAAAAACTGAACATCCCCTAATTTGCAAGAGGTATAGATACTCATGAGCCCCCGCAATTGCGGGGGCTCATGAGGATCTATGCCTCTTGCTGAAACCATTTTGGGTCCATGTTCCTTGGACTGCCGGGGATCGTTGATGTTGAACACAACCTGCATCCAACGGCAGTGAAGGGGTTACCTCATGCATAGCTCAGAGACCATTCCAGCTGCAGATGTGTGTTTACATCAACCAGCGTTATTTATTTAGCAAGACGTTGCTGCGAAGTGCTTACATCATCGCTTCCACTAAGCATATCATCGCCTAGGATGTTGCTGTTACTAGTGTTAGTGGGTCCACCGATCCCCATGCTAGGTCAGCTTTGTGCTAAAAATGGTGTGCTGGTCTGTGACTTTGGACCTTAGTGCTGTGAATGGTAAGGTCGGAAGTCACAGACTCCCACTTTTTTTTGACTAACCCTTACTTCCAGAACTAGGGGCAGGAGACAGATCGACCATGAGAGTTGGAGGATGGCGCTGGTACAGCTGTGTACCTGTTCAGGTGCCAAGCTTTTCAATCACTACCATTAAACTGTCATGCTTAAGAAGGCCAGATACGAGGAAAATAGGCCTGCAGCATAGTTGCTGTCTTGGTGCCAAGATAATCCCATCTGGCCAACATTGGCCTTGGTCACCCTGCACACTTTTGTGCGCGTGCTGACATTAGCCAGCATCAGCCCAGTTATCTTTTGTGTTTTGAGATTGTACTTCATCCCACAATTTTCAAAGTCCAACCAATCACCGATTTTCAGATCAGTCACTGTCAGCTGGCTCTGAAAGGGAAGGGGCCATCAGAAAACAGCTTTTTCCTCATCTTGCTCTCATGTAACTTCCATGAAAATCAAAGTGGCCTTCTGGTAGACCAGCCTGGGTCACACTGTGAATGTGTTTTTGCGACCACAACACAAGTACAAATGTAACATCGTATTGTGTATTGAACATCATACGTGTGTAATGTGTATTGAAACATCATTATTGTGTAAAGCAAACAAGATTGTCATTTGTGGCATCATCTTTTTATCCATGTGATTTGTCTTTTCAACTTGTGTTTTATTGTACAACATCAACTGGATATAGTAGAGGCAATAAATATATTTGCGCTGACTTGCAATTTTGCTTCTGCATAAAAAGCGAGACACAAGCTTCATGTGTGTAGGCATGTATTGTCCGTTTGAGCAAAGCTTGCCTCGTGTTTTTCTAATTAACTTCTGAACAAGACATAAATGATCACTTAATTTGGACCTAACTTATTTTAACCCTTTTAGCCCCAAGGTCCCATTTTTCAAATTTTGGAGGTGTTGCCTAACGACTATGTACCAGTTGCCTGAAGGCGCCAAGCTAATCTGGCACTACCCTTGAATCATCATGGTCAAGCCGTCTCCTGCTTTAGGGATCCGGGGCTAAAAGGGTTAAAGTACCATTACACATAAATTTGAAGACACATTTCAGCACCATGCGTGTTTATTTTCTCTTGTAGACATACCTAATGAACGTTAACAGCAGTTGGGACACGCAGCAAAAGCACATGTGATCGCACTTAATTATTCTGCGCGGCAGCTAGCGTGTCAATCTATTTTTAGATGTTTCTCGTACTGAAAACGTATTTATAGAACGGAGTGGAGTCATTGTCAAATTACTTGATATTAAGACGACATGTGCTGAACTGAATTGTCCTGTGTCTAACCGAACCATAACTAGACTTGTGTGTAGCGTTTTGTAACCATCAATTACAGAATTGTATCTTTGAACAGTTACGGCGGTAGTGGGCCTTCAAAACTTAGTTGGCTTCAAACTCAACAGTTTAGCCACTACCCTTGGGACATCATTGAGATGGCCTACGGTTTGTGGAAATACATACCCTGTTCAGGCCCCGGTGACCACTGACCTGCATCACTGATACTGAAACTATGATAAGCAATACACGGATCAGATGCCTTGCAGATCAAGCTATTGAACATTCAACACAGTCTGCATAAAGTTTACAGGAATAAATATGTCGGTGTCAATGAGCAGGGCTCGATTAGGTATATCTTAGATTTAAATGGGTTATGTTTACAATTTCTCGAGGGAAACGGCTAAACCATTGTCATTATGAAAGTAAAATTAACGTAAGTTTGGACCGAGGTTGGTTATTCCTCTTAGAGGTGTCTCGTGGTCATTTGTGGTCAAAAGGTATTTGCATAAAACATGAGGCAAGCTTTTCTCAGACTATGTATGCATGCTAGTCTGTGATTTTGCACTTTACAGCATTTGCCATAAGCTCCAATATTACAGACCAGCATACATTTTTGTCTATGTAGTGAAAGCAGTAAGGCATATGCCTCCATGATGACTGGATACTAGTAGCGCAGTAACAACATCCACGCTGAGCATTGTTTTGACTTGCAAAAACATCCAGGTTGACAAAGGACACATTTTCTCACTTTTTCTTTATTTCACTGGTTCTGGTATCCGAGATACATGTGACAAATGTGAAGTAATTTCTGGTGCACATTTCATGTCAGTGTACTGCGGTTGTTATCAAGATACAAGGGCTCAGTTGCATGAAAAGCTTAGTCCAGTGCAAACCACTAGGCAAGGGGCTTCGCCATAGCGGAGCCCCTGGGCTCAGTTGCATGAGTGAGCTTAGTCCAGCGCAAGCAAGGCAAGGGGCTCCGTTATAGCCTAGTGGCTTGCTGAACTAAGTTCACTCATACAACTGAGCCCTGGGGTGGTTGTGCCCCATGCCACCCACATCCTACCGTCATGTGGCTGTCATCCTGAAAATGTTCAAACAAACAACAAAAAAAGAAAAGAAAACACAAATTTATATCAAAAACTTGAAGGACACATGCTTTAGACAGAGCCAGCAATGTGAAATTTGACTGTGATGGATAAACTTTGCTGTTTTAATCCCCAGTGCCAAAATGTCTAAGAGCCCACGGTGACCGCAGTGGGCCTGTGCGCAGGCCCACTGCAGCTGTCGTGGGCCCAAAGACCTTTTGCTACTGTGGATGACCTCAAGGGCTAAGCAGCAACTTTTCCCCTCCATCTTTAAAAAAAACCTTTTTGTTGTTGTTTAAAGAGTTGACCAAGCATTGCACAGTCAACTCCGCAAGTCAACAGCCGTCACAGTCTCTAGTGACCTATTAAAACCTGGCAGTACCTATCAGTACTTGGGCCTCATTTCACTGCCAGCTGGCCAGGTGAATGGATCACTATCATATATTATTTTTTAATTTTATTTTTATTTATTTTATTTATTTATTGTTTATTTATTTTTATTTTTTTTATTTATTTTTATTTTATTTTTTTATTTTATTTATTTATTTTTATTTATTTATTTATTTATTTTTTTTTTTTTTGGGGGGGGGGGGGGGGCGGGGGGGGGACGTATTTAAGTTAGGGTCCTTCGAATCAAGCATCACTATCCAGGGGGAAAAAGCGGATTTGTTCAATAGCATGTCCGTTGAAAGGTCCTGGTAAATCAAAGTGGCACAGTTGGAGTGCGCCTGAGTTGATCAGTGTTCAGGTCGTACTCCATAGACAATAGATTTCCCTGTCCCCCATAACCCGCCCGTCAGGGCCGTCCATGATCACCTCGGTGCTGTGGACGTTAAACCCGAACTAACCAACCATCAAGTATCACAACACTGTAGGAAAACTGTTGTCAACAGACACTCCTGACATTGGCACTGATTCTATCTTATAATCTACAGAGCCAATAAACTACCAAATGTCACCAAAAAGCCTATAAAGCCCTGTGTAGTTGTGTTAATCATGGTCACTCAGTACATGCCAAGTCACGTCAATCTTTATTTTACCACGATCATCAGATAGCTTGTCGCGTCTGGTATGGAGAGCCGTCCTATGTCATAATACATGTACTATATATAGCAGCCTATCGGAGTTCCCATATTGACCCAGTGAGTACATTTACTAATTCAGTT
The DNA here is from genome assembly GCA_036245525.1 of Semisulcospira habei. Lineage (NCBI taxonomy): Eukaryota > Metazoa > Mollusca > Gastropoda > Semisulcospiridae > Semisulcospira > Semisulcospira habei. Next base: position 56,592,243 of record BTPG01000007.1, read on the forward strand.
AGTGGATGTTTCTGCGTTGATATTGGGTGTGAGGATGCAGACAGGTGCCTAGAGTTAAAATATTGGCACAGAACTAAATCTGCCCCGAGTCACAGGCCAGCTGTTTACAGTCTACTTCACTCATATCAAGGTTGGTTATAACTGAATAGTCGGATATAAAACTTCATCAGAGGTCCTGACGACACTCTATGTCAATTATTTCATTTCAGTTCTAACAAACTTCATTGATAACAACAAGAAATTTTAGCACGGTCCTCCAGTGATTTATTAATTTAGTCATTCAACCCCCACACACATATTTCCCAAATCTTGGAGGTGGCTCTACATGATACGCCATGCACCTGTTGCAGGAGATGGATCGATCATGATAATTCAAGGGTAGTGTCAGATTAGCTTGGCGCCGATATCATGGTCGACCCATCTCCTGCTCAGTAGTGCGTCAGGTCTGAATGAGTTAAATTCAAGCCAGTACAGTTCTTTATTCTCTACCGGCCCCCTCCTAACCGCAAAAATAAGCTGACTGATGTCATGTTCCTTGATCAGTTTTCTGATTTACTTCAGTGAATAACTCACTCCCAGGTAACCTTGCTATTTTGGGAGACTTCAACTTTTACTTTGATTGCCCGCAGAACTCTAGTACTATGAAACTTTTGAGTGTTTTTGACCTTGAACAGTCTGTTCGTCAGCCAACTCACAAGCATGGTCATACTCTTGATTGGCTACTACACCGACCAAATGATAATTTCGTTCAGTCTACTTATGTGTCATATGCACTTGAGTCTGATCATCTATGCGTGATTGCTGATCTAGTTGTTTCAACTCAGTGCCACCCTTTCAGCCTGTATTTGTGCAAAAACGAAACATTCGTGCTATTGATCGCCTGGCTTTCAAAGCTGATTTGCATGAATATCTTAGCAAACACCCTGATCCCTCTGCGGGACAGTTGAACTCGGGTCTGAGAGCACTAGTGACTTGACAAGCATGCTCCATCTGCTCGCCGGAAAGTGTCATGTCGGACATCCTCACCGTGGTTCAGCGCCGTGGGAGGCAAGCTTCTCGCTGCAAAGAGGGAGCGACGACAAGCTGAGAGACTATGCTGTCTACTGGACTTACCGTACACAAGCAGATTTTCAGCGCTGCTAAGAAATATGTAACTCGTCTAGTACTCGTGGCGAAGACAGCTTTCTTCAATGCCAAGATTGCAGCGTGCACCACCAGCAAGCAGCTTTATAATGTAACCAACAAACTGACAGCTAGAAGGGATCCATCTCCACTCCCGACCATTTTCTCGCCATTAGAGCTGCCTGATCAGTTCTCAAATTTCTTTAATGAAAAAGTTCAGAACATTCGTGATAGACTTGATGGACTTATTTCACAGTCTCCATCACACGGTATGACGTTCCCTTTTCTGGTCAGTGTCTCTCGTCCTTCAGACCTGTCAGTGAACAGGAACTTCATGCTGTGCTGAAGAGAACTGCAGAAAAGACTTGTTGTTTAGACCCACTTCCTACTACATTGCTGTACGAGTGTATTGATGTTGTGCTTCCAGTCATGACCAACATTGTCAATGAGTCCCTGAGGTCTGGTGTTTTTCCGTCGGATTTCAAGTCCGCCATTGTTAAACCTTTCGGCTAAAAAAAGCCCTCTCTAGACCCTAACAATCTACAGAATTACCGCCCTGTCTCTGAACCTCCCTTTTCTCTCTAAGATCGTTGAAAAGGTTGTATTGTCGCAACCCCACCCGGGTCTGCCCTGGGGGACTTGGGTGGGGTTAGGTATTTTTTAGTTCCCAGGGTCACCCTGGTTAGCCCCACAGGGTGGGTTTTTCTCTCTATTCTGGGGCATGTGTTTCTGTCTACCCTTTGTCCATTCACCTGTATTTGCCTTTTTAAAACTCTCCCTACTGTCTGCACTGCCTGTAGCTCTTGATATTGGATGTGTGTTGCTAAATGGTCTTAGCTTTATTTAGGCCCCATGTGTTAGGTTTATTTAATGTATTTGACCGGCTGGCGACATACATTCAATGTTCTGTTTAGTGTTTTTTTTCACAAGCAGTGCAGGCACGTCCTGAGAAAGCCTTGTTGCTGTCGGGACGTTAAGCAATGTACAATCAATCAATCAATGTATTGTCGCAACTTCTCGACCATCTGAACCTGAATCATCTTCTTAGTCCCAATCAGTCTGCGTACGCCCGTGCAGGTCATTCCACTGAAACTGCGCTTGCAAAAATTCTGAATGACCTCCTCGAGGCTCTTGATGATGGCAAAGTATCTGTTCTCGCACTGTTAGACCTATCTGCTGCCTTTGATACGATTGACCATGACATTTTGCTACAACGTCTCTATTCTGTGTATGGCATTCATGAAACTGCTTTATCGTGGTTTAGATCATATCTGACAGACAGAACTCAGTGCATAGTTGTTAATGATAAACTATCCAGCCCATCCACCGTGCGCTTTGGCGTCCCACAAGGTTCAGTTCTTAGACCAGTCCTCTTTACCCTGTATGTCCAGCCACTGGCCAGTGTCTTTAACCGTTTCTCTATATCACATCATGCATTTGCAGATGATACTCAACTCCATGACTCATGTTCACCTGATCAGATCATGGACACAATCGAGAGCCTTCAGGAGTGTGTCTTGGATACTAAGATGTGGATGACTTCAAACAAATTACAGTTGAATGACGGAAAAACTGAGGCCATGATCATTGCTTCCCCGAGGTTGACGAAGACGCTGACACTCCCCCAGTCATTACAAATCTGTGGTGTCACTGTCCCCTTCTCCCCCCATGTAAAAAATCTGGGTGTCACACTTGATAGTAACCTGTCCATGCGCCTTCATGTGAACAACGTTTGCAGATCCGCCTATACTGAACTGCGACGTATTGCTTCAGTCCGCCACTATCTGACACCTGAAGCAACTAAAGTACTTGTCTGCGCTTTTGTTTTGTCTAAATTAGACTACTGCAATGCTCTTTTGCCTCGCGCTGGGACCATACGGCGTTGAGGCGCGTCCCCTGGGTGGTGGATAGGGGGTCCCTCGTGAGAGGGGTGCACCGAATGAAATAAGGTGCCGTGAACCAACATGGTCTAAGGGAAGGTGACCCCGACAGAAAACCCCTGGTCCTCCTAGTAAGGGGGATGGGCATGGGGGTAGCTTCCCCACCCTGCAAAAAAGGAAATAGCTACAAAAACGCCGACGAAAAGACTAACAGTAATTCCTTTCCTGGAGGAGGAAGGTTCTTCTACTAGAAGACTTATGACGTCCTGTGGTGAAAGCCGGAAGTCTTCGGAAGCCACAGGACCGAGCCGCCTCTCTCTATCCAGGGATACAACCATGGGCACATGGAACGTAAAGACCATGTACCAGAGCGGCAAGGCCGCTCAGATAGCAGCGGAAATGCAAAAGTACAACCTTTCCCTGCTAGGCATCAGTGAAGCCAGATGGACGCAGTCTGGCCAGAAAAGGCTGTTAAGTGGGGAGATGATTCTGTATTCAGGTCATGAAGAGGAGAATGCCCCCCATACAGAAGGAGTAGCACTCATGCTGTCACCAGTGGCACAGAGAGCGCTGATGGGCTGGGAACCTCTTGGGCCAAGAATTATAACAGCAGCCTTTAGAACCAAGAAAAAGCTCAAGCTGAACGTCATCCAGTGTTATGCGCCCACCAATGACAGTGACGAGGAAGAGAAACAAGAGTTCTACGACCGACTCCAGAGTGCCGTGGACAAATGTGCGGAGCGAGACATCACCATCGTCATGGGCGATTTTAATGCCAAAATAGGGGAGGACAACACCGGATACGAAGAGGTGATGGGGAGACAGGGACTAGGCTCGGAGATGAGTGAGAACGGGGAGAGGTTTGTAGACTTTTGTGCTCTAAACCGACTTGTCATTGGAGGCAGCATCTTCCCACACAGAAGAATACACAAAGCAACTTGGGTCTCACCTGACCATACAACAGAGAACCAAATAGACCATATCTGCATTAGCAAGAAATTTAGAAGATCCTTTCAAGATGTTCGAGTGAGGAGGGGAGCAGATGTCGCCTCAGACCACCATCTGCTTACCTTAAGAATGAAGCTCAAGCTAAAGAAAAGCCGCACAGAGACAACAAGAAGACAGCGCTATAATGTAGGCCTCCTGAGAGAAACTGGAGTTAGAGAAGAGTTCAAACTGGTGCTGTCCAACCGGTTTCAAGCGCTACAGGAGCTAGTAAATGAAGAGGAGGCGGTCACCACAGAGCAGCAGTGGAAGGCAGTTAGAGAGGCGCTGAACTCAACCTGCAAAGACACTGTAGGGTTCAGGAAACACCACCACAAGGACTGGCTGTCGGCACAGACCTTGAAGAAGATAGGAGCGAGGAAGCAGAAGAAAGCAGTTGTCAACAACAGTCGCACGAGAGCAGCCAAAGTAAGGGCACAGGGGGAATACTCGGAAGCCAACCGCGAGGTGAAGAAGAGTATCAGGGCAGACAAGAGGGCCTACACAGACAGCCTGGCAGCAGCGGCAGAAAAGGCAGCAGGCAGCGGCAACATGAAACAGCTCTACGACATTACCAGAAGATTGTCGGGTAAGTATGGCCATACAGAAAGACCAGTAAAAGACAAAGAAGGCAAGCCTATTGCAGACAGAGCAGACCAACTCGACAGATGGGCCGAGTATTTTGAAGAGTTACTGAACAGACCTAGGACCCCCCCCCCCCCCCCCCCCCCCCCCCGACATCCAGCCGGCAGAGACCGACCTACCCATCAGCTGTGACAGACCCAGCCGGGAAGAGATCAGAAAAGCAGTGGCATTTTTGAAGAATGGCAAAGCAGCAGGGCCAGATGGCATCCCAGCGGAGTCTCTGAAAGCAGACCTAGAGACAACAGTTGAGATGCTGTACCCACTGTTTGGAAAGATCTGGGAAGAGGAGGTGATGCCAGTTGACTGGAAGGAGGGGTACCTAATGAAGCTTCCCAAGAAAGGCGACCTCAGCAAGTGTTCCAACTACAGAGGAATCACCTTGCTGTCAGTACCAGGAAAGGTCTTCAACAGGATCATCCTAGAGAGAATGAAGAGCTCCGTTGACCCCCAGCTGAGAGACCAGCAAGCAGGATTCAGGAAGAACCGATCATGTACAGACCAGATCGCCACTCTCCGCATCATCGTGGAACAGTCTCTGGAGTGGAGCTCCCCGCTGTACGTCAACTTTGTGGATTATGAGAAAGCATTTGACAGCGTGGACCGAGAGACTCTGTGGAAACTCCTACGACACTACGGTGTACCCACAAAGCTCGTCCGCCTGATCAAGAGCAGCTATGATGGCATGACATGTCGCGTGATCCACGAAGGGCAGTTCACCAGAGAGCTCCAGGTCAGAACTGGTGTCAGGCAGGGGTGTCTGCTGTCTCCGTTCCTCTTCCTACTGGCCATAGACTGGGTCATGAAGATGACTACAGAGCACAGACGAAGTGGAATACAGTGGACACTGTGGACACAGCTTGACGACCTCGATTTTGCAGACGACTTGGCATTACTGTCCCACACTCATCAACAAATGCAGGACAAGACCACGAGGCTTGCTGACATCTCGTCCCAAGTGGGCCTCACCATTCACAAACAGAAAACAAAGACAATGAGGCTGAACGCAACCAGGGAAGAACCAGTCTTGCTTGCTGGCACCCCGTTGGAGGAGGTGGAGTCCTTCACCTATCTCGGGAGCATCATAGACAAAAAAGGCGGCACTGATGCAGATGTCAGAGCACGAATCGGTAAAGCCAGAGCAGCCTTTCTCCAGTTGAAAAAAGTGTGGAGTTCCAGAGAGCTGTCACAACACACCAAAGTCCGGATTTTCAACTCCAATGTAAAAGCAGTTCTCCTATATGGAGCAGAGACATGGAGATTGACAAAAACCACAGTCAACAGAGTACAGACCTTCATGAACAGTTGCCTTAGAAGAATTTTGAAAATCCACTGGCCAGAGAAGATCAGCAACGTCAGACTCTGGGAGAGAACAGAGCAGATAACAGCAGAGAATGAAATTGGGCGAAGAAGATGGGGATGGATCGGTCACAGTCTGAGAAAGCCAGCTTCCAGTATCACTAGGCAGGCATTGTCATGGAACCCCCAGGGAAAGAGGAAAAGAGGTAGGCCGAGAAACTCCTGGCGTCGAGACCTCCAAGCAGACATCAAGAGACTGGGAACCACCTGGAGTAGAATCGAAGGAGAAGCACAGGACAGGAGTTGCTGGAGGTCTCTCGTCGACGGCCTATACCCGGGTAGGGGAGACAGGCGTAAGTAAGTAAGTAAGTAATGCTCTTTTGGCTGGCTGTTCCCAGTGTCTGATTGGCAAACTCCAGAAAATTCAAAACTCAGCTGCTAGGTTGATTCTTAGAGTCCCTAGATCAGATCATATCACACCCCATCTGTCTGCTCTTCACTGGTTACCTGTAACAGCTAGGATACAGTACAAAATTTTATGCATGACTCACAGTTGTATTACCTGTTCCTGCCCACACTACCTTGCCTCTCTTCTCCAGCTGTATACGCCCTCAAGACAGAATTTGCGCTCTGCTGCCGACTCTCGAGTTTTACGTATCCCTCTTGTCAAAACAAAGTCGTTTGGTGAGAGGTCATTCAGATACCAAAGCCCAGTTGTTTAGTGGAATGACCTCCCACGCGAACTGAGATACGTGGATTCGAGAGAGGCATTCAAGCGAGCCCTAGAGACCCATATTTTTTCTGTCAGCTACAAATGACTTTGTCACACACCTGTCATGTTAATGTCATCTCTATCTATGTTAAAAGTAGTGTGAGTGTGTGTGTGAATGCCAGTATGAGTCCATAAGCGTAGCACTTTTGAATGGTGACTTTATAGCTTGTTTACAGTATGCGTTGTATTTTTGTTTTTTGTACTTTTTGTAAATTGCATTTTTGTAATTAGTTATTTTTGTACATTAGTTTTTGTTAAGCGCCTAGAGCTCTAATCTGAGGTTAGGCGCTATACAAGTACTCATTATTATTATTATTATTATTATTATTATTATTATTATTATTATTAAATTCGAAGTTTACTGTATATTTTCTTTTCATAGTTTTGGCCAACGACTGACTGGATGATTTCCCCACTGATAAGCACGCTTTACGGACCACGTTGACACTGAGGCAACTAATGAATATGGAGAATAGTGTCGCAGATTGACGTGTCATTGCAGACACCTGCCCGTTTGCGTCAATGGTACCGGTAGTAACAGAAACTACTGAACTGTCGGGTTTTCTTCCCGTTGTACGGACAAAACAACAACAACACCAACAACAAAACCGGGCGTTTATAGCGGTGGCCGCGATACAGTAAGGCGGTGACTGATTATTTAACGGTATCAGTCCTGGTAAAAGCTAATCGGGCGACCTGTGACCTTGAGAATCTTACGGAATGCCCCTTTAATTTATTTCAGTTTTGAAGGACTGAGCCTATGAGCACTACTGGTGTACTCCAGGTTTTACAGTGAAACTGTTGTATAAACTGCTGCAACCCCCCCCCCCCCTCCCCCGCGTTCAAAAACTGAAGAAACTTGAACAAAATCCAACAAAAACAAAAACAAAAAAACCCCAAACAAACAAACAAACAAACAAAAAAAAAAAAAAAAAGAAAATCATCAACAAAAACCGGCAAAACAAAGACAACAACAAACAAAAACAAACACAGAACAACAATACAACAACAACAAACAGAAAACCAAAAAAACAAAAAGCAAATAACCAACCAAAACAAAGCACTTGAGGTCATTAAGTGTCGGCAAAATTGTCCGGCTCCTGCAAATGACATTCAACTGGAACCAGCAAAAACACAAATTAACTGCTCGCACCTTCCCGCCTTCTCCCACAGAAAAAAAAAAAGGTTTTAATTATACAACTATTACAGGTGTTTAAGTTCAATATTTTAAAATTGCTATGATCGTCATTAGTTGAAATGTATTACTGTTACCTGTTTGCACGTGCCTGTTGCTGAGCCATCAAGAATTCTCACAAACCAGATAGGTGAGGCTAGCGCTGGCAGAATTGTCAGTACTCAAACCAAGGGGAATCACAGCGCTGGACAGACAACAGTTAGATCCGCCCTGCCGTGAGGCTAGCGCTGGCAGAATTGTCAGTACTCAAACCAAGGGGAATCACAGCGCTGGACAGACAACAGTTAGATCCCCTGCCCCCGCCTATCAGGCACCCAATCGCCAGCCCACAGAGAAATAATTCAAAATACATGTCGCGAAAATAACCTTAACAAAATCAACAACATGAGACCGTTGCTTACCAAAAATTCAGGAAACTTTTCGCATTTGGTATTTTATCCCATTTTCTAGCCAAAGTTATGTTATTTTCTATGCGTTTGCATGTTGTGAAACGTCGGAAATGCACTTTACGGTAAGCTGAAACTCAAGATGGCGTCCTCTAAAATGTGTGTGATCGTGGGCCTTGTTGCTCTTGCTCATGCGGCCTATTCTGCCGCTCAGCGTGAGTATTTAGAAAATAAAAATGTAGTGTTGGCGTTAGTCATCAACAAGACTGTTTGTCATTTAATTGTTTGAATAATTTTTCTTAAAACGAGGCGCTGAATAGTGAATAATTGTGGAATTTGGGGTCTCTTTTTCCATGACCAGCTTCGTCTCCGCCACGGCCCAGGCATGTTATTTCCACCTCCGCCGCATCAGTCAGATCAGAAAATACCTCACTACCGAAGCTGCCACCAAACTCGCTGTCTCTCTCATCTTATCTCGCATCGACTACTGCAACTCTCTCCTTTCTGGCCTTCCTCACTCCACCACTCTCACTCTCCAGCGCGTCCAGAACAATGCTGCCCGCCTCGTCCTCAGAAAGAAAAAATCCGACCACATCACTCCCCTGCTCAAGCTCCTTCACTGGCTCCCCGTCCCCCAACGCATCCAATACAAGATTCTGTCTCTGCTACAAATCCCTGAACAACTACGCTCCTGCGTATCTCTCCAACTAACTTCACCCCTACACTCCTCCCCGCTCCCTCCGCTCCGCCTCTGACCCTCTCCGCCTCCTCATCCCCCGCACCAAACTCAGCACTTTCAGCCCCCGCTCTTTCTCAGTATACGGTCCAACCACCTGGAACACTCTCCCACTCTCTCTCCGTCAGAAACACTTGCTCTCCTCCTTCCAGTCTGCCCTCAAAACTCATCTCTTTCAACAGTTCTAGCACTATATCACCACACTCCCCAGCCCAAGCTGACCGTCCTAATGTATCTTCACTATTTGTGTTACGTGAGTCATTGTCTAAAGCGTGCGCATGCGTGTGCGAGTTGTGAGTGCGCGCTTAGAGTTATAATTATTATAAGATAAGCGCATTATAAATACCGTAATTATTATTAATTATTATTATTTCTTGGTAGTCTAGCTCTCCTAGTCCTAGCTTAAATTAAGTATCCTTCGTCGATCTTGTCCGCTTGTGGCTTTCCAAATGAGTTTGACCAATATTGTCTTTTGACGTTAATGAGATAGTAAAAACTAGTGACTAAGATTATTTTTTCGTTTCAGACTAATGAGATGTAAACTTCAAGTTCAACATTGTATTTTTGTCTTCCCACAGATCGAACATACCTGCGGTTAACAGAACAGGAGTTCACGATGTTACCACATGATGTAAGTTTGTTTTTATTGATCACAAATGTTTAAAATAAATGCACACACAAGTTCTTCCTTTGGCACAATCGGATTGGCTAGATTGTTTAGTTTATTTTTTAGAGGAGTGGTGTCAAAATTTGTAGATGTGTATACTGACATTCACATTTAACTCATTCAGCCCTGACGCACTACAGCAGGAAATCGGTCGACCATGATAATTCAAGGGCAGTGCCAGATTAGTTTGGCGCCTGTCGGCGCCAAGCTAATCTGGCACTGCCCTTGAATTATCATGGTCGATCCATCTCCTGCAACAGGTGCATAGTCGTTAGATGACGCTTCTAAAATTTCGTAAATACGTGTGCCGGGCTGAATGAGTTAATGTCATGATTGTTATTAGCTCCCTTGTGCAGGCGGCCATCGGTATTAGCAGCAAGCACACAGGTAGTATGATTCTGCTCATGTAGTGACCTTAGGCAGTGAGACGCAGACAAACTTTTGTTGTGGCAGAGTTAACCCATTCAGCCCCTCGTCCCTATAGCAAGGGATGAATTGACCATGATAATTCAAGGGTAGTGCCAGATTAGCTTCAAGGTGCCTTCAGGCACCAAGCTAATCTGGCAATACCCTTGAATTATCATGGTCAATCCAACTTCTGCAACTGGTACAGAGTCATTAGGTGACACCTCCACAATTTGAGAAATGGGACCTTGGTGCTAAAAGTATTCAACTCAGCAAAATTACGTAGTTCTCATTTTCCAAGGTGAACGGATCGCTGTCACATGTATTCCGGTTCTCACTAAGGCACATGCCTTTCTTATTGGTGGCAGCAGTTTGCAATGTGTGCTGTGTTACATGTGACAGTGATCCTTTTACTGGGCCATGCTCATTTTGCAAGTGATAGTCTGAGCACTGATATGCCATTTTGTATAGGGTCATTGGGAACTTTAAAAAATATGTAGCCAGGGCTTCCGTTACTGTGTGTCAATGACACACTAAAATTAAAAATTGCTTACTGAAAAGGTAACAGAGGTGTAGGCAGACAGCCTAACATTCAGCACATCCTGCATCTGAGATGGAGCATTTTTGTGCTGCCATGCATGCACAACTAGAAGCTTTAGTTGGCTGACTTGACTCATGGTCTGTGCAAGTATAATGGGACGGGCAGCATGCTCATTTTAAGCATCAGAAAGTCCGCACTGCGTATTAAACAACTGTTGCGACGTCTTCTTAGAGAAGTTGAACAGCCACATGTATCAGCAGATTGCTGGGGCTCGTGAAAATCTTGTGTGTATCTGTATGTGCTAAAGCACTTGTCTAAAGTTATGTGTGTAATTCTGAGAGATTCTGGTGTGTGTTCAAAACTGACATGCACACTGTCACAACACTGGGAGAGAGGGAAAGAGTGAAATGAGTTCATTTATTTAACCCAAAAATCACTAACATGCTACAACAGGGTGTGAATGGAACATGGTAGTTCAAAGGTGGTATCAGAATAGCTTGGCTCCTGTAGGTGCCAAGCTATTTTGACACCACCCTTGAACTGTCATCTGTCTCAAGAACTGATGAAGACCTCAGAGGATACATAAGTACAGGGATGATTTCATCCTCAGGATGTAATTAGTTAAGGAAGAAATAATTAGTTAAGGAACAAACAAATGATTCAGTTTTACTGATTCAATCTTTTAACCTTTAAATTGCTCAGATGGGGGTCTGTACACCCTCACGAATTTGCACCTGTTTTTATTTCATCAAAAACATTACCGATGACATGACCTTATGGGAGTGTCTACTACTTACTTAATTCTAGCCTAAGTACTCGTTGTGTTAACACACAACCCGGGAGGCACTCGGGGAACCCCGAGGGGGCCAAGAGTTGTCTCCCGATACTCCCCATCCGGAACAGAGTACCCATAATTCCTCAGTCAGTCTACTTAGGCTTACGCTGTTCAGACGTGTTGCTCTAGCCTACGGATTTTGGGGATTTCGACCGGTTCTCCGGTCTTCGACGGACTTAGTTCTTCTCTTGACTTGTTCTTCGTCGGGCCCCCCTGTACCGGGTGGCTCTGGTATCCCTTCTTCGTTGGCAGCTGCCCGCTTGGCTCCCTGAAGTGCCTGGGCTACGCTGTGAACTTCGCTGGGACTTCGCCGCGCGTGCCTTGGTTTGGATTCTCCCCCCCCCCCCTTCCCCGGTCCCGCTCCGGGAAAAGGTAAGGTGACTGGGTTGGCCCTCGGCTGGTTCCCGGGCTGGGCACTGGTTGAGCAGGCGCGAACGCGGTCTTCATTTGCGTTGTTGCTTGCGCCAAGATTCTTGACTTTTTCTTGGCGGGTCTCGCGCCCGTTCCCCCTCTCCTTCCGTGTTGGTGTGGTATTGTTATTGACAGGGTCACGTCTCCTTTTTTTTTTCGCTGTGGTTAGCAGCGTGGTTGTTGAAAGTTCCGCGCTTTAACGGAAGGCATTTACGCGTGAGGGAAGAAATGAGACGTTGTAGTCTGGAACGGTCATTCTTAAACGGCGCAGATCCGCAGGTGGTCAGCTTCGTTTTCCAAGATGGCGTCTAACGATGCAGAGCTCCGTGTTCCTCACGGTTAAAACCTTTACTGGAAGGGGAATGGTGTGCAAGATCGGTGAAGCTAAGTCTAACCTTATTTCTGGCGCTTACCTACTCACTTTTTCCTCACCTATGCTCTTGTCCCTGGTTGGGTTCGGGGAATGTGTTATGCTCCAGCCATCCCTTGACGCATTACGTTGGCGAATGTGGCGAGAACCGACGCTTACTTCGGTACTGAGTCGGTCCCGTCATGCCTGTTTTGTTATGCATACTGCAGACCTGTTTACCACATACGGGGGCGTATTAGATACATGGGAGATGCAGAGTATTCGTCAGTTGAGGGGACACTGACGGCACCTAGATGACTTATTGTTGCTGTCATGGGGGAAGGTCATAAGCTGCAATAACTTCTCTTGCCACCACAGGTGCTACTCACATACCCTCACTTGCTCATTCCACATATTACAATGACAGGCTGCAGATGGACGGTGATTGGTATGGGTGAGCCCGTCGCCAACGCATCTCATGGCAGGCGCCAGTGACCGTCTCCCGGCCCGAACCTCCCTGGGGAAAAAAAAAAAAAAAAAAAAAAAAAAAAAAAAAAAAAAAAAAAAACCAAACCCACAGTGCTCAGACAGCCCTATGTCTCCTGGACGCACTGGTTTCTGCTCTTTGGTTATATTCCTACTTGGGCATGTGACTACCAGTTAACATGAACAACATGCATAAGAATACAAGTTAACATGAACGACAGTAACGTTTTACTGTTGAAAGGTAATTGCCTGCTGGCAACTTAAGACAATGATCAAAGCTGCACCTGGAGGCCGTCGCTATAGTACAGCTCTGGTGTGTCGCGGGGGCTCCGCTCCGACAAAGGTTCTGGGCCTGCCGCTTGCTTCAGGCTTATACTTGTCATGACATGCTTGAGTTTGTTGTGCAGGATGTGTTGTAGGCTCAACTTAGCCTGGCGGTCCTCCCAGACCAAGGGTGGCTTCCACACCTGTAGGGGCCGGGAGGTGCCCGGCGGAGGACGTATACGCTGGGAAGACAGGTACACACCTTGGTGGTTGGGGGAGTTGCCTTGGCAGGATGGACAGACAGTGCCGTTAGCCGCGACTCCTCTTCTTCGCAGAAGGTAGGTCACACAGGTGGGGTGCTTACCTGGGGTTAACCGGGACCCTACTGGCTGCACTCTCTACCTTGCGGGGATGTATTGCAGGTCCGCGCGCTTGCTGACAGGTGGTTCCTCGCTGGTTGTACCGTTGTCTTGCGGAAGTTCACCTTACCAGGACAGGGTCCCTCAGGCCCACGCCCGCGTGCCTTCGGATTTTGGTATGTTGCAGGGGCCTTAGATGACCTGCACACAGCGCGGACGTTACAGTGACCGTCGGACTCATACAAGGTCTGTCTACCATGTGCCTCCGAACCTTGGTGTGACGCCTGCGCCACATGACCTGGACGGCGCTGGGCTCACCTTGGAGCTTCTATCGGCGAGAGCGCCCGACGCCTGTGACTGGTTACAGACCTGCTGAGATACCGGCGGATATTCCCGGTATTCCGACTGCTCGAGTTCCGACGAGTGGACTGTGAGATCACCATGCCGGACGCGTCAGTATAGTGTGCAGGAGGAAGTGCGCTTGGAAAAAGCCTTCTGACAGACAACCGGCCTCCCTACAGAGTACACTGGTACCAACTTGGGGTTTCCGGCGCGAACGCCTGACACCGGTGACTGTTCCAGACCTGAGGAAGTACCAGCTGTTCCGGTTCTCCAGCCTCTCAAGTTCCGACGGCCCTAGCATCGGGGGATCGACACGTCGGACACGGCTTGGTAGTGTGCGGAGTCGGGAGCTCGAGGCGTTGATTCCCAGGAGGGAACACGCTTGGACCAAGCCTTATGCCAGGCAGAGAACCCTTCTCGCTACAGAGTTCGGTTCGGAGAGACGTGCTTCGTGCCGTCCATGGTCAACCGATCCCCACTCGTCTCCTAGGAAGGCCTTGGATCCTCCTCGGCCGCTGCGAACCCGCCTCGACATAGAGTCCGGCTCGCGGAGACAATCTCACACGCACACCACGTCTCGACTTGTTCGGGATCTGCTCTTCGATCTAACTCGGGCCGGCTGCTAGTGGTTGCAGGGTACTGTTGGTGGCCAGCCAGCAGGGCGGAGGTGCCTGTCTCCGTTCCTTACCGCCCGAGTCCTTGATGATCTTGTGGAGGGATGGCTACGCGGACCGCTTCAGTTACTGCGCGGAGAGGGGTTCTCGACGCGGGCGTTACAGGAGGGTACGCACCTGGACATAGCCTGCGGTCAGGCGGAGACCCACCTCGATACAGTGCCCGGTTCGCAGAGTCACGCTGTCCCGCCAGTTCCCGACTGTAGAAACGAGCGACGGTAGATTCTGCTCGCCAGCCCACAGCGGCCACGATGTCCTTGACAGCGCAGTTCCGGTCGTATGCGATGCTCGTGGCCATGGCGCGTACTTCATCTGCGCGGATCTTCAGTCTCTGCGCTACCCGTCGGGAGAGATCCATGTATGCAGTTCGTATTACCCAGCGCAGCCAAGGAGGAGATCGTCTGGGCTGGGATATCAGTCTTGCCCTGTCGTATGGGCAGGAAGAGGCGGCACGACTGGGAATCCACTTCCCTCAGGATCGGATCTCCGCTCTTGCTCTCCTGCGCGCGAGGAGGGACCACTCTGCACCTTGGATGCCCGTCCATCTACGAATTCCCTCGTTGGAGTCAACCTTCCGGCACTCTAGGTCTACACTCCGCTTCTCTCCGCTGCGGGCGTGCTTAGGAGTTGCCGTTCTTCACGTCGCTCCAGGGATTCTCTCCTGCCTCGCTCGTCGATCCCTTTCGCGCCCGGCTGCCGTTCGTCCCTTTCCTCTCCCCCGCACTCAGCCCTTCCCCTTCTTCGTGCTCCGGCCTGGCTGCGGTCGCTCCTCTTCTGGACATCCGACCCCCTCCGGTGGTTCTCGGGGAGTATGCTGTCGTTACTTCGCCTTGCTCGGACCTGTTTACCTCCTCCTGCGGTTACAGTACTCGGTTCGACCCAGTTGTGCACTAATACTCCTTGGAGATCTGACGACTCACTAGCTGGTGGCCTTACGCGTGAGTTCCATTGACTTGGTGGAAGTACTCTGACTTTGCACGGGTGGTAAACGGGTCTGCGAGCGCGTCGGCTTCTGTCTCCCCTGGTGCCCTCTCGGATGCAGCTCGGAGCTGGCAGCGGCTTCCGGACTTCGTGCCAGGCGCTTCGACTACCCTGCGCTTCTTCTCTCGGTTCACGGATCTTCTTCACCCCCATGGAGTTGCCGGCTGTTGGCTTCCCTCGGTCGGAACGGTGCTCGGGAGGTCACAGGAGTTGCCTCCCCTTCCAGCGGTGGATCCGCTCTTGCCTCTCCTTGGGACTAGACGACCCCTCTCGTACGTACCTCCCTTCGTGTCGTGAGATGGTAGAGCTCCTTACCCTATCCTTCGTTCTCCAGGTCGACGACTCCTGGCGCCGAGCGGGGCGGTGTGATGCTGACGGAACCTCTGTGCTGACGACTCGACCAAGGCAGTTTCTTTGGGGGTTCCTGGACTTCGCTACGGGGAGCAGAACGGTGGAGGCTTCTAGAACCTTCGCTTCGCTTACGCTGTAGGACCATGGCACAGCTCCGTCTCCCTGGTGTCTAACCAACTCGACTTCCCCTTGGGCACCCAGGAGGGCACCGGGCTTCGAACACGTGGTACTGCTGCGGCTGTGCTGGCGGTTGGACGGCCCAGCCACTACTCGGAAGTCGGATCTCCTCTCCTTTGGTCGTCTCTAAGCCCGGCTGCTTCTGCTACGCCTCCTACTACCGTGGTTCTTCTCCAACTCCAGCCTGGCCTTCGGACCTCGCGGTCCAGAGCGCGAACGGCTTGGAGCTGACGCAGACTAGTAGGTCACCTTCTCGTGGGACGGCTGCGCCAACCTGTTTCCCCGATGGATCCAGTTGCTACACGCAGTTTGCACCAGGATGCCTTCGGAGGACCGGCGCACTGGCGAGATGGCTTCGCGGACCTGTTCGACACTAGGTGGGTTCACTGGCATGCCCCGTCCTTGAGGATTCGCCCTGCCGTTGTGGATTCGCCCGCCTGGACGAGACATCGAGGCTCTGGCCTAGCCTGGGACGGTTGCTCCGCTCTTCCTGTTCGTCACCCCGTTACTGGGTTCCGGTCCTGTACCTCTTACACCTCTCCTCGCCGCGGACCCCCGCTACTGCTTCCCGCTTCTGCAAGGTGCTCCTGCAGCCGCGACGCTCGCTGTTTCGCTTTGATGGGGCCCCTACTCCTTCGCCTTCGTCGGTGGCGGCAGGCCTCAACGTTGGACACAGCAAGGTAGTGTGCGGAGTCGGGAGTTCGAGGCGCGGGTTCCCAGGAGGGACCGCGCTTGGACCAAGCCTTATGCCAGGCAGAGAACCCATCTCGCTACAGAGCTCGGTTCGGAGAGGCGTGCTTCGCGCCTCCATGGTCAACCGGTCCCCACTCGTCTCCTAGGAAGGCCTTGGATCCTCCTCGGCCGCTGCGAACCCGCCTCGCCACAGAGTCCGGCTCGCGGAGACATTCTCACACGCACACCACGTCACGACACGTTTCGGGATCCTCTCTTCGCTCGAAGTCGGACCGCCACCCTCGCTCTCCCTCGCGAGCGTAACAAGGATCGAGCTTCTCCTCGTCACTAGGAATAACAGCCCTGAAGCTACAAGTCAGATGATCTTCCTGACGACGCTCAGTCATGCGATCCGATTCCAGGATCCCTCCCGCAGCGAGCTTAGAGGCTAATTAAGTCCTATCAGCTACGTACAGGGCCACGAACGTCACAGTCGTCAGGAACTGTGCTGTCTTCCACTTCGTGGCTACTGTAGGGCTTGCGGGCATGTTCTCTCGCTCACAGAGTTTCCCAGTCCAGCGGGGCTACTCGCTCTGGTGGGGGAACTGCTCCGGGGCTCCTCTTCCTCCTGGCGCTTCAGCGCCGTAGGTTACACCTCCCCAGGGTCGTCGGGAATTTGCGTTTGGGAGGACGGCCCTTGGGGCCCCAAGGTGTGCTAGTGCGCGGCACCCTCCTCCTATTCGTGATTCTCCCATAAGGTCATGTCATCGGTAATGTTTTTGATGAAATAAATGCATTTTTCTTTAAAAGGTATTTTTTCGAAAAATACTTACCGATGACATGACTCGGACGGCCCTCCCACCGGCCCCGCTTGCCGCTGGTAAGCTAAGTATCCTGACTGAGGAATTATGGGTACTCTGTTCCGGATGGGGAGTATCGGGAGACAACTCTTGGCCCCCTCGGGGTTCCCCGAGTGCCTCCCGGGTTGTGTGTTAACACAACGAGTACTTAGGCTAGAATTGAGTAAGTAGTAGACACTCCCATAAGGTCATGTCATCGGTAAGTATTTTTCGAAAAAATACCTTTTAAAGAAAAATGCATTTTTAATGGGAGCCCTCAATCATATTCTCCTGTTTTCAGAACTCACAACAATTTGTCTCTCAGAGCTTGGGGTCATTAGGATAGCATAGCACATTGAATTAGTGGGAAAGATCATGCACAAAGTCTGATCCACCAGTGTTAAATGGCTGATAGTTTGTTGCGCAAACAAGAACATGTCTTGGTTATAGTGATATCAGTGCTGTGAATAGAAGCAGTATGAACTTACAGGTATTGATTACAGCTGTTTGTTGGGTCTGCCCTGGGGGACTTTGGTGGGGTTAACTTCTTTTTAGTTCCCAGGGTCACCCTGGTCAGCCCACAGGGTGAGTTTTCCCCTCTGTTCTGGGGCATGTGTTTCTGTCCACCCTTGGTCCAGTCACCTGTATTTTTCTTTTTTAAACTCTACCTACTGTCTGCGCTGTCTGTAGCTCTTGATATTGGATGCTTGTTGCTAAATGGTCTTAGCTTTATTTAGGCCCCATGTCGTAGGTTTATTTAACGTATTGGAACGGCTGGTGACATACATTCAATATTCTGTTAGTTTTTTTTTTTCACAAGCATTGCAGGGACATCCTGAGAAAGTCTTGTTGCCGTCTGGACGTTAAGCAATGTACAATATTGTTTTTGCAGGTTCTATTACAGTGCATTCTTGGACTTCTCATACTTTGCTACGGTGTGGTGCATGTAGCCGGAAATTTCAAGGAAATCAGAGCCAGCGCAGAACAAGAGAATAAGTGAGTGCATGCACATGTGTACCTAAAAGTGTCTCTGCATTTTAACCCATTACATCCTGAGGCTGATTGTGAAAAAAAAAATGCTTATTGTCCTATGAAGGCTAAATTACAGATTAGGAGATAGATCAATGGTTTTAGTTCAATTTTAGTGCCAGAATAGCTTGGCACCTCAGGTGCCAAGCTATTCTGGCACCACCCTTGAACTATCAGTCAAATTTATTTCAAGCAATGGGTGTGTCAGAATGATAAGGGTTAAAAGTAACTTGCTATAACCATGAGCCCACTGCTTTGGGCTTTGACACATCAGGACAACAAATTATAAATCGACTATCAAAGTTCAAGGGTGGTGTCAGGGTAGTTACAAGCGTAATGGTGCCAAGGTATTCTGACAACACCCTTTAACCGAAAGTAGGTCTTTAATGATCAGTCTGTCTCCTGCACTAACACGTAGTTTTAGTCTTAGAGCTCAGCACGTTACTACTAGGCTGCATTTTAATTTAAATCTCTTCTTTTTATAGAAAAGACTTTTTAGGATGAGTCACGGTGGAGCGCTTTCAGTAGCTCGTACATGACGTTGAAAGCATCTGGGCATCAGGCTCCGACCCTTAATTTGGTGGGAAGGGTCATATGTGAGTGCGTGTGTGTGTGCATGTGAGCATTTGTAAACACAAAAATCTCCTATGATTGCGTACATTGAAAATTATAGACATGCTTTATTCAGGGGGTGTCTAAGAGAGCCTCCCAGCATATTAAAATCGCATGTCTCGTTAAAGAGTTACATGACGTTTATAGAAAGACGGACATTAGAGTCTATGAATTTTCAGTTGAAATTTTGGGTGTAGCTAGCTTAGAGAGAGACATTGAATCAGTTTGTTGGCCAGCTTTGTAACTCGTCAATTTTGTTTTTTTAATGTAAAAAATTCTTGCAGACAAAAATGTAAATTAAGAATTTTTGTTTTAATACTTTTATGCAGAAGAATGTGATTGTGATGTAAAAGCACAAAACACGTCAGTGTTAAAAATGTTTCTGAATTTATGCAAGCACCAGCATGTCATTGTTATACATAAATTTACGCAGGGCTTGCCCTCTCTCTCTGACACTGTGATGTAGGAAGACAGTCACTGTCTTTGGTATGATGTCTGTGCGCTTATTGTGGAGAAAGGGGGAAATCCATGCTATCTCGTAGAAGAGACTTTGTGGGCAAAAGTCATGCCATCTTGTTATAATTTATATTGAACTTTTTCTTTATGCTTGTGCCTGAAAATTGTTAGTAGGAAGGAACTGTCACATACTTAGAACTACCTGCTATCATTCTCAATAAGCCAAGCAAGAAATGAAAATAAGTAACACATTTAAATTCAGATTAATTTGATATATTTCTTATGACTCTTTGGCTGTCGATAGCGCTCTTTGTCAGGGCAATTCCTGCAGGATTAACCTTGACAAAAAGCGCTGCCGCTAGCCACAGGGACAGCATGGTTTCGTTTATGGAGTTTGTTAACAATGGCACTAATCTTGATGACTTACTGGTTACATGTCTGCTGCCTCTTAGCATTAGCAAGATAATGCATTTCCACTTTTGCTTTTGCGTTTCAGAACATGGGATATGCTGAGCAACAGGGGAGGATTCAACATGTTTCACCATCGTGGAAAAGCCATGTTCAACGAAATGTGAAAGACTGACGCTTGTGCCTTGTGGTTATGCGTGTCACACCAAATAATACCCTCAGTTTGAGGAACATCTGGAACCAATCTCACTCAGCAAGAGCTGTAGATATTGCAAGGTTCGATTCAATCTTTTGCAGACTAGCTATTTGGCTGTTAATAGTTTTTGTCGCGATGATTCCTAGTGGAATCGTGACAAACCGATAATATTAACAGCCAAAGGGTTGCGGCAAAAAACTGGTACCAACAGATAAAGGGTTAACCCCTTGATTGCTACTGAAATAAGACACATAACTTGGTGTCTGCCTAATTTTATCATCAGTAGCAGTAAGGGGGTTAAAAATTGAGATGAGGCCAGAGGGACAGCTTAGTTGACATGATCTGCTAATTTCAGACAACTTCCTCAGTTATAAAGTAAAATATTCAAGATCAAATACTGAAACAGTAGTTATCTTAGCTGGTGCTTGAAAAATGTTCATTATGGCATTTGTTTTTTCTACCATGCATGTAATGCTTCACTCCGACAGCATTTCATTCCAAGTATGGTTTTACAGATTAACCTTCTTCCATACACACAGAAACATTGCAAAAATGCAAACAATTTTTGTATGTGAATATTCATGGTAGGTGCAAGAAGCACGAGTGGATCATGTGTCTGGCATTTATATTATGGTGCAATTTTTATGTGTTAAGATGCATGTTTATGGCAGAATGTGGTCTGTATTTATGAAAGTGATTTCTTATAATTTGTGTGCGTGTGTACTTGGATCTGGTTTAACCTTTTGGCTTTCAGTAGTGCATTTTGTTCAGACTTTTACTGCAGGACTCGCATCAACAGTAAGACGGCCAAAATGTATGCATTTTTGTGTGCGTAAAAGAGAGGTGGTGAAAGTTAGGAGATTCGTAAGAAAGATGACGTTCATAAACATGAAATAAAACACAAAGAGCCATATCAGGTGTTGCTGTCTTTATTTTTTCTGAGAGCGAGATCATCCAATTTTAAATTAATTTTGACATACTGGTGTCTGGGAACCAATTCACACACTGCGATTGTCATAACTGAACAAAAAATCCTGTATTAAATGCATGACGGATGTTAAAATCTAAAACTGTATCCTCTTTTCACAAATCCTTTCAACTACTACTTTACATACATGAAACGCAATACATCTGAAACTACCACACTTTGCACAGGTACTGTAACATCAAACACGTTGCTGTACACAAGACTCTGCAACCTATGCAAAAATTCCCAAAGAAGGGAACTGTCCTTTAAGTCCATATGCCAGTTCAGGAGACAAACTGACCATGATAATACAAGGATGGTGCATAAATAGCTGGGCGCCAAGCTATTCATGCACCATCCTTGGAATAATCATGGCCGATCTATCTTCCATTGTACTTTTAGGGCTGAACATGTTCACATTACACCTCCTCCTCCCCCCCACCCCCCAAAGAAAGAGCAAAAATGCCTCTTAGTTCAATAGCTAACCATTACATCCCGAGGCTGATTTTGTAAAATTTGCTTACTGTTCTATGAATGCTACATTACAGATTAGGAGATAGATCAACTGTTTTAGTTCAAAGGGTTGTGCCAGAATAGCTTGGCGCCTGAGGCGGCAAGCTATTCTGGCACCACCCTTGAACTAAAACAGTCAAATTTATTTCAAGCATTGGGTGTATCAGAATGAAACGGATTAAAAAACTTGCAATATAATGACTCCTCACTGCTCTCGAGACGAAACAACCTTAAAAGTGACCAGTGATATTTCAAAAAAGTGTTGCAAATTGTTCTCTTCTGTGGAAGAACTGTAACTACCCTGCATTCACAACACCACACGTTTTGACAACCCCTTCAAAGCCAGCAAGCAGAGTTTTCCCCTGAAACAATCACAGATATTTGTTGTTGAAAATATAACTGTCTGCCTGACATGTATGAGGCCAGCTAGACGGAACAATTCTCAAGGACTCCTTGCCACTGTGTTCTGGCACTGAAGGGATTAATTCAGAAAAGGAAGCATAAACCAGTGACGGTAATACTTTTGAAAGTATTACAACGCTTGCATTTAGTGGCGCACATTCAACCTCTTACATATACATCACATTCATGTTTTCAAGCATTCTCATACGGGCCGATTTAATTTAAGTCTTCACTTTCACACACACATACCAACACAAGTTGACAAATATTCACACTCTCATACACATTAACCCCCCTTTGTAAAAACAGCCACCTACAGGTATAGTCTTTACAGTGCTGGTGGCTGTAAGTGCAAGTGGGTTGTATATTTTCACAAACATGATTGTATACAAAGTTCTCAAGTCACATGTTCTCATTTTTGAGAATTACAATGAGTATTTACAGAAAAGGGAAAAATGAGGTGATGTGATGTGCTCCGTGCGAGATTTCAGAATAAATACGTGGTTCTGTAGATGGTTCTGTTTCCACATCTCATTCTTACGTAAGCACTCAAAAACAATGCAAGACTCAATGAAATAAAATAAAAAATAATGCACAATTAATGAAATTCTACATATGTGGTATGTTCTTCTGTATTGCTTATGTCTGAATTCTCTTTTGATGCTTTGAAAAAGTACGGATTTCCTTTAAATTAACTAAAAGTACAGACAATTTCACTAACTGTGAGAAAGGCTTTCATCTCTTAAAATGAGATGATGTTTAAAATAGATGATTTAAATAAGATTCATATTTTGAGGAGATATTACTTTTTAATTAAAAAAAAAGAAAATGAAAACAATAGTGTCGACAAATCTGCGTCTCCAAGAAGTTGAGATTTTGTCCGTTTTCATCCGTTTTCCTACTGTCAATCATCACATCGTGCAAGTCAGATCTCCTTAGGTAGTCTCTTCCACACACCACAAGAGGTAGAGATCCTCATGAACTCCCACTTTCAGTGGGGCCTCATCAGGATTTATGCTTCTTGAAGATGACGTCAAGACGCGTCCAACTGATGCAGTTGAGCAATAAAGTTGCGTAAGATTTTAGGGGTTCAGATGCAGGCTGGAAAGAATTAAAATCCTTTTCTTGTTGTCCGTGCAGCTCCATGTCCCCCAAATAACCTTTGTTTCACAGTCGTCCTTCACCTTTATCTGTCAAGGTTATCAGTATGTCTTCTTCAGCTGCTCGTAGGTCATGAAGAACTAAAGGATGGTTAAGGAATTTCACATGTATCCAGACTATTCCATGAAACTACAAACTGAATATTATCATTATGATAGCATAAAAAAAAGAAAGGCAAAGCCCTTGTGGCTCATCTGCATAACCCATCCACAATTAATCGGACCTTTGTGACCCTGACCTTTCCAACTGGTCGATCATCTTGTCACAAGTAATGGGATGGCTTTTTGAACCCATCTTTCTGCATATTTGTCCACCTCTTATGACCCCCAGACTTTGTGAGAGTATCAGCAAAATGACTATCAAAATGGAGATCTTATTACCAGCTACCTTTGTGCCTAGTGCCTAATTTGATTGAAAAGTTTGTAAAAATGCTGATAAAAATTGTCACTACCCAAAACTAGGCACTACACATTTGCCAACCACTTGTGACCCTTGACCTTTCAAAGGGTAGCTCCAAATTGGTATGCAAAGGAAGCCAATAAACCACAAAAGTGCATACAGGCAAACATAATTAACCCTTATCATTCGGAATACACCAGTGTGAAATAAGTTTGACTAAAATAGTTTAAGGGTAGTGCCAGAATAGCTTGACGCCTGTAGGCGCCAAGCTATTCTGGCACTACCTTTCAACTAAAGCCATTGGTCTATATCCTTATCTGTAAGTACTATCATGTGTAGCTTGCATGTCAGTGTACAAATTTGAAGCTTTTAGTCTCAGTATGATATGGGTTAACGATTTATCATCTGGACACTTTGATCACTTGAGCATAAACACTAATTCCTGCAAGAGTCATTGTGACAAAAGCACTACTGACAGCAGAAGGGTTAACTGAAAATAATTCATCATGGTGTAAGGCAGCATTAGAAAGCCTTTTCAGGGGTCAAGCTGATAAGGTCCTGAACTTTACCTATCCAGATGATAAATAGTAATGCAACATCCTTACATATTTTTGCTCATCAGAATATCAAAGATGGCCCATGTCAACATTCAAATATGCAAATTTTGAGAGAAGGATACGATGACGTTCCATGGACCAAGTCGAAGCCAGTTTGGAATGAACCCTTTGTAAAGAGCCATTAATCCCTCAGTCCGAACAGTCTGCAAAAAACAAGGGAATACGGTACACATTAACATAAAATATCCAAATCAAATTTAGTTAATATATTTTAAATTATTCATATCCAACTCTCTTGAAACAAAACTAGAGAAAAACTGAAACAGCTGAATGCTTATAGTGAGATGTAGTATGTGGTGAAACAATTAAAATTAGACAAGAACAGTAAGTGCAAAACACTACAAATGAGTAGGACCTGTTTGAATGGAGTCTCAAATAACCCTGGGTTGTCGAGGCGACTATTAGAGGAACCAACTCAGCAAAAAGCACTACTGACAGCCAAAGGGGGTAATTCCTTTGTTGTTTCTTAACCCATTTAACACCACGGCCACATTTCCCAAATTTTGGAGGTGTTACCTAACGACTATGTACCAGCTGCAGGAGATGGATCGACCATGATACTACCCTTGAATTATCATGGTCAGTCCATTTCCCGCTGTAGGGCGCCCAGTCTAAATGGGTTAACCCACGTGTGCATGCGGGCACCAGTATTGTTTTCAACTGGTTCCCGCGTGCACAAGATGAGCAAGTGATCTCCAACAAAACTTTACAGCCAAACTAAGATCTGAAAAAAAAAACAACTAAGCATGAAACATAATTATGTGTAACGCAAGATATCAAAATAAGCTAAAGGGAATAAAAGGAATCAGCATGTTTGATTTCTCATCAACTTTAGACTTTGTTTAGATTAGTGATGAAGATGAATTAAAATTGATACTTAAAAAAAAATATTTTGTGAAACATAACATTATCATACATGTTTTGTCAGGGGTGGATCTGGGTGGGGGAGGGGGTCTGCACGTTTAAAATTTTGGCGAGTTTTCGCCCAACCCCGTTGTATCATGTCAGCGCTTCATGTGCACTGTTCTCTCCCTTGACAGTGCTTTTTTTCCTGTCTACTTGGTAGGTTTTCCTAAACAATAATGTTACCTGTAGAAGGCAGTCAAGGGAAGAAGAGTAGACCAGCTGCACAGCGCCTGCAGTAGCCTGAGTGGTTGAGGTTACTTTCAGCCTCTTTTGGTTCATCATGCGTGTCTGCAACACAGGAAAAACACTAGGGCTGAACAAGCACGGCCTGGAAATGCACCAGATCTCATGTGACACAGTGGTGCGGGGCGGTGATGATGAGAATGAATGAAGTGAGCATTGTGGCAGCAGGATTTGAGCTTTTTACAATTGTTTTTAGTGTTGGGCCGTCTTAACAGAAAGGACCATGGACTCACTCTGGTGGATACAAAAGTGTCCCCGTGGACTATATGTACTTGTACATATAATGACAAGCAAAATAAATGCCACATCATTTTTGTCATCAGAAATACTTCTGCGTTTCCCATGACTCGAATACTGTTGAATTTTTTTTCATCATCATTATGTCATCGGTCCTCACAGTTTCTTTACGACTGTGTTGAAGCAGGAAAAAAGTGCAAACACACACAAAAAACAACTATAGCTGGCTTTAATCATGTTTCTTAACCCTATTCAATAGCCAAAGTTAACCCATTACATCCTGAGGATGAAATTATCAATTGTTTTAATATCTTTTGAGGTCTGCGTCCCAATTCTGTAGATACATCGACCATGATAGTTCAAGGGTGTCAGAATAGCTTGGTGCCTGTAGGCTGTAAGCGCCAAGCTATTCTGACAACACTCTTGAACTGTCATAGTTGACCCACACCCTGCAGAAGCATGTCAGCGCTTCACAGGCTAATGATTTTTCTTAATTTGATCTATGTCCGTCGCTTGTCCAGCTACATGACATCCTTCCCATATACGTAGGAGTATCTGTCCCTTTGTCAATTGACACAGTGACCACCACCCGTGTGCATTTCTGAAAATCAGGTATGCTGAACCCAAACCGTAAAAGGCGAATGACAAAGTTACGTTAACCCTTTGACTAAAATAGTTAAAGGGTAGTGCCAGAATGGCTTGGCGCTTCTAGGCGCCAAGCTATTCTGGCACTACCTTGAACTAAAGCCATTGGTCTATATCCTTATCTGTAAGTACAATAATGTAGCTAGCATTTGGCAGTGTTCAAAT
Organism: Semisulcospira habei; assembly: GCA_036245525.1. Lineage (NCBI taxonomy): Eukaryota > Metazoa > Mollusca > Gastropoda > Semisulcospiridae > Semisulcospira > Semisulcospira habei. Next base: position 56,618,568 of record BTPG01000007.1, read on the forward strand.
CTTTTAGCCTCAGTATATGGGTTAATATGAAGAGTCCATAGCCCATCTGTTCATTTTTTTTAAAAATCTACATGTACTGTGATGGGAGATTGATAATACTCTGTCTGAATCTGTTAACAGATCAATCAGTCTTTTTTCACATTGCCCTGTTGGTACTTCTGTTTTTCGTAAGCATTGTTATTTCAGATTTTGTTTTGAGAATGCACAAGTCTGCTCCTTCATAGTGCTGCAAGTTTAAGATTTTACCATGTCACCTGCATTAACTTTGGCACATTTCTAACATTATTCTTTTCACTTAATTCATGCATGACAGAACTGACAGCTTATAAAATTATTTTTCCATCCAAATGCAAGACATGAAAATCTAAAAATGTGGCATTTCCATCACATATTTACTGACAGTGACATTTCTAACACTATTCTTTTCACTTAATTCATGCATGACAGAAATGACAGCTTACAAAATTATTTTTCCATCCAAATGAAAACATGAAAATCTAAACATGTGGCATTTCCATCACATATTTGCTGACAGTGACATTTCTAACACTATTCTTTTCACTCAATTCATGCATGACAGAACTGACAGCTTCTAAAATTATTTTTCCATGCAAATGAAAGACATGAAAATCTAAAAATGTGGCATTTCCATCACATACTTGCTGACAGTGTCAGTTTGATATGCTATCACTTGCAGCGACAATGTCAGAAGTAGACTCGCACATTCTGACTGTCCACAGGAATTATCAAATCCTTATTTTGGACATTGTTAAAAGTATGGTACAATCTAAATACTAAAACTAGGCAAGTTGTAATGGCCGCTCTCTCTATGATTTGGACAAGGGTAGCAACATGAAACACAGAAGAAAAAAATTGAAGTCATAAAAATGGAAGTACATTGTAATACTGAACCAGAACAGAGTTTACAATGTACTTTCCCCAGTTCCTATTATTCCAACACCTAAAACAAGATGAATTCTGTAATCAGAAGTTCAGTGGACAAACATGCAATACTGTCCCTGATTTTAATCAGCTGTGTCAAATTCTGACCTACTTATGATTTCCGATTGACCTCTATTCTCCATAGTCTCTAAACAAAGCAAAGAATTATCTGTTAAACCTTATCATTCGGAATACACCAGTGTGTGAAATAAGTTTGACAAAAATAGTTCAAGGGTAGTGCCAGAATAGCTTGGCGCCCCTAGGCGCCAAGCTATTCTGGCACCACCCTTAAACTAAAGCCTTATCTGTAAGTACTATAATGTAGCGTGCATATAGCAGTGTACAAATTTGAAGCTCACCTAGACCTAGAAGTTAAAGTTAGGATGACTGACCCATGCTAAAGCAGATAAATAATTCCCATCAGTGACGTCTCGAATGAGTACAGAAACCTGAAAGGAACAGTTTCCAAAGGTGCAGTTGAGATGCATCAGTTGAGATGCATGGTAGGCAGCCCTGTACTATCAAAACGACAGCCTGGATTCAAATAATGTGCCAGAACATGACAGGAAAGATTTCAACCATAATACCTTGGTCAAACCATAAAGAGAGCTGCCATTCATGCACTACTAGAGATCTACAACTCCGTTATTTGTTTTCAAAACTTATATGAATGCCGTTTGCTCTGCAAGTCTTTTTCACAATTTTATCATACATAATTGTCTTTATGAGTATCTACTGAAAAAACGAGGCCCAACTTCACATGACAACCCTTGTAAAAAAAAAACTGGCCGACTAGTATTCCTGGATAACACTGCCAATGAAAACTACAACCAGTAAAGCACTTCGTGCTGTTGACATGAACTCCTTCCACATCAGCTGCATCATTCTCCACTAAAAACAAGCCAGTCAAGCAAACAGTGATTCTGGTTGCAATTTCAATATGCAAAATTCCCATCACTCTAAACCTCTCAGAAATAAATGACTTCCATTCTGCAGAATGGAAGTCATTTAGTTCTGTGAGTTTCAGAGTTCAACATCCAGAGAATACTCAGGCAAATTTTTTTCAAGGAACTATAATTGGCTGACAACAAAGCAGCAAAGTAAATGATGGATGGAGATGGCAACACTTCATACATATTCATACAACTCATTGCAAGTGTGAGGCTAACTGACATGTGAGAACACACTGATTAGATTTAAACAACAGGGGAGGTAACTTATCCAAGACCCACTAATGTTGGCGCGCGCGAGGGCACGCCTTTCCGCCCGTGCCCTGCCGTCAGCCTCCATTTGTTGTGGGTTTGTGTCCGCTTCCACGCAAGATCTTCTCCGATGAGTTAGCAGCATGAGCTAACACCTTGAAAAATAACAACCATCCAGCTAATAACAGACGTGACAATGGCACACAAAAATGGCGCCACTGTGCATTGGCAATGAAAATTAAGTAACAAATTCTTGGTTTCTGTGAAGTGCAGTCTAAGTACTAAGCAGCTGTATGAAAACTCTGTCTTTTCATCAATTCTTTTGAAGAACAAATAAATCAGCAGAACTTCAACTTTTTCTGAACAAAAACAATGTCTTGCATTGCACCCTGCTTTTGGAATGAAAGTATTCATAACCAGCAATGTCACAAAATCAGTGATATTTTATGCATTCTTGGCTGTGTAAATGCACAAGTCAAAAAGTAAAATCACACATGAACCCCTTCACTGCTGAGAAAAAGTGAACACAATCCAACTGCGAGGGACATACATGTAGATCCTCATGAGCCCCCGCGACTGCAGGGGTTCATGCAGATCTATGCCTCCTGCCGAGACCAATGTGTATCTTGGACGTTTTTGACTTTGGTCACTAAAATAATAAACAAAAATTTCAGAAACAAAAATGTACCTACTGTGGCAAGGAAGGGGTTAAATGTGACAAAAGCAGCTGAGTTCCTGTTAGCTGAACTATGCAACTGATGTTCAAAGAATGCTTTCAAATTTATCAAGACAATAATAAAGAAAATAAGCACAAAGTTTTCAATCTGGGTGTTTTTTCTAGCTTATTTTTCAAATGTATACACACCTTCAGTTATACAGCTGCGAAGAAGTACAAGGATACAACATGTCACAGTCACATTCGTCAAGTCAGTCCAAAGAACACAAACAGGGGATTTATACCATTCTATGTTATTAAAAAAGTTGAAAAAGACAACGGGCATTTTATCACAATTTCCAGCACACTTCATCAATCAAACTAGTGCACAGCTGATGAATGTATCATCACTTTATTACCAGTATACAGCAGAACCTATTTTACCAATGACCATGTTGCAAGAAAAAAAAAATGGTCTTAACCCATATCATACCGAGACTAAAAGCTTCAAATTTGTAAACTGCCATATGCAAGCTACATTTTAGTACTTACAGATAAGGATATTGACCAATGGCTTTAGTTCAAGGGTGGTGCCAGAATAGCTTGGCGCCTAGAGGCGCCAAGCTATTCTGGCACTACCCTTGAACTATTTTAGTCAAACGTATTTTACACAATGGTAGGGTTAAAAGAAGACGTGCTCTCAATAGAAGTTTTAAAGTGCTAAAAGTGTCACCCATCATTCACTGCTGCGCTGCCGAGAAAAATTCAACACCACACAACTGCAGGAGGCTCTGCTGATCTTCATGAGCCCCCAAATTGTGGAGACTCATGAGGATCTATGCCTCTTGCTGAAACCACTTTGTTTCCCTGTTCCTTGATGGCTGGGGATCATTGGCGTAGAATTTAAAATGAACTCCAAAACAGAATCTGCGTCCGACAGTGATGTGGTTAAAGACCATGTTGGTGACCAGCCTTTAATCACAGGTGATCTCTCGTAAGGGTGGTCACTCAAAACAGGTTCTGCTGTATACAGTTTTCCCCTCCCTCCCTCCTTTCAAAAGTCCATGGCAAATCAAACATCAACATGTTTCCCCTGCATCAGTTTGCAAGACAATATGCTTCTCCGATTACAAATTGAAAAACAAATATATTGAAATCTGAATGATACATTTTTTGTGCAGTATTGTCTTCTCCTATCACAGCCGACTGAAAAGAGTCAACAGAAAACTGTCATGCCAACAAAAAGCAAAGAATACTGCCTGATTAACTCATTCAGCCCGACGGCCAAATTTCCTAAATTTTGGAGGCATTATCTAATGACTTTGCACCAGTTGCAGGAGATGGATCGACCATGATAAATTCAAGGGCAGTGCCAGACTAGCCTGGTGCCGAAAGGCGCCAAAATTAACCTGGCACTGCCCTTGAATTTTCAGGGTCGACCCATCTCCTGCTGTAGTGCGTCAGGGCTGAATGGGATAAGACATTTCAGGTTTCTCTCATGAAGTACGCTGCAGAGAAATAATGTCACGGTCTTCTGTTTTCTGAGCAGTATTTCATTTGTGAGAACTGTCTGATAAACTGTCTGTCTCTTTAATGTTTAAACCAAGAACACTTGTTTTCTAAATTTCTGCTCCAGGGTAAAGTTTTATGGGGCTAACAGTCACTACCAGCTCATTTCCTCAGCTGTGACAGGTGAAAAGGCAATAGAAGAAAAAAAAGGAAACATGCAGGCCTTGCAAGATACCGACCTTGATAACATCGATGGGGTTGGAGGCGATCGCACCGGCAAGACCCGCTAAAAAACTGGCCCTGAAATAGAATTGTATACAAATCACAATTCAAACAGGAAAGTGGCACCTGGTTGGAACTGCAGAGGCATAGGTAAAAATAATTTTTAAAAATTATACTAGAGCTTATGTTAAAGGTGCAGGGTCAATCAATTGTTTGAATTTTAATGCCCAGGCTGAAACTAGTGAAAGCAATTCATAATGCACCCCCAACCCTTAACCCATTCAGCCCTGACGCACTACAGCAGGAGATGGGTCGACCATGATAATTCATGGGTAGTGCCAGATTAGCTCGACGCCTGTCGGTGCCAAGCTAATCTGGCATTGCCCTTGAATTATCATGGTTGATCCATCTCCTGAAACTGGTGCATAGTCATTGGATGACGCCTCCAAAATTTGGCCGTTGGTTTGGTTGAAAGAAAGATGCTCCACCCCCCACTCCCTTCAGAGAACATTTATTTCTCGAATTAATAATAATAATAATAATTACGGTATTTATAATGCGCTTATCTTATAATAATTATAACTCTAAGCGCACACTCACAACTCGCGCACGCATGCGCACGCTTTAGACAATGACTCACGTACCACAAACAGTGAAATACATTACGACGGTCAGCTTGGGGTGGAGAGTGTGGTGATATAGTGCTAAAACTGTTGAAAGAGGTGAGTTTTGAGGGCGGACTGGAAGGAGGAGAGAGAGTGTTTCTGACGGAGAGAGAGTGGGAGAGTGTTCCAGATGGATGGACCGTAGACGGAGAAGGAGCGGGGACCGAAAGTGTTAAGTTTGGTGCGAGGGATGTGGAGGCGGAGAGGGTCGGAGGCAGAGCGGAGGGAGCGGGAAGGTGTGTAGGGGTGAAGTAAGTTGGAGAGATAGGCAGGAGCGCAGTTGTTCAGGGATTTGTAGCAGAGAGACAGAACTTTGTATTGGATGCGTTGGGGGGATGGGGAGCCAGTGAAGGAGTTTGAGCAGGGGTGTGATGTGGTCGGATTTTTTCTTTCTGAGGACGAGGCGGGCAGCATTGTTCTGGACGCGTTGGAGAGTGAAGATGGTGGAGTGAGGGAGACCGGAAAGGAGAGAGTTGCAATAGTCGATGCGAGATAAGATGAGAGAGACAGCAAGTTTGGTGGCAGCTTCGGTAGTGAGGTATTTTCTGATCTGACTGATGCGGCGAAGGTGGAAATAGCATGCCTGGGTCGTGGCGGAGATGAAGTTGGTCATGGACAGAGAGGAATCGAGGATGACGCCGAGGTTCTTGGCCGAGTCAGAGAGGGAGATGGGGGTGCTATCGAGTTGAAGGTGGAGAGAGGGAGGGAGCTGGGAGAGTTTTTGGCGAGTGCCTACCAGCATGGCTTCCGTTTTGTCGTCGTTCAGTTTCAGCTTGTTTGCTGTCATCCAGTTTTTCACGTCTTTGTAGCAGTCAGCCGTGCGAGTCAGTAGTGAATTAATCATACAAACACAAACAGAAAATGTCTAGGACATAAAGCACTTACAGAAAGTGTGTTTCTTTGGTATCGCCAAGAAACCCTGAGAGAAGAATGTGCTTTTTACATAAATCGTATGCTGGTAACTCCACTCCTGCCACAACTGCTGCCCTTTGGGCTGTGGGACCCACACCCTGCAACAGCAACGTATGACCAAGTTCAGATTTAAACATGCAAACATGTATATTCAAATGAAATAATCAGCATCTCATGTGAAAAGAAGTGTACTTTAGACATACTCCCTGAGTGAGTCTCTGGAAAGTACTCCAGTAAACGAAACAGGTTATCAAAATCCATACTATTATACAAATTTTATGTTTAACACTTTTAGCCCTGGATCCCTGCAGCAGGAGATGGCTTGACCATGATAATTCAAGGCTAGTGCCAGATTAGCTTGGCGCCTGAAGGCACCAAGCTAATCTGGAATTATCATGGTCAAGCCATCTCCTGCAGCTGGTACATAGTCATTAAACACCTCCCAAATTTGAGAAATGCGACCTTGGGGCTAAACAGATTAATACAGTAACAGAGCATGACCAACTACCAGTATGCAGGAAAGTGATAACCCAGTAAGCAAAGGTCATTGGGCTGAAGTCAGTCCCAGTGGGCCTACACAGTTGTGTGCAGGCCTACTGGGGCTGACTTCAGCCCAATGGCCTTTGCATACTTGGAAAATAAGCCTGAAATGTACATCTACACATTTCCACTGAAACATTACATGTGACGTCATTGAATTAAAGTACTAAAATTTCAAAACTATCTTTATATATTCAAAAAAGGTGAGGGTAAAGGCTTACCCTCCATAAGCCAGTCAGCCCCTCTGTTTTGTAGATTTTGACGAAAGAGCAGACCATGTTGTCACAATTTGTCTGTGACCCCGATGCTTGCATTCTCACCTGTAAAGAGAAAAACGTATTTTTCCCTAAAATGTATATTTTCAAGAAAATACTTACCGATGGCATTACTATATGGAAGTAGCACTTAGCCTATCAATTTCAGCCCAGGGATCGTTGTGTACAGCAACGCCACCGAGGAACCACCCGAGTGAGCTTTACCAACATCCCTGAGTAGCTTCCCTTCACTGAGTAGCTTCCATTACCTCATACGGGCAAGTGCGTAGCGTCACCAGTTTCGCTCTTAGTGGCGGCGAGCAGGGCAGGTGGGAGGGCCCTCAGAGTAATGCCAATGGTAAGTTTCTTCTAAAAAAAATACATTTTAGAGAAAAATACATTTGTTTCCTCAAAAAACATTACCGATGGAATATTAATTTTTCTCTAAAATGTATTTTTTCGAAAAATACTTACCGATGACATGACTGTCTGGAAATAGTCTACTTGCTTACCAATTTTAGCCTAAGACCCAAAGGGTCAGCCCAGGAGGCTCTCGGGGATCCCTAACAGGGACGAGAGTAGCCTCCCCTGCCCATCCGGTCACGTGCCCGGTGGTGTCTCCTTTAGCCAGTTGTCTACGGAGTTACCAGCGGCAAGCGGGGAGGAGGGAGGGACCTCCGAGTCATGTCATCGGTAAGTATTTTTCGAAAAAATACATTTTAGAGAAAAATTAATTTGTTTCCTCAAAACACATTACCAATGACATGATTGTCTGGAAGAATGCCAAAAAGGAGGAGGGTGCCGCAGAATCCCTTTCTGAAACCTCATTAGGGACGAGGACGGCCCGTCACTCCTGATCACACACTCCCGACAATTTTAGCGAAGTGCATACCTAAGGCGCCAGGGGCGCCTGGAGGGAGTGCTGTGCCGCAGAGATGTCGCCCACCAGAGAGAGGTTGTCGCGCTGGACCGTCAGGTCGCGGAGGTAGAAGCGGGCAAAGGTGGTTTCGGCCCGCCATCCCACTGCAGCCACAATGTCCTTAACCGCGCAGTTGTGGTCAAAGGTGAGACTTGCGGCCATAGCGCGAACTTCATGGGCGCGTATCCTGAGGGCCTCGGCTCCCTGTGGGGAGAGGTCGCAATAGGCGGACCGTATTACCCAGCGGAGCCAGGAGGAGATCGTTTGGGCAGAGATGTCAGTTCTGCCGGCGGTCAGAGGCAAAAAGAGACGAGTCCGTCCCCTCCGTACGGACTTGGAGCGACGCAGGTAGATACGGAGTGCACGCACCGGCTCTTGCTGCCGAGTCTCCCGAGGAAGGTCGGGCCCCTTAAGCGGGCGAATAGCGATGACCTGAGGCGCCGTCAAGGGAGATCTAGTCTTAGCGAGAAAGGACGGATCCGGGAGAAGCTGAACGGAGCCATCCACCCGGAACTGCAGGCAGGAAGGGCGAGACGAGAGCGCGTGGAGCTCGCTGACGCGGGCTGCTGTGGCGAGGGCCACCAGGAAGCAGGTCTTCCGAGTCACGTCCGCGAAGCTGGCCAGATGGAGCGGTTCAAAACGGTCCGAATTCAGCCAGGTGAGGACCCAGGGTAGGTCCCAGCGTGGAACGAGGGAGCGGGAAACCGGACGCTGCAAGCCGAAATGCGCCATAAGGTCGGCCAGGTCCTTGCAGGCACCAGGGTCGGGACGGCCGAGGTGACGGTAGGTGTCGGCAATCATGGAGAGATAGCCACGGATCGTGATGGGAGCCAAACCTTGGTCATGGAAGAGCCAAAGGAAGAAGTCCGCGAGCTGAGGGGTCGTCAGATCGACGGGGGAGAGACGACGGTCAGAGCACCAGGCACGAAGCACTCGCCACTTTCCCTCGTAGACACGTCTGGTGGAAGGTCTGCGGGCTGAAGCGATAGCGTCCACTGCCGCACTCGAGAAGCCTCTAGCGGAGAGGGCGTGCCGCACAATCGCCAGGCGTATAGGAGAAGTCGCTCGGGGCAGGGGTGGAAGAGCGGCTGGCGGGGCTGCTTGAGCATCGTGCGAGGGGTGGGAAGTGGAAGGGGCGGATCCGTGGCGAGACTGAGCAGGTCGGTGGTCCAAGATCTGTCCCAGGAGAACGGGGCCACCAGGAGAAGGACTGCGTTGCACCCCCGGAGCTTGAGCAGGACTTTGGGGACCAGGACCGTCGGAGGGTAGGCGTAGGCAACTAGTCCGTCCCAAGAGATCGAGAGTGCATCGACCGCCCAGGCCAGCGGGTCGGGAATCGGGGAGACGAAGAGGGGAAGCTGGTGGTTCCACCTGGTGGCGAAGAGGTCGACAAGGGGAGTCTCCCAACGCTCGCAGATCAGGCGAAAGATGTCCCGGCGCAGGGTCCATTCTGTGTGAAGAAGCTGGCCCTGCCGAGAGAGGGAGTCTGCCAAAACGTTCAGGTGACCTGGAATGTGACGGGCTCGTAGGGAGATGCCGCGGTCCTCGCACCAGCGAAGGAGTCGGTAGAGAAGGATGCAGAGGTCGGGCGAGCGGGTCCCTCCCTGCTTCTGTATGTAAGTGACGACCGTGGAGTTGTCGGAGAGGACAAGGAGGTCCTGCGTCCGAAGATCGGGTTCCCAAGCGAGGAGGGCCTGCCAAACCGCATTCAGCTCCAGCCAGTTGATGTGCCGCGAAGCCAGGTCCTCGTTCCAGCGGCCGGCCGCATAGCGAAAACTCGGGAGAAGGTGAGCGCCCCACCCGGCGAGACTGGCATCGACGCAGAGAGAGAGACGGGGCAGTGGTGAGGTCAGGGAAATCCCGGAGCCGAGCCAACAAACGTCCGTCCAGCGAAGCAGATGGGGCCGCAGCATAGGGGGTATCGGCACCAGGGTGGAGAGGTCGCCGGAGGACGGTCTCCAGTGGAGGAGAAGATGCAATTGAAGAGGACGAGAGTACAGATGACCGAGGGGAAGGAGATCTGCCGCAGCACTCATCAGGCCGAGGAGCTGGAGCCACACCCTGGCGGGGACATCCGCTTCCTGAGCTACCAGATGGGCGAGATCGGCGAGTTTCTGGATCCGCGGCTCGGGAAGACGCACTAGGTTGCGGTCGGTCACAAACTCCATCCCCAGGTGCACGAAGTGGCGAGAGGGAGTGAGGTCGGACTTGCCGGCGTTGACCAGGAAGCCCAGGCGAGATAACAGGAGTAGAAGCGCATCCCTGTCCAGGAGAAGAGAGGCCACCGACTGGTTCCGCAGAAGAAGGTCGTCCAAGTAGTTGGAGATCGGGCTGGAAGAAGAACGACGGGCTCTGGCTACCACGGCGTTCATGATCCGCGTAAACACCCACAGACTGAGCTTGAGACCGAAGGGGAGGGCCCGAAACTGGAAAACAGTCCTGTCGATGGCAAAGCGGAGGTACCGGCGGGAGGCAGGATGGATTGGGACGTGCAGGTAGGCATCGGACAGGTCCAGGCTGACGGCGAAGTCCATGGGCTGGACGGCAGCACGGAGGGACCTGGCTGTCTCCATCCGGAAGGACGGGGCGGCGATGAACTGATTCAGGGCGGAGAGATCGATGATCGGCCTCCACTTGCCTCCAGGCTTGGGGACTACGAATAGTCGGCTGTAGAAGGCGGGGGAGTCGTGGCAGGAGACGACCCCCGTAGCGGCTTTCTGGAGAAGAGCAGCGACTTCTCCGCGAAGGGCATCGGCCTTGGGCGGATCTGACGGAATCTCGGTCCACAGGGGGGGAGCGCCGAAGCGGGGGCGGGGAACGAAAGGAGATGAGAAGACCGTCTGAGACAATGGAGAGGATCCAAGGGTCGTCCGGAAACAGGGAGCGCCAGACGTCTCCGTGCAGGGCGAGCCTCCCGCCGACAGGCGTCCCCGAAGCGGTCAGCGAGGGCGGAGGCGAGCAGAAGTCAGGGGGCCCTCCCACGCCCAGGGCGGCGGGCGGGCTTGGGCCAGGCCGGGACGGCAGGACGGGCAGGATGGGCGCGGCCAGGACCGGGCGCACGGGAAGAGGAGAGAGGACGGGAGGCCGAGGCGGAGGCAGGGGCCGTCGCGGAGGGTCTGACGAACTGCAGGGCGCGACCCGAGGCCTTGCGGGTTGGCGGAAAGCGAGACGAGGGGGCGCTGGGCCAACGGTCCTTGTTAGCTTCCTTCAGGGACTGCCAGGAAGGGCCGAAGAGGAGCGGAGCGCCGACCGGGGCCCGGCGTAGCTGGGATTTCACATCACAGGGAAGACCCGGGCAGGACTGGATCACCACATCACGCCACATCAAGTCACAGTTGGCGGCCGCTGCCATGGCGTTGACGGACGAATGGTAGGCCGCTCGGTTGGCTGCAACTGCCAAGGTGTGAAGATCCGACAGCAGGGGCGGAGCGGAGGGAAGCCAGGCTGCCTCGATACGGCTAATGAAGGCTTGTGTGAGGAGCTCCAAAAAACCCAAACAAGCGAGGGCGTTTCGGACGAGTGAGGCAGTACGTTCCAGGCCGCGAGGCAGGACACGGTTGAGCTGGGAAGAGCCGCCGGCGAGCACCAGCGCAGGCGGATCCACCGGAGGCAGCGAGCACGAGAAGGATTGCGAGTGGCCGGCGTACCAGGACTGCCGAAAGGCGATGTCGACACCGGAAGGCCAGCGGCGGTCAGAGAAGAAGTCCGAGTCGGAAGCGGAATCTCGCTGGAGGTGCGCAGACAGGGCGTCCGTTAGGTCGCGGAAGGCAGGCGGCTGGGGAAGCGACTTAAATTTCTTAACCTGCCGAGCAGCGTCCACAAAGGCGGCCGCTTTCCTCTTCAGTGGTGGGGAAGGTGGGCAGGAATCGGCGGGAAGGCACGCCGCGATGAGACGGGCAGCGTCGTCCAAGGCTCGGAGAGTCTCGCCACGAGGAGTGGACAGGGTAGCTGGAGACGCTGGATCCTCCACCTGAGAGGGCGAACGGCTGCCGGACCCAAGCAAGGCCGACACGGAGTCCTCCGGCAGCAGGCTTAAGGTCTCTCCATCGATGGCAGGCGATGGCGGCGGGGAAGACCAAAGCACAGTAGGTAAACCGACGCGCGCAGGCGGTGGAGGAGGAGCCGAGGGGCTACGCTGACGCCGGCGCGGGGAAGTAAGAGGCGAAGGGCGTCGGGAACGATGAGAGCGTCGATCCCGATGAGAACTACTGCGCCGAGAACTTGGCGGAGTCCTGTCGTCTCTATGACTCCTACGAGAGGAGTGTGGTGAGGGGCGCCGAGAGGAACAGCGCTGCGGAGAACGGCTGCGCCGACGGGAGGCATAAGAGGAAGTCGAGCAAGAGGACGACGAATGCCGGGGGCTACGTCTCCTATCCACGTGACGAGGGCTAAGCCGACGGTCGACATCATGGCGCCTGGAAGAACGGGGACGGTCTCTTCTGTCCCGAGGAGGAGGAAAAGGTGACAACTGTCGCGGTGCCTGGGGCTCAAGGAGGGGGGCACGTTGCGGACTAGCAGCTGGGGCCGAAAGGCCACGGTGAAGGGTAGAAGGCGACGACGGCCGCGGTGCCCGGGGCTCATGGAGGGGGGCACGTAGCCGGCTAGGCGACTCGCCGGAGGAGTCAGCGGGCTTAGGAGGGGGGGCCATAAGGCCAACACATCTAGTAACAGGCGACAAGGGTCGCGGTGCCCTGGACTCAAGGAGGGGGGCACAACTAGACGGAGAGGCCGAAAGGCCGACGCGTGTATCGACGAGCGACAAAAGTCGCGGTGCCCGGGGCTCAAGGAGGGGGGCACGGAGCCGGCTTGGCGACTCGCCGGAGGAGTCAGCGGGCTTAGGAGGGGCCACAAGGCCCACGCGTCTACTAACAGGCGACAACAGTCGCGGTGCCCGGGGCTCAAGGAGGGGGGCACAACGCCGGCTTGGCGACTCGCCGGAGGAGTCAGCGGGCAAGGGCGGTGCGGACACCGTAGCAGGAATACTCTTACCAGGCAGACGAGGCGTGCGTTTCTCCATTTCCGAGGAGGGGACCTTGACTGGGTCCCGGCGTGCTGTGACAGGTCGCTCGCGCCGGTAGAACCTCCAAAGCTCCGACCAACGAACCTCCGGCCATGAAGAGCAGACAGCGCAGGCGAGGTCCGAGGAGCAGCCAGAACACGGAAGACAGACTTCATGCCGGTCACTAGGCCACTGAAAGTCGCCGCATCGGGGACAGGTGCGCACTTGATGACTGCAACACAAACCCAAAGATGAAAGGCGACCGGCGGCGGGAACTAACCCGCCTACATAACTTACGAACCAGGTAAACGAGTGAAGCTCACGACGAAACGCGAGAGAGAACCAAAAAGTTCGAGACGAGACCAACGTCCGGCCCAGCCGGGCGAGACGTAGGCGGCGGCCGAGACGTTACCTGTCCATGGCGGAGCGCCGAAGCACAAACCACCGTGAGCGATGGAAGCCGAGAAGCAGAAGAAGGCCCCAGGCCCAGCTAACAGCACGAGGCACAGACGAGGGCTAGCAGAGAAGGAGGCGACGCCAGAAGCAGAGACGAGTGTCTAGGCGAAGACAGGCCGGTAAGGACGGTCGAACCGTACACAGCTTACGCAGGGTCAGAGGCTCAGAAAACGCGTGCGAACGCTAACAGCGAAGTAGACAACTGGCTAAAGGAGACACCACCGGGCACGTGACCGGATGGGCAGGGGAGGCTACTCTCATCCCTGTTAGGGATCCCCGAGAGCCTCCTGGGGGGACCCTTTGGGTCTTAGGCTAAAATTGGTATGCAAGTAGACTATTTCCAGACAGTCATGTCATCGGTAATGTGTTTTGAGGAAACAATACTATATGGAAGAATAACGAAAAGGAGGAGGGCGCCGCCAATTACCCCACCACTGCGGATGCATTAGTGAAAAAGCCTGGGATCAACACCTCACAATTTCAGCTAAGCGTTACCTAAGGCGCCTGGGGCGCCGGTAGGGTGTGTTGATCCGCCGAGACGTTGCCCACCAAGGCCAGGTTGTCCTGCTGGCTCGAGAGATCGCGCAGGGAAGCTACTCAGGGATGTTGGTACAGCTCACTCGGGTGGTTCCCCGGTGGCGTTGCTGTACACAACGATCCCTGGGCTGAAATTGATAGGCAAAGTGCTACTTCCATATAGTAATGCCATCGGTAATGTTTTTCAAGGAAACAAACTGCCTGGTTAACCCTTAAGGTGGCACATGGCGTGCAAAATCGTCATTTTTTTCTTCAAAACATTGTTCGAAAACTGTTTGACCTATTATTCTGAAATTTGGCACATAAAACAAAGACAGCATAATGAATGTTCACACCAAGTTTAATCATCCTAGCTCATATAATTCATAAGTTATGACATAATCACAAAAAAAATGGGTAGCGATTTTGCCCCCTACACCATTACATAATGAGCAGCCTATTCACCATCTAAAATGGTTTGAAATGAAGGAAAAGGATTATACTACACAATAAAGCATGATAACTGTCCTTGTGATGCATGGAAATGTCTCTGGTCATGTGTCATATTGTTGCCAAGAAAAAAAATTCATAGCATGACTTGATCAACCTAATGGATCACAGAAACCACTAAAGGTACAATTTTCTAACTAGTCTTATTGTGTTCAGCAACTATTTTTACATCTGTGTGCAAAATTTCAGCTTGATATCTTTATCCAAAGCAACATTTTTTCAGGGGGCAAAATCATCGCTGTTGCAAAAAAAGCATGTTTTCAGAAAATTGACTTCAAAGTTGGAGACAGGTAAACAGTTTGTCTATAAGTCAAATTGTTCATTGTAAACACTTGGAATGGTTCCTGTGGAAACTAAGAGTCTGTACTGACACTGGAACAGTCTCTAAGCACACAGAGAGTTTAGAAGGCTCCAGGATTATACTGCACTCCCTCCCGTCCCCTGCGACGAATGCGTTCTTGGCGGTGAAGGTAAACATCGTCAATCTTCTTGCGACGAGCTCCTGCATGGAGAGTCTTCTGGTAGTGCTGCCAGGTCTTCAGGTGGATTGGGGGAGGCATGTTCAGCATTCTCCAAAAACAGGAAAGCTGGGTGAAGCCAATGGCGTTCATAGCAGCAGCAGTCACCAGGCGCCGGTTTATTTCGTAGCCAGTGTACACGGTGCCCGTCTTCTGTGATGTCATCACTTCACTGATGATGGTGCCACAACCCGTGCATTGCACTTTCAGCTGGCAAGAGGTCCCCATCCTTGCAGATTTGTCTTCAAAAAGGCAATACTGAAAAATAAACAGAGAAAAATCCTTTAGTACGATATACATGAAAAGTCATGGTACTCTTACCCAATGTCACCAAGTCACAAACACAAACAAGTAAGCAGTAATGAGGAAACTTCACTTACCGATTGCTCACAAGTATCACACTGTACAGGAGAGAAGAGCTGGTTTAACTTTCCGGGTTGATGATAATATTTATTGCCTCAATGGGTGCAGCTTCACCGGTCTCTTTTTCACGATCGTCTTGAAAAAAATTCCGAAGTTTCTTGACGGAAGCAACTTCTGCCGATGTCAAAGCCGTCACAGTCGCATCGATAGCCGCACTCTCTGCAGCTGCATTCGGTGACTGCTGCTTTTTCTGTTTGCTCCTCTTTCTCTTCTTGCCGTACTGGTGCTTAGTAGCCCATTTGGTCCCCTTTTTTGGGTCATTTCTGTCGCACTACATTGAGTTTATGACAAGACTGTCGCACACGGCTTGATAACGACGCCATTTTGAGTTATTACAAACACGCGTGTTGCCGAGGACGGAAACTGCCGAAGTGCTCTTCGGCCGTGATCACGCGCTGCGCCGTGCGCCGCCGGCCAATCAGAAACTTCCATTCAAACGGATGACGGAAGCGCTTATGTTCCGAGGGTTTCGATTGGTTGTAAGCTGCTCTGATAGGCCTCGGGTTTTCTCTTCGTGTGTCTCCGTATCGCATTCTTTGTTTCCGAAACAGACCTCAAAAGTAGGCCAAGACCGTGACCTTTCCACTCGTACCAAACACATGGGGGTTCTTTCAAAGGGACATGCCGTAACCAGGCACTCAAAATTGAGTTTTTGACGGCCACGTTAGTTTTTCTTTTCACTTCCAGCGATAGATACATCACTAAAACATCCAAAATAGGGGTATAAATCAATAAAATGGACAAAACCAATCACACACATGCATAATACAGACATCGTAGGACCCATTTCTGGGTCAAACTGGAAACACATTTTTGAACGATTTTTGACGAAAATTACTTGCCGTGTGCCACCTTAAGCTCCCAGAATGAAATGACTTCTATTCAGAGTTTGAGAGTTAACTACACTTCATGTTAAAAAAACAAACAAAAACAATCTGCTTGGTTAACCCTTAAGCTCCCAGAACTAAATGACTTCTATACAATAGAGTTTGAGAGTTATTACCCTTCATGTAAAAAACTGCTGATATGCTACCCAGAGTCATCCCCCTTGTACATGCATGCAGCCAGTGATACTGTCAATAGAACTGGTGGCCACATGTGCAAAGGGAATAAGCCACTTCTTTTTACACACCTTGAGGACATCAGTGGGGTTGGCGATGGAGCTCGACACCACACCAGCAGTGACACCACACACCACATTGACAGCCAGCGTTTCATCTGCACATTATAATAAATTAGTTGTTAGAAACATACTACAAAAGCTTCAGCAGCTGTCACCCAATCTGTCGATTACATCAGAAGCAACCTAGGGATGCTGCATCACATCTGTTGTCTCATCTACCATGGAAATGTATGCACATGATCTGCATTTCATATATTTGGTTGCAACAATTTGGAATTCAAAGAAAGTCCAAGGAAGAAAGAAACACATTTAGACAAGACCAGAGTTGCCAACCCCCAATTTTTTTTTCAGTAGTCAAAATTTAGAATTTAAGTAGTTTCATGACAATTTCAGTAGTCAATGCGCGTCGCTGCGATGCATTACTAATGTAACTATACACAAACACAAGCCTTGCTGATAATGTCATTAAAATCTCTGACCACATTCAGGGCTCCCAATACAAATTCTTAAAAATCCCTGAAAAAATTCAGTCGCCGGATTTGCGCACACGCGAGTGTTATTTTCAGAGAAGATCATTGCAACATAATAATTGTAATTGTCTTTTCTAAGCAACTGTCGTTTTTAACACTTATCATTCGGAATATACCTTGTGTGAAATAAGTTTGACTAAAATAGTTCCAAGGGTAGTGCCAGAATAGCTTGGCGCCTCTAGGCGCCAAGCTATTCTGGCACCACCCTTGAACTAAAGCCATGAATGAAAGCAAAGAATCATCTTGTAACCCTTATCATTCAGAATACACCAGTGTGTGAAATAAGTTTGACTAAAATAGTTAAAGGGGAGTGCCTCTAGGCGCCAAGCTATTCTGGCACCACCCTTGAACTAAAGCCATTGGTCCAGATCCTTATCTGTAAGTACTATAATGTAGTTTGCATATATGGCAATGTACAAATTTGAAGCTTATAGTTTTAGCCTCAGTATGATATGAGCTAAGCCTGTTTCTGTCTATGTTTGGGAATTCGTTTTGCATTTTACATGCTTGGCAGTCACCTTTTTTGCCTAGATTTCTAACTTCAGTTACAGACAACTTGGCTTATAACAAGGTCGAACATACATGTACAACAAAAGTAGGATACACTGTATATAACAGCACTTTTTCTGAGGTCTTGACCAACCATTTCATATGTAAATTACTTCGCTAAACCCATTACATCCTGAGACTGATTTTGTAAAGTTTGCTTATTGTCCTATGAAGGCTACATTACAGATTAGGAGATAAATCAACTGTTTTAGTTCAAGGGTGGTGCCAGTACTGTTTTAGTTCAAGGGTGGTGCTAGAATAGCTTGGCGCCAGAGTCGCCAAGCTATTCTGGCACCACCCTTTAACTAAAACAGTTGATCTATTTAAAACACTAAAGCTATTCTGGCACCACCCTTGAACTATCAGTCAAATTCATTTCAAGCAATGGGTGTAGCAGGACGATAAAAGTTAAAACACACACTGGTTATAACATCAAAAATGTTTGGATCCGCTGGATCCCCAAAGTTTACCAGATCATGGGTGGGACCAAAAGAAAAGTTGACCGATAGGACTAACAAAAAAATTAAATCCTCATGAGCCCCCACGACACGGAACTGCAGGGCCTCATGAGGGTCTATGTCCCTTACAGCCCGGTACAGTTCACCTTGCTCCAGCAGTTAACCCTTATCATTCAAAATACACAAGTGTGTCAAACAAGTTTGACTAAAATAGTTCAAGGGTAGTGCCAGAATAGCTTGGCGCCACCCTTTACCTAAAGCCATTGGTCTATATCCTTATCTGTAAGTACTACAATGTAGCTTGAAGATTTTAGCTTCAGTATGATATGGGTTAAGAGGTTGAAGTACACAAACATTTGCCATAAATGTAATTTAACAAAACCATACCGTAAATGCAGATGAATATATGCATTACCTTGTGGGTTCGTTATCACAGCACGCTTCAGAGTATGGTAGATGCCAATTTTAATTGTTCCATAGGTGGCTTGTCTCAAGAGAGCTGGTGCGATCCTGTAAGAGAGAAGATAAAAAATGCAATCCAAGTTGCACAGTAACACGTGATGCAACTCATACAGAACATGGTAGGCTGCAAAAAGTTATTGTAAAAGCCCATCCTCTTTCAGGTTATGTACGTCTAGTAAGTCAAGTGTAAAATTTGTTTCTGATATATTAATCTCATCATTAAATCAGAAACTGTTCTTAGACACCTTGAACAATCTTAAACACTGTCAATGTAAAACAGACAGTATTTTTTTCTTCAGAATTATAGTTTAATGTCTTTCTACTCACTGCATGGCGATGTCAGACCCCAAAATATAATAACATTATTGGGAAGCAAAAAAATAAACACTATATTTTATAGTAGGATGCAGATTGGGCAACAACAAATTACACTAACTATTGATGTTCCAATGTTGTAATATAAAATATCACTCAATATGTTACATACACAGTAAACAGAACCCAAGGGTGTCAGTGCAAAAAACTGAAATGACTGCAAAGGGTCCATGGACTAACTATGCTCCACAATCCATGACCTGCAGTGACAAAAGACATAAATTCTCATGAACCCTTGCAGATGCAGGGGCTCATGAGAATTTATGCCTTTTGTGGATGGAACAGGCTGGCTCGGGGACTGTGCTCTCTCTGAACCAATTCAGCTTTCTGGGATTTTGAAAGAGCTGAATCAGGCTCCAGGACTGAAGACTGTCACACATGAGTATGCACAATGCTGACCACTGGTACTGGTAGCAGTTTTTGTTACGATGATTCCAACAGGAATCATTGTGACAAAAACCACTACCAACAGTCATAGGGTTAACCCCTTGTGCACTGCAGCCAGCTGCAATGCACACTGCACCAATGACTGCATGCACAAGGGGGGTTAAAAACAAAAGAACTTACCCAGAGTACAGAGCGACAGCCCCTTCCTCACGCAGTATGCGGATGAAGGCATGGAACATGCCCCGGTACTTTAAGTCCGTGTAGCGGGCATCAATTTTCTGCCCCTGAATTTGGAGACGGGTTTTGGTAGTGTCTATTGGGAAAGTTCCTGAAAAAAGTCACAATAATAAACATAATTATCATGGCTGTCCAAATATTCTGTGAACACAGCTATTCCAGATGCCTTTCATTAACCCCCACATGTTTACAGCACCAGTGGCTGCATGCACAAGGAGCGGAGATGTCAATAAACAGTCTAATTAACCCCTGCACTGTCACTGGATGCGTGGACTGTATTTATGAAATTAAACATTCAGTGTTGAAGAACTCCAACCACAGGAACAAGGCCATAAAGTGGTTTCAGCGAGAGGTATAAATCCTCATGAGCCCCCGCATATGCAAGGGAGGGGGGGGGGGGGGGGGGGGGGGGACATGAGGATCTATACCTCTTGTGGTTAAATGGAATAAGTCAGATTATACATCTAGAACAAAAATTATTCACAGATCCAGATAGCACTCTTTTTAAATAACTTTGCTAATGAATAACAAACTTTGGATACAAAAACAAAATAGGGTCCCCTTGGCGATTTGTTATAACTTACATCTGCAGTTTTCTGTTTAAATATGAAAAGCCAAAAAAATGTTTCACTTGAACCATAGCATTATGTATTACAGTGCACCCAAAAAACATCAATTATAGTGCAATTTAGATAACAGTTATATTTTCCCACACCTGTGCCAAAATAAAAATGCTTACATGCACTGAAAAATTTTGTACACAAGGTAAACAAAACATGAAAAGTCCTTAGAATCACATGTTAAGATTCTAAACAGTCACGATAAGAAATTTAGTTTGTACAGGAAACAGTGTTAGCATACCACTCAACCATGTGATTTTTTTTCTCCTAAGCCTAAAGTAAACAAAGCACAAACTAGCATGGAGGCAATTTAGCTTTTGAATACAGCAAAACCTCTTTTCAAGTGATCAACTTTTATCAGCAATAACCTGTCATTAAATCTTTGACTACTGAATAACTTTTCTACATTAATAATATTAGTACTCTGACAAAACGCTATTCTGTTGAGAGTTCATAGTGGGATCCGGTGCGCACACCAAGCAACGACACACTCTGCACTAAAACTAAGACACATTCTGCACTAAAACTAAGTAAAAGCAGCTAAGCAAACGCACTACAAACGAACCTTGGCTGGACGGATCTCGCTGTCCATAGTGTGCTATGGGAAGCTGTTTCACGGCAGCTGTTGCTGTAGCCACCTAAATAATGGTCTTTAACCACAGGTGACACTGTTTGCCCTCCCAAGATTTCTTAAAAACCACTTCTTTTTTTTTTATCGTAAAAAAAAAAAAAGGTTTCTTAAAACAGGTTCTACTGGCCTGTGAGAACTAATA
Organism: Semisulcospira habei; assembly: GCA_036245525.1. Lineage (NCBI taxonomy): Eukaryota > Metazoa > Mollusca > Gastropoda > Semisulcospiridae > Semisulcospira > Semisulcospira habei. Next base: position 56,639,324 of record BTPG01000007.1, read on the forward strand.
TACATGTCTGTTGCTACCCAATGACCTCAATCCTGAATGTACACAGTGCTGAGTACACACAACTGTATGTAGGACAAAGATCTAATTCATCAACACCATGCACAATATATAGTAACATTACTAGGGAACGCCTGAAGAGCCAAAATGTCTAGAATTTAACCCATTTAGCCCTAACAACCTACAGCAGGAGATGGATCAACCATGACAATTCAAGGGTAGTGCCAGATTTGCTTGGTGCCATCAGGCACTACCCTTGAATTATCATGGTTGATTCATCTCCTGCAACTGGTACAGTCTTCAGAAGACACCCCCAAAATTTGGAAATGCGCCCACGGGGTTAAATGGGTTAAGAGTAAAACACACAATGTAAAACAGACCAGCTAGGCGTGAAAATCTCATGGGATACATGCAGCAGCACTACACCAAGCAGAATGTTTCAATTCAACACAGCATTTTCAAAAGTGTTCTTAAATGATTAGAGAATTCAGTCCTTCAAATGCAAGTATCCATACTCACTGCTGCAGTTAAAATGGTAACCCTTTGACTGGCAGTAGCACTTTTTGTTGCCACAAGTCCTGCGGGAGACGAGTCATTGTGACACAAAAGCATTACCAACAGCCAACGGGTAAAAAAAACCACCTTTTTGTATGATTCGCAGCATTCAAATCTGCTAGTACATAGTAAATCTTCTTTATTTTAACGCCTAAGAGATCCAGCCAGTTCAAGGAACATGGACAGACTGCGGGGGCTCACGAGGATCTATGACTTGCAGTCGGATCCGGTTCATGTTTTCCCGGCAGTCAAGGGGTTGAATACAAATTAAAATGACTACAGCCTTACCACATTCAGCGGTGATGGAAGCTAATCCTCCGTAGACAAAAGGCCGCCAATCATTCATTCCGTGTCTGGCCGGATCCTCTTGCTTCGTCCCTGGTGGGTCGGGAGGTAGGTGAAAGGGTTCCTGTTCCACCCTGCACATACAATACAATTCATTAACACCTTCAAGTGTGTTGGGGGGGGGGGGGGGGGGGCGATTTCATGCCGCATTATATGAATGCAGCACATCTTGAATGAGTTAACTCACGTAACTCCACAGCCACAGTTACCAAATTTTGGAATTGTCAGCTAATGACTCTGTACCACTTGCAGGAGATAGATCAACCATGATAATTCAAAGGTAGTGCCAGATTAGCTCGGCACCATCAGGCGCCAAGCTAATCTGGCACTACCCTTGAATTATCAGGGTCAATCTATCTCCTGCTGTAGTGTGCCTGGGCTTAATAGTTGACCCCTTTTATGAATACAACCATTGGCACTGTAAAAAAAAAAGTAAATAATGACGAAAAACAAACAAACAGTACATTCCAACGATCAGTTGAATCAAATTTCACAGTGTGATTCACATTGTAACACAGTCTGATTTTTCCTGGCTATCCTTTTTTTTCCCCCTCACTGTTACTGATTATGCTGCTCGGCAGCAAAAACCTACTCTGCGGTATACCCGCTTATCTTTTCCAAACCAAGGGGCATCATCAGTAACAAGGAAGCGGAACACTTAACCCTTTTCATCCTGATAACCCAATGCTTGAAATAAATGTGACCGATAGTTTAAGGCTGGTGCCAGCATAGCTTGGCGCCCGAGGCGCCAAGCTATGCTGGCACCACCCTTGAACTAAAACAGTTGATCTATCTCCTAATCAGTAATGCAGCCTTTGTAGGACAATAAGCAGAGTCTCAGGATGAAATGGGTTGAACGAGCCAACCATAATACAGCATTCTGTTTCATTTCACACATCCCCTTCCTCATTAGTTCTTAGTGCATCACATAATTCCTACAGAGCTCTACATAAAGAGCCAACATGCACATTTTTGCTGAATGGTATCAAAGCAACATTGGAGTAAAACAACATGCAGCTTTGCCAAAAGGTAGCGCATGAAATGTAAATGTCTAACCACTCCAAAAACAAAACAGCACACTGACACACATTACAATGTGCATACACTTGACTGTGCATAAAACGGAAGCAGCATACAAGGAACAGAATAATACCCAGTAAGCAAAGGTCCTGGGGTCCACGCACAGCTGTGCACGGGCCCACTGTTGCCGCCATGAGCCCAAAGACGTTTTGCTACTGGGGTAAAGTGAACACAACTGGTGTATCGTGCATGCACTTAAAAACATACAAACAGTGACCTAAAGTTTTAATTCTTTGGTTGTCGGCAGCGATTTGGTTGAGGTGATTCCTGAGGGAATCAGGCATGGGAATTGCCAAAGCTAAAAACAGCTGAAACTGGGGGGGAGGGGGGGGGGGGGGTCTGTGGGCATGCCTACCCCCCAAAAAACGAGCGATGAAAATCTGTGCAATCTGAGCATATTTTTGGAGGAGTGTGAAATTATTTTGCGCGGATCCGAGGACAATTCCCATGCCTGAGGAATCACCTTGACCAAAATTGCTACCAACACCGAAAGGGTTAATAAAGTTCAGGTGCAAACTGAAAACTATCACTTCTATCAGGAGGAGTGTAAGCTTCAGGCAACTTAGATAGTTAATGTTTTCAATGGCACGCTACTGATCTGCAGATCAGCCCCTGTTGTTTGCATCACTACCCATGGCTCAAGCATTGACGGCTTTTATGTTTCAAAATGGACATTAACTCATTTGCGACCAGCCGCATCCAGATGCGCAGCAATAAGCCGCGCATCTGGTTTTGATTGATTGTACATTGCTTAACGTCCCGACAGCAACAAGGCTTTCTCAGGACGTGCCTGCACTGCTTGTGAAAAAAAAAAAAAAAAAAAAAAAAACTAAACAGAACATTGAATGTATGTCACCAGCCGGTCAAATACATTAAATAAACCTAACACATGGGCCTAAATAAAGCTAAGACCATTTAGCAACACACATCCAATATCAAGAGCTACAGGCAGTGCAGACAGTAGGGAGAGTTTTAAAAAGGCAAATACAGGTGAAGGGACAAAGGGTAGACAGAAACACATGCCCCAGAATAGAGAGACAAACCCACCCTGTGGGGCTGACCAGGGTGACCCTGGGAACTAAAAAATACCTAACCCCACCCAAGTCCCCCAGGGCAGACCCGGGTGGGGCCGCGCATCTGGATGCAGATGGCTGCGAATGAGTTAAAACCAAGAACGCGGCCTGACTTTTTGAACTTGAGAACAGCAGCATTGACTGACTCAGCGTTGGTATAACAAAGCATCTTAACTTACAAGCTTTATTACTGACTAGTTCTAAAAGTTTTATTATTAAACTAGTTGCCATCAAATGCTAAAATATGCCACTTCAGACTTCAGTTCCTTCTCAAAGAAATTCAGCACGTGTTTTACTTATGTTCCACCATAAGTATGTGGTCCGTTTCAAAATATCATGCAATGCTGAAAGTGATCAACAGTGTCGTGCAACTTTGGTTTAAGAACACTGACAAGCTTACCTACTCAACCTTAAAGTACCATTACGCATAAATCCGAAGACACATTTCTGCACCATTTGTGTTTGTTGTCTTGTTACACCTAATAAACTTTAACAGCAATTTGGACAGGTAGCAACAGCACATGGGTAATTGCACTAATTTATCTTGTGCAGCCGTTTTTTTAAAAGCTGTTTCTTGTACTGATAGCGCTTTATTTATAGAAAGGAGTGGAGTCATTGTCAGGTTACTTGATATTAAGATTGCGTGTGCTGAGCTGGATTCTCCTGTGTCCAAATGAACCATAACTAGACCTGTGTGTAGCATTTTGTAACCGTTTGATACAGAAGTGTACGTGAACAGTTATGGCGGTCGTGGGCCTATAATACTTAGACAAACTCTATGAGTGCAAAATTACAGTAAGCCCACAACTACCGAGGTAAACCTTTTGACTGAACACAACACATAAAAAACAATGCCCCTTTGTGCTTGCACTTGCAATCATCAGTACTGTATACAGTACCAGTCGCTGCACACACAAAGGGGTTAAATCACACAAACTGGCAGCAATTTTAACCCTTTTCAGGCAGAACCAAATCCACCTGCCCATCCCCAAATTTGAGTGGATTTCTTTTCGGGGAAGACAAAGCCATGTCTGTGAGAGCACACATGGCGAAAAGCACATTTCACAATGCATGCACACACAACTAAAACTGTTCAGGCCACCAAAAACGGTCCACTCCCAGTTTAACTCTTTTAGCCCCGGATCCCTACAACAGGAAATGGTTCGACCATGATGGTGCCAAGCTATTCTGGCACTACCCTTGAATTAGCATGGTCAAGCCATCTCCTGTAACTTGTACATAGTCGTTAGGCAATGCCTCTAAAATTTTACAGCAGTTTGGACAGGCAGCAACAAGAGACCTTGGGGCTAAAAGGGTTAACTTGGTGGCAGTCCAGATGGCTACTACAGTACAAGAACATTTGGTCCTCCCTGCTTTTAATTAACCCATTACAACTACACCTTAAGACTGACTTTTACAAAATTTGCTTACTGCCCTTTGAAAGCTACATAGTACATTACAGATTAGGAGATGAATCAACCATTTTAGTTCAAGGGGAGTGCCAGAATAGCTTGGTGCCTCAGGCACCACACTATTCTGGTATCACCCGTGATCTGTCATAGCCAAATTTATTCCAAGCAGTAGGATGAAAAGGGTTAAGGCAAGCCAGGTCTCAAAGAAAGAATGCAAACAGTGCTCCACTATGGCCAACATTTGCTAATGTTCTCGTAAAAAATACTCACATCCTCAAGCCAGGCTAAGGAAACATAACAAAACGGCGTCAGCTTTACACAGCGCCTGGGCAGCACACCAAACTTGCTCAATGTCATTTCGCTGCCTAAGAGTCATGTGCATTTGATCACCTCTTTTCTCTACATAAACATCATACAGACATTACACTCAGTACACACGAACTAGATGGTCATTACCATCGTAGCTGTACAAGCAAGAGGGTTTCATGTAAGTTTATACTTTTTGTGAAAAGGGCCGCCCGCCTGTGGACCAGAATGAACCATAATGCTGGGAACTGTATACTTTGCATCATCATGGAGTAAAGAGTAAAATGTAACAAGCTGCACTCTCAATTATAAAGTTTGCAAGTCTGTTAACCCTTTTTATCCTGATGCACCACCCATTGCTTGAAATAAATTTGACTATAGTTCACTGGTGGTGCCAGAATAGCTTGGTGCCTGAGGCGGCAAGCTATTCTGGCACCACCCTTAAACTAAAACGGTTGATCTATCTCCAGATCTGTTACGTAGCCTTCACAGGACAATAAGCAATCTTTTTAAATCGGCCTCAGGATGTAACGGGTTAACCTAGTTTTCACTGGCATTTTATAATGTCACCCTACACTACAACAAATTCCACTGCACTGGAAGATGTATCCACGACACACTGTTTGCAACATTTAAAACAAATCCGTCAGTGGATGCTGATTCAGTGATTGTGTTCTGAAGTCTCGTTAACTCATTGGAGACGTGCAGTATACGGATACGCGGCTATTCGACGCGTATCCGCATACGGCACGTTTCCAATGGGTTAATTTTAACGCAAAACAGTCCCAGACCTCCATATAACATGGTTACATGAGCCCCCGCAAATGTCTGGCGCAGCTGGATTGCGTAACATTTTACTAGCACAGCAGCAGTGAAGGCGTTAATTAGTAATATGAAATGACATAACTGTTTAATGTTTCAAACAATATTTTGTTTGCTTGCTTGCCGAGTCAGTTCAATACAAGGACAGTACACACATAACAAGCTAGCAACCTAAATTAGTAAATAAAACATGACAATACACAGATCTTACTATCCAAAATAAAATGTAGTTCGAACAAGTGACTACTGTTATTTGTTAATGAACAAGTGAAAGCAAGGCTTGCTGCATCTCTGGAATTTTTCTTTAGTTTTACTGTGCCAAAATGCACACCTCTCCTGAAATCATGGCCTACAAAGTACAATGAAGTGAAACCAACATACTGTCAACTATTTACAAATTAGCACACTCACCCCCTCGATTTGTGATAGGAAGTGAGGCTTGTTGTGACCTGACCTCATGAATTGTCCCAAGAACAGCAAATGGACCAATGACAATGTGGAAACTAAACTCAACTACTACCCATGCACATGTGATGCAATCTCTGAACTTAAAGCACCAACTAAAATAAAACAGGTTATCTACTGACCAACCTACAGCTGCGGTTCAACAACTAAGTTTGCGATCTATACAGCCTTAAAACTGATAACTGCATTACCTGAATGTGACCGTCTTAAAAGGTCGATGCAACATAATAATGCCACAAAACATTATTGTCAGCAGAACACACTCCACTACCTTTCATTCAAGCTAGTTTTTAATATTACATCTTAGACTGTTTTGCTGAATACAAGTGTCAGAAACCACAAAGAGGGGACAATTGTTTTCAGGCTGCCAATAAAACAAATATGTTGTGTACACTCTACAGGCTGCACCAGGCAAAAGTAAAGCAAATATTATAATGACGTCATACTGAACTGGGGCCAGTTGCATGAGTGATCTTAACCTTGTGCCAGCTTGCTCATGCAACTTATCCCTGGAGTAGTATGTGACACCTAATGTGTAATGGCCTTGCAGTGAGGGGTGTAAGCATTTTGATTTTGTATACTACAAGTACACGGATGACAGTAAATTATGCTTTCAATGATGAACTGCAGGAATCCCCTTGACAAATACTGGCTGGTTGGTTTTCACTGCTTAACGTCCTGATACTTTAAGTGACAGTGACAGCAACAAGACTTTCCACCTTGACAAAGAGCACTACTGACAGTGCATGCTACCACCAGTTAACGCAAGAAAGCAGTGGATGCATGCATAAGGGGGTTAAGCAAATTTCTGTCTCACAAGAATGGCACCAGACCTACAGACAACCATGACTCATACCATGTTTTTTCTCAAACAATGTCTAGGGTAGGTGAACAAAAAATAGAATATTGCACACAAATCCATCACTCTAAGCAATCTGTAGATACATCCACGCATACCCAAACCTAACTCCTCCTCCTATCCTCCTTTACCTGTGCAATCAGTAGGAATGGAGCTTGTTGATTTTAGAAAAGTGATTATATTGTGTTTTATTTGGTGGTGAACATGGACATATTGAGATTGTTGTTACCGAGTGTTTACCCACTAATTATTTTACTAAGGTAGATTTTAATTACGCAGCTTGTGTAATTAATGTATTGAGATGTCTGTATAAAAAGTAGTAAGGGTTAGGATTAGGTTGAAACACGCGTATTATGGATGCATGTGTAGAGGTGGGTGTGAATGTATAAGTGCCGCTCAATTTAGTTCATAAAAGACGTTTATCTATGTGTAAAGATTTTGTAGTGTTTACTTGTGTCCATTTGGAATTTGTAGCTGTGTAAGTGCAGGGAGAAAATGTTCATAATTATGATATAATGTTTTCATGTCTTGTTTGTACTATTTGTTATAAATGTACCACAACCGAATTTCTCTTTCCGAGATAATAAAGTACTCTTATTCTTATAGCTTTGTGGGCTACAGGTAACAATACTGACTAAATACTGTTTAAATTTTAAGCAAAATAAAAAGCATACATCACAGATATTTGTAGGAACCACCCTGATTAAAAAGCCATACTGACAACCGAAGGGTTAAAGTTAAACAAAAACAAAAGAGACAAAGCCCTTATGGCTCATGTGTATGACCAATTTACATTATGTGACCTTTGTGACATTAAGTAAAGCACCAGCAAAATTCACGTTTTCTCAAAATTTGTCAACCTCCGTGATCCTTGACCTTTGCAATGAGTCAACTAAATTAGTATGCATAAGGTCTTATCATCCGCTACCTCTGTGCCAAATTTGATTGAAAAGTTGGCCAAAATGTTGATAATAACTACAATTCTATCACAAACTGGCATTTTACGCACATTAACCGACTCCTTGACCTTTCCGAGGGGTCATCCAAATTAGTATGTATAGATAAGCCTTACCATCAGGTATCTCTGTACCAAGCTTGGGTTTTAAGTTGTGAATAGTATTTGAGGAAAAAAAAACATCTTCTGTCCAAATATTGCTATTTTTGACCTATTTCCTGTCTCTTGTGACCCTTGAGCTTTCCCAGCGGACAACAAAATTAGTATGCATAGAAAGGACTTACCAAGTTACCATCAGTTATCTTTGTACCAAGTTTGGGTTTGACATTGCGAATTGAGAAAAAATACATTTTGTCCAAAATATGGCTATTTTGGACCTATTTCCTGATGCCCTATGACAGAGGTCACTGAAATTTTTACGTTTAGAAAGGTCTTGCCACAAAGTATCCTTGTGACCTTTGTGACATTAAGTAAAGACCTGGCTTCTGCACCAGAAAAAATTTCAAAGTTTAAAAACTGTCACTTGAAATAATGGTCTCTGAGAAAATGCCAACATTAAAGTTTAACACAGACGACAGTGGACGGCCAAATGACCACTGGCCCGAAACATAGAATCACTTTTGTTTCACGTGAGCCAATGAGGCAGGTAAGAGAGCAAAAGTACAGTTTGGCAGTGTTGCATTCACCATTTACATTTAAGCAATGCTTGACGAAACATACACACTAAAGGGAGTGAAGCTAAAACGGTAGAAGCATTCAAGTGAAAATAAAATCTCATTTCACAGTGGTGTCCAGTGACAACAGGTTTTCACGGATCTTACTAACTAGAAGTATAAGACTATAACATAAAAAAGCAAAAAGGGTATTATCCACATTATCATTCATTAACCTTTAACGTTTCGATAGGGGTTTTAGTCGCCATGATCGATGATGCCTGCAGGAATCACGATTAAAACAGCTACCGACAACAAAAAGGTTGCCATCATCTCTCAGTGTCACCCATCTTCTGTACAATGTATACATTTGTTGTAATTATATACAGCTGTTTAACCCTTTGGCTGTTGATCACGGCTTTGTTGTTATGACTCCTGCGGGAATCATCACAACAAAAAACAGCTACCAACAGCCAACGGGTTAAAACTAAAACTACACCATGCTGTCTCTTTTTCCCAAGAATTCTTCTGTGCACCTGCTTGTGCAGTAATACCCATTCTGATAATAATAGTATCCGAAGGTGTTTGTTGTAAGAATGCTGAAAACCACCCCTGAATCATTCTTAGTTTCTTACTGGTCTTTGTCCTTAATTTGAAGTTCTGTCATCATCTTGACTGATCGATGTCACACTGACGGAACAGTCTGAGCAGAATTTGGAGCCACAAATTGGTAGATCACCACTGAACGCAGCCCAAACACTTGTGCCGCCCAGACGAGCTTGACTGAACGTAGCTGGCTGATTACATCCTAGTCAGTTGCAGCTCTGCAATTTTCTGGTCTGGTGAGTTTTCTCTTCTAACTCTGAGTCTGAGGTTAAATGGAAAACTTGGGACTGGATTCCAAAGCACTCACTGTCAAACAGATCTCTGCACTGTGAATGCAAAAGACAGTTTCACATTTTAACCCATTACACCCTGAGGCTGATTTTTTTAATTTTGCCTATTTTTCCATGAAGTCCACATTAGATGTTAGGAGATAGATCAACCATTTTATTTTAAGGGTGGAGTCAGAATAGCCACCACCCTTGAACTATCGGGGGTAAACTTTGTTCCTTGCAATAGTGTATCAGGATGAAAAGGGTTAATACTATAATGAAAATCACGCTTGTCACAAAAATGGACTTGCTGCCTTCTGGGGGCAGATCATCCACAGGTGCAAAGTGTGCATAGTACACTAAATCCCTGAGTACATCCCCGACTAGAGGTTTTGCACAAAAGCCAATCTACACTGGTCACCTCCCTCAATTTTCTACACATCAGGTGTTGTGGATCGAGAAAGGTAACTAGTGTGAGGCCGATCTCTGCCAGGAAGACACGTTAATTTCAAGAGCCATTGCTTTTGCAAAGGCTCATGGGAATAGTAAAGAACGACTCCCAAGAACGAACCAGCGCAAAGACATGGCGAATGACCAGCTTGTAATGTAACTCCATGAGACGTACATCCTAGCTACTCATAACTATTTTGCCTCTTGTAGATGTTTGTGGTGTTGTCTAGCTATTCGCAGTGAGTTCGCTCTTGTTCCTTGTGAGAAGTTACTATTGTTATTTGTGCGGTGATGGACAACTAAAAAGACTTGGCAGTGGAAATGGAAAAGTTTTCGCAAGTCCTTATTGATGGAAGTGGAATGCCTCCGCCATATGGCTGGGACACATTAGAACGCCTACTGGCCACAGTTGCAAGAGGCAATAACATTTTGAAAAGCATGAAACATTTATTCTCATTTCATCTAGACATTAACCTGACTCAGCAAACTCCATAGTCCCCACTGCTTCTTCATAACCATAACCTCTACCATTTCCCATCAATACCCCCAATGCACAAGTCTGCAGAAAACAGAGGCACATCCACAAGTTTGATATTCCTGTCACTTCAAGTTCAAGCAAAGCATCCATCAAACACATTCACAGATCCACAACCAGTCAACAACCTCATTTTGCACCCCCCTTCCCCCCCCCCCCCCCCTTTTTTTTTTTTTTTTTTTTCTTTCCAGAATAAAAAGGCAGGGTAGGGAATGTAGAGAGTTTCTTGAAAATGTGGCTGTAGGTCAACACACTATACCTCCTGCGGAATCTGGGACACTCTACCTACACGCTCTATTGATTGCAAACTCCCCTCATTGCAAACTCCCCTCGGGAAATAAACAGGGCTGCCACATTAGATTTCAGCAAACTGTGCGAACAAACAGTATACAGTCTTTCAGGTGCACAGAACTAAAATGGAATGATTTTCATGTCAGAGAAAGCACATGAGCAAGCCTGAGATCATAAATTCACCGAGGTGCTGGCTTCTCCCTCTAAACATTTGTTTAACCAATTTAGCCCTAACACCCTATAGCAGGAGATGGACCGACCATGATAATTCAAGGGTTGTGCCAGATGAGCTTGGCACCTGAAGGCGCTAAGCTCATCTGACACAACCCTTGAAATATTGTGGTCGGTCCATCTCCTGCAGCTGGTACAAAGTCGTTTGGCAACACTTCAAATTTATGAAACATGGACCTCGGGTTAAATGGGTCAACAGGAAAAAAACAATCCCCTATCTTGCAACAACAAAGGTATAGAATCTGCAGTCATGGATTTTCTTCAACTGTGTATTACTATTATCACAACACTCTCATTAGTCTCAATGACAACATTCCTATTATTGTATTAATAATGCAGTTGGTGGATCTGAAGGAACCAGTTTGGTACACTCAATGAATGAAATTTAGCAGACTATCATGTAACATGTAGTTATATATTACTACATTAATAATAACAATAATTATAATAAATGTTTCTTACATAATGCAGGATCCCCACAACGTAGGTTCAATGCACTTTACAAACACGCATTTATAACTAAACAAACATGACACAAATAAACCATACAATAAAACACTTAAACCAGAAATGTTCTGCTATTAGTGCAGATATATACATATATACATTGCCCTATCTTGGATTTGAGTCAACTAAATTGATACAGGGTCTTTGCACACTATCTGTTCATGGCGAGGTGTATAGTGTACATACGCCAAACAGAAACATATAAAATTTATGTACTGAACTCTGAAGAATAAAATCTCAAAGAAATCATCATGTGACTTCAGTTGTGGCATTCAACAGGGCCTAAATTACACTACAAACATGCAGTTTTTAGGTAGTTTCCCAAGGTTTATCTTTTTTGATGGTGTCCGGCTTTTGCTGTGTTTTGGTCTGTGTGCATTATGCACCGCAGCAGTGAGCACCAATCGATATTGCACAAAAGCCCTGTGTACATATCTGAACTGTTTACATTTACATCCAAAATAGGCTGAAGTGTACCATCTAAGCATGATTAGTGTAAACCCCAAAACACAAAGAATATTAAGATTAATGGTCATTACTGATTAGTCCTAGATTCAATCGATATGGTGAGAATCGGAATGAGCTAAGGGGCAAGTTATGAAATGAAAGTTTGGACCCGATTACCCCTTGTCCTATGACCGTACAAGGGAGTCAAGGATACAGTCAAGGGCACTGGGCTACACACCAGGGTCACGTGTTATCAACACAAGCGCGCCAGCGAAACACCAGTGTCGGATGGAGAGAGAATAGTGCAATTACTCGATTCAATGTGTAGACAATGCGCTTTTCTCGCGACCGACCACTGCACTCCCTTCTCTCATTTCGTCATCACGACAAAGCCGGAACAAGCAGCTAATTGAAATGGAAACACAAACCTAATGTGAAAAGTATCAACAATCGATCCGTTGGCAATGCTGAACATGGAACACTATATATGACAAAAATAACGTACGTACACACTGTTTTAGTGGCCGCGGCATCAGACGTTTCATAATATGCCAGACAAGCCAAAGTATTGTCGGATGTTCTACAAACAAGTATTCAATAAGATCATTTCTGTATGATAGAATGCTGTTGGTTAACGCATAGAGTGATACTGCTTACTTACCAAGTTGATCTTTGATGGTCCTTCGAATCTCAAGGTTTACAGGACTATATGTAATCACTACAATCGCTGACTGCGATACCCGTCTGCAGAGGAAAGAAGACTGAACGTGCAAATGTTTTGATTGGCTAAAGCTGAGGAACGCGCCTCCTGGCGTCGCCTATGATTGGCTGTCATGGTTGGCGGCATGCCAATGATTTTCACAGTCACGCTGAATGGACGTGACGTAGAGTACGACTCGTCTGGAAAACTAAACCTTGCTATATAATGTATAGGTGCGTTTCAGAGAACCGAGAATTTGTATATTTACAATTTTTTGTGTTTATTTTTTTGGGGGTGTGTTGTCACACTCGCCGCCTAGCGGAATAGTCCAACCGCTCGCGCAGAATCTCATGTTTTTTGTGCTCTCACGGTAACTTGATGACTTATTCCACTGTCAGTATAACCGAGTTGTTTCTTATTAGCCGAGATCCGCTAAGTAGGGTATTCTTACAGGCTCATAAAATAATGATCCGTCCGATATCAAATAACTGACAAGGAGGGGTAAGGGGGGGGGGGAGGCGACGATCTTTAACCTGCAACAGCCTTTTTTAAAAAAAATAATACTAATAATAATAATAATAAATTTTAAAAAGACTGAAAGCGGAAAGACAGCTTCTCAAAGGCACTGAAACCACTGAAACCATGCAGGCAGCCGAAATAAATGAAACAACTGATCAACATCTGAAATCCACATCATGTTTGTCCAAAAATCAGTGAAAGTCTCCAATTATTGTCCCCAGACATGAACGAGGGGGGGGGGGGGGGGGAGAGAGAGAGAGAGAGAGAGAGAGAGAGAGAGAGAGAGAGAGAGAGAGAGAGAGAGGACGTGTGTGTGATCTCTCAGTCAGTGCAGCTTCTCAATCACCGCCGCCGGGCCAAAATCTGTGCCATGATATAGGCGAACAGGAGGGGGTGAGAGGAGGAGGGGGTGAGAGGGGGGGGGGGTGTCGGC